>CM075197.1:10596767-11221142 GCA_037577475.1 Chaunax sp. Z400
GGTCATACTACGGCAGCCGCAGTTCCCCCTGCGTCAGAGGAGAGCTGCGTGTCCGATCCCAAAACCGCCTCAGCCACCGGGGGGACAGCAGCGCCTCAAACGGAGTCCCCTGAAACGAACAAGGAAACTCAGCCTGCTCATTCTAGGAGCCTAAAGAGTGGGGAGTCCCCTCCGTTAGCAAAGCAGGAAAGGACAGGTACTCGGAGAGCAAGACCGACTCATGTTTCGCTCCGGTGTCCTGTTATCAGCAGCATCCCTAAGCATCCAACTCATCTTTCACTTCACATCCTGCTGCTGGGCTGCAAATCCATCTTCGCCTGTCTGCCTGTCTCCGGTCCATGCCGCTAACATACCCTGCCTGTTTGCCTTGTTCGGTGCAAAAGTGGCTTTAGTGATTTTTTTTCTTCTTTTTAAAAAAAATCCATCGCTGTACATTTGTAATGATATAGAGTCGCCTCCATTTGTTTTTGAGACTGAAATTAAGTCTGGCTTAAAGGAGCAGTTGACCCTAAGATTAAAAATATACATTTTTGCTCTTGCCGTGGTAGATTGACAGTCATCTTTTCTTTTTCTTTTATTCGACTTGAGGAGGCGGGGTTTGTTTGGAGATAATTTGTAATGAACGAGCACAGTGCACACCTGGCACAATATGGTTGTGCTTTGAATTCAGACCACTGAAGTATGTTTTTCTTTTCTTACCCCCCTGCCATGTCAGCAAGGTTTTAGATGTCGCTGCAGAATCCTGACAGACCAGTGAAGCTGTGCCCCTGGGGGTTTTAGCATTATATGTTGCTGTGTTAACAAATACTGTATGCTTGCTTTTCTTCAAACAGTTTCTGCTTATTGTGTTGCCTGGGTGTTCGTTATTGGAGCACTTTGTTTCACATGGCATCAAACGGTTTACTGTGTCTCTGATCATACTATATGACATACTCCCCACCAGAGAATTGTCCTTCCTCAGCTGAGGTTCTCCTTCAGTTTCTGTGGATAGAACATGCTGTGGTTGAGGACTGGGTCTGTGTTATTCGACCTGGACAAAAACTACGTTTCAGACTAAACAGTTTTAGCTGTGACCATGAAGTCCTTTTGACAGTGATGAAGTATTGTCCCCTCTCATTTAATTGTTTCTTATGGTATTGCTGGCCTTTTTCCTGCCATTTGTCTTGTCTTGACCTACTCCAAGCATGAAATTAAGGCTGTCGTAATCAGCATCTGCTGTGACGGCTTAAAGTTCCATTTATTATCCCCCACCTCAAACAAAGTGAGGAGAAATGGGTTCCATCTGTCTGTCCCCTACGTTTATGAAGCATTACTCCAAAAACTGTTTCTTTTTTTTCTTCTTTTTTTCATGAAACGTTTTCACAAAACAAACCAAGTACTGAAGTGGTGCCTTTTGCTATTTAGGAACGTTTATCTTATCGTGTTTTTTCTTGTTTTCATTTCCATTTTTACAAGCTGAACTTGGGCTCACTCTGTCAGTGGTGCATAACTTCAATCTTGTTCAATATTTTTTCATAAAACTTTATGTACACATCTCTGATATACTGGAGAAGTGCCTTTTGATATTTTGGAATTTTAAGAATTTCATTTCTTTTTCTTTCAATTTCGAAAATAGCACCTTTTTTTATCGGACGTGCAACAGGAATTGGAATTAACAGAGACAGCTTAAATCACTTCTTTCTGTCTTTCTTCCTGAGTATTTCATGCTTGTTTTTGGTGCATTTGTTTCATGTCTCGTTTGTTGTCTCTCGTGCTCACGGTATTGAAAAGCATGCTTTTGGCACTGTGCTAGACGGCGTCTCTGGCAGAAGCTAGGACTCCACGTCGGTCACAACCAGCTCCTTATTCTGCCTCTAATTTGTGGGCATTTGGGTGGGTTGCTGTTGGTCAGACAAAAGGCTCTCTGCCTGGAAGCCCCACCTGCTACCTCATCAACAAAGAGCTGCATACATATGCAGCACGATCTCCCTTTAAAACTCAAAGGCAGATCTGGTCTCTTAATTAGACTTTGCAGCTAGTGCACAGCTTGTTTTGGATTTGTTTAGCCTTTTCCAACCGAGATGGGTTTGGTTTTCTTGGCTAAGCTGGACTGATGAAGCTCTTTTGTTAATCATATGCAGATTTCAAGTCTTAAGACAGTTAAACACGGTCTGGCTTAGCTACAATGAGAATTAATTAATTGCAGAGGTTGAAGGTTTCTCAATATCATCATAATTGTGTTTGCACAGCTGCCATCTTTGCTTAAAGCACATAGCCTGTAAATAACATCAGTCAGTTTCATCCCTAATAATTGCTTTTTTTCCCCCCAGATGAGGATGCAAAAGCAGAGTCTAGCAGTGAAGACAAGCACCCTGAGGAGTCACAGGCACAGTCCAAAGATGGGCCTCAGCAGTCAGAGGAGAGTTGTGGCAGCAGCCTGGTTTCTGGATGTGGGAACCTCAGGAAACCAGAACAGCCTGACCTGGTCGATCGATCCTCTCGGTCCTCTTTCACCAGCCACGATGGGACAGGTAAACATGAGTGAGGCTTGTCATCTCTGCTCATTAAGTATATGGAATTTGTTGATCGTGTCATGTGCTTTCTGAAAAACAGATGAGTACAATGAAAGGGTCAAGAGCAATGGAGGGAGAGCAGCAGGAAAGGAATCGAATAGCCAAACACCCAGAGGCAGCAAAGAGGTGAGGAGAAAGAAAAAAAAATGGGATTACATTCTAGGGTTATTTTAATTCCTTTTTTTTCTTTTTTTTTCTTTTACCACAATCTCTTTGATAATCCAACACTGATTAAATTGTGTCTATAGTGTGTACGTAGTAGTAGTATCTTTTAGGTCAGTATAAGCACTGCATTGACAAGCCTTAATTACTGATAAATTGGGGGGGAAATGGCACCCATGTATGCACACAGACAGATCATGTATCTACATCCTTTTAATGAAATAAGCTTTAGTTTTTATGTTAGTGGTTTAGATGAATATAGTGTTCCCTCTCATGTTTCAGTCATCTCCTGTACGCTCTGATGGCGATTCATCACGTCTCAGCTTCCTCAAAAGGGACCTGGCTGTAAATTTGAACAGCTTTTTCAAACTGGGCCAGGAGGGTAAATATAGGGTCTACCACAATCAGTACAGCACCAATGTCCTGGCCCTAAACAAGCATCAGCATCGCGAGGACCACGACAAGAGACGTCACCTCTCCCACAAGTTCAGCCTGACCACCGCGTCCGAGTTCAAATGGAACGGCTCTATCTATGGTTCGCGAAGCCTGACTGTCTCCACGCTGCGTCTCACCATCATCCAGCTGGAGACCAGTGTCCCAGGACCATTTATGCATCCCAACTGGGCATCACACAGGTACAGGCTCCACATCAGGGTAATATGTAGACCTTTGGGATAGTCACTACTGTTTATAACTTTCACAGAGGTTAATCTCCCTCCACAGTGATATTTGGTGGGTAATGCTTGTACAGATCTGGCATGTATTTCTTCTAACTGTGTCATAGTTAAACATAGTGAGCCAAATGCTGTAGCTATAACTATTGCTGACAGCTAAAGCAAAGCGTATAGTGAGCAGCAGTTGGTGGTTACTCTGGTGATATGCTGCCATTTATATGTTTGGAGCTGGCCATATTTTGCAAGTTGCCCCTTAAATGACACAAAAATGTCTAATTTTGGATCTTGTTAAATATAATGACCTGTTTTTACTAGCTGTCATCATATATGTAGTTGTGCTGTTTTACCTATTATTTTATGTTTGATTTTAAGGACCAACTGGAACAAAGCAGTACAGATGTGCAGCAAGGCCAGGGAGTTTGCTTTGGCCTTGGCCATACTGGAGTGTGCCATCAAACCAGTGGTCATGCTGCCTGTGTGGAAAGATTCTCTTGGACACACAAGGTAAAGAAAAAACTTAATGCATGAACTGAATTGCATTCAAATAACTATTGGCTATACACAGTAATAGCACATTAACATGTAGCTTCAACCTGTTTGGTGACCAAAAAAAGCATCAGATACGATAAAAAAAATTTTTTTGCAGTACTGCCCGTGCACCTTACATCTGTTTAAATGCTGCACTTTCTTGCTCAGGCTACATCGGATGACCTCTATGGAGCGGGAGGACAAAGAGAAGGTGAAAAAGCGAGAGAAAAAAATGGAGGATGAGGAGACACTGCTGCAGGCCACATGGGTGAAGTACACCATCCCCATCAAGCACCAGGTAAACCAGCAGCATCTTTAATCTGCCACTTAGCGACGTACTGATTTAGAGCTGGGGGGCCCTACCTTTTCTCTGCAGACACTTCCCCTCATTGGCATCATGCTAATGTTTCAAATGTGTTCATTTGAATTGATTTTTAATTTTAATGCTGAACTTAAACAGCAATATCAGTATGAAGTGAATATTGTTGCAGTATTGATTCTCTAGGTTGGTTTGTAAGGTCAGGTTTCCATTCATACTTCTGTTTCTGTCTATTACCCATTTCGTTTAGGTAACAGTTCAGACCTCTGTTTGAAAACTAGTTTTGACACGGTGTGAATCATCACCTGTAATATTTACAACATAAAATGATCATAATCATGTGCATCAATCCTAATGATGATAAAAAAATACCCAGATGGCTCCCCTTGTGGTACAAGTACCCTGTTAGGAAATTAGTAACCTAATATAATTTGAGATCAAATAGAATAAATAGAAAATGGCATAAGGATGAAAACGGAATACAGAGAATGCATTGCATGAGATGGAGAATACAACCCTCCCAATAAGAATAGTAAGTAGCATTCATACAATAATTACACGGAACAAAACACATGGGGTGTTTTGGTTTGTTACAGATCTTAATGTCTTGATGGCTGCATAACAGTTGGTATTGTTCCTCTATTTAAATGGGTATAAATGTTCTCTGAAATGACTGGTTCTTCATTTGAATGCTTCATTATTTTGTGGCTCACATGTTTGTTTGTTTTTCTATTAAGGTGTGGAAGCAGAAGGGGGAGGAGTACAGAGTGACCGGGTACGGCGGCTGGTGCTGGTTCAGTAAGACTCGAGTGCCGCGGTTCGTTCCAAAGTTTCCAGGAAACACCAACGTAAAGTACCGCATAGAACTGGAGGGTAAGCGTTAAATTAGCTTAATTATCTTCATATATTCTGATGCTGTTATGGTGCGTCATGCTCATGCTCAGATTTTTTCTCCCCGCTTTCTCCCTAACAGCTAAAATGAGCAAGGAAAATGCAGCAGCTTGTACAAATAAGCAGAAAATGTTGGTAGACTCTGAGAAGCAGACTACTCAAAATCCACCAGAGGAGAACAATGAACAAGCATCCATCACTGCGTCATCTCAGAGAACGTCTTCAGAGGAGGACTGCAAACCTCAGACATCCAAACAGGACCTCTTGGAGGAGGAGCCGACAACAAATGAAGAAGAAAAGAACATAGATGAAAAAATTGAGGTTGACCTCCCAGAAGTTGCTGCTTCAAGTGACGAGAAAGGTAAATGAAATTAATTGATCCCTCCATCATCTTTAGAATCTGCTAGATGCTGTTTATGAATATATATTTAAGCTCAGCAACATAACTCTGATTCTTTGTTATGGATGAAGCTGAAGACAAAGGCCAATCCTTGCCTGCTGTACAGCCTGTGAGGGAAGAACCAATCCAGAAACCTGAACAACCCAAGAAGGAGGAGACAACTTCATCCAAGCCCTACTACGATGTTGTGAATGTCAGCGAGGGCTTCCAGCTGCGGACAGCTTATAAGAAAAAGGTAAAGCCCTCAAAATTGGATGGACTTTTGGAGCGCCGGGTAAAACAGTTCACTTTGGAGGAGAAGCAGAGGCTAGAGCGGATGAGACAAGCAGGCCTTTTGTCCAAAATTGTTCCAACAAAGTCTACTTCCAGTGTTAAGACCGAAGGATCCACGTTAGGGAAACAACAGCCTGCTGTGACCCTGTGTGTAAAAGAAGAGAAGGAGGAGAACCTTCAAGTTAAAGACCATGTGGTTAAGAAACTTAACTTTGAGCAGGAGGGGACAGACAAGGCAGACAACGTGGATGACAAATCAGACATCACAGCACCCAACCACAACAAGCAGATGGAGCTAAATGCTGTGCAGGGGAACGGTGGGGAGGCCTTAGCCCACAAAGAGGTGAATGGAGGACTCCTTGTGAGTTCTGAGCTCAACAGTAAAAGCAATAGTATCTTAGATGCAATAGAAAGCAAAGAAAAAACACAGAAGCCCGAGGTGACTCGTGTGGGAGAGAACGCTAAGAAACGTGGGTATGAGGAAATCGAACAAGGCAGTGGACAGAGCGACACAGAGAGCATGGAGGTAGACCAAAGCAAGACCATTCCAATGCAGGTGAACGGGAGAGCTGGGTTTGTTGCCCCTGCAGAATCGGACGTCAACTCAGTGGATCCACCCAGCGGAGTCCAAGGTGACACAAAAGAGCCTGTTAAGTCTCTGATGAATGGAAACCTCTCGCAGAAAGATTTGTCCGACATTTGTCATCCACCTCCCCTGAAAATCCCAAAATTGGAGAACCACGTGGACGAGAAAGGAGACTCTCCCAATAAGAATGAGGATGAAATAAAAATGAACAGTGAAGGGATGGCACCCTCTAAGCCTCCATCCTCTAGCCCCTCTTGCATGAATAGTAATAACAATAATAGTGAAGGTTTGATGACCACCACTGCAGAATCTCAAAATGCACTCCAGTCTGATGTGATGTTTCGAGCAGCAAGTAGCACAGTCTCCTCTGTTACCACCACCACCCAGTCCGCCTCTGAGACACTTGTCTCTCAGAAGGCCAAAGTCCCAGTCACAGACACTAAGATGGGAACTTCTGGTTCAGCAACCAGCTCAATGACAATCAGTAAAGAGTATTCCACCAGAGATCGAGTCAACCTTCTCCGGTTCTCCAAATCAAAGAAGGCTCGTTCAGGGACAGCTCTGCCGTCATACCGCAAGTTTGTCACCAAGAGCAGCAAGAAGAGCATTTTTATCCTGCCAAACGATGACCTGAAGAGGCTGGCGAGGAGGGCGAGCATCAGAGAGGTGCCCATCTTCAACTACAATGCCAAGCCTGCCCCAGACATATGGCCCTACCCTTCACCTCGGCCTACTTTTGCGATCACATGGAGGTTGGTAACAAAGTTGGAACTTTTTACTTATTCTTTAGGATATTTTCATCTGTAGCATAGATTTACAGTATCCAAGTGAAAATCTAAATATCTAAACTTATATTTGTAACAAATGTCAGCATTATCTCCCATTGCTGTTGGTTGTTGTCTGTCCATATTATATCTGCACAATATCATGTTATCAGGTTCTAAAAATACCAACTCGGTATAAATTAAAATGTCTATGTAAATACGCTTGCTGTTGATGGAATAAATGGCTTATGTTTTAAATGACTCTGTCCTGTTCAGGTACCGTCTCCAGACTGTGAGGTCGTTGGCAGGGGTCAGCCTGATGCTGCGGCTGCTGTGGGCCTGTCTTAGGTGGGACGAGATGATTGTTAAGCCCTCTGCTGCTGTAGGGACGACTCGGAAAGGTGAGAAAAGGCTGAACTCTTCATTTTCACCAAAAAGATAAATTTGTCTTTTACTTTGCGCATGTTCTATGAGCTCCTGAGCAAACTGTCGTGCATTAGTTAACACATTAGTTCAACATACGACTTCTTTTGTTTCTGCCAACAAAACACCTTCCATTGTCTTGACGACTAAATGACTATTAGCAGTTGCCATTTTAAATACTTGTGCTATGTTCGGTTGTCACCACAGAAACCACGGACACAGATGTCACTACAACAGAGATTATAAAACGAAGAGACGTGGGGCCTTACGGCATCCGCTCTGAATACTGCATTAGGAAGATCATCTGTCCCCTCGGAAACAGAGACACTCCCAAAGGTAGAAAATAAAAACTGCAAATTTGAAGAATGACCATGAACCATTGTTGGAAGAGTTTTGATTGCGTTTTGAGGATATCAGTAGTTTGTTTTTTTCTTTTCCTGTCAATAGAAACCCCCACTCCGCAGAGAAAAGGCTTGCGATCCAGCGCCTTGAGGCCAAAGAAGCAGGAGACGGCAAAGCTGACTGGGCCTATTGCTGTGGAGACATGGGTGCCTGAAGAGGACCTGGAGCTGTGGGAGATCAGAGCCTTTGCTGAAAGGTGAGAAACACACAGCAAACCTGCAGCAGTATTGTTCTGGGGAAGACTGAACTCTTCTAATAGAGCACTTGTTCACCAGATTGTTAATTTTTCCCTGGAATTACAGAGTAGAGAGGGAGAAGTCGCAGGGGCTTGATCCCTCCAAGACTGGCAGTAATCTGAAGACGGCAGAGGATGTTAAGGCCCATTTGGAGAATCAGCTAAAGCAGGCCAGACTGGCTGCCCAGCAGGTGGGAACGCTGTACACTCCACCCACACACACGGGTGTTGTCAGATTTTTCTGATTGATTAAGACCCTGTATAAATTTCAGTTGTGTGGCATACTATACTGTGACACAACAAACTATATTACTAACATGTTAAAAACATTTCTCTTTTAGAAACGTCTGGAGCAGCAGAGAACAAGTACAACTGCCACCACTTCCACAACAACAACAACCACCACCACCTCAGCAAACACGCCCAGCACCCCAGTGTCCATGGGTCAGAGGACGGGTCAGGTCACGTCTGGAACCAAGATGGTCCTGGCCTCCAAACTGAACTCTCCAGTTTCCTTCCAGCAAGACAAAAACTTCCATCAGTCTTTTGCTTCCTGGGTCAAGCAGGGTCAGACCAACAACAGCTCAGGTAAGCAAAGACAAGAAAATGTAAACCTATTTGTTTATCAGTTGTTTACCTTCTCATCCATTGTGTTCTGTTAGAGACGGGCAGAGAAAGGTCTTTGTCACACAGGACCCATTTTCATCTTCCTTTTTTTTGGTTTTTCATTTTCCCTCTTTCTTTAAATTGTTTGAACGCCATCACTTTATTAAAAAAAAAAAAGTCAATCACTGGCATTACTTTACTCAACTGTTGTCAATTTTCTACAATGGTAAATGTGACTGGCCTGCTAAAATGGGTTTGTGGCTTGTGGTGTCCACTTACAATCCTGTTAAAACTGGATTTTCTAATTGCATTAGTCCTTTATATGCTAAAGGGTTATAGGAGGGCCTGTGTATCATCAGAATATAAACACTTGGCAAAGAAATGATCCCAAATTCTTAAAATCTCAGCCCCCTTGTTGACTGAAACCTTCTAGTGGACACCGCAGCCGTAGACTGGCTGTCGTGGTGGCCCTTATGGCTATGCGTGACTGCAGGTGGCATGGTGTGTCTTGCAGCCTCCACTGGCTCGGTGGCCACCGTGGCTAGCAGCATCACCACCTCAGAGCAAGCCTTCCAGATCACTGGCAGCCCAGTGACTGTGACTGGCCAAGTCCTCGCCGCTAAACTCCCGCTCCCCGCAAACAGCAAGATTGTCACGCTCAACATGCCCACTGCGCAAGGAGGTAGGGAGCACGAGTGTCATCCATTTCCTCTGCTTTGGGTATACACCTACTGAAATGGATGGAAGAGTGTCATGTGGGAGACAAAACGCCTGTTATAAGTTGCCGCTTTTTTTTTTTTTTTCCAATGGATGGTGCTTCTTGGGCCAGATTTAGTTTTTAGTCACAGCTTCTTCTTCTTCTTTTTTTAGAAACTGCTGCTATCCTATGAACAGAAGCTTTTTCAGCCGCTTTAGACATTCTAAAGATGCATGCCTCGACTTGTCTGCACATCTTTGATGTTTACTGCATGTAGTCAAGGTGTGTTTACTTACATTGTCGTTCTTATCAACAGGTGTAGTTCAGCAGAAAGTTCTGGGAATATTCCCCTCTGGGCCCCCCGCGAACCTTAGGACATACAGCACACTACACCCTACAACTGGCAACATCAACCTCAGAGCCACCACCTCTGCCTCAACTACACAACAACAGGTCTTTTGCCTTTCACTCTGTTCTTTTCGGTTTAGATGTGGAAAATTTCATACATGTCGATTGATGATTTTACCTTTGTCTTCCAGGCCATCACAGCAGGAGGCCAAACACAGCCCGACACTATGATGAGCCAGTCAGCTTCACCATCTACCTCAGTGGGAACACCAGTGGTCAGAGGTCCAACATCGGCTCAACAAGGTTTTCTGTCCAGCTGATCATTTCCAGTTCACAGTTACATGTCTGCCGCCTTTGTGGCTCAAGCCTTGCAAATACATTTTTTTTTTTAAAGTTCTTACTCCCTCTTCGTTCCCTCTAGGCCAACCTCAGCAGGCTGGGACCCATTCAGGCCGTGGCCAGCCTGGATCCACAGCTGTGCCTGCTTCTACACCAATGCAGGTGAATGCAGCCCAGAGAGCGGTGGGTGCTGCACCAGCAGCCACCACACCTGGACAGTCTGTACCATCCAACCAGGTCAACAGACCACAACAGGGTCAAGTTAAACTCACTATGGCACAGCTCATGCAGCTAACACAGGGCGCTCAGGTGAGGGTACCTTTTTTTTTCTATGGTGCTTCCTTGTCAATTGATTAAACATCTGTAGTTCATGCATGCATTTAAACTGTATTTGATATTAATATTTTTGTTTTGAACAATACTCTATAACGAGAGTTTAGAAGTGTATCACTGTCACCTGAAGGCAAGATCCTTTTTGTCTGTGCAGGGTGGAAACCCAGGTCTGACGGTGGTGATCCAGGGTCAGGGCCAGACCCAGGGACAGTTGCAGATCATCCCACAGGGTGTAACTGTCATTCCTGGTCCTGGTCAGCAGCTAATGCAGGCAGCCATGCCAAATGGCCAGGTCCAGCGCTTCCTCTTCACACCCATGCCCCCATCCTCATCAGCTTCAACTTCAACACCTACAACTGCTACCCCTACAAAGCCTACCGTAGCTCAGACACCTCAAACCCAGAGTCCAAACCAAGTCCAGACAACTCCCTCGCCCCTCGCACAAACCCAATTAGCTGCCCCTTTGCCCACACCAACACATATTGCAGCCCCAGCTCCTACACAAATGGCATGTATGGCCCCCACCCCAGCCTCAGTCCCTGTCACTGCTACTCCAGTATCAGTCCCAGCACAATCTCAAATATCCACGCCTGTGCCTACCTTGCCAGCTCAGGCCTCAACACAGGTTTTATCAACCACACCAGCTAATGTCCCCGCACAGCTGCAAGTGGCAAGATCTGTGCTTGCCCCAGCACAAAATGCACTCTCAACCATGATGCAAAACCATGTCTCCACCCTTACCCCCGGCTCATTCCCTACACAAACCCGAGCTGGAGTGTCAATACCTGTCCCGGCACCAGTTACCTCTCAGCCCCAGCCCCCGCCACAGGCCTTCAGCCCTTCCCCAGCCTTAACCTCGGCCCCTGTCCAGATGCATGTTACTGCTTCTGCTCCCGCCCCAGCTTTTGCCCCTGTCTCAGTCCCCTCTAACTTGACCCAAATGCCTGTTTCTCCCTCTCTTCCCTCACCTGTCCAAGTTCCCACCCCTGCTCTTGCTCCTGTCACTGCTCCTGTCATTGCTGTTGTCTCCAACCAAATTGCTGCACCGTCCCCTGCCAAAGCTCTAACTCAAATCCAACCCACAGCTCCCATTCCCCTTCATGCTGCAGTGGCCAACGCTGTGGTCACCCCAGTCACAGCCACCTCTACAACACCTTCAGTGCCAGGTAAATAAACCACCTCTCTTCCCACAAATACTTACAAAATAATAATAATAATAATAATACATACATACAAATATACAAATACTTTCTGTAATACATTTCTTTTCTCTACTTCTCCATCCTGTTGTAGCCCTGATTGAACAAAGGGCAGCTCAGCCCCAGGTCTGGACTCCAGCCTCACCTCAAGCTCAGACTCCAGTTCAGCCCACTCAGGTGGCTGCAGCTCCCGTTCTGTCTACTGCCCTGGCCACTGTACCTGCCCCTGCCCCTGCATCAGTCTCTGCTCATTCACCCATTACCCCTCTGCCTCAAGCATCTCTTCCTCCTCAGTCTCAAGCACAAGTCCAGCACCCTACAGTTGTATCCATGCAGCAAGTGTCCCAAATTCCAGTTTCAGCAGTGCAGGTTCAAATGAAGGGGTTACCTGTCTCCTCCGTTGTCACCACTGTGAGACCTACACAGCCTCACCTCCAGCCCCAAACCCATAGTCAGCTTCAACCCCAGCATCAAGCTCAAATCTGCGCACAGATTCAGGTCCAGTCCTATGGCCAAGTCCAACAAGTGCCACACATTCAGCCTCAGGCGCATCTCCAGGCCCAAGCACAAGCCCAACACCACCCCCAGGTCCAAGTTCAGCTTCAGCCACAAACTCGACAACAACCCCAAGCCCAAGTACAGCCCCTTGCTCAAAATCAACATCAGCTGCAGTTTCAGTCTCAAACACAAAGCCAAAACCAAACTCTGCCCCAGGTCCAGGCCCAACTCCAATCAAGGGTCCAACCTCAGTACCACCCCCAGACACAAGCTCAGTTTCAAACACAGGCTTACACCCAGCCCCAGGCACAAAAACACCATCAAGTCCAACCACAACCCCAGGTTCAGTCTCAGACCCAAGCCCAGCTACAGCCCCAGATCCAAACCCAACTCCATCCCCAGGTTCAGGTCCAGTTCCAGCAACAGAGCCAGGTTCAGCCACAACCTCAGGCCCCACAGCAACCCCAGGTCCACACCCAGTCACAGGTCCACACCCAGTCACAGGTCCAAACCCAGCCCCACTTTCAAATGCAGTCACCACTGCAGGCTCAGCAACATCTTCAGGTCCAAGCCCAACCCCAGGTCCAAGCAAAGCTCCAAGTCCAGTTCCAGCCTCAGAACCAAACTCAAGTTCAAGGACATCCTCAGCTTCAGGTCCAGTCTCCAATCAGACATCAGCTCATCACAGTTCCAGGCCTCCAGCAGCCAGTCCAGCTACTGTCAGCTCTGCCACCCCATGTTGCTGCGCAGATCCAAGCCCAGATCCAGGCACAGGCACAGCAGCAGGGTGGCACGATTCCCCAGCAGATCAAACTACAGCTGCCTATTCAGATCCAGCAGGCAGGGGGGCAAATTCAGACCCACCAGATCCAGAACATGGTGACCATACAGGCACCAGCAAGCGTCCAGGAGCAGCTCCAGAGGATGCAGCAGCAACAACCACAGCAGCAGCAGCAGCAGCAGCAGCAACAACAGCAACAGCAACAGCAACAACAACAACAACAAAAACCCAGAAAGAAGAAACACCACGAGTCTAAAAGGGAACAGAAAGAGCAGCACCTGCAGACTGTTAGCCCAGGGGATGGCATCCATAAACAGGTGTGACTCAAAAAGAACAACTATTCATGTCTTACAGCATCCAGATACTGTGAATATTAATAAGATGTTTTTTTGTCAGGTGGTAATGAAACAGAATGCTTCAGCAGAACAGCTGAAACAGAGGAAGACCCTGGCTGCTGCTGAGCGAGAGGAGAACCAGAGGTTTGGATCTTAATAATCACTTATAACAAATGTTAATGTATTCTGTCGATGACCGTATTTTCATGGTATTCACTGCTTTTCCCTCTATGTGTTTTGTCCATGTATCCTGATATAAATGTTGAATTTGTTGTCCTCTGTTTTCAGAATGATTGTGTGCAACCAGGTGATGAAGTTCATCCTAGACAAGATCGAGAAGGACGAGAAGCAGGCAGCTAAGAAGAGAAAGAAGGAGGAAGTGGTGGAGCAGAAACGCTTCAAACAGAATGCTACCAAATTGACTGCACTGCTTTACAAGCACAAAGAGCAGCTGAAGGCTGAGATCCTGAAGAAGAGGGCCCTGCTGGACAAGGAGCTGCAGCTTCAAGTACAGGTAAGTGTACAGTCTGTCTCGACATTGATAGGTATGTTTAAGAGTCAAGATATCCAGGAATTATTCTTAATGAGGCATGAGATTAAGAAAGGAGTTTGAAGTGGGAATACTATACCTTCCATGTTTTTTTCAGGAGGAGCTGAGGCGGGACATAGCCAGGCTACAGAAGGAAAGGGAGAAAGCGAGAGCTGCTATCACCCAGGCTGCTGCAGCAACAGTCAAGGCAGCCACTTCCCACTCCTCCCATTCTTCTCACTCTACACATTCCTCTCCCAGTGCGCACACGGGGCCCTCGCCGTCCTCATCCCATAAACGAAAGCGGGAAGAGGAGAGAGAGAGAGACGGAAACAGGGATAAGGACAGGCATCACGACAAAGACAAGAAACGGGACAGGGATAAGGAGAGAGACAGATATCGGGACAGAGACAGAGTTGGGGATCGAGAGAAGGAGAAAGACAAAGACAGAGAGCGGGACAGACATCGGGACAGAGACAAGGACAAAGATTCCAGTTCATCGAAACACAAGAAGAAGAAGAAGCTCTCTTCTACCTCAAAGGACCATAAGAAGGACAGCAAATTGTACTGTGTTTGCAAAACACCCTATGATGAGTCAAAGTAAGCTCTATGGAAAAACCTATTGTTAGAACAACATGCTACTGTAATGCACGTGTTATGCACACTGAATTGAATCATGGTCATGACAGTTTGAGTGAAACAAAAGTTACAATGATCTGTGTCTCTCAGGTTTTACATAGGGTGCGACCTTTGCTCCAACTGGTTCCATGGCGCTTGTGTTGGCATCACAGAGAAGGAGGCCAAGAAGTTGGAGGACTTTGTGTGTAATGACTGCAAACGTGGTCAGGAGGGAGGAAGCAATGAGGAGTTATACTGCATCTGCCGGACGCCCTATGATGAATCACAGTATGGAAAGAAATTACACGTATAAATAACTTAACTAAAATGTGTAATAGTGGCTTCAAGTTTAAACATTAGCAATGTTGTTGTTGTGAGAATTTTGGTCTTCATTTTCTTCTACAAATGATGTGCTCACCAGGATGTGTCTAATTTTTTTTTTTTTTTATCCCCAGGTTTTACATCGGCTGCGACCGCTGCCAGAACTGGTACCACGGCCGCTGTGTGGGCATCCTGCAGAGTGAGGCCAATCACATTGACATGTACGTCTGCCCACAGTGTCAGTCAACGGAAGACGCCATGACAGTCCTCACGCCGCTCACTGACAAAGACTATGAGGGGCTGAAACGAATATTACGCTCGTTACAGGTACGATAAAATACATAACATGTATGTTAAGCCACATTTCCACTGCGTAGTGCCGGCTCTACTCCACTCGACTCGGTGTCGGGTACTCTTCTGCCTGTCGTTTTCCATTACGGGATAGTACCTCCTCCAGGTAGATGGGTGCCGCGTGAAACTGCTGTGGCGTAGTCTTTAACGCGACACACCTCTCCTGATCCTTCCTGTTTAAGACATTGCAGACGCAATAAAAAAAACTTACGGTCGCTAAAGTAGCTTCGCTGTTTGAATGTGGCACCCATTGATTTGTGCTGTGCAGGATATGCTTTGGGTTTGCTTTGCTTTAATTCATAAAAGCAGAAACGTTCAGATATTATACCACTGTAATTCCTATGTTGCTGTTCTAGGATCTCATTTTTAAATTGTAATGTGTAATATTTTGTTGTTTCAACAGTCTCACAAAATGGCATGGCCTTTCCTTGAACCAGTGGATCCTCATGACGCACCTGATTATTATCGCGTGATCAAGGAGCCAATGGGTAAGAGCTAATGATGCCAACTGTTAATGACTTGATTTTCTATAACCTAGTTAAACATTAATGTATCAGGCCCCCCCCACACATAGAAGATTAGCTGTGAATATCCTTAATAAATAGTCCAGATAAAAGAATTAATGATGACTTTCTATGCTGTTTATTTCACGATATATTGTAATCTAGGAAACACCGTGTCCATATTTCTCTGTCCCTTGTAGACTTCTCCACAATGGAAACCCGTTTGCAGAAGCGACATTACCACAAGCTCACAGAGTTCGTGGCCGACGTGACCAAAATCTTCGACAACTGCCGCTATTACAACCCCAATGACACCCCATTCTTTCAGTGTGCAGAGGTGCTTGAAGCCTTCTTTGTACAGAAACTTAAAGGTTTCAAAGCAAGCAGGTAAGTTTACGTGCTCCTACTACTGCAGACTCTCAGGGTTCCCAAAGGTGCTCTTTCCTTTTCCATTCTTATGCTTACGTGCTCCAACCTTTGACTTATTATGGAGTTATGTCTGTCATCCACTTTTTACTTTTGTTTTGCCACCAGCATGTGCAGTAAGTGTTATCTTGCAGTAGAATGTGCTTGTAGAGTGTAGTTGTACTCTGTTAATACTTTGAAGGGTTGCTTGGCCGTATTAAAACCAACAGAGCTGACAAACTTTAAGAACTTTGTGCTGTGTTACATCTGTACTGTGTTTCACCTTACATCTGTGTTTCACCTTTGCTGCATGCCTTTGATTTATGCCATCCCATTTTCTCCTTTTCTTACAGATTGTCAGCTTCTTAAGTGAGCCAGTCTGGATGGACTGGATACTGGGGTCTCTAGCAATAATGTGATGGAAACTTTGTATTTCCAGAACAGCAAAAATCTGACTAAAGAGAAAAACACCACAAGAATACACAAACACCAAATGTGCTTTGGTGTAAATGGCGCCAGTTAAAGATTTTCAGTAATGATTATAATCAGTGTGATGGAAATGACAGCCACCACGTTGACATGGAGGGACATGCTTCTTCTCATCACTTCTCAAAATCTGGCCTTTTCTAACAATCGATCCCAGCAGCGAGGATGTTTTCAGTTGGATTTTAAATACATTTTAGTTCCAAAGCTTGATTTATTTTCCATTATATATTTGAGTTTAATTGAATAATGTATTGAAATATATAAATATAGAGAGAGATGCATATTTTAATAATGAGAAATATTTATGAGAAGTTTTGTAAGTTGGGTCCTTATGAGTTTGATTTAACTGGTTGTTGAAGGTGATTGTCTTGAGTGTACATATTTTTTTATGATGTACAGTGGTTTAAGATATATCTGACTCTGTTTTTGAATGTTTTACAAAACCAATCATTTTAGAGAGTATTATTTTATTAATCTAAAATGTACTACGGTGAGGTCTTTGGCCTGTTCCAGTTTCTCGCTTCAAAGAGTAACCTCAGTTTGTAGTTGTGAATGATGTCTTCACTAATAAAAGCATTCCCTGTAAATTACACCAACATGGCTGCAGGATCCTCTCCTGACCCCTTTGCATCCTCTTGTCTGTCTGTTGAGATGTCACAACAATAAAATGTGAAGGCTTCTCATCTTTCCCCTTTCTCCACATCTGTAGGTCTCATAACAACAAGCTACAGTGTTCTTCAGCCTCTTAGAAAACATCGCACATTGCTCAGACAGAATGCACTTGCCAAGAATGTGGCTTTTCTGAACTGTAACTCTGACTGACTCCTCATCCCGTTTGGGATCTGCTCGTCAAACTGTCGGTGCAACCAGCACCGCTGCTTTCACAGAACCTTCTGCCCATTTGAGCTGTAAGGGACCTTTTTGGACCTGGTCTTCATCAGCGGGACTGTATTGGGGAGTGTGAACAACTTAGGCATTTCAGAAGAAAGTTTACCTCGAAGAAAGACTCTTAAGGACCTCTCATACTTCCATATTCTTTACTTTTTTATCTGAAGTATTTTTTTTTCCCTTTCCTTTTAAAAATCCCTTGGGCCATCCTTGTGGTCATCGTGTCCAATGAGAAGTAGGAAATCCAATACTGAAATGCAATGGCTGAGTTTTACTGAGCATAATGTATCAAGAGTTTTGTGTCTAAATTCAGATATCATAGTAGAAAAACTTTTTTTTTCTCCCATCTCCACTCATTGTTTAGCCTGAAGTGGCATGAACGACAGTCGTGGTAAGTCTCTGGACATCAGTAGTCTGCTTGGTTAAACTTCTATAACCTGTTGAAAGTAAAGTAATAAGCTATTGTAAATGATTTACTCGCAGTAGTGACTGAGAAGGATAAAACAGTGTATTTGAAGGTTCCTGCCCTGTTTGTAAAAATTTGTCAGATTTTGACTGGATTTCATTTTCTTATTTTGTATTACATCTGGAGAAATATTGATGTATATGGAACTTAATAAAATGGAAAAGACTGAATCCTTCCTTGTGTTTTTGTGGACAGCTGATTTGTGGGAGTGTTGTTGACATTGAAAACCTTGAAAAGGTTTCAGTGTAAGACAAATGTTTGTGTACACAGGTCAAGAACTGTGGTGAATTGCAAGGGTAGTATGATGCATTAATTCAAATAAAAGACAAAAGGATTGACAGAACATTAAATGTGCTTAACGGTGTCTTCCAGGTCAGAAGCAGTGTTTTGTTCAGACTGCTGGGATGCATAAAATTAAATATTAATTGAAACATCTAAAATTGTTCCTCCTCTTCAACTGAAAAAGGACTTTTACCTCTCAGCCATTCTACTATTATTAGTAGTTACAAATAAAATACGTCTTCAGAAAAATTATTTGCCAAAGCAACAAAATGTATACAAAAACTGTCAAAAAAGTATGTGATGGGATATAAAAGTGGAATACTGTGTTCCGGTTGTAGTCTATGAAGCTACAAAGAGGATAGAATCAAAATGGAACAATCTGGAAAGAAGTCCAAACAATCTAAACGTCCACTAACAACATACAGGAGGAAGAGAAGTGACCCAAAGTCAGATTCAGTGTAGCAGAGATCTATCGATGTTCTAGTCTATTGACAGAAAGATGGTTATTTGCTAAAGCAACGACATATATGTATACATAAATTAATTCTGGAAAGACAACAATCGAATGTGAAATATCTCATATTGAAGAATTTGCCCTTTTAGTTTAAAAAGGTGGCAAAAATTTGAATACACCGATCTGGAAACAGTTCATCTAACGCAAACGTCCATTGAAAACACATAAAGGCGGAGGAAAACTGACCCCAAGTCAGATTCCGTAGTGCTAGTACAGCTCAGAGATCTCGCCATGTTTTTTGGCCAGTGACGACATTTCCTGTGTAGGTTCTGATTTTTTTAAACACGCCAATGAGTGGAGGCGGCTGGGTGGTTTTACTCGAACAGCCCAATCATAGCGCTACGATCCAGGAATTTAAAGGTCTGTGTGGGACTGCTAGATACCACAAGCTGTACGCGGCCACAAGGTAAGCGGATGTTAACTGCGTGTGTTGTTGTTTCATCGAAACTATGTGTTGTTTTTGAAGAAATATAGCGTTAATGTTTTGTCTGTGGCGTTTAATATACTAACAACTCGAGCTAGCTGGCTAAAGACGTATTTTAATGTCAAACTGGCGGTCTGCTTAGCTTGACGTGTGTCACTCGTCTTTCTATCACAAGGCAATTCGAATTACGTTAAAGCGACTTACGTTTTTTTAACTTTGTCTGCAGGAATAACACCACAGAACTTAATTTCGCTACCAGCAAGCTTCCCTGATAGCTAAAAAAATGTCTGAAAACGTGGCACGTCTGAGCAAATTCAAGAACAAAGGCAGAGACGCCAACGTGAGTCACCCAATCAAGCTGCTTTTAGCGTCACATTATGTATCGCTATCGACCACTTCAAGTTTTATGTGTCTTCGTTATCTGTGAAATCAATACAGGAGCTTCGACGCAGGAGAGTGGAGGTGAACGTTGAGCTCCGGAAGGCGAAGAAAGATGATCAAATCTTCAAAAGAAGAAACGTGGCTGCATTTCCAGATGAGGCGACTTCTCCTCTTCAGGAAAGAACCCAAAACTGTCAGGTAAGCCTTCAAACCCCTTAATTTAAACCTGCGAAATGTTTACCCGAGTGTTGAATCAGATGCTATGTATGTGCAAGACTGGCATGAACATATGTACGAGTTAACACCATTGTAAGTAATCCAACAAAATACCCTGTAAAATAATACTGTACATGGTTGGGACTTATGAAAAGGGCTTTTGATCTGATTACTGAATTCATATTGTTCTCCACCTCCTGTGTGACTATTGGCAGGCTGCCCGTCAGTGGACAGTTGAAGAGATCATCATAGGAGTGAACAGTGGTAATGCTGAGTCCCAGCTCCAGGCTACACAGGCTGCACGGTAATAACTGATTAAAGAAAAGTATACATTAAACCCTACTTCACCATCAAACTGACCAGGTTGCTACAATGATGTCTTCTTTTTACTGTATTTTCCCGGTTGCAGGAAACTGTTGTCTCGTGACAAGCATCCTCCCATTGACCAGATGATCAATGCTGGTCTGATCCCCAAGTTTGTCGCCTTCCTGGGACGGACAGATTGTTCTCCAATCCAGTTTGAGGCTTCCTGGGCTCTGACAAACATCGCTTCTGGGACGACTCATCAGACAGCTGCTGTTGCTGAGGGCGGGGCAATTCCTGCCTTCATTGCCTTGGTCGAATCCCCCCAACAACACATCAGTGAGCAAGCTGTCTGGGCCCTTGGAAACATTGCCGGTAAGCGACAGAGGATCATCATCTTCAGTGTAATCAGACTAATTGATCAGAAGCAAATGTCTGGATTTTAACTTTTTACTTATCTTTTGATTTGTAGGTGATGGGTCAGCTCTTAGGGACAAGGTCATCAAGCATGGAGCTATAGTCCCTCTGATTCGTCTGCTAGCAGTCCCTGACCTGTCTGTATTCAGTGTAAGTATTTTTTCTTGACATGGTCAAATTTACTATCCCCCACCATGATCTAAGGGGTTCTGTTCGCCTGTCCTTCACATTTCGTTTCCGTAGCATAAGTATTTTTTCACAAAACTTTCTACACACAACAACCAAGTAATGAAGTGGTGTCTTTTTTTGTATTTAGGATCTTTATACATTAATTTTTTTCCATTTTCATCTGTACAAGTTGAATTTAAGATGACTCTGTGAGTGGGGTTTGTCTCAGATAAGGGTTGCTGTGGCATGATTCAAAAACTATTCAATTTTCTTTCTCAAAACTTAATGTACACATCTCATATGTGTACATAAAGGAGAGGTGCCTTTTGATACTTTGAGAATTTTATTAGTTTTTCTTTTTGATTTAAAAAAAGAACTTTTTCTCAGGTATGCAATTAACATAGATTACATTAATGGGGGCAGTTTCAATGAAATGCAGCCATGAAGAGGGATCCAGAGTATTTCATGCTTGTTCAATCATTTTGTCCACTAGGGGCTGCCCAAACTCAACAAAATGCCAATGCCTGCTCCTCTTACACTTTATTTCCTTGCAGACCAGCTACCTGAGAAATGTTACCTGGACGCTGTCAAACCTTTGCCGCAACAAGAACCCCTCGCCTCCTATGGCTGCCATCCAACAGATCTTACCCACTCTCATTCGTCTACTCCACTATGATGACCTGGAGGTTCTGGCTGATGCCTGTTGGGCTATTTCATACCTGACAGATGGCGCAAATGAGCGCATTGAGGTGGTGGTCCAAACTGGCTTAATACCTCGCCTGGTGGAGCTGCTTGGATTTGATGAGCTCTCAGTCGTTGTACGTATAAAATCTCACATGTTTGTGTTTTTCTATTAGTCCAACCTGTTCATGAGGAAGATGATAGTCAGTTCTTTTAGTCTGGTACATTGCACCATCACCTTGAAGCAGCTTTAAAGGTTCTCACAGGTTATGAGCTGACCCCTTTCCCCTCTTCTTCAGACCCCTGCGCTGCGTAGCATCGGCAACATTGTGACTGGTACCGATGAGCAGACTCAGACGGTGCTGAATGCGGGGGCCCTGAATATGTTCCCCAATCTGCTGCGCCACAAAAAAGCCAACATTCAGAAGGAGGCAGCCTGGACTCTGTCCAACATCACTGCAGGAAGAGACTATCAGATCCAGGAGGTCATCCGTGCTGGCCTCGTTCCCTACATGGTTGATTTGCTTGTGCGGGTACGTTCTCTTGTATTTCGCTGTTTGGGAGAATAGCATTTCATCTTTACAGTACTCTGTTAAAAACGGATGGCCTACATTGGGCATCCGTCTAGCTTTTCCGGTCATGTCTGTGGTTCATCGTTCCCTCCTCTTCCTCACAGGGTGACTACAAAACTCAGAAAGAGGTTGTGTGGGCTGTTACAAACTTCACCAGTGGGGGCAACATTCAGCAGGTGGTTTATCTTGTTCAAGCCAATGTGCTTGAGCCTCTTCTGAATCTGCTCTCCTCCAAAGACAGCAAAACTGTCCTCGTCATCTTGGACTCCATCACCAATATCTTCATGGTGAGTGCATTGTCACGTTAATATATAATAGTCTGTTCCCAGTTTTGCCACATCTGATGAGTAGGTATTTACCAATTGGAGGTGGCAAGATGGTTGTGAAATACGGATGTTTTCCTGTCAGGCTGGGGATAAGATTGGAGAGTCCGACAAGCTGGGTCTGATGGTTGAAGAATGCGGTGGACTGGAGAAGATCGAGGCTCTACAGACTCATGAGAATGAAATGATCTACAAAGCAGCCCTCAACCTGATAGAGAAATACTTCTCCGAAGAGGTAAGTGTCTTTAGGATGTTTAAATAACTTTTTATATTAACTTTTTGTGCCCTTCAGTGGTCTTACTCTTTTGTTTGTTTTTTTATTTTTAAGGAGGAGGAGGTGCAGTGTGTGGCCCCAGAAACAACTGTTGACGGTTATGCATTCCAAGTCGGTGAAAACAAGAGCGATTTCAATTTCTAGATCATTTTAATACCTCTGCTCTACTGTACTCTGTACCCTTATTGCTGTTGTCCTTTGTTTAATTGTGAAATTGTCCTTTGTATGTGTTGTACATACTATTTTAACCTAAGTGATAAAACATTGTAAATAAAGTTGTTGGACCATGTGTCTTTTTTTTTTTTTTTTCTTTCACTCACATTTAAAACACTGTGTGTCTGAGTGGACTCACACAGTAGTACTGCAGATCCTGATAGTACATTGAGTTAAAGTAGGAGCATATTTGGACGTACTCTTGTAGAAATTCTTGGAGTTGGGTTTGTTTTTTGTTTGTTTTTTTTCTACACAAGAAGTGAAGTCACTATCTTTTGTGTCATATAATTTTCAAATCACAATGCACTGATAGTTCACATTGCTATTTGTCTAGTTTGTTACCTGTATGGTGGTAAGCAATGAATCCTTTTTAAAAAAAATTTCCATCTCTGCTTTACTGAAGATCTTTTAATGTTTGAACCAACAGGGATCAGAAAATAAAGACACTTTGTTTTTTTTCCATAGATGAATTATGTCCCAAAACAAGTTCTTAGATGAGCTAAAGCTTACAGACGCCGCACTGTTTTGTTTCTACAATATGACTCATGTATTTACACAAAATCAAAAAAGTGGGTGTAGCTGATTTTCTGCTCACATACTAGACTTGTAATCGATGCTGAGGGTGGTCTTTAGTGTTTGTGCTGATTCTGGCTAGAGTATTTTCCTGCAATTTGGTTCAAAACCACTGCAACAAAAATTAAATTTACAGCTGTTTATTGAGCCAAATGTGACCCACCGGGTGTTCTCTTGCATTTGGTCATGTGTCCCCCTTTCTCGGTTTACTCCCCCACTGAGTAAAGTCAAACATAAATCCTCAGTTAATGCCAATGATCACATTTGTTTTGCAAAAATATTTATAAGAATAGTTGGACATAATGAGAAATTACTTATTCACTAAAGTTACTGCTCCCACCCTCAAAATAATGGGTTTTTATAAACCACTTGTAAAACCAAAACTTAGATTTTCCAACTTTGCATTTTGTACAAATTAAATAAGAGAGATTTAACATGTTAAGTAGTGAGATCCAGAGGTGCAGGCAAATGTGTGTCTTTTGGACATCATGTCTCTATGCTAGCTGACTACGAGCTAAACCTTCACATGGAGTGGTATCAATCATGTCATCTAACTCTTGGCAAGAGGCAAATAAGCTTCTTTTTTTTCTTTTTTTTTCAAAATGTCATGCCATTCTTTTTACCCAGCTCAACTTCAGTTCAATGTGATCCAGCAAAGCACTGCTTTTGCAAATGGCGTGCTTTCAGTTGCATATTCAGATCCATGACTGGTGTTACTTTACTGTTTGCCTTGTCAATGCCAAGACAGAAGATGTATTGCTACAATAACCTTCCAGGGTTGTAAAATTCTCATAATAAATTGCAGTGTGTTGGTGTCTGATGTATGTTAGCACCAAAGGATGTATTTCTCAAATGTGAATTCCTGGATTGTCTTTCATGCCATTGCTTTTTTGCAGTCTCAACTCCCACAATCCTGAATGATTACTGTATTCTCCAGCTCTGCAGAGAGAGGCAAAGATAGATAGACAAAAAGATTTTTTTCCCCCAAGGGTAATATTTTGACAGTATCAGTTATTAAGCTTAATTTTGATTGATCAGAACCAAAGCTGCCAAAATGCTGATCCTTCAATGCACCCAGTTTCTTTCAATGAAACGGAGATGGAACCTGAGGTTAAAGATCTACAATGTTTACATGGAAACCTGAGAGATGACCTAGGTTTCAGTGAAGTAAACCATGCTGTATCAGTCAAGTGGCTTGTGATAAATCGTATTAAAAAGAACTCAGAAGTCCATGATCCTGCATACTTAAGTACTGAATGGTAATATGTTATTTGGACTGGTCCAAAACATATTTCTTGTTGAGTCAAAGCTTTATTGTGTGGAATTTCAACCACTATATGCTTTAAGACGCTGTGGCTTATTAAGTTGAGGTCCAACACCTTGCACAGGCCACTGAGTTAGTGGATGCTGAAAAGCTGCTTGATTTTACCTCTTTGTTATTGTCAAACTTTAAGATATAAAAACATACAAGGGTAGAAACATACCAGGCAGACAGATATAAGCATCAGAGACATAGCTAATAAAATCGATGATGGGTGTGTTAGTATAATGTGTAAATGATCAAGTATTGACAGTGGGGGACCCCCAAAATCAAAATCTGCAATAAAGGCATGGGCTTCCTCTGTTTATGTTATTAGTAACACTTGTACTTGTGCTACTATGATGGCTGTAGGAAATGTCTCTTTTGAAGATTTCATCTTGTTACATCTAAACTAAAATGAGCACACTAATTGGACATGTGACATAAATGAAATAATTGTGGTGGTAAAAGGAGACCTACATGTTGCTGCTATGCCTCTGTAAAAATACATAAATTCTCACTCAAGTCTGCTTTATTTATGGAGCACTTTTCATGCAAACATGGAGCCCAATGTGCTTCACAGAGTAAGAGGAGAACAGTAAAGATTTTTAAAAAAAAGGGTAAGAACAAACAAACAAACAAACAAGCAAACAATAATAAATATCTTTGCAAAACATTTCAACAATAAAACAATGAAAGATTTCATGACAATCAGAACAATAAAACAGTCAGAATAAACTCAGTAAAATAAAAAATAAAACCCAATAAAACAGTAAAATCACAATTAAAATAAAGCAAAATAAAATAACGTCAGTGAAATAAAAACAAAAGGGATAAAAGCACAAAAAAACAATGAATAAGAATAACAGTAGAATAAAAAATAAAATTCGATAAGAACAATGAAATAAATAAAGGTCATTACGAAAAAACTAAGCTAAAAATACAACAAAAGTCAATGAAATAACTCAGATGATAAAGGTATGACAACCAATAATTATGAATGAAAACTAATAATTAAGAATGGTCATAAAAAGAATAGACATAAAGAATAATAGTCATGGACACCGTTAGCTGTGTTTACTTCAGGCATTAAAGTAGGCTAAAAGCCGGGACGCTCACCACCAGCTCCGGGACTGTCTGACCTGAGCGTGAATAGTAAGGTGCCACATGTTGGTGATATGTTTCACTCCCCCAGACTGTGTTGTCGTCACTGGTCAGCTCCTTCCAGCTGCCTCCTGAAGTGGGATCCACACTGGAGGACTCAACAGTTCAACTCTCGCCGAGCGGAGAGGAGGACTCAGTCCGAGCAGAGGCTCCGCACGAAGATGTGAAGATAACAACGGCTCTGCAGTAGCTCACTTACTCGTCTCACCGGGCAGAAGTCATTCTTAGTAAATGCACTTTGTAGCAGTGTTCCTCTTAATTTCTTTTTTTCTATCTTTTTTAATTTTTTTGCATTTGTGAGCAACCGCTATGGCACTGCATTTCACATCCGGGCCACAATGCACTGACTCCATTATTGTCTAAAACTGGCGTAGAGGTTGAAAAACCTTGTCATTTTTTAATAGTTAACACATTTTTACTGCATGCAGTGAAGGACGGACCCAAGAGGAGATGTCTAACCAAGGAGTTCGGCGGAACGGCCCCGTGAAGCTGCGATTAACAGGTAGCTAGCAATGCTTTTAAATCCCCCCACACACTAGCTAGGAAGGCTCGGTGTATTTGCTGGATGGGAACAGTTCCCATGGGCCATGGAGTTGGCTTACCGCCGGTTCATTCACCCATGATTTTCACGTTTTTGTTCACGGTTGCAATTCTTTTAAATATTACTTGTTTTTACGGTGTTAGCTAATATTTGAAAACTGAAGGGGTGCATTTGTGGATAACGCTGAATATTGTTATCGGAAATAGTCTTAACCTTTTCACCAGCGATAACACAGTTCCCAGTGTAGTGTAGCTATGAATTGTGTTGCGCTGCTATTGAGTTGCTTGTCTCTCAATTAAACGATGAACTGGGACAGTCTATTGCATGTCTATTAAATATTTATAAAGTGTATGGGTGCTATCTAACTATCACCCCTGACAGAGAGGCTCACATAAAGTTGACTACGTTAGCCTAGCCAGACAGCCTGCCAGCTAGCTACAGTCTAGCCTTTACGCGAGAACAAGCCCCGGCTTAGTTAACAGGCAGCTCCACACATCATAAGAGACTGCAACTGAGCAATGTCCCAAAACAGCCTGCTGGCAGACAGCTGCCTTATTTTGATTGTTACTGTCGCAAAATCACAATTAAGTTGAATGCCTGCACTAGAAGTGCACCCTGACCCAACTTAAACATGATCCATCCTTGAAGCTGATCCTGTTTAGATAATCATTTGTCGTTTGCCTATCTCATTCCCGTCTCTCAGCTCAGCTGTTTGTTTGTACCTTTTCAACAGCAAAGATGAGAGCACCCTGTTTTCATTGAGAGAAGTGGCCGACAGCTGCACCGTTTTGATGCATGTCCAATATCTAACCTAACTCCATGTCAGGTGTCTCTATCATAAAAGGGCTGAGTTAAATACTTAATATTTAAAGATCTGCTGCTCTATCTGATTGGAATAAGTGAAGCCACTACGGAGCGATATTAATAAGAAGGGTTTAATGAGGTGGAGGTGCATGATGCCTTAGGACATCAAGCTGTTATCTTGTCAGGAGTTGTCAAGGTTTCACTACACTGAGACAGGTTTTATACAAAAGATGTCCAGCATTCATGAAATTATGCAATATGTACCTCAACAGGAGGTATGCACAGCAAAAAAAACAACAAAAAAACAAAAAACGCTTGCTTTTAGCTGAATTTAAAAATTGCTCAAGTGACTGTCATACAGGGATATTTCTCCTAAGCAGAAATTGAGCATTTTGCAACTGTAATTGTTGGGACATGTTGAAGTGGATTTTGGATGACAAAACACACATTGTGGATGAACAAGTTATTGGTCTTTCCCGTCATACAGTAGCACAGCATCAAACATCCAACCTGGCTTTATTTTGATTTGATTTGCTTCATCATTCGGTGATCTCCCTCAGAGACATGTCCCAAAAAGAAATTCTTATGCCCAACCTTCATGTTAGAATCTAGACTCTGTTAGTTTGTCTCTGCAGGCTGAGATGGACCACATTGGTCTCCTGGTGGAATGCTAAAAATGTGACTTCACCGTGGACCAAAGAAAGAGCAGAACCTCACAGACCACCTCACATCTTGATAGTGATTGACACTGTACACCCCACCAGACTAAAGCCTCTTTTACACAGCCTGGACAGACAGACAGGACTGTTGAGCCTGTATTGCCCCTTGCTATTCTTTGAAATGTACAAAGGTGGAATAGGTAGTAATTGTTGTTCCATCTCTGAGCCAGCAGCGTAGGTTTTAGCAGCGCTCAATCAACATCCGTGTAAAAGAAGTGAGGCCGTAGGGCTGGATGGGTGTGATGTTTTGTCGACGTGTAACACGTGTGCGACCCACAATCGGGAGATTTTAAAAGCAGTTACCAGCTGAACTAAAGATGAAGAAAAGCGATTGAAAATGTTTGCAAATTGGTGAGACAACACAAGGTCTGGGAGCTCCTTAGCTACCGAGCAGAGGACAAAATTATCCTCCATATGATATGGATGGTAAACGATTGTTGTTACTGTTTTGCATTTTTTAGAAAGTGCTGCAAGACATATGTAAAACAATATACTAGACGTTGATGCTGTTTTGTTACACATTGTGAATCTTTTGCTTGTGGAACACCGGCACACGATCTAAAATCACACTGTGAGATGATGTTATGCCACCTTTGTTACGAGCGAATGAAGCATCAATAACTGATGCTTAAAGTTAGCTCACACACCAGAACATCTGCAGCACTATTCTCAACATGGAGAACGAGCTTCGTTATGGCAGTATTGCACAATCCCTGTTTAAGAAAGCCTGAAAATTATCTCATAAAAAAGTAACATCACTCTATAAAATGTATTTTTGTTCATCTTAACAACTGCATAACAATTTTCTGTCTGCATCTCTGTCAGTGGACTTTTTTTCTCCCCAAAGCAATCACTCCTCAGGAAAAGTTTTGTCAGAATTATGTAATATCATGCCATATCATCTACATGGTCAGCCCTGTGCCATTGCTGAGCTCACTTTGTTACATTTCTGTTGGTCTCCAGCATGGAGCTCAGAGCAGGAGAGGAAGCTCTATAGGAAGCCAAAGCAGAGAGGCTATAAACTGTCATTATGCATTTCTTTGTTTAGCACTGCACAGCTGTGTATACTAGGCTGATTAGTTTGCTACACAGGGTCGTAATGGGCCCATTATTGTGACATTGTAGCTGCATGTTGTCATCTGTTCTTAAGTTTTTTAGACACGTAGCCGCTGATGAATTTGTTTCCAGGCAGGTCTTGAATGATGAGTTGCTACATTTAAACAGGCCTGTAGTTGTTTGTGCTCTAGGCGTCTCTCCTCGCTGACAACCCCCCTGTCCATTTGAACCAGATGTTGCAGATGTTAGCCAGCTATTAAACTGGAAAAATATGGCAAACAAGCTGCTAAAACTAACACTTGGGGTGAGAATTGCCCCTTGACTGCATGTGACAGGTTTCCATTATACTCTACAGCTGATCACTCCTAAACTATGTGACACACAAACACAGCTAATGGCATTACGCACACAATCCACCGAGTCATAAGTTACATCATTAAGTCATGGTTCATTGCTTTGTCTGATCATTCTTAAGACGAGGTATAATTTGTGCCATTTTCTATGCAACCATACATCTGTTGACATGCTACAGAATGCCAAGTCCGAGTTCCTTCAACACAGCCTTCTAGTTTGTCACAAACTGTGAATCACAAGCTGTCTATCACATAGAAGCGAAAGCAGAGTCAGATGTCCTGTCTTTGCCCTTTCAATATGTTTTCTGCCCAGAAAGATGTGCAGCAGAATAATAAATCAACTGACGTTCATTTGATTTGTTGGTGCTCATTGCCATTTTTGCCTTCGGTAGGAGTTTGACTTGTTAAGCATATGGTTTGCTCATCTTGAATTCTTTGGCACAACACAGGCTAGCAAAGAGAGCTATCTCAGTGGGATTCCCTAGAATTCTCCATTCACATTCCCACCTCTTCCTCTCTGAGTCACTCCTGTTCTTTCCGACTGTAAGCTCCTTTCCCCTCAGACCCAGTCCAAAGCATATTTCACTCCCACCCTTGTTAAGCTTCCACCATGCTGCCTTAACCCTCTAATACACACTCTGTAGGTAGCTGCGTGTCTTTCTTTCCATTTAATTAGCTGGTGTTTTAAATAAATGCAATGGCGCTGCAGCTGATTCTCCAAATAGAAGGGCCAGCGCTATTTTTGAATATGTAGTTGGAAATTTTCCCTGCTCCTTTCCCTTGTAAGATGACTAACAGTTGAATGGACACAGAAGCTGCTTGAGAATAAAACAGACTTATTTTGAAATTGCAACAAAGGCCCTGGGGATTCACACTGGTCCTCTGTCTGGCTTTGAATTGAAGGCTTAGGTCCCTCCTGTTAGTGCGAGTGTCTGCCTTTTCAGTGCAGCGTGGTCTGAATGTAGACTACAGACGGGGGTCTTTGGATGTTGGATAATTGATGGAGAAACCCCCACAGCTGGACACAGATGGGGCTGTGGAGGCAGAGGACCTGATGATCAAGACGGGTTTAATGTGGTCTGAGCTGGCACTTGGTGCATTCATGTGGTCTCAGTCAGAGCCATTTTCACAGAGTGGCTGTATGGAAGTGATTTGGGTTCATCTGGGTGTTCAGACAGGATACACTGTAAATACACAGTGATTAGCTCCATGTGGTGAACTGTTGAGTCTACTGGCCCATCATGGACATGCATTCTGAGCAAGCATTTCCACATTTTGCTTTAACGAGATGTGAAAGAAAAGAAATATAATGGTTGCAAACAACCAGGGGAAAAAAAGTATGTGGGGTGTAGGAATCAAAAGGGAACATAACGAGCATTTGTTGTTCATCATTTGTAAACATTTTCCTTCCTCCTACTGAGAGCCTCCCATAATTTTAAATTGTTCCATCAATTAATTGACTGGCTGGAGTTGGCTTTCCTGTTGGTTCAGCTGCTCTTCAATGAGGACAAAGCCCTCTGCGGTTGCTCTACTCTCAACTGCCGCCAGCAACAGCCCCGGAGGAGACCAGATGTAGCCGGGGGAGAGAGACAGGGTAGTTTCTCCGAGAGGAAGTGCTCCCAGGACCTGAACACTTGTCCAAACGTCACCCCCGACAGGTGGGGAGCAGAACAGTACACAAACCCCCTTTTGAGGTTAACCTTTCATAATAAAGTGAAGAGTTGCTGTTACTCAGCAGGACATTTGCTGACGTATGTGTTGGTTATATTGCTGGGTGCCGTCTCGCTCTGCCCTGTCATTGTATTAGCAGTGTGCCTTGGCTTTGATTAGTGGGCTATGTGTGTGTGGTTTGGGGAGATTGGCTCTTCCTGCTTGGTAGATCATCACACTTCAGAATAGCTGCTTTGTACCATTAATGACAGATAATATTTTCCTGTTTCCACACACCCTGTTTAATTTGGAGCCTGAAAGAACTTGGAAAATTACCTACCATGTTCTCTGTTTATGCTTGACTGTCGGAGACCAGTGAATCCCAACCAGGCCTGCCTCTACCCCAGGGGGGCATTTTCTGCAGTTTCCAGGGGGTGCATGGAAAGATTATAGTCCAACTATTTTTTTAACTGGGTAATGATTCAAAATGGTTTACTATTTATGTGAAAAGTATTGAAACAAGATCCTCTTTTATATAGTTAATAGTTTTTAAATGATATCCAGTTTGAAATCAGTTCATGTGAACATGGCTGTCATGATGTTGAAGGAGCACTTGAGTTTAGCTGACAGGGCTGCGAGCACTCATTTGAAAAAAAACAAAACGTTGGAAACCACTGCATTACAGTCTGTTTTTGCTGCATATATCATTTATGCTATCACGTCTCTTCTTATATGGAGTTTAATGGAGAGAGTATCGATGCCAGGGGTTGTTTTTTAACCGGGTGGCAGGGGTGCTGCGCCCTGCTACTTTCTGTGTGCACCCTCTTACCAAAATGCTGATTTAGCCTGAAATGACATACATTATGCTATTACACAACATGTAGTCTTCCTTAAAACAACACATGTTCTCGTGAGATTTCATAAATCTTATAATGCAGATCAGCAGACTTATAATGAAATGCTCATGTTCTTGTGACCTTTCACCTTTGGCGCAAAGCAGAAGAAAGCCAAGTACTGTCTGGGACACAAGAAAATTATGTTTTTCTTCTGTCTCAAAACCGAGAAAGATGGTGCTGAAAGTGAGATCAGGACCACTGAAGGATCGATTGAACAAGAATTCAAGAAGAAACAATACTTTCCCCCTTTGACAGCCTCAGAATGTTCTATTTTCACCTCCAATTTACTAAAGCTCTGCATCACTCCCTGATACTTGTTGTAGAAAAACAGTAGTGTCATTGCAAATTCAGGGCATGTACCTTTGTACACACAGCATTTATCCACTGAGAGGAAATCCATCAGTAACTTACAGTTGGCTGCACAACACCAGAACATCTGCAGCACTGTTTCAAGTCTTTGCAGATATGAAATGTACTGACTGAGCCACAGCTCATCCTCTGGTTTATTTAATACTCTCTCTCACACACACACACACACACAGATGTACCTCTCTCATGTTATATCATTCTGCGCCTTCCCCCTCTCCTGTTAGAGAAAGAAGATTGTCCCTGCACCTGAACGTGTCCCTGTTTTATTTAGATTTGTATGATTTATGCAGTGGATATGCTGGAAGCCATGGTTAATGTGGTTAATGTGCCTCCTTTAGTACTGCCAGAGGTGAGGAGTACAGAGAGTGTCTTGGAGAAGTGCTAATCCTGGGTGGACTGGGAAAGACCTTCAAAGACCTGCTCTGTTATCCTGGCGGCGGTGGTTAATGGGTCAGAACTGGATTAGCAGTGAGTGTGTGAGAATTCAACTGATTCTCATCCACAGGCTATTCTCCTATCATTCCTGACTGGTCCAGCCACCTCTCCTCCATTTCTTGCCTCTTTCCCAAGCTAGCACTCACTTTGAAGTTAGAAACACTTCTCGGGGATATATTTATTATCAGAGGCAGCTGCATGTGTAGCCAGTGTCTGTCCAGAACCCTGTTTGACTTTGGTTGCCCTTAGTTTTCTGCAGTCTTTACTGACGATTAGCATACTTGGCATCAGATATTTCTCAGTATGGTTTGTTTTATTAATTACCTGAGCCTGTTGGCATTGTATGTCTTATTCCCCAATGCTGTGGCATGTGAGGACACTTTGACACGTCATGTCAGGCTTTTTGAGGTCGCATAGTATGAAGAAAATATTTGATCTTGTTCTGGTGGCATGAGAGTTAAAGTGCAACACCAGGGCGCAGATAGCGCAGTGATTACAGCGCGCGCCCCATGTACCGAGGCTGTAGTCCTCTAGCGGTCCAAATATATATCACACGAAATATTCAACTTGAGGGAAAAAAATTGTGTGTTGACTCGAGGGACTTTATATAGTCTTGTGTTGGGGGGACGAAGCGCAGTGGCGCAACCACTACTATCCGGGGTTCTCTGGCATTGATTTTGACATGTTTTAAAATCTAATATACATGATCCAACAGTGTTTTAGAAATGCAGTGTCAGTCAAGTCAGTACTAGTACCCAACTTGTAGCATACTGATGTAGCAGTAGTGACCATTTTAGTCTGTCTCTGCTTGTATGTGTGAATGATTTTTTTTTTTTTTTGTCTTTGTCTTTGTTTCATGTTTTGTTGCTTTTGTCAGATTCCGGTGGCTGTTTACTTCTTTTTCATTACACATTTAGACTTAGTCACACATAAAAAGGGAGAAAGGTCTTGCTTTGTAAACAGCTTCTCAACCACAAGGCCTTTTTTAAAGGAATGTAACTGAGCAGCTCCTTGCAATGTGTTTATTGTATAAATTCATACTGCAGTGGTATCAATTCTCATACATCTACTACCAAAGTAAAGCCTCGCTATTTCACATTTATTTAGTGTTTCAATACATCTATGGCTTTTGTGTTGCTAAGCGAGAAAAGTGTGTCATTCCCCAATCCTCTCTATTTCACAGTGGCGCGCTGGTATTTTCTTTTATCATTACACTGGTCACACACCACACTTGAAGGTCAGGGTCTCATGGTTGTGAGTGAAAGGCCTCTCCTGTCTCATTCCACTTTTGATCTGCGATCGAAGCTGCCGTGGCATTAATCTTGCGTCCTCCCTCGTTTGTTTGGAGGAATGTCTGTGATTATTATGATCTCTCAGCAGTCTGCCCAGGTGAGATCACTCAGCAAGTTTGCGCAAAGTCTCATTAGCCCTGATAAATACCCACACATGCAATGGTTGTTTCACTTTCTCTCTGAAGGAGAGGTGGCGGCAGGGTGGTCAGAGCGTTCCTGCCAGCTGTCTGATGGAGGAGGGTAACCTGAGAATAATTCTTTGACATGCCGTCTTTGCTTTAAACCTGAATGGACATGGGTTGATACGATTAACTCTGACTAACCTCAAGCAGATTGGTGGTGGTGGTGGGGTTCTCTCAAGTCTTCAGTGTTACTTGCTGGAGGTTTGAAGGGGGTTAGAGGTTTTGACACAAAAGCTGCAAGACGCCAACAGCTGAGTGCAGGCGTCTGTCCGTGCTTGGGCCTGACGTTTGAGCCCCTTGAGTCCTCTGAGGAGACGGGGCCAGTGGAGAGATGTTTATATTCACACTGGCTCACATTTCAAATGGCACCTCTGCCAAAGTTGAACAAATACACCACAGGATTCCTTTGTAGTAAAAAAAAAAAAAAAGAAGAAGAAGAAAAAAGTCTGACTACACATGCACAGAAAAGCAAATGTGATATTACAGCGCTGTGTATTTTGACGCTCTTGCCCTAGAAGAATCCTAAATATTTATTGAGGCTCATAGGTTGACTTTATCCTCTGCCTGTTCTTGTTGACTCTTCAGATTCACTCTGACGTGCAACCGTCTGCTGCATCAGAGTCGCCGTTTGATTCACTGGAAATTCATTATTAAAGTAACCTATTAAAGTAAACAGGAGTGCCAATTGTCTGATGATTCATCTCTCAGGCAGGTGCTACAGAAACTCCAGTCAGTCATGTTGGGAATGTTCAGAGACATAGCCTAATATTAACTCTTACATACATTATTATTATAGGCATAACACCTGATGTACTAATGTACTTTCCTGAGCTTAAGGCTAAAAGAGTACTCTAGTGATGGTGGATTGTACTTTTTTCCCCACAACTAAAGTAAGAAACTTGTCTCAGACTTGCAATGGTCACAAAGTGTTCTCCACACATCGGCACATTTTTAACGTAATATTATTCATATCAAAAACATTATTCGAAATGGATTGTTAAAAAAATTATGTTGCCAGAAATCTTGAACTATGGCTTCAATTAACAACCCAAGCTCTGAGAGGTGATTTAATCCAAACATGGCCAAATGTGTTTCAGACATAATGACACATGCCCTAAAGAAACGCATCTTATTTTACCATGACTTGCAGCACATCGTATATACTGTTTATGGTATACAACTGCACTTGTTGGCTTTTGATCAAGAGAGTGTCTTGGTGAGACATTAGAGTTAACTCCTGATGAGGAATATGCCACATCCTGCATGCACCTGGACAGCCACTAGTCATTCTTTGCTCAATCCAGACCTCCATTTGCTTATGTCCTCCATGTTTTTATCGATTTACCGCTCAATTAGAGCAGAAGCTATTACATGATTAAAGGATTAGTTGATTGACAAGGAAATAAATCCTCCCCCCAGAAAATAGCTGATTACAGCTTCCCCAATAAGTCGTTCTTTTTGCTTTTCTTAACATGTCATTGCATTGTATTGTATTGAATATTTTGGGGTTCAGACACTCGGTCAAACTAAACAAGATATTTTAAGCTGTCACCTTAGGGTCTGCAAAGTTGTGACAATATTAATCTAAAAAATAGTCGAGGCAGATGAATCGGTAATGAAAAACATTATTATTTGCAGCCCTATTCTCAAGCCATACGTGTCTGCAGTGTTTTCATCTATGATTACGACATGGTTACTGTCCTGATTCTTCAAAGTGGCCAAGGTGCAACTCATTCATTGGCAAGAAGCTTGGTGGAAAAGGAAAAATATGGCTGGGTGGCAATGATGTAACACTGGCCCCAGATGAATTTGTGAAATCATTCTTAGAAACTGAAACTCCACAGGATTCAGGGGGTGGGGTTGGGAGCAGCATTTCTGGCATTTAATACAGCCGTGTGGTGGTCCTCAACTTCTGTTAAACAGGTCGGTACTATCCACTTTCTCCACTGTAGCTCGGTCCAAGCTTCTCGTCTACTCTCCTCCATTACATCAGAGGTGGCAAAGGAGCCAAGAAGCTAGAGAGCTGTGCAGCCACTGAAATCAACTCAAGGCTCCAGCCAACGGTATTGCAAGCTTGCAGAAGCCAAAGCTGTGCCACGCTTAGATTTGCTCACTGTTTTGACTTCTTCCTTAGTGGCAGCGGTGAAGGTGCTGTGGAAGACTTTACTCGCCAGGATGTCTATCTGTAAGACACATTGTATCACACAGAGTGGAAAGACAGTGATGCACTATGCAGCGGTAACAGGAATGCTACTAAAAATTGCCATTGTGGAATGGTTTCCCACTATTTGGATCCGAAAATAGTTGGGGTGGACGCTTCTATTATGCAATTACAGTGGACTGTATCTTGGAGGGAAAAGGTGACGTGAGATGGATGAAATGTTCTCACACTAAGAATGTTGCCAGCCTCTTTCTTCTCACGTGTTTCAGTGTGTGGTGAGCTGCCCCTTGTAACAGGTCTTGTGAAGGAAGATAGGCTCATCACTTGCCTTTAGTTGGTGGGTTTGTTGCTGTTGTGCATATTTGTTCCAGCGCCTTTTGTCATTAAAGACTGGTTTGGTTGGAAAGAAAATGGTTCAACTGCAGTGTTTCCCGCGGGTTGTTCAGTGTAGGGGAGAGACCAGTAACTTGTATTCTGTCATGTCTTTTTCAGGGCTGCAATTAACAAGTGTTTATTAGATTTAATCAGTTAATATGCCAATTATTTTTTTGATTATGAAACATTAGAAATAATGAAAACAGCTGCTGCAGCTGTAATTATGATTGTATCTAATGTAGTCCTTCATGACCCGGCTGTCTATCCATTTAGTGTTTTATTGTTGTACATTTATCACTTTATAAAATCTTCCTTCACAGCTTCCAGTGTTTTTTCATTGTGGCACCTACAACGAATCCAGAACAAACTTCAGCATCCTGGTCTTCGATGCCGCTACATCTTAACTGCAGTGTGTCAGCTATATATAATACTACCTCGCTGAACTGACCTCGTGTCTCCATGTGTTTGATGAGAGCTCTCATCACTTTTCCAGCAGGTGCTGAGTGTGATATATAATGATATACGGCTTCTCTTAGTCATGGCCTTCTATCCGCTTATGAAAAGAAGCCGTGGGACATATATTATGTCTCCTGTCTTTTCTTTCCTCTAATTCCACCATTGTTTTATGCTTCTAGTCATGGTGATTTGGTGCAACAGATGTCCCCAGATGTCCTCGTGCTCCAGTGTGTAACAGGACTCCTGGGAATCTACCTTGTCTGTGTTTGCTTTGCACATCATAGGGAGTATAAGTTTTTGATGATGTTTCATTGCTGGTTTCCCATCTAGTCCTCAATTGTTGACAAGATTATTCTTTCCCCTCCTCATTGGAGTTATGTGTGAGATGAGATGGAGCGTATCTTTGAATGCCTCTGTACATTTTTTTTTTTTTTGCAACTTGAAAAGAGACGTTCAAGATCTTTTTCCCCCTCCTTTTTTGAAGTTTTTCCTCTCTGTTTTCCTCGGTATAAAATGATGCACAGGGGATTTTGCTGCTCTTTTTCCTTTTCTAATTTTCTAAATCTCGGAAATTGCAGGTCTGTTAAGAGGAATTAGAAGATTTTCCTGGCAGTTAGTAGTTCCATGATCACTGTGCTACCGATGAATCTAATATCTGTATACTGTGACCAGAAGGCGGCTTATCAGATTTGCATATTACATAAGTGGATTTACTGAGATATAAAAAACGTGCCAAAGCTGGGATATTTCCCAGTGCTTACAAGTTGCTATGCATTTAACCACATTTCCATAGTTAGCCTGCACCCTGTGAAGAGTTGGACTGAGTTCCTGAAATTCTACCCTGCTTTCTTGCTGTACTCTGCCTGACTGCAGTTAAAGGCTAAAGTAGTGCTGTATACAGGTCTTTAAAAAGTAACCCACTTTTGTCATGTATGGCGCAGCAGAGAATGTACCCTGTGACGGGATGGTGTGGTTGCCTTTGTGGCAACTGCACTGGACTACTCCATGAAGCAGGACCTGTTTGAGAGGTAGATGGTCTGGCATCGGCTTTTGAGAGACAATGATTGTTAAGCTGCTCACTTACATTAGTTCTCGCATGCTTCACTATACGGAAGTAAAAAATGAATCCTTTGTAACTTTTGTTTTGTTTTTAGCCCTTTTTGTGGGAATGAGGAAACAATAGCAATCTGATGTAGTATGTAGTCACTTGTAGAAGACCAGCCTACATTTTGACCAGAAAAATCAAGGACTAAATTTAGATCCTGGCTAGATAAATATTTAAAAAAAAGAAGTGCCTTCCTCCTACCCTGCCGCTATCAAATGGCTCCATCTTGGAGGAGTCACTGGTCGAAGTCAAACCCCAGAGCAACTACAATTTGTATACTGCTTCATTTTCAAAACAAGAAAGTACTCTTGAAAGGATATTAGGAAAAGAGGTTGAAATTTCTTGTTGTTTATTAATGTTAAAAACAAAGTGAGGCTTTGTCTTTTTGGCTTTCCAACTTGTTTTAAAATGTAAGACTGCAGGGACTGATCGAGACAAGTAAGAGAGCGAGTGAGTGATCGAGACAAATAGAGCTTAGGGCTAGTTTCACAGTGGTTATGCACTAAAGCATAAAGCACTAAAGCATGTCTATTGTGTTGACAAGACAAGATTACCATCTTTTTCATCTCTGCATGTCATTTTGTTATATTCACAAAATTAGAATAATCGCACCACAATAGATAAAAATAACATGACAGCCCTGTGGTGTTTCCTTCTGTCTTTACATTTTTATTTCAAATCTTCAGGGTTCTTTAGATGCAGTGGAAATGCAAACAGGACTGTGCAAAATACCCCACAGTTAACGCCAATTTTTCAGTCAAAAAAGGGTTACTGGTTTCTTCGGTTCCAAATGAACTTTGACTTATCCCCTATGAAGTGCACCAAATGTCATTCCTGTGCCTGATTGAGGCCCAGTTTACACCACAGCATTGTTGCTGAAAACAGAGTCTAAACCCTGCGTTCACACGGCGTTGTTTTTAAAACGATCCCCGTACACACGGATCTGCCAACACCACTGAGAATGCTATAATGTGTTTGCCAAGGCAGTAGTTGGTGGTGTAACTTTTCAAAATCAACATTACAGAATAAGATCACTGTGGTTCAGCAAATCTACATTGGAGGAGTGTTAAATAATTCAAGCATTAATGAACTCAACAGAGTCTGCAGCACAAACAAAACCAGACAGTCTGACGTTGTATTTTTGTTGTTGTTCTGGCCATAGTAGGCTGTTTGCTGTCTGTGTACATGAATAAGGCTGGCAGGAACCGTAATAGGCATTCATGAAGCAGGGCTGTGTCGTCATCGTTTCCAGCCAGAGTGGCGTTTTGAAAAAGTTTGTGGTTTCAGTCCCCGAAAACGCCGTTCTCGTATAAACTGACAGCCAAAATGCAACAAAAGGTTTCCGTTTTTGGGTGAAACGGTCGTCGCATAAACAGCCCCTGAGTGCCTGCATAGCTTTGAGGTTGCCATTCATAGAAGCTCCAGCACCCAGCTAGTGTCAGCCTCCCTCCACTGCACCCCCCCGTGATGAGACAGTGTTCAAGACCACATACTTTAATAGGAGATTGATCAGGAGACCACTGAGAGATTAACAGGAGGCAGATAAAACAAAACAAAACAGGTTAACCAGCTCAGTCATCAGCACATCAGTCCCAGCTCAGCCTTCTTTTAAAATTTTCTCCTTCTCTTTAGGTTATAGACAGAGGTAGAGAGGGGAAAGGGAAGCTCTTTTGTTTATAGAAGAACAGTGCTGTGCATGAGAGCACAGGGTGCTGAGCCTAGCGTCAACACAGGGCAGACAGTCAAACAGGCAGGTTGGGGGCTGGAAGAGCGGGGAGGGAGGTAGTGTTCCCTGAAGATGTGTCAGACTGTCTGGCTGGTAGGGTCACACGCTGGACTAGAGGAACCATGTGGACAGGAAGGGAGATTCAGAATGGGGTCAGTCTGAGCTAGTGGGCCTGAAGAGATGTGTTTAGGTTCACACACAGTTAGGATTCCATGCAAGGAGGAGATGGGCTGATGTTTTCAAATGCCCCCTCCCCTCCCTCTTATTAGGGCGTGTTTCCAGACAGCTTAGACTTGGGACAGGGGTGGTGATGGTGGAATATTACCAGGCGGTTGTCTCTGCTCCCACACCCTCATTTCTTCCACCATATAGGCTCCAGTGTAATATTTGACCACAGAGCAACAGACATAGGCAGTGTGAACCCTCTTCTCCACGGCGCTCTTTTTCCCAAGCTTTGTTGTGCGTGAGCGCCAATGTTAAAGTGGCCGTTTAAATCGGTCCACAGCCGATAAAAGCAGACACTCAGTTCCATCTTATCTCCACCGGCGACTGCTACCATGGTGATGCCCTTTCCCATCCCTCCCCTTTCGCATCATGTGACCATCTCCCATCCCAGGTGTTTGGCTTGCGTTTGGCGGACTTCATTGATTCGCCTGCACAGTAAGGCTCTTTGTTTGCCAGTCTGTGAGAAACTGGGTCCATCCTCTCTCCACAGGTGGAACTTTAACTTCACCCCAAGGTCTCAGTCTCTGCCTGCACTGAGCTTCTGTTGCCACTCAGAGGAATTGATTTTCATTAAGAGACAGGCTGCCAGAGGAAGGAGCTAAGCAAATCTGAGCTGATAATCAGCCATATGTGGTGCTTGTTTAGTTTTCCCTGCTGTCCTCGAGGGAAGCAGCCCTGTTTGGGTTGTAATGTGAAAAGCCATTAGACTAATAAGCTGCATCAGCTGAGCAGCCACCGAGAATATACAGACAATAGTCCTGCCTCAGTCACTAATGGATTTGTTTCTTCCACTGGTGGGGCTATAGGTGAGCCTTAGACAATGCTACATTTTTTTTAAAAACAGCGTTTTCATGTGTCTTTTAACCCTAAAAGGTGTCAGTCATTCATCAGATGGAGGAAATAGTATGCCATCCTTGCTCCCATTCAAAAGTGTAATGTGGAAGAGCCAGTGATGGAAAGATGAAGGTGATAAACTTGGACAGCATTGTGTTTGACTTGAGCCACAAAACCAGCCAGCAGTGAAAAACTGTATGCTAACTTATCATCCCTCTCACAAGTCAATACTGGTTTAAATGATGGTGTGAGTGTAGAAGGCCTCTGATGCCGCTTTCTTTGTTTATTGTCTTTTTAAATGTCTAATAGTCATCTCTTGCTGTGCATGCTCTAGTCCCCGGCTGTGTGAGGCGGTGGTGCGTCCAGAATGAGAAACACAGGCGACACAGAGAAACCCTTCTCTCAGCTCAGTCTCCATACTTGCCGTCTCTATGACGACAGAGGATTTTTAGATGGGCTGTGATACATGGGGTCATGTGATACTTTTCCGGAGTGTGTGCGTCTGTGTGTTTTTGTGACAGAAGAAGAATGTTAAAAGCCCGTCAAGGAGTGTGATGATGCAGTCATCTCTCCTTAAGTTCAATGTATTATATAGACAAAAACAGCTGAGCTAGCAGCTAAAAAGCTAAACATTGCTCTGGAAACTATCAGTGAATGGCTTGATGAATCCCATCTCAGTCTGAACATCAATAAGACAAAAGGTTGTTTTTTTTCTAAAACCAATGCTCAACCTCCTGATGTGGACATTTGTATTAAAGGAGAAAGGATTGATATAGTTACTTAATTTAAATATCTTGGCTTAATATTGGATCCAAACCTACATTTTAAGAAACACGTCAAGAAGATGATAAAAACCATTAAATACAGTTTGGTAAATTTGAGACTAATTAGAAACTGTCTTTCTGAAGAGGCAGCTAAGACATATATGCATGCATTCATCTTTTCCCACCTGTCCTATTGTATTAGTTGCTGGGAGCAGGCAGGCTTCTACAATCTCTGTATAAACAGACCTTAAAAATTCTTGATAAAAAGCCCTTTCAGTATTATCATTGTAGGATGCTGGAAAAACACAACCTTTTGAGCTTCGAGAACTTCAGAGTGTTTTCAAATCTATGTCTAGTCTATGAAATTGTAAACGGTTTGGCTCCTCCTTCTTTGCATAACTTTGTTCTGCTTCGACCTGTTGACTCCTTGAAATCCACAAGAATAGCCTCTACACGAGATTGTATATTGACCCTTAGTCGTAGTGCTTTCAGTCAGTCATCTTTCTCTGTGAAAGCTACCACTCAGTGGAACATTCTACCGGTGGATATAAAGAGCTGCAGCACTCTGGGAAGCTTTAAAGCTTAAGTAAAAAACCTGCTTAAAGCTTCCCAACTCTGTAATCATTGACTTTTGTTAGCTTCTGTTCTACCTTTATTTCATCATATACTTAGACATCCTGGGTTATAAGTTGTTCTCTTTTTGAAGCCATTTAAAGACATTTTAAATTCATTTTTAAAATAAAATTTACATCTAGTAAATATAAATTGGAAATTTTACTAGATTAGATCTGCAATGATAGGGTTAGGGTTAGATATAATTATAAATAATCTTTTAGTAATGTTTCAGAAAACCAGCCAACTCCCTGGCTTTTTCCTAAATGTAATGATTCTCCTCTTTTCTCCGTAATGTATGATAGTAATTCTTAGTTTTTCTGCTCATTGTCGGATAAAACCTCAACCCCCCAAAATTTAAAGTAAATTTACAATTTTAAAGTAAATTGTTTTGGGGCATTTTTCAATCTTTTGAGTGTTTGCTAGTCATGGAAATAAGCAATCAATCTATTTTTGAGTTAATAGTTGTTTTCTTTTGGGGTTTTTTGGCATGTCGCCTCCATTTAGATAGGACAGGTGAAGGCATGACAGGAAATGGGGAGAGAGAGCTGGGGATAGACCTGCGGCAAAGTGTGTGGGAATCGAACCCACGGCCACCGCAAGAGGACCGATGCCTCTGCACCACTGCGCCATCCCCACCCCAATTGAGTTGAGAAAACTTCATAGTATATATGTCTTCATTATTCCTTCAGATTGTGGTTGAGGTGATATCTTTGTTACTCAGACACCTCTTTTACAAAAGCTAGACCTGCAGTTCTAATTGAAGTTCTGGGTTTATCCTGTCTAACCCATCACCCCATATTAACGCTGGCAACCACTACATTGTTTGGTTGAGCTAAAAATTGCCCTTCCCTAAAAACAGTGTAGCCATGGAACAGAAATGATGTGATCCTAGCTGGCATCTGGAATGAGCGTTTAATGTTTCTAGTTCTCCCATTATTTCTTAAATCTTGAGGCTGTGTGTGTGAGAGAACTGTAATTATATTTGCTGGTTTGTGAGCATGAGAATGCCTGTCCAGGGTGACCAATAAAACAACAGATTTACAGCGCTGCCCTGTAGGTGCAAGCTCGCCCACTTCCTTTTTTGGTGGAAGGCTTCTGTCATTAGGACCCCATTTCCCATAACGGCACACATTTTTAAGGCATTTCTGTGCACTGGCGGGTAATGGCATCGACATTTCTATTGATGTCATTATATAAAAGTTTTACATCAGGAAAGAAAATGTAATGGGCTTTTGTGTATGTTAGGTCATTTAGCTTCCAGTGATCTCTTCAAGGCAACGTTACTGAGGTTGAACACTGAAAGTTTTCATCATCGGATCAAAACGTTGAGCTTCTTCATTTATTGTTTCTCTTCCTTGCAATTTCCACTCACCTGCCTGATTGCCCTACATGCAGATCCCCTCGCTTCTCCTCTGTCTCTTAATTTGATTTCTTTGGAGAAGCAGTGTTTAAATTCCACAATTAAAATTCAAACAACATCGTTAGAGAGACTTTTTGCATGCTGAAAATGTGTTGAATATTCAGATTGTCAGAGAGAAGGAAGCAGAAACCCCGCAGACGCTCCATCAAACATAACTGAGGCCAATCTTTCCACAGGGGGTAAAGATGAAAACCCTGAAAACCCAGACCTCCACCCTTAATGTAACTGATCTGAAAGTGCTTTGATTCCTCCGCTATCGCAGCATCAGTCACAGAGAGGCTGAGAGACTTTACTGCTGGTCTCAGTGATGCACATAACTTAACCACTCAATTCAGTTTCTGATCCTTTTTAGTTTTTGCTTGTGTGCCTCATCTCTACAGGGGTAGTCGCCTCAAAAACATTGGCTGCCAGGGTGGTGCACCTGCGGAGCAGGGCTGTGTGCATAACCAAATGTAATGTAATGGACTACTAGAAAAAGCAGTGGGACTCCCACGGCTTGCACTGAAGAGCTTAAACAATTTTAAGTTTTATCCACAAAAACAAAACATCTGAAAAACATACCAGGCACGTCGTACCATAGGAAAACAATAGTTGGTGGCACAGGTCTGCCAACGTGTCTCAGTGTGATCGTCCATTTATGGATCATAAATAGACCCTCGTCTCTTCAATCTTTTGAGCTGTTCTGCCGCAACAACCTTGGAAACCTGTTTGTAGTCATAATGTAACACACACTGTTCAAACTAAGCTACAAGTGGATCGACACATAGCTGGTATACCCACTGCTTTATAGCTTCAAAAATAAATGGACTCGTATTCTTACAGAGGTGGTGGACGCCATATTCTTCCCACGAAAGGAGCAGTTTTTGGTGACCTTGTTGTTACATGACGTTATCTCAGGTTACTTTTGTACATCTCTCTACAGTATGCATAAAAGCCTACTTTTAAAAACTGGTTACTCATATCTGTAAATTAAATCTCAACTTAAGAGTATATATATCATAACATTTTATAATGACTGTCTTTCACCAGTGTATAATTAGAGCTATATTCTGACAGTTGGACGCTCTCGGTCCTGACTGCTGTCCTCGCGCTTTGCTTCTCTTCTCAGAATCCCGTTGGCCTCCCTGCTACCATTGTCTCCTTGCGTGCACCATTCCAGTGGTTTTCTCTCCATTTTCTGTTTTCAGCTGTAATTCGGCCCCTTGTTTGTTTTCATAAGGAGCCTATATAGGTATAATTGTAGTGCTGCCTTCCTGCTGTGTGGCTAGCTGGGGACTGCTTGTGTACTCACAGGAGGGTCTACAGGTTTTTTCTCAGCTTGGTTTGGGTTTAAGCTGAGCTGGCTACTGTGTGGGCCTTGTCATGTCTTGCCTTACCCTGCAGTTGGTCTCATTTTTTTATTATTCCCCTGCCAAAAGGGAGTACATAGGGTTACACTTATCCGGTCGTATGTCTGTATGCAGTGGGGTATGGTCTGTCCACATTTCATCAAAAACTGCTCTAGAATTCAGTAAGATTTCACATATGCATTGTAAAGACCTTAAAGGTGTGCATCACATAATTTGTTTCTTGAACTTGCTTATTTTTACCAGGGATGGGCATTGATTTTCGAATATTTGAATAATCATTAATTAATAAAAAATCGATGAGTATAAACGATTGTCGTTTTGTCATAAAAAATATTTCCCCCTTGTTTTCACCTATGCCTGGTGCAATGCAGTACTACTGTATTACTGCCACCTACAACTACAGGCTGTTTGCAACCGCTATTAACAAAAGAAGAAGAATGCACACAACTCAGACAGCAGAAGCATGCTAGCCGTAACAAACGGCTCCAATTCCGTATAGTAGTCGAATAGTGACGAGCGATTTTCAAATTTGACTTTTGTTTGAAATGCCCATCCCTAATTTTTACATTTGTAGACCCATTTGAAATTAGGCGATATTCATGTTTGTTTGCTCACATCCACCCATGATATCAATGTTCTTGAACACAAATTTTGTAGTTCTTTATTGTCATTTCTTTGTTCTTATCTGGATTTTGAATGCGGTGTTTGTTGCCTTACCTTTCTTTTGTCGTATTATCCCAGTGGTTCACTGTTCTTTCTCTTAACCTAATGTGGATTTAATGCATCAGGCCTTCTAGATTGCAGACTGTAATACTCTGTCTTTCTTTGTGAGCACCATCAAATCACCGTTGAGCTCTTTTTTACATTATGCACATCACAGTTGTGTGATATTAAAATGATATCTCTATTTTCTGGGATTTTCTCGATAACGATGATTAGACAATAAATATGTATTTTCTATTTTCTTAAAACTGAAGCAATCAAGTAAGCAAGAGCATTTGAAAGCTTTGTTGTGTCTCGCCATCTGTTGTAGTTCTTGTCACTTTTTTACCAAATGATTCCTCCAAAGTTTGCTGAGTGTGTTTTTGAGCTGGTATCATGGACAGCTGACCCCAGAAGCTTTCTCTTCATATTCTGAGCATTGTTTTGTTCAGGGCGGCACGGTGGTTAGCACTGTTGCCTCACAGCGAGAAGGTCCTGGGTTCAAATCCCACTGTTGGCGTGGGACTTTTCTGTGTAGAGTTTGCTTGTTCTCCCCGTGTCTGCGAAGGTTCCCTCCGGGTTCTCCGGCTTCCTCCGGCTTCCTCCCACCTCTAAAAACATGTAATATGGGTGAATTGGTGACTCTAAATTGACCGTAGGCATGAATGTGAGTGAGAATGGTTGTTTGTCTTTCTATGTGTGGCCCTGTGATGAACTGGCGACTTGTCCAGAGTTAACCCAGCCTCCCGCCCAAAGTCAGCTGGGATAGGCTCCTGTCCCCCCGCGACCCTACACAGGATAAGCGGTTACAGAAAATGAATGAATGTTTTGTTCAGAGATCGTGAAGCAAGTTGGTGGCAGAGATGTCTTAAACTGTCCTTTGAACAACATCTGGCTTTACCAAACCAAACCACTGCCTTGCAAGCGAGAATGATCCACTTTTTTCTTTTAAGTCTAACGACATGGATGATGAGGCTGGTGCGGTCACTGATTTGTTTCCTGATGCTGTTTGTTCACTTATTTTTCAGTCTTAAATTTGTGGTGTGGTGTCCCTGTACGCCTACCTATCACACACTGCGTGCACTCTCAGTGCACACATGCAAATGTCTGTCCTACCAGAGGAGGCAATGAATTTGTGGACTCACGAAGAGGGTTTTGGATTGGTTTTTGCAAAATGAGTGACCTAATCAATAATGATAATAAAGATGCATATAGCACACCCCCAACATACATGTTTTTTTGTTATGTGGCTCTAAGCATTGTGCAGACACGAAACAAACTGTCACCTGTTGCCTTACCCCACTCCTCTCACCCCTCTAAACGTCTCAAAGCACATGCGCACTTACACACACATTCCTCTGTGCCTTCTAATAATTGATAAGATCGCTGGAGCTGCAGTGGAGAGCGAGTTGTCTGCGGGCATGTGTGTGTTTGTGTGTGTGTGTGTGTGTGTGTGTGTGTGTGCATGCACATGCTCGTCTGTGTTTTCAGGAAGAGCGCAGCCGAAAATGATGCATACCAGATGTTTTAGAAATGAGATGGGTTTCACTGGAACGTAACACATTCCCAGGGATGTTTGCGGAAAGAAATTCTTCTTCATCTGTCGAGCATGTTCTGCCCCCAGTTCAATCATCTGCTTTTTGCTCCTCCCTCTATTTTTTTTTTTTTTTCAAGACTCTTGTCATGAAACCCATAACAGTGTGTTTGTCCCTGTGTCTCTTGTGCATCTTTACACAAAATGTATGTGGATGTTAGTGTGTCTGACATTGGTGAAGCTGATGATTTGTGTATTTAATTTTGTCGACACGGCACTCAGACGGTATGTCCTCCTCCCTCTGTTTCCTGGTGGGCAAAATTGTTCCAGCTAAGACTTAAAGTGATTCAGGGTGATGTTTCATGTGTGTTTGTATGTCTGTGTCTGTGTGTGTTATTGTCTGTCTATGTGGCGTGGGATAGAGGGGATAGATGAATTTGCAGTGTCTGCAGATTGTATGGTTTAACCCGCAGTCTGCAACTATTGGCGTACCTTTGTCTATTTTTGTTAGCAAAGTAAAGGCCGAGAACTCTCACCTGCATGAGGGGCAAGCCAGGGCAGAGAGAAGGCTTCCAAGGCAGCTAGGCCCAACAACTGGGTTCAGCATTGATTAATCTGCTCATTATTTCCCATTAATCAGTCAATCATTTGGTCTTTTAAATAGTTGAAAGTGGTGAAAATTGTGTAAAGCAACTGCTGAATTTCTTGTTTGTTTGTTTTTCCTTGAGAGATTCAGTTTACTCACACAAGACTAAGACAATTAGTAAAGTATCACAAGCAGGAACCAGAAAACCTGAAAAATATGTTTTCCCATTTTTGCTTGAAAGACTTTAACGATTAATTGATTATCAAAATCGTTGCACATTATTTTTTTGCAAGTCAAATAATTGACTTATCGTTTTTAGCTCAAGTACTGGAGTCGGACCAAATGTCAGCTAGAAATCTATGAAAGGTGTGACATGGTCTCAGATGGCAGCATGATGCATGTCACATTTCAGCTGTCATCTTTAGACCAGTCTGCTATTATATGAACAAGACTAGGACTGTATGTCATTCCACCCATGACTTACATGTTATGGTGCATTTTAGTACATAAATGACATACAATTTATGATTAATGGCTTTTAGTCTTTTTAAGTGTGATACAAGCTGAAATTCTTCTTATTGTTGTTATAGTAATTATTATTGCAATCAACTTTTTGTCAAACATTCTGCATTAAAGACAACATATTCAGCTTGGAAAAGCCGAACAGGCCCAAAGGACACAGGCAGGTGAAGAGAATCAAATCATGAGTAGAAAAAAAAAAGTTGAATTATTCTAACTGTGCAGCCACAAACTAGACAATTTGTCTAGACAAATTTTTAACTTGTCTGTTATGAAAGTACTGAATAAATGTGTTCTTGCAGAATTTGGGTTGGGCTACTGATAACTGTACCAGCAAAGTCCAGGATGCAAGTTTTACAAAATTCAAGATTATTCTTTACCGTCAGTTGGTATTCAATCCATACCGGTTTGTGTCATTTGTGTCTTAATATGTTTCAATTAAATATTATTTATTTAACTAAGGACTGGATCCAAATAAAATGTTCCCCAAACAAACGTTTGTCTGGACAATATGGCAAACTGTATGATGATGATCATTTGTTCCATATTGATCAAGATCGATATTTATCATATCACAATATATCATTTGCTGCCAGTTTGAAGAGTATCCTGAAAATGCCTGAAGTCTGAAGAAAACAGAGGATTCATTATTTAAAATGAAGCATGAAAAACAATAACTAATCATTTAACTGTGCAAAGGAGGCTTGGTTTAGCATATATTTTATGATAAAAGAATATTTAAAACACATAGGCTAGACAATCAACTCTTATAACATTTCAATGTGTTGATACAGACTGATGGCATATTTTGTCCTGTCCTAATATCCAAACTCTTCTCATTATAATTGAAGTAGTATTACCTGTTTTAAATTATTTCCTCAGCGGTGGAGGTTCATACAAGTTTACTTTCAACACTTCAACATAATGAGCCTCATATGGCTGTGTGAAACAAACGGGGTGCGGATTAAAAGGGATAGCATGTTACTACGAGCTTAGAGGCCCAATACCAAAGTTTATATTGCATCCCAGATCAGGATTGTTTTAACGCTCAGCCATAAGTTCTTTATTAAAAAACAACAACATCCATTTCCTCTGCCTTTTTGAAAAATTCAAATATTGATAATTTCCATGCTGATTGTATGTCATCACAAGATTGAAAGTCTCCACATTACACTTCGTAGTCATATTAATTATATTCACATCTCTGAACAAAATCTGTATTTCCATGCGTCTGACTAACAGGCTGTAACTGTAACTCCAGACGCCCAGGTGGTGACTGATCTTCCTCATCCATCCAGTCTGTCTCGTCACCTCAGCAACCGCCTCCATGGCTCTGAACCTCCCTGCTGCAGTCAGGGCGGTTTGGAACAAAACATCCCCTCCTCTTGCTTAAAGGCTGAATTCTGTAATGATGAGTTCACAGTGAAGTGTTTTATATTCACAAGTGTTCATTACTGGGTGTATTCATACACATTTTAGTTCTTGTGCGCCCTAACAATTATTTAGAACATCTTTAAATCTTAGTTTTCGGTAAGAAATGGTTTGTGTAATCTGTTCAACTCCTGGCTGTATATAAGCAGTGCGTTTTCCTACTTGACTCCTAAACGACACAAACCATGTCCTGCTACCAGTTCTGACACATGCACACCCATTCATTATGTGTTGAATTTGTTCTTCACTCACTCCTTTCTCTCTTTTTTTTTTTTTATAGTACTCTGCGCCAAAAACTTGGTGAAGAAAGACTTCTTCCGTAAGTATCTGCCAATCGCAGCTGTTGCTGATGAACCTATATTTGTTTTTCACACCCTGTTTTCACTTTGGGTTTTGTGGGTACCGGATGCATGCATCGAAAATTGTGGATTACTCTGGGATGGGAGAGTGCTTTCCGTCAGCCGCCACCAGCCCTCAGAGACACACTAGCCTGCATAATAATACCCCATTACAACATAGAAAAACACTGTAGTGTAATTCCTGAAATACTGGATCTACAATAATTGCATAATCTCACTACAAAACAGTGAATAGATTTCCGTTTTGGGCAACTTTCCCACAACCACTTTTCAGCACACAAAATAAGCAGCACATTTTCTCCACTAAAGACTTGATAACTCACGTGTAGGTGTCTTTTGTGCTGCGAGTGTTTGGGTGTGTTTGGGTCAGGCTGTCATGGTGAATGAGCATGTTATAGGTCTTCTGCTCACTCAGGTGGTTTCTGTGGTGCCCATTCCTGCCATTCCAACGCCCAGGAGCTGAGCAAACATTCAGCTCGGGGGGTTGGTGGAGAGCAGCACTGAAACCAGAAATAAAAATATGTGTATGTGCGCCTGTCCATAAATGTGACAGTTTTGCAAGAAATGCTAGAGCCTGGCTTTAGACGTATAAAATATATTTTAAAAATTGTTAAATTCTCTGTTTCTGATTATTTTAAAACGGAGGAACACCTCTACACAATGTTTGCAATTTTTCCTGATAAATGACTTAATAAATGACATAAATTAGCATTTTGTTAATTTAGTTAATTTAGTAATCCCAAACACTACTCACCAGACGACCTAATTTTGTAATCAAAGTAAAACAAATACTTAAACCGGTACGTAATTTGACTGGATTAGTCCCATTGCAGAAAAAAAAAAAGTTAAAGACGCCACAACATCTATGTCAGTTGTGTCGTCACACTGTTTTCTGTTATTTATTCTTGATGAATCCATCTAAGTGGGTTGTTGTGTGTTTTTTTTCCCCCTCTCCCTGCAGGCCTACCTGATCCCTTTGCCAAGGTTGTTGTGGATGGCTCAGGGCAATGCCACTCTACAGACACTGTGAGGAACACACTTGACCCCAAGTGGAATCAACACTATGACCTGTGAGTCCCAAAGAACTTCTCATGATGCGCTCTCTGGCATCTGTTTTCAAAGAGGGAAAGAAAATCAAGATTCCTCCTTTATTTGAATACCTCCTACCTTCCTAAAGACTTAATCCGATTAAAAACAGCACTTCGAGGCCATGCTTGAGCCGTTACAATGTCTCCCAATTGTTATGCCTTTCTTTCTTTAAGCTCAATAAGTGAGCACACTGGGAAGTATCAGGCTGTGTCATCAACAGGACCTAAACAATAACAGATGGAAACAGTTCTTACATCTGCTGTCTCACTTATCTAGATGCTCTGTAATGACATAATGCTTCAGCGCCAGCAAAGAGTCTAAAAATGTCCCTCGGAGCAGTATTTAAAGAAACAGAAAAGGAGGGCCGTCTTCAATAGTATTTTCTTCCATTGACTGAAACACGTGCTTGTCCTGTTGTACCCTGATTGCCTTTCCCTAAGATGGCTTGTCCTGTGAAAGCAACCTGGAAAAAAAATATCTGAGCGCGTGAGTGAAAATGTGAGAGTGAAAGTTTCCAGTATTCGCCTCGGTGTTTATCCAACCGTCATGCGTAGCCAACAGCGAAAGGAAGCACATGTCTCCGTTTGTTTGGTTGCTGGGGATACAGGACACCTCTCTCTACATGGCTGTTAAATTGTCACATTTGACAAGAGGGGGGAAAAAATTCAAGCATGCACTGTAAGACTGATTGATGGGGGAGCTTCTCTGCACTAATTTGCTCCAAGAAGCTTAAGACGGAGCTGACTGGAGTTCATGTGAAAATTGTGTGGGTGTCTGAGTCAGCGACAAGTTCATTATCGGTTAACAGTCTGTCAGTGTTTATCCTCATGACAGACTCTCAGGTGGTGAGCTGGAGGAGGGCAGTTTTAATTGACTGAGAGCAGCCTAGAAATCCGTCTGGCTGGCTCACACTTATGAAAATAGGGCCGGCAACACCTGGTGTTAAGAATACAGATCAGTGCATTAAATCTGTTGGCAGTGACTCTTTTTTCCATTTGTTGTTTGTGCTTATGTGAGGGTGTAGAAATCCTCTGTTCGTGTGTGTGTGTGTGTGTACGTGTGTGTGTGTGTGTGTGTGCATGTGTGTGCGTGTGCATGTGTGTGTGTGTGTGCATGCTTGCGTGCGTGCGCATGCCAAGGATAGCAGACACAGTCTGGCTGGCTGTCTCTCACACAGATCATTCTGTCTGCACCATCAATAAAATTACAGGACATGGTTGGAATGAAGAAGGGACTCATGAGGACACGGTGATTAAGAGTAGAAGATTCATATACATTTTTAAGAAGACTTTCATCATCACTCCGAATGTCATGAAATGTTTTCAAGCGTTTTTGGAGTCTCCCTCCGTTGTGCGTGCAATCACATTGAGCTAATTGGCTATTCTTCGAGTATGGCATCAGTAAATGATACGTCACCAGTGTTAAGTGGCAAGTCTGTACTCAAATAGTTATGCCCACATAGCCGTCCATTTTTCCTCCCACCATCTGAGCTGTATTTCTAAGGAAGCACCCAGTTAAACAGTACCACCATTAATGACTTTATTAGCTCCTTAGTCTAACTAAGTTGCGTAATTCGGGATAATATCAACTAATTTTTATCTGACAAAGGATCTGTTAATTACTTTTAGCTAACTGTTTCATTACCTTTAGCTGTTTAGACTTCTCTGCCTATTTGCTAACAAGTACACGTAGAGTTCGGGTGTTATCTGGATTTTTTTGTGTCATTGCTTTTCATTTCACATCAAATCAGTTGAGCTCCTCCACAAGCTTTTCATTTACCCACTGGCTAATGCAGAAGTAAACCATGGGGCACAAGTACCCCTGGTTTAGAATCAGTGTTGTACAGTGTTACGTTTTTGACCCTCTGATTGTGACTTCAGTGTTGCTGTTTGTTTGACGTGACCATATGTTCTTCACTTCACTTGCAAGAACATCTCACCCTTATAAATCTGCTGCTTTTTGCTTTAATTGCAGTTTTCCCATTGTCTTTTATGCGTGGTGTGTGTCTGTGTGTATTGCTGCCTAGGACTGGTATTAAAACTCCGAGCCCGACTAATGATTTTTATTACATGGAGGGTGATCCAGATGACTGGGGTTTGGTTCTAATACTTCCCTCCCGTACAGTCTGTCTGACATTGCAGCTCTCTCACATCTCAGCCCAGACAGGCATTTGGCATCGTCTCAAAATGTCCAGACGTCTTACTCACAGCCCATTGTTTCATATCCCTTTTGGTAAGCAGCATGATAATTACAGTGGGATGCAGTTCTGCGAATCGTTCAGATGATTAGTTTTAGACTGAAGGAGGGAGGCCACCCGAGCAGATGTGCCACAACAGGTTCACATGGTGAGATTTTATCACACCCAGGGCCTTGTCTGACAAACGAGGAGAGAGAGAGAGAGAGAGAGAGAGGAGACGGATACAGACAGTCAGGAAATAATCTGTCTGCTTTATCTAGCTACACATCTTTGGCTGTTTGTACAAAATATAATTACAGTATTTCCCACAGATTGAGAGTATGACTCTGACAGGGCCAGTCAGGGGTTGTTGTCTCTGTTGAAAATATTAGAATACATTAATTACTATTACATTATCCCTATTTTTATAGGTGATTTCTTATTTAAACTTTTAAATTCTACTTAATTCTCCACATTATTTTATTTTATCAAGCTAATTTAATCTACACACTGGTTTTTTCCCCCCTTTAAGTCTCTTTTCCCTCCACGCACCGACACTTCAGGTCTTGTCTTCTCTGTTGACTTTTTTGTCCGCAGGATCTTTTATAAAGTCACCCAATAAAAATAACTCTAGTTTCTTTTTCTCCCAAAGCCCGTTTTCACAACAGCAGGTGAGCCGTGTGTAGAGGAGGCTCAGAACGATCTAAAAAATGCTATTGAAGACCTCACACCAGCTATCTGCACTTCCAAGCTTAAAACAACAGTAAACATAAGCTTGCATTGAACAGTAGAGGTTGCAGCATTATTAGTGCATTTACAGGAGGGAGACGATACCAGAGAGCATCCTCTCTGTTTCTCTGCAGAGGATGTGGGATCTCTCAATAGATGGGAGGGTTAGGGTGAGGCAGGCTTGTCCACTGCTTAATTGATTGCAGATAGCATCTTTCTCTCAAACGGATAAAAAATAAATATGAAATCTGCTAACATTGATCACCGAATATACTTCATTGGCTTTTTAATATACTTTTGCACCTGCACAGCTAAAGTTTAAGTGTGGGGAAACACATGATGTGTTTGGGAGAGCGAGCCTGTTGAGATCTGGTATTAATATCTGTCCTAAGTGATCCGATCATATGTAAGTAAGTACAGGTGTGAACGTACCCGAGACGCTTTGAGGCGCATTTGAGATCCGTTCACTCAGACCATATTCAGAGGTCACCATGTGTCCTGTGCAACAGTGAAGGACCGCCTCCTGAACTGACATCCTCTGGGAAACCACAAGAGGCCACAACAACAGACATAATGGATTACATGCCGTCTGATTTCCATTTGCTTTATCCCTTAAAAATTGCAATCATTTGGGCCCTCTGGTAAGTTCTGCATTAATCGGAAAACATTTTTTGAACACACTGTTTCAACTCAATTCACTTTTTACACCAAATTTATGAAAGACGGTAATAGAAGGTAACCATGTCATATTTTACAAATTCAGTAAACAATAAATAATATAGCAGAGAGGAAAGTCCCCAAATGGTTTTTAAAAAATCTTTCCATTTTGAGAATTGTTCAGTCAGAGAAATGGCATAAAGTTTGTGAAAAAAACGGTTTATGAGAAAGTCTTGATTATTTGGGCCTTTTTGAGAATTTGGCAAATGCTTTGTGTCCCAGTGATGTACGTGTTTATTTACATTGAGCAGGAAACTGGTCTCGAGAGACGCATACAGAGATGCATCATAATGACATATGTGACCTGACCGACTCAGAGCTGTCCAGTTGTGCATGAATCACTCATTGTAGGTATGAACAGGCTCGGACAGCCAGAAGGGGCACAGCTCCAAAAATAGAAATTAACGTGTGGCAGGCAATATTGACATTATGTCTGGCTGCCACAATTAAATGAATGTATGGGAAACCCTGCATTATCAAACCATGTTTGTTTTTGTTTTTTACTTCCACAGTAGGCAAATACTTATCCTTTAACATAGTTGATATTGCCAGAGGATGGTAATGTTGATCCGTCCACCACTTTGGTCCAGCCTAAAATATCTCAGCAAATATTGGCTGGATTGTCGTTAAATTGTACATCTATACTGATGGTGAACCTTTATGGATGAACCCCTGTGACTTAGGTGATCCCTTACTTTTCCACTTGTGACATCATGAAGTTGACATTTATGCTTTGGGTGAAACATCCCAACAGCTTTTGGATGTCTGGTCATTGAATTTGGTACAAACGTTCACGATCCCATTTTTCAGCTAATGCCCCCATCAGGTCAAATTTTCTCATGTCCATTACTGCAAAAGTACTGAAATTTCCACCAACATGTTCAGCTGAGATGGTCAACATTAATCCCATTTAAATTAAGCACGTTCAACATTGCCAAAGCTCTGCTGTGAGCCTCACAGAGCTGACTCTCTGCCTTGTTTTGTGATCTTTGGTAATTATGGTTCGAAAGCCTCGTCTTACTATGTGTTGTTCATTTTCTCCAAATTATTGTGATCATATCAGTCTCCCACGCCATACATCTTAATTACAGTGTGTTTTGATAAGAATATTGCATCATTTAGCAAATAATATGATTTATTTGGATGCATGTCTGCTGTTGTCTTGTATGTTTACAGTAAACTTTGTTAGCTTTTTCCAAAACCGCATCAAAATACAGTAATTTACGTGCAGGCAAGCCACCCTTGAATTATATGACCAATATCACAAACCACAATATTGAGAGCATGATTGCAACTATTTCAATCTAATTATATTTTCAATCAGACTGGTCATCTCCATATAAACCAAAGGAGCCAGAGAGCTGAAAGCTTAATGACAGCCTCGTTTAAAAAGCCTCTTTGAATTTTGAGACTTTCTTTTCCCTCTGATTCTCAGAAACATTGTTATATTTTTATATTTGCAGCTTTGATTCACCATGTGGCAGTCCCTCCCCCCCTCCCCCCCACCCCCCTCCCCACCCCCCACCCCCCTCCCCACCCCCCACCCCAATGCCCAATTTGTGGGGAGGTTCCGCTGTGAAAATGATCAGTGATTCAGTGTCACATGGTGCTGGTGATGCTCTGTCTCACACATCTCCATACACTTGATGGAAAATCCCTTGCATCTCCTCCACCTTCCTCTTCCACCTCCATGTCCCAACTGTGTCTTGTAATGAGGCCTTGAAGAGTGGAATTAGCAGTGTATATCCCCTAGTAATAATAACAATAATACATTTTATTTATAGAGCCCTTTTCAAAATACTCAAAGATGCGTAACGTGTGCAGAAATAAAAGGAGAACAGCATATCAAAAAAGGAATCAATATCAATTAGCTGTGTGTATCCCCTGTATGTCTGGGGACGTCCTGAGTGAGTCTCCTGTCAGCACAGTAGCAGCTTCATGTTGTCACTACCAGCACTTCTCATAGAAGGTCTTACAGCTTTACTTACAATGAAATCGCTGTATCTCACCGTGATTCTCGTGATTTTCTCATCACCCCTTTCTCTTTCACCTCAGATACATCGGGAAATCAGATTCTATCACAATCAGCGTGTGGAATCACAAGAAGATTCACAAGAAACAAGGGGCCGGGTTCCTGGGCTGTGTCCGCCTCCTGTCAAACGCTATCAACCGCCTTAAAGACACAGGCTGTAAGTGTCAGTAATAGTCGCATGAATCCACCTGTTTGTGTCATTTCTTATCGTGTTTTGAAATCTCTATACTATGTTAGACTGTTGGGCTTGGTGTAATTAAGAGCCATGTTGCATAATGAAGAAACTCTGGAGTTATTTCCACAAGCAGCACTACAGAGGAATGTATTTGCACGCTTGCCCCGGGTTTCATTTTGTATGGTCACGTCCTGCCGCCGTTGTTGTGATGACCTGCTGATCAACAGAATGATCGGTTTACTCAGTTCATTCCTCTCTCCCTGGTTGGAGGATAGATTCAAATTATTGGTTGCAGTTATTCATGAGAGGTCAGTCATCTGATTGCCATCAAGTCAGTCTCATACCTGCACTGTGATAAGAAGCAGAAGTTAGTAACACACCGCTGCTGTCAGGGCTAAGTGACAGATATGGAGCAGCTCCATTTAGTGTCCTGTCTCCCTCACTAGGTCTGACAGAGGCCAGACCTGTGTGCCAGAGGGGTCAACACTCTGGCCCCCTGCCAGAACAGGAAGAGCCAATCAACATCACCCTGCAATTACTGTTAAAAAAAGAAAGAAATAAGTCTCATGTCAGAAACTAACTGGATAAATGATACGGAGGCTTTAGTAAGCGGCTCCTGGTAAAAGCAGAGCCAGACCGTTGTAGCTCCAACGAAGCGGTCTGGTACCTGCTCACTGGGCCCGCGGCCTTGTTGGCAGAAGCGGGAAAGAATCCCACTGCTTTTCCTAGAAGCCCGTAACACTGTTGTTTTCCTGGAGCAACACAGGAAACCCGAGCCTTGTGCCACAGCTGTGAGTGGTTTGCCTCTGCATTTCCCCTCTCTCCTGGCCTCCTCCTCACCCTTTAGTTTCCTCTTCTGTCTCCTCCATAGACTGGCAGCGTGTCCACATGCGCACACACACACACAACACACAACACACAAAATAACACTGACTAACCTCCCTTTATCTCAGTCTGCAGATCTAGACAACCGGTCATTTCACGCAGACATGCATGATTGTACAGCTATTTAAGTGTAAGCGTAGATTTGTTGTGTTCTCTCTGTTGTGGTTTCTCTCCCCCTGTGAGTATTTGTCATTCTTTTGTTTCTTTTGGTGTGTGTGGAATTTACCAGCAGTTGCAGTTTTTTGCCCTCCACAGACCTTGGAGAGGGCATTTGGTCGACTACAATATTTGTGTATAATTGCACACTGTCTTGGGTTGACAGTAACATTTATTTATAATTGCAGAGTCTGTGTTTCTTGTCTTATGTATATAAATGTATGTACTCGTGAGTGCACTTCTCACCATACATTTAACTGTCTCGTGTTTTCTGTTTTCTCTGTGGCTGCTGACCTCCGGCCAGCCTTGTAACAGTTTGACCATTGCCTGTTTTTGTCCCTGTTTAGTCTAGACAGACATCCTGGGCTGATCTACATGACACCCAGACAACAGAGAGTAGATAGTGGCATTTCTCATGTCTGCAGGCAACATTTTTTTTGTCTGTTCTTTTTTTTTCCTGTCTGCCTGATCTCTCTCTTTCTCCCTCACTCTCAAATTCCAGACTGTAAGAAGTTCAGACAAAGAGTTTCCAGACTTTGGCAGAAGTTCATGTCCATGCTAAGACTGAGTGGAATAGTGCAGGCTTTGTACTAAAATTTGTCAAATGTTTGACCTCTACATTTGAACTGAAGCATGCTCTGTACCGATGCTCAGTGAGATTTTTACAGCCCATGGCTGTTCCACAGACCAGACCATCTGTTCCAGGGCACAGCCAAGCTGTGGTCTACACACAGAAGAATGAGAGAGGGATAATAATGGGGAGAGGAATTGACTCTGAGTGATGTAAATGATACAGAGCAATGGGTCTCTGAGGGGGAAAAATGCATCTCAACACATGCTAGTCTATGTGCATGTCTCTGACACTGATGAATCCTCTTCTCTTTCTCTTTTTTGCTCTTTCTTTCATCTTTCTTTCTTTGCCCCTACCTTTGCTTCTGTGCTCTCTCCACTTCTTTTCTCTGTTCTCTCTCCACAGACCAGAGACTAGACTTAAACAAGCTGAGCCCCAATGACAGTGACACAGTTAGAGGCCAGATAGTGGGTGAGTACTAGTCAACATGCAAAGAAGAATGCATTTGGTAGCACCGAAAGATGTGCAAAAAATGGTCACTTCAGTTAGAAAGAAAATGGAAGTTCTTGTCATTTTTTTAATTAATTGCTTAGTTGCTTCAGTTCTTTAAGTTTGTAATGAACTGCTATGTTTTCCTTTTTGTTTCTGAGGATATTATTTAATGCCTTGATAAGTGTTAAATATATTCAACTCCAGTCTGAGTGTTGCTCATTCTTGTTGCTCCAAAAGCAGATGTCAGTCTTCATGTAAAATCTGGGATTCGATTTCATAATACCAGACTGTCCCTGCAGAGGGAAAAGATAAACTCCCCTTAACCACACCCCCCAGGATACCACTGATAAAACTGAACCCTAATTCTCTAACCCATAAAGATATATAGCTCAATTTTGTCCTTCGATAAAATATTTGTGCCTGCACCATAATCTGCTTTGTAGTAATCTTGCATGTGCATCTGTCTTCCATGTGTGGCTGCAGTGAGCCTGCAGTCTAGGGACCGGATAGGCACAGGAGGCCCTGTGGTGGACTGCAGTCGGCTGTTTGACAATGATCTTCCAGATGGGTGAGTTTGGGGAAATGTCTCATCTTCTCAGAGGGAGCTTTTTGAGATGATTGCAAATTCTAAACAATAAATGCTGCCTTCAAGTACATTGGTAAAGATATACAGACAAAAATATTTTCGTGCGGTGAGACAGAGAGAGACTGAACACTGCTAGATGGCTGTGTGGCTGCTTAAGTATGTTCACTCACTCCTGTGTTTGTATGTTCCTGCTGCCAGCTGGGAGGAGAGGAGGACGGCGTCTGGGCGAATCCAATACTTGAACCACATCACTCGCACCACACAGTGGGAGAGGCCTACCAGGTGAGTACACTCTGCAGCCCACAGAAACTTAGACCCAGACCTTATAAATCAAACAGCAGCAGGCGATGGGAAGACCTCATTTCTTCCCTCAGTACTCCCAAACAGGGGGAATCTGTCCAAAAACTGGAGTGGGCTCCTCAAAAAAAAAAGAAGGTCTCAGACAGACTGCTCCAGACGTTGATGTTTAATGATGTGGAAGTCACGAAGCTGACAGAGTATATATATATATATATATATATAGAGAGAGAGAGAGAGAGAGAGAGAGACTTTGCTTTCCCGCTCTGTCTCCATCTGTCTTTCCTTTTACTGTCTTAATCATTTTGTTCTTACCAAGCTTGACCTCAGCTACTTTCAGTATGTCTGTGTTTGGTGGTCTGTTCGAGTGCTGCCTTGAATAGATTTTCTATTTAGCAGTTGAAGACTTCTTAAAGACTTCTTCCAATTGATTTGTTGCTGTTTGTGTTTGTAGGTATAACTTCTTCCTTTTCAATCTTCTCAGGCCTTACTCTCTCTTTCTTTCTTACACTGATTTACCATTGCCTTACCTTTTCTTCTTGCCCCTCTCAGGCCTGCATCAGAGTACTCCAGCCCCGGCCGGCCTCTCAGCTGCATCGTGGATGAGAACACTCCTATCAGCACGAACGGGGCCACGCCCACCACAGCATTGCCGCCCAGTGGCGGTGACCAGAGGGCCCAGGAGAGAAGGGTCCGCTCCCAGAGGCACCGCAACTATATGAGCAGAACCCACCTGCACACGCCTCCGGACCTTCCTGAGGGATATGGTTAGTGGAAAGCCAGCAGCACAGAGTGGACTTACTGTATATATGTTGAACATTTAACCTGTTGCTTTATTGCTCAGCTATCATTAAAATAATCACAGCTGTAAAAGATTGGGTAATGTATGTATTCCGAAATAATCAAATATGATCAGATCTTAAACCATGATACTAACTGGAACTTATTGTACATGAATTATGAGGGAATTTTAGATTGAGATTATCAACCAAAACACTGATGGTTCAATTTGATTTAAAAAATGACAACAGTATCACTTTTATATATTTAATAGTGTGAATAGTATCCAGTGTTCCATATCTGTTCATTCAAATGAACAGATTTGGAACATGTCTGTGGTGTTGATGAAGGGGAGTTCATCTAATGCATCTAAAAAAAAAAAAAAAGGGCCGGAAACCAAAGCACTATACTAACAATTCTGTATGACCAGCTTTCTATCTTGAGACACATAAATATTTAATATCCTGATTACACTAGAGTATGTTGGGGGTTTTTATCCTCTGTGAAAGCCATCCTGCTTCCACTTTTAATCATGTCATGATTGTTGGGTTAATGGCATTGGCCCTGCCCTCCTCCCTGCTCAACGTTCATCTCGGTAGCTAAGCTAATCTGTAGCTTCATTCAGTCCAACGCTGCTCTGATGATGCTGCAGCTCCACACAAGGAGCCTGAAATACTGGCTCCATTTTAGACTATCTAATTGAATTGATCTAGCTGTTAAAGGCTGGCGGCAGCCATTCACTCCCCCCTCTGTTCTCCTTTATGCACACAATCAGACACATTCATGCAAAAGCAAACACAAACACAAACACACACATACAAGCTGCAATCCCCTACACAGCCCAACAGACTTTTGTTTATCGTCACAGTGAAATCTTCTCTAGGATTTGAAAGCCAGAGAAACAGAAGCATATCACAACTCTCCCCTCAGTCCTTCAGATTCGAAGGCTCCTAGACGTTACACTTGTGTCTCTATCTCTGTCCTTACTTTCCCACTTCGTAACCTATTCCCCATAAAACCTCTCAGCAACCTCTGACACACACTATCCCAGAGATGTCATCCTCCGTTTGAACGTGTATCTTGAACTCGTTGGGCGGTGTGGGTGTGGAAGGTTACGTGGATATTTAAGCAGGGTGGTACATCCAAAGGGACGCCAGAGACAAGCTGTCTGACAGGCTGCTCCATGGAAATATGTCAGGATGTGATGAATGAGCTCATCAAGTCAAAAGTCAGACGCCCCATTTCTGCTCTCCTATCCTCTCAAACCGTCTCTCACCTCACCCCCTCGTCCACCTCCTCCAGCTGCGTTTTGGGTTCTCCACAGACTTACAGACTGAAACAAATTATCTATCTGCATGTAACACATGTATTGAACTCAATTGCATTTTCCATATATTGTAAACATTGGATATATGTCTGATGCTAAGGTGAGGAAAAGATCTACTCAGTCCTTCATTTCTTTTTTAATTCACATCAATGTCTGAACAAGGTTTTCCAACTCTTGCAGTAATTAATGCCATTTTTATGTCTTCCTACAGAACAGAGGACCACGCAGCAAGGCCAAGTGTACTTTCTCCACACTCAGACAGGTGTCAGCACGTGGCATGACCCCAGAGTACCAAGGTACATCCAATACATTACTGTGACCTCAGTGGAGACAACAGCTCTTTTTTCTATGCACATATATGTGGTACAAACATTTAAAGAAGAACATTTAAGAAGAATAAGAATAAATTAATACATAGAGGACCAAATGGGGCTGTCCACAGATACTTAAATCAATTGTCCTTTTTTTGTCATGCTTGACGGCTCTCCTGAACCATCTGCCGCTGACATAAATGACATTACTCTAAAACCATTTTCACACAGAGATTCACAACAGCACCACAATGAAGTCCCTTCTCTGTGACGCCTTTGGTTGTTGATACTGGACAAACCAATGGCGGAACAACGCTGCTCCAGGGTATGATTTTCAAATTGCGAGCTGGTGTTCCTCAAGCAAAAGAGATATATAGCACAGCATCGTCTGCATCTAGTGTAACGTCTTACATTTGCGTCAGCCAACACTTTGTCAACAATGGTTTAACATGGCTAAAAACATCACTTGCTTTCCCTGCTACATGGCAGTTGATATCATCCTCTGCTCGGACAGTATGGAGCAGTTGGACCTTGTGCTGTCTCACCATTTTGAAGATTTTTTTTTGGTTGCTTGGTTGGTTTGCATTTCAGATTTTCACTGTCTTGTCCACCTTGCGTTTATACAGATCTCCGATATTACCTATACTGCTGTCACAGAGCTGAACAGCGCAGACCCTAAATACTCTTCATTGTGTTTATACAGAACAGTAGAGTGGAATAAAGGAGCACCAGTCCCACCTAGAACAGGCTGCGTAAATGGGGCTATAGCTTGTGTCACGGCAGTCTCTTAGACCTGGTCCCCTTGTAGTTTGCGATAAGCCTGGAGCTAATTATGAGTCTGACATTCCAAGAGAAGACCCATGTCACAGGGCTGTGAGTGCGATTCGATCCTCTGGAACGAGCTGCCTCACTGTTGGACACATGGCCAACAGCACACCGGTCTGAATCGGCCATACCAGTGGCTCTTGGGCAATACGTGGGTACTATTGATTACCATACTCGAAATAGAAATTAACACCTATACCGATCTGGATGTGCAAAATCGGGCTTCATTGCACTCCAGATGATGTCAATAAAACATGACTGATGGTATAATCCCTGGCTTCTGCTCACTTGTATTCTGTCTGCATATGAGTGATGGATGATAGTTTTATCGCTCTTGATAGGAGGCCATTGGTCAGGCTACACCTTATTGGGTGACAACTCCGGCAAAACAGACGCCTCAAGTGGGCCAGTCTCTCATGGCTCGTGAGGATCTAGTGTCTTTTTTGGCTTTGATACTGCAAAACAGACAGCCCCAGTATAGCAAGCCTGCTGTAATTTCTGAACCTTTGTGTCTCCATGGAGTCCAGCTGAAAGGGGTTGTAGGGCAGCAGTAAATAATTTAGATGGAAGGAAAAAGAAAAATAGAATAAAAGTGATTTCTCAGACATATCGGAATCTGCTGTCCTGAGTCCAGTTAGTCAGTGCTCTGATATGTTTTATACCTAGATTTTGAAGTGTGTTCTTTTTCTCCCTTCCTCTGTCCTGCCCTACGTTGCCTCAATTTCTCTTGCACACTAATGCTTCATTGTAAATTGTGTACACGTCTGTTGCATTTCAGAGATCTGAGTAATGTGAACTGTGAGGAACTAGGTCCTCTACCTCCTGGATGGGAGATACGGAACACTGCCACCGGTAGAGTCTACTTTGTCGACCACAACAACCGAACCACGCAGTTCACTGACCCACGCCTTTCCGCCAACCTCCATCTAGTCCTAAAGTGAGTACTGTGTTACCCTTGAGCCAGAAAAATGTAATGGAGAAATAAATTAGACGGCACATAAAAAAGGAGTGTAACAGCAGAGAGATTTATTTTCTGTCTTCATTTTTTCTTTGTTTTGCCTCTGTAGTCCAAGCCCCAATGGTTCTCGAGGAGGCATGGAAAGTCAGAATGTCAGGTAAGGTTTAGGCGTCCTGCCAGTAGTCCTAACACACACAAGGACACACTCCTCCAGACATTCACAGACTTACTCACTTTGCTACCCTCTGTCAATGTTTTACCGTGGGATCCTGTGCCAAGGTGTGCTCACCACCTGTAGGGGTTCAGCACCCAGAGTGGCCTCCTGCCGAGCAGATGTTTGTATTCTCACACTCGCAGAAATACATACATTGCGCATATACAGATCCCTCCTTTCTTTCCACAGAAAAATTAAAATTCTGCAGGTCCATTTTGATCGTAAAGGCGTCTTACCACACAATCCGTCACAAAGCTTGCTTTGGCCAGACATCAGATAGCTGAGTGGAAACCGGGGGCTGCTTTGTCTGTGGCTGAGGGACGTCTTACGTCCAGGAAACGGAGCATAAATCTGATGCCCAAGTCAATGAATGAACAGTGTGTGTGTGAGTCCATCTGTGTGGGGTTCAATCCTTCTGTGCCTGATGCATGTCTGTGTGCATGGATGCACGTGTTCAGAATCTCTTCCCCTGTGCAGCTGTTTAAACACATACTCTGCAGTGATAGCTGTAGAATTACGCATAGGTCCTTGCTCCACAGCATATGGTTGACTTGTTGGGCCTCCTGTGCCTGATTTCATTCCTTCTCAGAGAGAAGGAATGAAATCAGGCACAGAGAGATGGAATGCATCGACGGAGAGATCAGGTTTCTTTTTCTTTTTTTTCCCTGCTCTGATGGATCAAAGAACAACTTTCAGATTTTGTATTAGCTTTGCTTTATTTCATCTCTGAAAAGTCTTTTAAAAATGTAGCCCAGCACGCCACATTTGTTATTAATGTAGGAATTTCTTCATGAGCATGACCATGCCCAGATGTGTGAAAATGTCGTGCATAGGATCACTGGTGATTTTAGACCCTCTTTAGGTATACTCAAGCACACCTAAATTTCATCTCTGCACCCCTAAAAATAATTGCAATTAATTAATAAAAAATTATTTCGATTTTTTGAAATATTTTAGCCCTCTAATGTTTGATTTTGCAAATATGTCTGTTGGAGATGAGACAATTAATTACAGGTTGAAATGGCTTTACTTAAACGGGTTTAATGTCCAGTGTTCTTTTAAGTCATGGTGTTAAACTTGGTGGATGGGGCCGTGGCAGCATGCATCTGTAACATTGGTTGTCCGCCACGCCTGTGAAAGGAAAAGGAGAAGAAAAAGATAAGTGAATTTCATGGTGCATTTCACATTGGTGACTGTTCTGAGAATGTCCAATTGATCGTAGAGGCAGAGGACAAAGACCCATTAGGGAAATCTTGTCAAAACACAAACAACGCCTCCCTTGTATCATGGTAAGATAGACAACGGCTCACAAAGTAATTTTCAGTAAAACAAGCTATCCTCCAAGGTGGACGAATACCATTGGTCTCTTAAGTGCAGCCAGCTGTCAGATGAGTATGCAGGGAGGGCCATCTAACGATGGCCCGTCTGCAAAATTTGGACCGCAAGAGGCTTCCATCTGGACTGCAAAGCTTTTTGTCCTAAGTGGGGAAAAAGACAGTCTCCCCAAAATCATTCCATGCATCAATGGAATACTGCTGGTTATACCTAAAGAATATTTTAGGGAAAATATGCTTTTGTATAATTTAAATACAAAAAAAATGTATGTAATGGAAAAGATTTCAGTCATCATGGATTCCCTTAAAGACATCTGCCTTTTATCAAGTATAAGAGTATATATCAACCAGGCTGCAGTTGCAGGAGAAATACCTTTGACATATGTGATTTGTTGTGTGGTCAAAACATTCTTATTTATTTATTTCATGGTGACTTCTCTCTGAGGTGAGCATCTTTCAGGAAACACACAGAGATATGTGCATTAGTAATGCGTTAGAAAGTGAAGACATGTTTGCCTGCAACCATGAGAGAAAGAGAGGAACAGAGACGGAGCAGGAATGTTTGATTTATGGGTGAAAGTGCATGAAATGATGCTTCATGCTTCCTCTCTCCTCCCTGTTCTCCCACCCTCTGAGTCGTCTACAGAGTTTGGGTGCTGAAGGGGGAGTGCCCTGGCCTCCCTTGCCTTCCCTCCCTCTGAGTCTAGTCTGCAGGAAATAAAGGGATTCATGAGGAGGTCTCGAGTGTCCTGTGGGGCCCTGTGGCTTTCTGGGATAACAGGAAGTGATTGAAAAGCCAAACAGCGTTCTACTAGAAACCAAAATCCAGTCAGAGAGGAGTGGTCATTGTGGTAGAGTAGATGCGACAGCGGACTCGTGAAGTTTTGAACAAAGTTGACTTGTGTTACCTCTGTTCTGTCATGAGGTCAACTTACATTGAATGTTCCTCCTGTATTTGTTAGCTCCGTTAAAAACTGGTTGTTGATCAAATAAGCTTCGTGACCTTGGCATCACTGAGCGTTACAGCCTACATTTCCGTACTGCATGCACACACACGGACATCCTTCCACCGCCCTCTGTGTTCGCCTCTAGAGTCTGCTGTTTATGACCCTGCTCAGGGCCAAGCATGCCTGCTACCCCCCACTGGAGTGCAAAAGGCCATTGTGCAAATAATCCTTTAGTGCTGGTCCCATAAAGGCTCTTTTGATTCTGTGTGTGCGTTGTGTGCCTCCCTACTATGCCACCCTCTGTGGCCGACTTCCTAAACACAGCGACTGGTTCAAAAGTTGTATTCTCGAGCCATCATTAACTGCAGATGATGTTCACAGCCTCGCTGTTGATACTGCGTTTACTTCTTTTTTTGGCAGTGTTTGAAATGTTTTATCAGATGTCGTTTTCTTGAAACTGCAATGCGCATTTTTGAGTGTCCAAAAGAGTGAGGACACACAAATGTTAAGAACTGAGAGACTATTTAATTCTTGTACATTCAAACTTAACTGTGCTGCAAAAGTGAGAGTAGTAGTTTAAGTTTTCACACCAGTCAAACCCTTAAAAATGCAGATACTGCACTCTGCGTTTGGACAAACAAAAGAAGTTCTCTCATTTTTCTTGTCAATTTCTTCTTCTTTTTTTCATTTTCAATGAAAATAAAATATGTTTTTATCATTTTACAGTCCTGCACAGTACAGTTCAGTCAACAATGAGTATTTACAGTACATTGAAAATGTACATTAAAATGACACATGCACTTCCTATAATAACATTGCATTAGATGTCAATGTTAAAGCGTTGTGGAAAGTGTATGAAGCATCTAACAATAAGAGCCAGATATTTCCTGCAGGAGTTGGCAGAGACCAAAAACAGAAATAACAAGAGAATTATTATTAGACTTACATTCACCAGATAGTTGAAAACACAACATCAAAAAATGCTGCTTCACAACTGCTGGGTGTTTATATAAATAAGTTAGTCACGCTTAAATATTTGATATGTCATCAACTGTCCACAATTTGTTTTTGTCGCCCCCAAGTGGACAAACAAAAACAGTTATTCTGAGTTTGAGTATTTGAGAGAATTTTTAGATCAACTGGAATTACATGAAATCCACTTCAATCAAGTAAGTAAGGGAGACATCTATCTCCACTCATCCCTCCTTCACCTATGAATATGTCTGTGAGGGGTTGAGGCAGCTGTTGGACTTGATGTGCTTCCCAGATGACCTCAGTGTGTTTACTCCTCGTACTCTGCAGTCAGCAAAGGCACAGAAAGAACTCACTCTCAGAAACTCTATTTGGGTTTCTTGGCATTCCTCTTGTTTTTATATGAGGGCTTGCTTACTTATTTCTCACCAGTAAGCTTGTTTGTGTTTGGTATTAGTTCATCTAGGACTTAGAATTCTTGTCTTTCATCTTGCCCCTGTGTCTTACTGTCTAGTTGTCTTGGCTCATTCCTCCCTCTCCTCTTTTTCTCTTCCCTCCTGTGCCACTATTTTCTGTCTCCCTGCTGTCTGCCTTCCAGTCGTCAGAACCAGTTGAAGGATCAGGCCCAGCAGGCTCTGGTGTCCCCCGGTCAGCTCCCAGAGGAGGCCGAGTGCCTCACGGTGCCTAAGTACAAGAGAGATCTCGTTCAAAAGCTCAAGATCCTCCGCCAAGAACTGTCCCAGCAGCAGCCTCAGGCCGGCCACTGCCGCATCGAGGTGTCCCGTGAGGAGATCTTTGAGGTGAGGATGGAAAGGAAACTCAGTCATGTCGTCATATTATCTGAAGCTACTAAGGGGTACCTTTTATTGAAAATGACTCAGAAATTAACCCGTAACACATAATTTGCTCCATTGCACAACCTAAATGAAGCAAAATAACACAATCTCTCATTCTGTCTGTACCTGCAGGGCTGCTTGTAATTGTACACGTTATTTATAGACACATCCCAGCCATGCTAAATATTTCCTGAAGGTTTTTTTTTACACCCCCCCCTTCTTTTTTGTCTACTCCCATAAAAGTCATTGCCCGTAGCAGTTTGGCTGTGAGTGATTTCTCTCTCACACCTGGTTATCTATGATGTGTGAAGCTAGTCTGTTAAAAATCTAAAGCAGACCTCTTGTTTGGGATGAAGATTTTCTTAAGTACTACTTCTCAGCTGGGGAGTTTCTTTGTGTGCATCTAGGAGGTGCAGGGCCTTCATCAGAGCAACAACACCTGCAGCAGACTGCATGACCCTCATAAAATATGCACTGGAATGTGCTGGAACAGCCATGTCTGTTAATCTGAACGAAGACATTTTTGTTGGCTGATCTCAATGTGAGTGAGACGGGGAGAGGGCCGGCTGTGTGGGGGCAGAGGACGTCTAGAGGTTGACACATAACTGCATAACATCTCCAGACCAGCTGAGGCATTACATTATGACTGAACAGACCAGTGTTAGCTGTCAGGCAGGTCTTTATGTGTACTTTTTCGGTGTAGATGAGACGTTCTCATTCCTGACACCACCTTATTATTGTCTGCGGTGTCTGGAGCCCACTGAGGAACCTGGCTGTATCAAAGTCTTATTTATGGCTGTGTTTATTATAACTACCCCTAATCCACTTTAAATGAACCCTCCCCTTAACACTGTGATCCACTTGCATGTGGGATGAACATTGTGGTGGAGGGACCTCAGCCTCACAACAGCGAACCGAGTGGAAATGACTGCTGTAACGCCACACTGCATCTGTCGCATATCTCACAGAACTCCTGCTGGACACCAGATGTTTGTTCACAGCATTGGTCTCTTCTCCTAGTTCTAAACATCAGTCCGTTTTAGAATAGTCTCAACCTTTTGTTTGACAGTTGCCTTGTTTAACATGCATCATAATGCAATGCCATAAAGCTTGAAGAGTCCCTAAAACTGGTCACACATGTTTTTTCGCTATTCTTCCAGTCTGCTTGAAACCACATAGAACCGAACAGCTACGCATCTGCAGATATGAGAGCAAATGCTGTTAACAGCTGTATAATTGATACAGTTGCTGTCTTTGTGTGTGTGTCCGTGTTGCAGGAATCGTACCGACAGGTGATGAAGATGAGGCCGAAGGACCTGTGGAAAAGGCTAATGGTCAAGTTCAGAGGCGAGGAGGGGCTCGATTACGGAGGAGTGGCTAGGTAAGAAGACTGTGGTGCATGGAATGTCTGCTTCCTAGTGGAGAAGACGAAGCACAGCACTTACACAGCAGTGTTTGTGTTTGCTTTGGTGTAGTAATTTGTTCAACAGTTACATTTAGTATATTATGAACTTTGGATGTAACTAGTTTCTCTGTCTTTTTCCTCCCTCTGTCTCCTGCCTGACATCTGTGGATCCGTGTGCCTTACTGCGTGCAGGGAGTGGCTCTATCTGCTGTCACATGAGATGCTGAACCCGTACTACGGCCTGTTCCAGTACTCCCGTGACGACATTTACACGCTGCAGATAAACCCTGACTCCGCTGTCAACCCTGTGAGTCACAGTTGTTACTCACAACCCACCAAAAATCCAAATTGCACTCTAAACATGTGTGCCATAACCCTAAGAGGAATTAAAAAGCGTTTGAGTTTGTGTCAGCACCATTAGACCTGTATCAAACACAATCTGCACTACGAGCCACAGTCGCTACGAAGCTCATCGTTTCAAATTGTTTTAGCAAAAGTTTCCTTTTTCTGCCACTCGTCTGTGTCCAGGTGACATGAATTCATTCATAACAATTCTAGGTATTATTATGTATGGATAGGAAGTGTTAAAAAATATTATATGAATGTCATTATTTTCATGTACCTTATAAATAATTGTTACTACTGCATTTTCATCATTGTTTGACCCATATGAAAATTAACAGATGAACTGTCTCACACACACAGTTATCTATGATACAACTGTCCAACACTACTTCAGCACAGTCTGTTTGTTTGGCTCAGCGTTGGTACATTTAACTGTTCTCCAGTCAGTAGCCATGATGTTGTGGGTAGATTTTCACATGGTTCCACTTTTGAATTTAGACTGTATTGTTCATTTGTTTGCTGCTTGTATCATAGAGAATTAGTTGTTTCAGTGTTTTAATGTAACTTCCTATTAAAATGCTCAGTTCTGCTTCGAGATGTCGTCATTTGGAAACTCAAAGTGTTTTGTCTCCCCTCAGGAACACCTGTCATACTTTCACTTTGTTGGCCGTATCATGGGGATGGCGGTGTTCCATGGCCACTACATAGACGGAGGCTTCACTCTACCCTTCTACAAACAGCTGTTGGGTAAACCCATCACCCTGGATGACATGGAGTCTGTCGACCCCGACCTGCACAACAGCCTCGTGTGGATCCTGTACGTACAAGACAGATGTAACATAATTTTTAAACAAGTCAGTAATCGTATTTACATTTCTGTGTGAATGAAAAATGATCTTCTCTCTTGTTTGGATCAAGAATTACAACAGATTACACACAACATTATGCATTCTTGTATACAGGCTGTGTGTGCTATGAGTGTAGTTCAAGTAAAACACAGTGGATAACAGCACCCCCCAGGGTTTTTCAATATTTCTTACATCAGTAATCCCTAAGCACATGTTTTCAAACCATGTTTCTGTTTCAGCTTAACATTTTCTGATTTCACTGATCAGCACACATTAAACAAAAACAAGAGCTTATCAGTGTTTTATTGGAATCAAAAACACCTTTTTACCAACAGTAACTGTGCAATATCCCTCACGCTAATTCAAATGTTGATCTCTCTTCAGGGACAACGATATCACAGGTGTGCTGGACCACACCTTCTGCGTAGAACACAACGCCTATGGGGAGATCATCCAGCATGAACTCAAACCCAATGGTAAGAGCATCTCTGTGACCCAGGACACAAAGAAAGAGTACGTGCGGCTCTACGTCAACTGGCGTTTTCTGCGAGGCATAGAGGCCCAGTTCCTGGCTCTGCAGAAGGGCTTCAATGAGGTCATCCCCCAACATTTGCTGAAGGCTTTCGATGAGAAGGAGCTAGAGGTACTTTGTGGTAACGCACCTATATCTCGTATTGCTTGATTTACTTCCGTATGCATTCAGTAAAACATGCCAAATCTACCTTATTTCCTCAACTTGCAGCTCATTGTATGTGGCCTGGGCAAAATTGATATCAATGACTGGAAGTCCAACACGCGACTCAAACACTGCACTCCAGACAGCAACATCGTAAAGTGGTTCTGGAAAGCTGTGGAGTCTTTCGACGAGGAGCGCAGAGCCCGGCTGCTGCAGTTTGTCACCGGCTCCTCCAGAGTTCCCCTGCAAGGCTTCAAGGCCCTCCAAGGTAATAACAGCCTGGATGGAAACTGTGTCTTATGTAAATGCCCCTATTACATTAGAATTGATATGCAAGAATGTCCTACATATAAAAACACTTCTGAAATAGCCTTCTTTGTGAGACTCACAAAGAATGAGCACTAGGCACAAAATGTGCTTTAAGATCCATCATGTACAAAAGGTGTTAGTTTCATGTATTGCACTCAGGACACTTCATGGACTCTGTCAACTCACTTTTAGTGTTTGGGAATATTGGCTTCTCTGTGTGTCTGTGTCTGTGGGTTTCTCCGACCTGAGATGAACCCTGAGTCTGGGCTCAGTACATTGGTTCAGTGGGTCCATCCTGGCAGACAGAGCTGGCCAGAGACGGAGCTGAGGAGTACACTGTTGTCCACAGGCAGACAACACCCTTACACACCTAACATGACTATCCTCTCAAGGCCAGAACACTTTAAAAGAACAAACAAACACACTCACTTGGACTTGGTGTCTGCCATTGCTTTGATTCTGAAAACCGGACCACAAGGGGCATTTAGTACTCTTTAAATCTAAATACTGCACGGTACTGTTTGTGGACTATTCCCAGAATCATTTAAATACTCAGTGAAATGAAGGGATACGGTAACAGAAAACATCACACAGGCAAACTGCACAGTGAGATTTTATTCTCCTCCATTAAAAAAAAAATCTGTCCACATGTCATTTTACAAAATATCGCTTCACACGAAAATGCAAAAACGATCCCAAACACTCAAATAAGCATGCTGAGCCCATCGGTGGTCGTTAAGTCTTTGTCGTTTGACTTCACTGTGCTAATCAAGAACTTGCTGACCAAATTCGAACAATTACAATTGATATGAGGGTTCCCCAGACACTCTGTTTTACATCACCACACAGATATACAGATCACAGACTGTACTTGGGAAGGCATTTTTAAAAAAGGTCAGTTTCAGTGACCAATAATGACATTGGAGTGTGAACGAGAGGCCAGAACACAGAAAAAAGGAACGTATCTGTAAATGTGTGGACAAGGCCTGAGGTACTCCAAAGAAAGATGTCTGTCACTAATGTTTATATTACCGCTGCCAGGAGTTAATGGTTTCAGTCTGGTTTGTTTGTCTGATTTTCAGCAGGATTACAGAAAAACTACTGGCACGATTTTTATAACACTTGGTGGAAGGGTGTAGCACGGGCTGAGGAAAAACCCACGACATTTTGGGGCAGATATACAAATTATTTTTCACTTTCACTGAATGAGGAGGATTCATTGAGGGTTGGACCCTCCTCCCCTGGTCGGGGAAGCTAGACAGTGAAACCAGTAAGCAGCGTTGGTGACAACAAATCAGCCATCAGAGAAATAGTTATTTTTATTATATTTATAGTTTATGTGTTTTTATTTTTTCCCAGCAGGAAGGTGCCACATTGCTGGATTTTGTGTGAAATTAGACAAAGCACTCGTCAAACAAACAGACGCACCAGCAGCTCTTTATCCATTTATAACACAGACACAGCAGAGGAAAAAGACTGAGACAGGGATGTAACCTTGTCACTATGTTTTTAGTCTGTCTGTCTGACCTCACATACTAGGAACTGTTATTGGCTGGAGGCTACAAGCCCACTACTTTAAGGCTGATGGCCTGAAATGTCCCCAACACAGCAAAACAATAACATGAAAAAATACAGGCAGGTACCACCATACACTTCCAGTGGGTCACGATAATTGAGGTGATCCTGATGCTTGACCTACGCACAACCATATTTTGTCATAATTCTAATACATTCTAATGCAGGCACATATAATAGTGGTTGCGTTTGCAGATTTGCGTATCATAGAAGAGTTGTGTGCTCTCAGAGTGACCTTCAAGTTTCGTATGGAATGTAGACACGCAGACAAAGCAATGAAGCCTTTTAGATTAAATGTATTACAAATGGCACAACTCAGTCAGTAATGAAAAGTCAGATATCAATAAAGTTAAAACCCTGAGATGGTTTACTAGTTTGCATCTTGATTTTTTTTAGTTGGCTTTTTCGATCCAGAAATGACTGAGTATGAGCACCTTGAAGCAATTTTGAATCCGATGATGTGGACCTGGATCTTTTAATGATCATCTGTAAATTTAAAAGAATTCAGACAGTTCATCCTAGTGCAGAGCAGATGTATGATGATCCATTTTTACTAAACTAGTTGTGTTTACACAGGTGCTGCCGGCCCACGGCTTTTTACCATCCACCAGATTGATGCCAGCACCAACAACCTGCCCAAAGCCCACACCTGGTGAGGAATCTGTTAGCACTGAAACATTTGCAGGTTGTTTGATATGGTGCGTGTCTCTGAGACTGAGGGGAAGAGTACTTGAAGAAGCTTGACGTACTTGGTATTCGCAAACCTCCTTTTGTTTACTTTTATCTAGAGTAGTAGAGTGTAGTCATTCACGTGATCTTTGTGTTTTCATCAAAATGTTCTCCCGCCTTCTTTTCCCAGTTTTAATCGGATCGACATTCCTCCCTACGAGCACTATGACAAACTGTACGACAAGCTGCTCACTGCCATCGAGGAGACGTGCGGCTTTGCTGTGGAGTGAGTCACTGATGCAGGCAGACCTCAGCAACAACCAGAAGCAACTTGGTTTGGCCGGGATGAGCCTCCCCCTACAAATAAACTCACTCAAGATGGGAGTCATCCACAGTTGCTTCACCCAGGGACGCCCATACTTCCTGTGGACATGTGGCCAAGATAAGGAGGGGTGGACAAAGACCAGAACATGTCATCTGACTGTTTCTTTGAAGCCCACAGCCCTCCTATATGTCTTTTTTATTATCATCATTGAAAAGAATCTCTTCAGCTGCTAATAACTCAAGACTATTTACTAACTTGTGGAACCTGCAAATTTTGCTGGCTCTTCCTTTTTATTTTGAAGTTTATTATAGCATTTAAAAAATAGACTATTCCATGTAGCAATGCTCCATCTTACCAAACAGAACACAAGGTCAGTCCACTCTGAAACAACACTAACGGAACAGGGTTATTAATGGTTACCACAGCCACTTGGAAACAGTAAATTTGGATGGTGGAGTGTGCATGACTCAGGCTGGTTGGTGCCTCAGAATGATCACACTGGGACTATTAGCAATGCCAGGGCTGGAAAATGGGGATGTGTACAGGTGAGGAGGCAGAGCTCGAGACTGAATTAAGCAGAACCTGACTGTTAACAACCCTCTCCAAAGACTACAGCAGGGACCTCTGCTCCCGAGTCGCTGCACAACAGCTAGTGCTGCATTCCCAGAAACTTATTTCACACTTTCAACAGCTAGTTTTTGTTTGAAAATGAATACATGAATGAATAGCTTGAAATGTGTTATTTTTATATAACAGGGATAATTGAAAAAGAAACAATAAAAGTCTATATAATATATATAATTTATTACTGTTATATTTCAGAAACCCCTTTCCGTTGTTCCAGAAAAAATGAGATCTTTGAAATGTTAAGTGTTACTCTTTAAATTATAGACAACAGTTCGTGAAAACAGAATTTTACTTAAGACAGGTGTGGTTTATTTGTGGACATTACCTCAGTCATAATATACAAGGAGCGGTATGTCTTAAAGAGCAAAAAATTCTAAACTGAAGATGTCTGAGTGCCATAATGATTTTGAAAGAATACATTTCTGCAAATTTCTAGACCCTTTACATTCTACGTATGGTGGTGTGACGTTTCCCTTCTTTGACCCTTTTTTAATGTTGTCATTTGTAGCTGGGCTATATGAACGTCACTAGCATGAAAACTACCGTTAATTTCTAATGGTATTCTATTCAAACAAGTCCATCACTTCTATTTTGTGCTGCCTCCACATTGTTGTTTGAAAAAGAAAAAACCTCTACGACCTAGCCATGTGGTGCTAAATAGCATTAATGTTTGTCTTATATTGGCAACCTTACCCATTGACGTACTGCAGCTTAAAGTGCACAATACACTACTCGTGCTCATGCCTGTTTGTGGCTGCAAAACGTATCTGAGAAGTCAAGAGCTCTACCTAGCCACATTCTCAGGAGATGTCATATGTAGCTTGTTCTTTGACGACTTGCGAGATGCTAATTCTGACCATTTGTCTTGATTTTCTTAATGTTTAAGGGGTTAAAAAGTTTTGTCATTTAAATTGTTTTACCCGCAGCAGGTCATTCACATACAGTAAATGTTGCATGTGTCCAATATGTGCTTGTGGTTGAAAGGGAACTGAATGAGATGAACTGTTCGCCTGCTACAGTCCCATCAGTTATGTTTTTCTTTAGAGAAAGGGGGATTGTTTTCTACAAATAAAAATGAAATTCTTGAATGTGTTCAAAAGATGCTGCCTGTCTAGCAATCTCTATGACCGTGGACTGTTCTAAACATTTGCATACACACAAAAAGTAAAAATAAACTGTTAGTTTTCATTCTTTTATGTGGACTAATGTGTATGCAAAGTGAAAAGTGTCCTCAGATGGTGCTTTGTACAGTAATGAGATTTTGTTCATATATGTGGATCAAACAACCTGTAATTTATCTTTAACTTAAGTAGATTTTCTTGAAATGAAAAGAGGAATTGCACACACAGAAAGAGGTTGCCATGTGTATTTAATGGTGACCTCTGTAACAGATATTCATTTGCCTTTTAAGTCCAGTGCACAAGCTGATCGCCCTACTGTCTGTTCCTACACTACATCGCTCAGCATTGCCCTGTAGCTGCCTCTCATTAAAGAACTTAACTTTTTTTTTTAAACAAGTCAAAGTTGAGAGATGCCACTTTTGTTTGTTTTTTGATAGCATGATCCACTAGCAGGACTATATCTCTCATAGCTGACTGATGCAATTAGATGTATGTTAACACTATCATTTTGTAAGAGTATTTTATTTTTGTGTGTAATTAGTTCTAATTAAACTTGCCTTTGTCTAACAATGTAAGGCCTTGTACAAAGACATGCCCTGTCCTTTTTCTGTTTTGAATGGTTGTTTCAAATGTCATTGAGAGGAAAGCTTTTTAATCTGAATTATAGTTAGGTTACTTAAAATGCAGGTGTATTGCAACTATAATTAAATCAATTTATCCGGGGCCTGGTACCATACTGGGATGGTAAGTTTGGGATGCAAAGACTTTGCATGTGAATCTAACACGCCCTCAGCCACCCACTGTGTACTCTGGTACCACTGTGGATTAAAACGTATAGCAGATGGCTCAGAGGGGATGGGGAAAGGGGGTAAAATTACAATAGAGCTGCTGGGGTAAAAGGTGTCAATTACTGTCTTGAAAAGCGATCTTTCTACATGGACTGGGAAGAAGACTGATTCAGTTTCATCAAGAAAATAATGTTTCATATTTATTATGATCCTTACTAGTGTCAACAGTATCAAGAATGATAAGTATGTCAAAGCTTAAAAAAAATATATCAAACCGTTTTGTTATATCATTTTAACAACTTTCTCATGGAATTGCTACACTTTTTCTTGTAATGTTCTACTGTGTAGTGCCTGATATAAATGAAAGTGCTGTTCCATAAGGATGAAATATAAAATTCTCAAATAATAGCGTAATAGTACAAAAAATGTCTTTCATTATAGCTCACTTTGACTGAAGAGTGCTGTCTGCCACTAATGTTACAAGTTTTGGACCAAACAAATCTATAATAATTTACTTGCCTACTTGATCGAACAGAAGTTAAGTGAAAAATTTATTACGCATGTACTATTGGGTAATAGGAAAACACAAAAGAAAAAAAAGCCGTCTGCCTCAGGTTTGGGAAGGTCCAGATGACGTCACTTACCGTAATAAATCGGAAGCACACTCATAGCCGAATTACCAGTTTCAGTCTGGTACATATCCATCCGCCTACACTTACCGGCAAAGTATTTTGAGGACTTTTCATGCTGACATTTTTAACATGTCAGAGAAAACAAATAACATTGTCCCTGATTTTTTTCGTGCTCTACATAAGAAATGTTTGTGATGTTTTTAACTTTGAACTTGTGTTTTTTTCTATCTGCTCTACTTTATCTTAGTACAATTCAGTGGATTGTTGAGGGACCCAGATTGTTTGGTTTGAAATGAGACCTGTAGTGAACTTATACTACTGTCTCATCGTTATGTCACATGTCACCGCTGTACGTCAGTATAGTTTGAAATCATAGACATACCACTCATAGACATACCACTCTCAGGACATACAGTGCAAACGACTGCGTGGCGGATGAATATATGGGCGGAAGGACTTCCTCTTGCCATATAAACCGGGTCTCATTTATACTAACCGGCATTTTAGCAGCACCACTGCCGGTCAGGATTTTTAGACGGTGGTAAAGCCACAACTTAGGTTATTTATCTTTTTTTATTTATATAGCTTGTTTACAAGATGCCTGGATATTCTGACAGAGACCGTGGCAGAGACAGGGACAGAGATAGAGGGTAAGTACTTTTTCTCAGATTTTAAACGAGTTTTGTCCTCGCATTCTTCGTAAAAAATGAGAACAAGACATAACAAAATTACCTTTTGACTAGTGCTAACGTGTTACATTTTTTAAAGGAGGTCACCTTAACTCTATTTTCCTGTGGGAATATACCCATTTCAATGGATTTATATATCCACACAAGGCCCCGGTGAATGGAGACCGTTGTCTTTGGCTCAAGGCCTAGTTTGGCCTGATGCCCCGGAACGGCGGCTTTCCTTTAGCTGTAAGCTAGCTCATTCAGCGTTAAATTTGACCACCAAACGGAACACTTATCCACGACACTGTAGACTCCTTCTACAGCGCTATATTACATACACTCTCCTCATTATCAGCACGTGTCTTGTGTCAAACATGATGTGTACTGCTAAAGTTCAGATGAGTGTTGCTAATACAGCTGGCTAGTCGGCTTTTCGCCATGTGGCAGCATCAATGCGGATACAAAATGCCGGCTGTTTTTCCATTGTTCCTCTGCTGGCTGGAAAGTATATGGCAGACTGCCGCAATTAAGATGTGCCTCTGCTCGCTTTGTACTACTATCGTTCTCGCCAAACTATGTATACCACGACTGAATGTTAATTTAACGTTAATGCAGCTATGGCGGTGGTCCTCCACGCTTTGGTGGGAACCGTGGTGGTGGTGGAGGTGGTGGTGGAGGAAAGTTCGGCAATCCCGGTGAACGGCTGCGGAAGAAACACTGGAATTTGGACGAGCTCCCAAAGTTTGAGAAAAACTTCTATCAACAGCATCCCGACGTTGCCCGCAGGTCTATGGTATGTAGTCAGTATGGTCCCTGAAATGTTATGCAACACTGCTAGAAACGTGCTCCTTCATGCACGTGTCAGTTATGTAATCGTTGAGACCACTGAACTTGATACCTTGAATTTTTTCTTGTAGCAAGAAGTTGAACAATACAGAAGATCCAAAACCATCACAGTTAAGGGGAGAGACTGCCCAAATCCTATTGCAAAGTTCCACGAAGCCAGCTTCCCATGTAAGTTTTAAACAATTGGTAAACGCTGTCACAGAGATAATTTGGTGCATCTCAATCAATTGTTATCTGCTTTTCTCCAGCTTATGTGATGGATGTGATCAACAAACAGAACTGGACTGAACCAACACCCATCCAGGCACAGGGCTGGCCTCTGGCACTTAGTGGCAATGATATGGTCGGCATTGCACAGACTGGCTCTGGCAAAACGCTTTCTGTAAGTTATGTTCTTTCTGTCTTATGACATTGAACTGTGCTGACAGGTCTGATCAACAAGGATGTAATTATATTAATATTTCATATTAAGTGATTTACATGTGTTTTGCAGTATTTGTTGCCCGCAATCGTGCACATCAACCACCAGCCTTTCCTGGAACGTGGAGATGGCCCCATTGTAAGTAGTCTTAAAGCAATATCACATCGATTTGCATGTTTTATTTCTCAAATTAGTTTAGTGCACCTTTGATTGAATTTAATTCAAAAAGCTTCATAATGGAGACAGATCATGAACTCTGAGATCTGATTGGAAATTGGATTCCCATATGATGCTCTCCTGTGACACTGGAGACTGTATAGTGTGTAAAGTCCACAGGTTTCTAATAAAAACCACAATATCTCCCCTTGACAGTGCTTGGTGCTCGCCCCGACCCGTGAGCTGGCACAGCAGGTGCAACAGGTGGCTGCAGAGTATGGCAGAGCTTCTCGCCTCAAAACCACTTGTATCTACGGGGGAGCACCCAAGGGGCCCCAGATCCGTGACCTGGAGAGAGGTATTGTGACAGTTTTCCCCCCTCAGTAACCCAGAAACGAACAAAATGTGATGTTGTAATGTTAACTTCATTAACTTCATTGAAGGTGTGGAGATCTGCATTGCCACTCCAGGAAGGCTCATCGACTTTCTTGAGGCGGGAAAGACAAACCTCCGTAGGTGCACTTATCTTGTGCTGGATGAGGCTGACAGAATGCTGGACATGGGTTTTGAGCCACAGATTCGGAAAATTGTGGACCAAATCAGAGTAAGAATTTTCTTATCCACTTAAATGTGATTTCAAATATCTGCCAAAGGAAAGCTTTCTTAACTATGTGTAAATACTATAGTAAGGGAAAGTGTTGCTAATTGTCTGTTTTTGCAGCCTGACCGTCAGACTCTGATGTGGAGCGCCACTTGGCCCAAAGAGGTTCGTCAACTAGCAGAGGACTTCCTGAAGGAGTACGTTCAGATCAATGTTGGAGCTTTGCAGCTCAGTGCCAACCACAACATTCTGCAGATAGTGGATGTCTGCAATGATGGAGAGAAGGAAAACAAGTGAGTAGTGTGGCTGTAACCGCAAGTGTTGAAGCTGATGGTTCATAAAGGCTTCATATGACTGTCACATTTTCTCTACAGAATTAAAATTGTATTCTGTTGAATCTTTTAGACTAATTCGTTTGCTTGAGGAAATCATGAGTGAGAAAGAGAACAAGACAATCATCTTTGTAGAAACAAAGAGGCGCTGTGATGACCTCACCAGGAGGATGAGGAGGGATGGGTAAGACATTAAATATACGGATTTAGTTATGCCATTTGTTGTACTTATCTAAGTCATGAAATAGTACTTCTATGGATTAACAATGAACCCTTGACTTCTCCTAGATGGCCAGCTATGGGAATCCATGGAGATAAAAGCCAGCAGGAAAGAGACTGGGTTCTCAATGGTAAGCTTGTATCACTAGTAAATTTATCACGTTAATCAAAACTGTTCAACTTGATTTGATTCACCTCAACGAATGTCTCATTCTTATTTATTTTAGAGTTCAAATATGGAAAGGCTCCAATTCTCATTGCTACAGATGTTGCCTCCAGGGGTCTAGGTCAGTATTGTCCTTGATTTGTATTCTACTCTGTATTTCAAAAAGAAAGTGTATTTGCTTTCTTTAACTCTTCTGCTTCTTTCTGAGTTTCTCCCCTGGCCTGAAGGAGCAGTCTGTGTGGCAGGGCCTTGGCATGACAAGCCCAGGTCTCCAGAGGGGAAGGAGGATTCTTGGAGGTGTCCTGACTGGCGAGGCACGGTTCTCCCAGTCGTGCAGATATACAGAGGTGACCAGGCCCAAGTGCAGCATAACGCTCTGGCCTGCCTAAAAAGGGGGGAGAGTTGAGGGCTGGCCACAGTTCCTCCCCCATTTGCTCGTCTGTTCTCTGGCAATGGTTTGGACTGCTTCACACACCCAGGCTCATTAACTGTCCCAGCTCAAAGCCCAGCTACTGTCTCCTATTGTCTTGCATGTATGTTGGGGCACTGCATTGCAAGCCATTTGAGCCATTTAGGGGCTGCTTTTTGTTGTGTAGACTCTTTGTAAAGTGTGGGTGGCGTTAATGTTGCAGTTTCCCAAACTTATGTCTAAAGAGCAGTCTGTCAGATCAGTCATACCTTCACCTCTGTAAAGACATGGCTACTGGCGCTTTTGGTGACAGTGGGACATGCTAGTTGGACACACTTGGACAAAATCCAAGCTCGCACTCCTCCCTCGCCTGCGTTTCAAAGTCATGTCGAGACCTGCCAACGAGAGACATTATGATCAAGTGAACACTGGGTCTGGAAAAGTCTTGCCTTGAGGAGACTGGGGGATGTGCTTTTTGTAGGCATCCTGCAAATTGGTTCAGATCTACAGTTTCCTGGCAAGAAACTAAAGCAACCATCTCAAGTGTGACTAAGGGACCTTGGTTATTGTTAGTTTAAGCACACTAGGAGGCAGTAGTGTGTATAGCAGCCCTACTGTGGGGGACACCTGTGGGTCACTTGACAATATGTGGGGAGTATGCTGCAATGGGAATGGACTAGTGAATGCATACTCCAAGAAATGGTAAGACTTCTGATCCATTCTTTCTAGGGTTGGTAATGCTGTGGTTCAAGGGGGGAGGGTTTTATTTTACCTCAGTGGATTGGAAGCCAATGGAGTGTGCATCGTTTCTCTTTTCCCACCGTAGTCTCCCCTTGGAGTCAATGTTTGTTTTTTCTCTAATTCTAATCTTTGCAGCCTTGTGGATTTGTTGGCCTTCCCTACATCATAGCAATACTAACTTTTTATTTTTTGATCTGGTTGTTGTGGTGGCACTGGCGCACTTTTTTGTGTGCTGTCCTCCTTTTCCTTTATGCCACACTTCAACACAACCTTACAGATGTTGAAGACGTGAAATTTGTCATCAACTTTGACTACCCCAACAACTCTGAGGACTATATTCACCGCATTGGCAGAACGGCTCGTAGTCAAAAGACAGGCACAGCTTATACCTTCTTCACCCCAAACAACATGAGGCAGGCCGGTGACCTCATCTCTGTCCTCCGCGAGGCCAACCAGGCAATCAACCCCAAGCTCCTCCAGATGGCAGAAGACAGAGGAGGTAAATCTAATTGGTGAGACACAGAAACTGTGCTGTGAATTGCAGCCACTTTTTTTCCTGCTGCTCTCCTTTGTTCTGAGAAGTGGATACTTTTATCATAATTAACTTATTGGTGTCTGAAACCAGCTTTTTGCTCAACTTTTAACGTGACTGTAGCCATCTTTTCTAAGGTTTGTTTTCCTTTCCAGGCCGATCAAGGGGAGGCAGAGGTGGCGGCTATAGAGATGACCGCAGAGATAGATACTCCTCTGGAAGGCGTGATTTCGGTGGTTTTAGAGACAGGGATAATGGTAGAGGTTTTGACAACGGCCCAAACAAGGCTTTTGGCACAAATTCACAGAATGGAGGCTACGGGGCCAGTAATGGCACCAGTAACGGATTCAGTGCTGCCAGCTACAATGGTAATGGACAGTCAAACTTTAACAACCAAACGGGAGCATTCGGAGGCCAGAACAACTTCCAGGCTCCACAGTTTACTCCCAGTAAGGGTGGTGCACAGACTGGTGCGAGTCATCCCCCGTTCTCCTTCCCTCAGACACAGGCTCCACAGCAGCATCCCCCGCCACTGGTGCCCTACACCATGCCTCCTCAGTTCTCTCAGTAAACGCACCATATACTTGAAAGAAGTAATTTATTGCTTTTGTTTTTAAGTTCCACACTTAATCCAGAGTTTTTGTATTTACATGACAGGGTTACAAACAACATAAACCTCTATGAAACCGTATGAGATCTGCAGTGCAGCAGCAGTAGTTGTGTTGCACATCTGTTTTCCGTTACTACATATTTAATTTGTTACATTCCTCAGTAATATTTAGTTATGTTTTGTACTAGGTAATTACAAATGTATTGATTCGTCATGTGTAACATTGAAAGTGATGTTAAGCTCCTATCTTGGAAGTGCACTGCATGATCTTTCAAATAAAACGGAAAAATGAACATGGTGTTTTGTTTTCTCAAACTTTGTATCATTGTGGAATTTACTATGTGCATCTATTCTGATAAGTGAAACTTTTGCTCTGGTCCTTCTCAACAGGTGTCATGTATCACATCATCTTGATGCTGACATGCGATTAATCTCAGTTGCATCCCTTAATTCATTTTATGGTCTTGTACCATGTCTCCCAGCAGTTGATAGTCACTTTTTCACAAAGGTTTAGAAATGTGTTGATGTTTGCCTGAATTAAATCTCATTCAAATGACATCTAAGCTGTATAACGTTTGTGTTCAGTTTTTGGATGTTGAAAGAGAAATGGAGTCATGTCTCCACCTGCTGGTAGAAGATGAGATTTGCTCAATCCTTGGCACCAAATGTTTATTCATCTGAACATTTTTATAAGGTGTTGAAGAGATATCTATTGAAAGTATAATACTGAATATGAATAGATTAACACAATAGGCCCCAGGAAAGAGAATGTTACAGAACTGTGTGGTTGCATAAAAAAAATCATGTGACTTTCACCTTGTTTCACTGTAGAAAACAAAGTGATTAGTGTTATATTTTTAAAGCAGAAACAGGCGTTCAAAGGTTGAAATGGCTGAATGCAGTGGGCACTCAATATTAAAGGGCCCCTGTCAAGATTTAATCAATACATTCCTACTGCTGACTGAGCTTGAAGACAACTACACATGTAATAACAGTCACTACTTCCTTGGACCGATGGTCATCAGGTGTAATCTTTAATAAAAATAGATTGTGGGCCCACGTGTGTCGGTAAAGCTGCTGCTCAACCAAATGTTAAACACTGATAAACATTACTATCTGTCAACATCTACTGATTGTAGATAGGGGCTCTGATCAGCAGCGCTGTGGGTGCGGCTGATCTAAAAAGCTTACAGACCCATAGGCTGGAGGTATGTGTGGAACATTCTCCATGCAAATACTTCTGAATGTTCTCCATCATGGATCAGACAATTACTTGTTTTGTTGTTTTCATTCCGATGTGCCACAGCCACACCCTGCTGTTGACACGTCTGCACAAAAACTCGTTAGGTTTGCATGAATTGTTTCTGTTTTTAGGGGAAAAACTCTTTAACATTGACAGATAAACCAAAAGGGACACAGGATATTCATAACTTAATGTATGCAGGTTTTTTCACTGGAGGTGAATAAACCATGCTTATCTTGGATGGATTGATTGCACAATGTGGAGTTTAAACGGGTGTGCTTCATTGAAGTACAGGGGTGGACACAATAACATGAACACCTATACTATAAGATGCAGAACCTCACATTTATGACACTTATTAAGTAGTGTAGTGTTAAATCAGCTGATATTTGTTGCACTACATCAACCTCTCTACATGAACCTAACCTGTGCGTTGGGGGATTTTTTAAATATAATGTAGTGGATACTTTATATATCTCAGCTTCCTCTAATGGTGTAACTGGGCCAGTTTTGGCACTATAATTATACAAAATCAGTTTTATTGTACCCCTTTTTGTTATACCTGACTGCCAGGACCATCCCAGTTCCTTCTGTATTGTCCCCACATGGGAGAGGTTGGTTCCCTGTTGTTGCTACTAATAGCACCCTGTTAATTCTTGTATATAGTATGTATTAAGTTATTTTGCTGTTTGTTTTATAGAGTGAGGAGCTGGGACATGAACATAGATCGCACACTGAACTGCTATTTTCTTCCTTCGTCAGTGTGGCAATAAACGGAGCATTCTCCAAAGAGAAACTGGTGCTGAGATTGATTTCTACACTTAAGCACACAACACAAGTCCACCGGTTACACTTGTAGGATTTGTTAACAATAACAGCTGATATATTAATATCAGTTAATTACCATTTTCTCTGAACACAACACAGACATGCCATCAATTTCAAAGTTGATGTGCATTTAAAGTTTATTAAGTTTATTTCCATCTAACACCTATGGAGCAACATTATCATTCATTTGGAGTTGAGTTTGTGTCCACCTGATGAAAGTAAGTCCAAGGTTTAGTCTTCTTTTAGCTCTGTTTTTGGTCTCTACCAACTCCGGAGAGGAATATTTGGCTCCTAAGCTGCAAAATGCTGCATTATAGTCACTCACTGTGTCTGTGTGGTGCTGAGCAGGTAGTGTACAGCAGGTTTTTATGCCATCAGACCTGTGATTAGAGTGATCCAAAAATACTAATACAACTTGCAGGCCAGAAAATAATGACCAAAAATTAGGTAAAGTAGAGTTGAGCTGCAGATTTGGGTGATTGTTCTGTGTAGGTTAATCAGTAAGAGGGAAACCTTTCACATTGCTTTCACCATGTAATTTGATATATTGTTAAAAAAATGGATTATATAAATAGGGATAAAGGTCAAGGCCAGGTGAGACCACTATGCCTCCTCAGTCAACACCATTGATTGTCTTGTTAGTCACTCCTCTTTTCACCTTGTTCCTTCTCCCTGATCCCTCCCTCTCTCCTCCGCAGGTATGTAGGTGTTGGTCAAGGGTGTGCATCAGGCACACCTACTGCAAGCATGAGCCAGAGCAGCATGCTGAACCCAGTCCTACACCCTACACCCAGTTTATTGAGCATTGCGCATATTTGAGCTTTGCACCACCACACATTACAATAGCCTACTGTGCATGCACTGCAGCTTTGCATACAATCTTTGCTATCAACCTCTTGTTCTTTGCTTTCTGTACAAGGTGAAGTTTGCTTTTTTCACAACAGACCTTGACTCTGCATATGCCCCAGAGGTACTTTCACATTGAGTGTGTCTGATAACCACTGACATAAAGAAATTAATATTAATGAAAAATAATCCTCCAGTTAATTTGATACTACAGAGTTTGCCTGCTAAAACTGATTGTTTTGAGTTAGAACTTTTCCAGATAATATTCACCTTAAAGGTTTACTCCCACTCAACTAACAGCCTAGGCCTACAAAATGCATTCCACCCAAAATGCAGCATATCAATTGATAAATATCATATTATTATTTGGTCAGGTTTCAATGCATAATTCAAACGAAAAAATGCCTAATGAAAGGGAATTCTGTGGGTGGAATTGTTCTGGATATCCCCTACGTGGCCGCCATTTCCCTGCAGCTTCCCAATGCTTATTCGCGTGCGCAAGCCAGCCGTGCCTGTCCAGATTTCGATTTCAATAGCTCCCATCGATCCTTCTGCTCTCCAGTATTTACCAGTTTTGCTCTCCGTTTCTTTTGTTCAGATACTCGACACCTTTTCCTCGCACTATCTGTTATTTTAGGTCGTCCACACTTTCTCTTCTCCATGTTCTTGGAGATGAGAAGCTTCTGCGCATGCTCGTGGGGCCTTGCGTGGCCTGGAAATCTGGGGAAGCCCTTGGGGAAGACATACTTCTGTGTGACATCACCGAATTCCAAAATGGCCTTTTGTTTACTTCATATTTTTGCCCTTCACTGGCTTAAAATCCGAATTGTTCTCTGTATTCCGCTGTGCTACAAATATGGCCATTATATCAGGCTGTAGAATAGCATTCGTCCTACTGAATAAAAATATCTTGGTTACTTTAAAAATTATTCACATGCCTTGAGCAGGAAAATACTGAGTGAGAGTATACCTTTAAGACTTGATGAAAGTATGCAAAGGTATGTCATCTGTCCACACACTTTACTGTTGCATTGCTTCACAAGCTTATCATCAACCCACATAATAAAAGGAAAGTATTGATGTATTTTTTAGATGTCATACTCTCCCTCTTATCCTGAGGCTTTCATTATTATGTGTCATCAACAAATATTGATACAAGAAACATAAAAAATCAAAATGAAACAATTGCTAGTCACATTTAAATGAACAATAAGAGCAAGATGAAGATATCCAGTGGATTGTTCTGCTGCATTCCACCACTATCATTCATGCGGAAAAAGAGGGTGTAAAATTCATCTAGCCTGGTGACGGGCCACACTGCCCACTTTCACTCAGCCTAAATACTGCAATGAATCATGGTCTACAGCTGGTCCAAAGCTGGTCCAGATCTGGTAACCAGAACAGGGGCCACATAAAATCATATCAACAGTGAATTACATGCACCAAGTGCTTTACATGAAACATACATAGAAAAAAATATAAAAGCAGAGATAGGAAACTATTGTAAGCTCATTAATAATAGTAAAAAAATAAGATAAAGATGCATACAACAGGGATATACTTCCATAATTAAGGTGAGATAAGATGGAGAATAATACTACATGATAATAATGGTAGTCAAATTAAGGATGAAAATAGAATACAGATAAACATAGATGGAAAATTAAACTACTGAATAATAGTTATAATAATTAGATCAAACATTCCACACAGAATATATAAAAACAAGATTAAAAAAAGTTTTTTTTTAAATGAGGCCATGTCAGCGTTCATCGCCTGTTTCCTGCTCATGCTTAAAAATGGACTTGTGTCTGAGCTCCTAGAATAAATCATCAGATTGAAGGCTGTGAAGAGACAGGATGGTAGAACAGGTCTGCCCAGTCTGCTCCTGCGCTGCTTTCCCTGACGACACACCTGTTGCCCTGGGAGGAGCTGAGACAGGTGGACGCTCCTTAACTGCAGGGCGGGTTGGGGGGGAAGACGCCACAAGAAGCAAGAGAGAGTGAGCAGAGAGAGTGAGGAGGTGAAAGGAGCACAGTTGGACTCGGGTTACAGAAACGGGCCTGAACAGTCTCCCGAGATGTCGAAGAAAACGGAATACAGTCCTGTAAAGCTCAGCAAGTGAGTCCTGTCACCTTCCTCTGTGTTTGTGTGACTCTTCCTCTCCTTTGTCTTGTCTCCTCTCTTTTACTGCCACACAATGTTGCTGCTTCATTCTGCATGTGTGCATTTCTGTACCAAGATCCCATTTGTGGTTTGCAGAGTAGAGTGTAGTAGAATGAAGTAAGCGACAGGAGAAAGGTGCCATATGAAAGCAACAGTGATCTGACCGTTAAGGTTGACTGTGTTGTGCGTGTGTGTTAAAAACAAATATTTGTCTTTGTTTCATTCTTCTAATAAAAAGACAGAAAGGAGCATGAGGTGCTCCTTTCTGTCTTTGTATTATAAGAATGAAACATAATCTTTCCACTTTAATACTATTTTTGCCCAAACCGTGCATCGTCATAGTTTACTCACCCCTGTCAGGAGCCAGTGTACTCACACATGCAGCTGCAAGGGAAACACTGCCTTTAGTGGTCAGTATATAATAGAGTGCAGCTTGTCATTGCTACATAGTGGAGACTGTGGTTGTTTAAGCAGAGGAGTGACTCATGCTGCCATTAATCATGGTTTATGAAGTTGCACCTACCAATAAATGTATTTACTCCCAGAGGTCTGACGTTGTGAAACCTCTTCCCCGCTCCCATCAAAGTGATCGGGCAGGTGTTTATCTCATCTCAGTGCCACCAAAGGGAGACAGGTACTGGTGAGCATTAGTGCTCCTTCACAGCTGAGGACAGGACGGGCTGAGGGAGTGGCAGGTCAGCTAATTGTCACAGTGATACTTGAGCTTGAATAGAAGCAAGCCGGTGAGGGTATAACGTGCTGCCTGTACGGGGTCGCATGGCTTCTGATATGCAAGGCTGATAATTCATGATTATGGCCGCTGCTCCGCTTCAACAGCGCTGCATGTTTGTAACCAGCTCTCAGCGATGAATAAAGTCACACACACATGTTGGACTTTTGCAGCAGAGATAAGAGCATAACGGGAGCGATCAGCTATGGAGGAAGTGCTGCAAAATACTCTGTTACAGCCCAAAGTATCAAAAGAAGGCAGAAAATGTCCCCTGTGATATTTATACTATTATATATATTCTATATTCTTTGATTTCTCAGAGAATAATGCATGAATCTGATGATGTTGGTATCTATGAGTGTGTGCAGTTTGATCCAAATAAAAATCTGAGAAACCGGAGCCATGAAATCTCTGACTTATTGATCGACTAATTGTTCCACCTCTACTTGTGCACACGGTTATATAGTTTGATCTCTAACAAAGCGTCCAGATTTTCATATGGAGTGTTTCCAAAACCTATGAGGAGACTTTAAGATAAGACAAACCTTTATTGATCCCCACCGGAGAAAATCTGGTACCCTAAAAAACTAAAAACTACTAACTAAAGCTGTAAAAAGTACAATATTTCCCTCTGAATTGCAGTAAAGTAGAAGTATGAAGTAAGACTGTTCCTGTTCCTGTGAAGTACAAGTTCCTCATATTTAAAGTTACAGTAAATATACCCAGGGGCATTCAACCACTGGAGACAATAATAAGGAGATAGCACAGACAGGTCCTCCAGCGCTTCACCCACTATGAGCTATCATGTCTGGCTACAACTCTGGCAGGCTGTCTGGACATTAATGACAGCATTAATTTGATAAGAGCTGAATGGAGCCGTGTGAGTCATCTCAGCAGTGTCACACACACACAGACAACGTTCCTGACGGCCTCCCCACCCCTTCCTCGTGTCCCATAGCTCCTGATCGGGGTGTGTCAGAATAAATAGTTGGCTTTCATATCACAGTAGATGAGGCATGAAAGAACAAATGCTCAGAGAGCACAAACAGGTCTGAGAGAATTGTTCATGAGTGACAAGTGAAGGAATCATTTGTCACTCAGTGACAGGAGTGGAATCTTCTTCTCTGGCGCTTTAAGAAGTTTTTATCTTCTCATCTGAGACTTTAACTTTAATGACCTCGAGTGCAAAAGCAGCTCTTCCAACATGAATTTACATTTCAAACCCAGTGGTGCGAAGTATCTAAATGTATCTGCTCAATTATCAACTATTATGTGCAATTTATTGGATAATGCATTGGTGAATTCATACCATCATCTGTCTGTGTTTTTACCCAGGAGTCAGGCCCTGGACCTGGCTGTGCTGATCTCTCGTATGCAGAAGAATGCAGACAAAGTAGAGAAGAACATCCTGAAATCAGAGGAGCTGCTGGCTGAGGTAAGAAGTCCAAACACTGACTACATGATCATTAATTAGATAATTTGATGCTTTAAAGCTGATACTTAAAGGTACATTATGCCAGATTCAAAAAGACACATGAAGGGGAGAACCGGGTTGGTTGTCACACTTACATTTGAAAAAATCCTTTGAATGTATGAAGTGTCAGGTAGGAATGGAGTGACATATGTTCCATAAATGTATTCTGTTCAAAAGTTATGGAATGTCAAACACGTCTTGTGTCAACCATCCCCTATAGTTGTCACACAGCTTGTAGATGGTTGTCTTTGTGTTGTTTTAATGGGGAAACAATAGAAAAATGAAGGAAAATAATAATAATGATAATAATTTATATAGCACCTTTCAAAAACAAAGTTACAAAGCGCTTCACGCAGTAAGACAATAAAACAATTTAACTTAAAGATCTAAATAATATGAAAACAACATTTACCATTTGTTACAGAGAAGCCATATAAGGACAGTGAGAAGGGATTGAAAGGTGAATAAAGCATGTAATACTCAGGATTGCCAGCCACAGGTGGATTTCTTTCAACAAAGACAGAAAGAGAGAAGTTATTTAAGTTGTCCAATTAATTGCTTATCTGGGAAAAAGTTCAGTTTTCGAAATTAAAAATAAATAAAATACTTAATATCAAAAGGTACCTGTCCAATACATGGGAGACATGTTCATACGATTATGTGAAAAAATATGAAACAGTTTTTGAGCTTTGCCCCAGAAAACAATTTGTCACAACTCTTTGCTAGCGTCTCAGCTAACAACCACATGTTGTATCCTATCTATCTAAACTATAGCTCTCCCTTCATACTCATCAATGACAATATTTGTTTTATTATAAACCCTTTGTGTAAAAAGGGCAGAGCAGAGATTGACACAATAGCTGGATATTTACATTTGCACATGACAAACATTTAAGTTCCTCTCACCTCATTGTCAAGTGACCTGAAACTAGTTTACCTCTGACCTAATTCTTAAAGTATCATTACCAACATTTTTTAGCAGCATCTTCTAGGGATGGAGATCTAATGAAATTGAACAGTGTCTGTTCGACCCCATTCTCCCCTATAGACGTATGCAAACATATTCCCTCTCGGTCATGTTTTCCTGTTGAAATGGCCTGCCTGGTGTGCGCTCCTGTCTTGTGTCACGTTTTTCTAGCTGTTTTTAGACGTGGATAAAAGTTGAAGTGAAGTGGAATGGAGTCCCACCATTTTTTTCCATGAATCACATTTGATTGCCTGTTTGTGCACGCAGCCCTGCTCCAAAGGTGCACCATGCTGTTTTGCTTCTGTCCTGTTTTTCCAGGGCATCTTTGAAGCGGCTGAACCTGTAGAGATGAGTCTCTGCATGATCAGGGTCTTTCTACGGTATTTTGCAGAGTTCAAAATGTTTCTGGGCCTCAAGGATGATGGAGAGAGATCATTGATTGTTGAGTCTTAGTTGACAGTTGATGCTTGGCAAACCGCCCAGGCTTTTGGGTGGCTCTTCAACCTTCCAATCTGCCAAAGCATAGGTATTTCACAAGCTAGGAATGAGACTCAACAACCCTCTCCAGAATAATTTATTGCATCATTGAGTGGAATGTTTACAACCACAAACAGACAGATCCTCAGTAACAGACTGTAACTTTAATCAGTTTTGAATCATAAAATCTCAGGAATTAAGTCTGAATTTACAAGTCCCTCTGACCAACATGCTGCCATTGAATTAAAGTATGATCAGGTTTGTTATTTGTATTTCCTCCACCAAGGAGGTTCTGTTTTCACCATGTTTGTTTGTTAGTAGGATTGTGCAAAAACGACTTTACAGATTTCCACGTAACTTGGTAGTCGGATGGGGGATGGGCCTGAAAAGAACATATTAAATTTTGGTGTTGATCCGGATAAAGGATCCAAGAATTCTTTCCACTTTCTTAACATTGCTAGATATGGAGTTTTCATTATTTCCCTAATTATGCAAAAACTACTGAATCAGTTTCCAGGATATGTTGTTGAGGGGTCGGGCAAACTAAACATGACAGATGTAGGATTGTCTGGCCTTGGCTGAAGTAAGTGCTCTACAGAGTGCAATTTCAGTTGAACTTCCTTTCCTGTAAATAAAGTCTTTAGAGGAAATAAGCGTTAATCAGGGCCCAGAGACGTGGAATGATTGTGATCTAACAGTTGTTTCTGTAAATGAGATCAGAAACACCAACTTAATGCTGCAGTGTGGGAGCGCATATCAATGATCCTCCATTACATTCATGCCCTTGCCAAACAAGTTTACATGATGTGAACTAAGCCTGTCACAGCCAGATAAATCATTTCTCAGTATGCTAATCTGGAGTCTGGTTACTGTCCTGCGCTGGTGTTTGTTTTAAATAAGCCAGCAAAGATTGGTTTGCCAGATCTGAATGAGGGAGCAACCAGTGACAGAGGACGCTACAGAGAACGCAAATAGGGGTATAGTGGAGCCTCCGGTGTCACAAGCACATTGGCAAAGTTTGTGTAAATAATCCCACTGCCTGAAGGGGAAACAGGTGGTCCATACTGCAGGTTTAAATCATTTAACACAACTTTAAGCTTTAAAAAAAATCAGTATCAGAGGAGTTTGGACCTCATAAACACACTGCTGTGCTCCTTTGGCTCCTGTGTAGGATGCAGAGCGTGATGGGAAGAACCTAAACCTGATCCACCAGAGGATGAACGCAGACAACCTGGCGGAGGCTGAGGGGCTGCTGAAGGACCTCTTCATGGACGTGGATAAGTCCAAGAAGCTGCAGCACCCGCAGTGCCAAGAGATAGAGAGAGAGTGAGTTTGTTCTGCAGTGACACACAAACGCAGGCATGCATGCACGACACACCCAGAACCTGATGTGTTACATACCATGGAGATATGCTGGCCGACAAAAATTCCACGTTATCGTTCACTGCTTTCCACCTGTCTGCTTTCTAATGGCTTACATACTGTTCTTCTGTGGATTCCTTTGTCAGCGTGTCTAATCTGCATGATCGCTGGGCAAAGGACTGCTCCACCTACAGGGAACTCTATAACCAGATGCTAGATTTGGATCTGAGGCAAAAGATCGACTGGGGTCCTCTGCTGGATAAAAAACAGGTCAGTTTGAGCTTTAATTCAGTTTCGTTATAGAGAATCATCTTCATGATCATTAATCGTAGCAGGTTTGTATGTGTGATGCTGTGATTTACAGAGCCAGTTAAACTCAGAGGGTTATGGCCCCAACCTGGCTGATGTAGAGAAGCAGATTGCATCACATAATATTCTGAACCAGGAGATCGAGGCCTACAGCTCCCAGCTGACGCCCGAAACCACCACATCACAGGTACGTGCACAGGTGCATCAACACATGCATGCCCTCTGCAGGGCCACACGCAGGATGAATCATGAATCTTCTTCCTCTTTGTTCGTAGGAGCAGTACGCCGCCTTCAAAGACAAATATGCTAAACTTTATGTGAGTTTTTTCTGCGCTTGTTGACTCTCAGTACTAATGTGCATTTGCAAGACACGAACAATACATGTAGAACTCCTTCATTCATGTTATACGTTCTGCAGGAGAGCTCCCAGCAGAGACGCGCCCACCTGATCGCTCTGTACGAGTACATGCAGAGCTGCAGTAAGGAACTGGTCTATTTGTCCGGCCAGCAGGAGAGGATCCTCCAGAGAGACTGGAGTGATCTCATGAACGACCCCCCAAGCGTCCGCGTGGAGTATGAGGTGAGGGGTGTCCTAATGGCGATGATGATGATATTCATTTCTTGGCTCATTGTGTCATCTTGTGATCAGAGTGAGGTGTTGAGTGGAAAGATTTTTGCAAAGAAGACTGTCACATTTTTTTTTGTCATCTTGCCTTCAAGCGTAATCATTGAGGGGCCGGTTGCACCAGATTGGGAACAAACTGGTGGAACCAGTACCACAACCAGGACATGAACTGCTGCTTAGTTGCTTGGAGAATCTGATTTGAATACATGTTTTCTTCATCTCACATTATGTTGTTTCTCACATGTAGAAGTTCAAAAATAATGGACTTCTAGCACATGAGAATGAGATCAACAAGGTGCAGGATATAGGAGAGGGCCTTCTTGAAATGAAACACCCTGGCAGCCCAGCTGTAATGGTACGTCTGTCAGCGATGTCATTCATTAAACACTGTATGATAGTTCCCAACAAAGTGGTATGACTTTGGTTTTTTTATGGTCGAACACACTGAGATGAATCAACCTGAACAGATTATAATCAAACTGAATTGAACTGTTTTTGTCAGGCACACAAAGAGGCAGTGCAGACTGAGTGGCAATCCTTCCTCAACCTGTGTCTGGCACAGGAGACACACCTGGACAACATTGAAGACTACAAGAGGGTAAAGAGTCTATGACTGCCATCTTCTGCTAAATCCACCAGTTCACCACAGCTCATTGTTAAGAAGCGGCTGTTTGTCAAATGCAGTTCCAGTTGGATGCAGAGACGTTGTCCGAGTCCCTGGAGACACTCAACTCCAAGCTGGACCCAAAATCTCTGGCAGGCAAGAGCAACTCTGAGGTCCTGCTGCTGCTGGAGGTAAAACTGTGGTTTTTATGCAGCTCTAGAAGTTCTGGGAGGTATGGAAACTGGCGGATCAGCAGCAAGAGGCAAATCTAAAAGACTATCTAAAAAATTTAACACAAGGCTCAAAATATTTTCTGTCATACACTGATTTGGCACACAAGAATTAGCTTTAGCTACTCAGCACCGACCCCCTGACCAAGGCTCGTATTAATCAATTCAGGACTACGTGTAGGCAGAACCTTTAAGACCAACTGAAACGACCACATCATTGAACAGCAGACACTATCTGCTCTATTGTTTGCTGAAAAATGTTGGCATTATTCAGTGATATGTTATTCTGCCAACCAAACAGTATTTTCTTAAAGAATAAAAATCTGAAGTTTAAATATTTAACAAGTTATAAATAAATTTAGCAAACTAATGGAAACTGGCTAAAACAAAAGGTGAAACAGAAAGAAGAAGAGGCGTATCAGAGAAGTTTATTATTTGCAATCACAAGATGCATGGAAGGGATAGCAAACTAAAATACTCCCAGCTTTACTTTCGCTGTACACAACTCTGAGAAATCAATTATAATCTAGTTTCCTAAAAATCTGGTGGCTGTGCAAAACATTTTGAAACTAAATGTTATCTATTATGATTCCCTTTTGACAGTACAAAGAAAATATAATACTTTTGATTGATTTTTGTAAATATATGCTCATTCTGGATTTGATGCCAGCAGACATGGTTCAAATAAAGTTGGGAAAGGGACAACAAAAGACTGGGAAAGTTGAGGAATGCTCAAAAACACCTGATTGGACCGTTCCACAGGTAAACAAGTCAATCATTAACAGGTGATAGTATCATGATTGGGTCTGAGAGGGGAATCCTCTAAAGGTTCAGTCCTTCATGACCAAAGATGTCACAACAATACTTCATAAAGCTGTTGTTGCCAAACACTTCATTTGTAAATGATTATTCATGTGTTAAACATAATCACAAGTTTTATAGAATCAGGGTTATAAAAAAAAAGTGTTCTGATGTTTGATCAAATGTTCAAATCAAATGTAAATAGTGAATTAAAACTGCCCTATTCTTCATTGTGAAATATAACATATCATTCATCATGACCAATTATATATATTTTTTACTATCCTTTTGAAAACATGAATTATAATACAGGAGGAGTGTCTTTAAATTGTCAGAATTTTCATAGATATATTTAAACGGTCTTTCACCTGACCAAAAATGTCACTGTTGTCAGTGTTATGAATGAGTTGAAAATGACTTTAAGCTTCAAGTGTCTGACTTGATCAGTTCTGCAAGTTTTCCACACAATGTTCAGGTCACCTCCTGTGTTGACTTTCTTTATTTGTTTTGTCTTTGCACAGTGTCTGTTCCAAAACACAGGTTCACTGAGTTATCGGCATAGCGTTTCTGAGTCAAACCCAGAACAGGGGTTGGTCTCGGTCTCAAGAAATGGTTCCAAATTTGATGAGTTTAAAACAAAATAGCTGATTATTTTTTTCTGTTTTTATAAAACATGTAATTCAACCTAAAAATGAAAATTTCCTTCATAATTTATACATATATATACATTTAAAATCATTCGAATTCTGTGACTGATGTGCAAAGCACATTAGCATACTGATTATTATTCCTCTGTATTACTAACTAGTCGCAAAGCAGCACATATGCAAAAGTACATCAAAATGTATGGGTTGATTAAGAATGGTTTGCTATGTCTTTTGGTTCCAAACAGTTTTCATAAAAATCCCAACAAACTGAAAAAATGATATTATAAGAAATAATGAGAAATCGATATGAACAGAGCTCCAACCCTCCCCTCTTTGGGGTCATGTTGCCTCACAATACCTCAGATAGAAACATGATTAAAAGATCATATTGTTCACAAAATCACACTTTAAGATTCGGCTCAGTTTGAGTCTTTTTCAGATTTTATGACAGGTGTGTAGTGCATGGAGGCTGTAATATGTCTAAAAATATTCTATTTAAATTGCACTACTCATTTTTTTACTCCACATCCAGAATATTGACCCCAAAATATATGGGAATTTTTCTAGTGATGTTAATTTGCAAGTAAATAAACATACAGTTGTGGCTCAGGGAGGCTCCAGGAACAGGAACTCCAACCAACTAAACTCTTGCTGTCTCCCTCAATGAGTCAGCATTTTCAGACCCCAGATTACACACACCTGATGTTGAATGGCTAATTAAACATCCATTAAACTTACTCCTCTGTTCTGATTGGTCCGTTCCTTTTCAGTTGTTTTTGAGTTGAGAACTGTCATTTTTAATTGGGATATATATGTTAAATAGACCCTTAACTGAACCCACTACTATTACTACTACCACTACTACTACTACTAATAATACTTCTACTACTATTATAACTATTAATATTGCATAGTAATAGTGAGTAATATAATTAGTCTATCTAGTCCTTGTCTCTCTTTCCACAACATATATATCACACTTGATTCTACCTGATTCTTCTTCTACTACTCCTACGTTCCTCTGTAGCCAATGAATCTTAACGATACTGCTACTTACTCAGTACTGTCTGTATTGTCAATGTTTTATTATTTAGTGTCTTCTTTTGTAGCTTGCAGCTCTGCTTCTGTGATACATATTGTGTATTTTATATTGGATATTAATCAAATATGTTAAATGTGAACCTTGAGAAGACTTACAGTAACATGTAGACACATGATTGTATTAGAATTAATGCAGTGTGGGCTTTGGGACAGACTTTGTGTATCCTGACAGATGCATGAGACCTCTGGATCATGCGTCACACTAATGGTAAACTATTAAAATGAGAGCAAAATTACTACAATACTTGTCTTGGAATGTTGATGCATTCTTTACAAATATTACATTGAGTTGTTTATACATCCCAGACCTGATCTTTTCATTCCATTAGGTTTGCTTAGTGTATTCATTATAATAATAATGAACTTACCTCTTGGAAAAGAGGTTAGTTCTGTTGTTTGTTTTTCCTGCTTCTCCTCTAATGCAATAATACCTTTAGGCAGATGAACCAGCAGTAAGGAGGAGTGAGCAGATTCTGGTTGTCCTTAAGGAGCTCAGCAGGAACGTTGTGCCTCTGAAGTTACGCCGAATAAAGCCCACCAAACCTACCAATGTAGTGTCCCTGTGTGACTGGGCTAATGAAGTGGTGAGATATGATCTCCGGTCTAATGTAGAAACAGATGGGACAAGACTAAATATTGTGGTCGTTATTATCTTTATTTGATCCTTGTCTCCATCTGTTCCAGGACAGTGTGAGGGGTGGTGAGATACTACTCCTGAAGTCCAACTCTGACCATATGAACTGGCAGCTCGAGACCAGCAGTGGGAAAACCAAAACCCTCCAAGGGGCATGTTTCATGGTCCCACCACCTGACACTGAGGCCATGGACAAAGTAAACAGGTACAGAGTATAAACTCGCCATCTGGAGTATGAGACCATGTGTGATGGACGTTGTGGAAAATAATGTGTGTCTGTTTGTGTTCAGTATGGACAGAGAGCTGGGGGACCTGAAGAAACGTAGATCGGCACTCTTGGCCGCCTTGAAGAACCCCATTGTGGAGGTGGATCACGCTCACACAACAGGTGAGTTTGACAGGGTGTTTTTATGATATAATTTTGTATATTTTATCGGCCAATGTTGTTTTTCCATTGTCATTGTCATTTCCTATTGTATCCTTCTTAGACAAATATAGAAAGGCATGTGTTTGGAGGCAGCCTGTGTGACTTTCTTAGTTGCTTTCTATGTGCGATGCCCTCAGAGGCCAGAGATTGAATTAATCATATGCTCACGGTGGCCCCTAGAGGCTGAAGGAAAATGATGCGTGCACTCAGTGTTGCACACCTGAGATGATTGCAACTGCTATTACTCTGCTTTGTTTCCTTGTGTCTTTACACCCTGAAGACATACTTTGGTGTTTTTAATGACTCCAGCCCATTAAAATAAAGGCCCTCTAATTTTTTTAACTACCTTGAGTGCCTGGACCTGGATTTTTTATGTCATAATTCCTCCACCTTCCTTTTCCATGTATTGTTTGATTGTAGAAATATTATCTTTGCTCCTCCTCAGCCACTGTTCAAAGTCCTCCAGAGGATCCTAAAGCCATAGAACTGGCCAGTGAATTAGACAAGATCAACAGAAACCTGGATCAGTGTGAAAAACAAATCCTGAGTTGGGTCAGACCACCGCTAGACAACCGCAACCCCACACGAGACCTGGAGGACAGGCTGGAAAACCATGAGGTGAACATGAGCAACATTATGCTCCAGTAAAATGACCCCGGTTACAGTTTATTTACTTTATTTATTTTCTAAACGTTGTCTGTATTGTGATTAGTGACACTGATTTGACTGATTTGTCCTCTAGAAATCTGCTCAGACTCTAAGAAAACTGGAGTCTGAGAAGTCTGCAGTCCAGAGAGAGATGGCGCCTGTTCTGGCCAAGACACCCCTGGGACCCGTTGCCTCCACCCTGCCTCCAAAACTTAGAGCTACCAATGACAAGATCGATGACATCAGCGCCCTTATCGATCTTTACAATAAAAAGTAAGAAGATCAGAAGTTAGAGCACAGTGCTAACTTCTTTCAGCACAAACACTGTCTTCATATAAGAGAATAAAACCAGGATTTTTGTTATCTTATAGCGGCTAATGTTTGCAAATTTTAGGTAAATGTTGCAGCATAACTTCAGTTTGTGAACTTCATGACTCAGCTAACCCAGTTACAAGAGCTTAGCATTAACATGTAGCCTAATGGGAGCTTGTTATTTGGCATTGTCCCATAATTGACATTTGTGCAACATTTATTCAGATTTCTTTTTTTCCTTTTTTTTTACCACATGTGTTTCTCTTCTCTTAACCAGAGCTACAGCCTCCATGTTCCTGGGGAGGCAGATACAGAAAGTGGATGGGATTGTCTCTGGGTATGAGGAGCAGCTGGCTAAAGATGGAGCCGTTCTCGATAAACCTACTGCCCTCAACGATCGCAGTCAGCAGCTGCAGGTGATGTTCGTTATTTAGCAATAAAAAAAAATCTAATATTTAACAATTTAAGGATAGGCTTATATGAAGGGATAGAGCATGGGATGCAAGGAAGGGATCCAAACCAATAGTATTTAGTCTTTGTCTTTCTTTTTCTTTTTTCTTCTTTGTTCTTCCTTATAATACAAAACAGGTTCTGCTTAAGGATGTTGCCTCAAAGAAGGATGAGTTGAATAAATTAGGCAGAGACTTGGACCTGACAAAGCAAGCATGCAGCTCCCTGGAGCAAAGCTTCAGTGAATACTGTCCTGACATCCGCCATCAGGAGGATGAGGTGAAAAACCTGAGGAACCGTTACACGATTGTTAATAATCAGCTCCAGGAAAGGTGAGGCATTGCTGGAAATGATTGTTCCTGTGTGTTTTTTTTAACATTTGATGTCCTGATGAATATGGATGAATTAAAAAAAAAATGGAAACATTTCATTAGTGACAAAGAGTTTTTTTTAAATATCTGCTTTAGGTCTGCTCTCATAAAGGATGCAACTAATAAAAGTCAAGATTTTCAGAATGCTCTTCAGCCTCTGGATTTCTTCTTGGTTAACTTGCCCAATAATGCCATCAAACCTACTGACGATGTGGCGCAGATAGCAGCCAAGCAGAACTCTCAAAAGGTGAGTAGAAGCGCATCTTTAAATACGTCATTCTGTCCTCATCTTCCATAAATAGACTAAATCATGTCTGTTTCAACAATTTCATAACATTGTTTTGTCTTATTAGCTGTGGTTTTTGGATTGCATGTCTTGTTTAGAGAGTGGTGGAGGATATCAAGAAGAAATCAGATGATTTAGACCGTGTCAAGAGTCTTTCCCGTGATCTGCAGAACATCTTAAATGTGAGTTCAGAAAGTTTGATGACTCCCCTACCATATGCAAATTAAATACAGTTTATTAGATGTACATTTCCAAGTAATTAATCCATAAATGTTAAAATGTTTTTCCTTTAAGGAGTATGAGGCTAAGTCAAACACTTACTATGGAACTCTAAATGACGATGAGGATGATGATGACGATGAGGATGATGATGATGATGAATCAATCCTAAGGATACTTAAAACTTCAACGATGGCTCAGGCTGTACAGAGAAAGGTACAGTTATCGACAACCACCTAGGAACTAAGAACTCATAACAGTTCTCTGCTTTTTATTTACAATTTTAACTTTTTTGTTTTCAAACTCATTTTGGCTTCTACTTCCATCATAGGAGAAAAATCTACGGAACCTTTTCTCTGAAGCGTCTGCAGAGAATGACCAGCTACTCAGTCAGCTGGGAACAGCAAAGGAACTCATGGCCAGGGTATGATATTATGGAATCAAATTAATATCATCAACATTGATGATTATTTGTAACAAAATTATGTCTGCCAAAACTGATAATTGTCAGATTTTCTGAAGTGATCTTCTCTCTGCTTTGTCCTTTACTGATGCCCAGAATGAAGAGAAAGTTAGTCAGGTAGTCAGCAGTCAGCAGTTTCAGCTGCAGAGTCAAATGAAAGACCTGGAGGAGGTTGGTGATCTGAAAAAAGAATTAAATGAGGAGGTTGCCAGGCGCTTACATGCTGAAACAGACCTGGAAACATTCCGCAAGAGATTTGTGTCTCTGAAGAACAGGAGAGGAGTGGAGAGGTTGGAGGAGAGGGAGGTGGTGCAATACTACCGTGATGCCAGGCTCGAGGTGGAACTAGAGTCTCTGAAAGATCGGATCCAGGATGAAGCTCTTAAGAGGTCAAGAACTCAATCAGAAATTGATATTTTCAACGAGAAGATTATCAAATTGGAAATCCAACTGAGCAAAATCGAACCTAAACTGGTGACCAAGATATTGACTGAATATGAGAGAGACCCGCAGCTTGACAAAGAAGCTGCCAAGATTAGAGATGAGATGCAGAGGATTCAACTGGACTTCCAAACAAGAGATACTGAGACAATTACTGTGAAAACTGAGCTCAATGTTTTAGCTCAGCAGAAACCCAAAATCAGGGAGAAGGTTGTTAAGAAAGAAGTGGTGAGGATTGAAAAGGATCCAGATATGCTGAAAACTGTTCTTATGTTTCAGGGTCATATTACAGCAGAGGAATCCCAGGCCAAATTGCTAAATGATAGCATTTTTGCCACAAGGGCCCAGATAAATAGACTAGAGCAGATCATTCCCACTATCCAACCCAAGATAGTTACCAAGGTGGTGAAGCAAGTACAGGAAGATCCAGAAATGGTTGAAGAATCAAAGAAACTACGAATAGCTTTGGAAGAGGAGAAAGATGAGAATGTTATCTTGCTGAAGGACTTGACCACCCTTCAGCTACGTTATAGTGACGTGGAGAATCTTAAGCCTAAAGTAGAGGTCAAGGAGATTGTCAGTGAAATCTACAGAGTCGATCCTGAAACAGAGGTCGAGCTGATGCGTCTGAGGAAAGAGCTGCAGGACCTGAGCCGTAACTGCACAGACCTGGAGAAAGAAGTTAACATAGTGATGATCAATCTGACAACCCTGCGTGCTCAGAAACCTAAAGTGGAGTACAAGGAGGTGACCCAGGAGATTATCAAAGAAGAGAAAAGCCCAGAAGTCATCAGGGAATTGCAAAGACTAAATAACCAAATTTCTCGTCTGCAAGTGAACTATGACACCACCCTAGAGTTGCTGATGCGCCTACGTAAAGAAAGAGACGAGTTGAAAGCTGAAAAATCCAAAGTGGAGACCAAGCTTGTTAATAAAGAGCTCATTAAATATGAAAATGATCCTCTTCTTGAGAAAGAAGCTGACAGATATCGGAGAAATGTAAGAGAAGAGGTTCAACTTCGCCGCAATTTGGAGGAGTGTCTCTTTGAACTCCAGAACCAATACATTATCCTTGAAAGGCAGAAGCCAGAGGAGAAGATTGTTATGCAGGAAGTGTTGCGTCTTCAGAAAGATCCTAAGCAGATCCTGGAGCATGAGAAGTTGAACAAGAATCTAGATGATGAAATGAAATCCCGTAGAAAGCTTGAATTAGAGGTCAGACAGCTCAGAGCCCTGATTCAAGAAAAAGAAATCACCGTAGCTCAGATGGATGATCGTCAGAAGAAGATCCAAGTAGAGTCAGAGCTTAGACAGATCAAATCTCGCATTCTTGATCTTGAAAATGCTCCTCCACCTGTTGAGGAAAGAATTGTCATTGAGGAGGTCCTGAAAGTGGAGCGGGACCCTAAGCTGGAACGACTCACTGATGAAATCCGTGCCAACCTAGAGACTGAGAGCACCAATATCACTCGTCTAGAGAGAGAAGTCCGCAACCTGAAGATCAAGTTGGAACTTCTGGTGAAGGAAAAATCAATCGAGAAGGTTGTTTACAGAGAAGTTGTTCGTGTAGAGAAAGACCCAGCAGTAGAGGCTGAAAGGGAACGTTTAAGAGAGCTGGTAACACAAGAGAGGGATCTCAGGCATGGCTTTGAGGATAAAATTCAGAATATCAACATTAAAGTAAACCATCTACAGACCACGAAGACTATGACTTCTCAAGAGGAGACCTCTCTCATTACTAACAGAGATGGTCTGCAGAGAGAAAAAGAGGATCTTCTTAGACAGCTCAAAACGCTAGAGGTTGAAAGACAAACCATCACTTCAACCTTCCAGCAACAGTCGAAGCTGATCAGTGAAAGAAACCAGATTGCACGGCATAGAAGTCTTAAAACATCCTCTGAAATGCAACGGTTGGAGAACGAAATCCTAAACGAGAAAGACAAAATACATGAGAAGGAAACAGTCATCATGGAGCTTAACAACACCATTCAAAGAGAAGAACAATCTGAAACTCACACCAGAGAGACAAATCTTTCCACAAAGATCACCATCATGGATCCAGAGACCGGTAAAGACATGTCTCCCTATGAAGCCTACTTGCAAGGCCTAATTGATCGCAAACACTACATTCAACTGTCTGAGTTGGAGTGCGACTGGGAGGAAATCACTTCAACTGGTCCAGATGGGGATATAATAATTCTGCAAGATCGCAAAAGTGGAGACCAGTACTCCATCAATGATGCTCTGAAGAATGGACGCTTGACCCAATATGACTTGACGCGTTACAAGGAAGGGAAGATGCACATTTCTGAGTTTGCCCTACTTGTTGCAGGGGAAATAAAAAAGCCAGAACTTCCTCCAGTAACAGTCCCAAGATCACCCACCAGACCCACAACAGTCTCTCCTTTGAACTCCATGCAATCCTCCCTAAGGTCCTCTCAAAACAGTCTCAACACTTACCCTAATGGTAGTTTGAACAACTTCAGTGCCTCAGCTGGTGATGAGCATTTCCCCATCTCTGGTGTATTTGACACCACCACTGGAAGCCGAATGTCTGTGAGAAGTGCTCTGACCCGCACACTCATTGATGGTGACACAGCTCTGAAGCTGCTGGAGGCACAAGCAGCTTCTGGTGGAATTGTCGATCTTACCAAAAAGGACAAACTGTCTGTCCACAAGGCTGTTGAAAATGGTTTAATTGACCAAAGTCAGTTGTACAAGCTTCTGAATGCCCAGAAGGCCTTCACTGGAGTTGAGGATCCAGTGACCAAAGCGCGACTCGCAGTCGGCCAGGCAGCACAGAAAGGGTATATACCCCAAGAGAAGGCCTGGAAGTACATGGAGGCACAGTACCTGACTGGTGGCTTAGTGGATCCCTCTAAAGCAGGCCGCCTCACTATCCAAGATGCTCTCACCACCGACCTTATTGACAGCACAACTGCTGATGAGCTGCAAGATGAGGCTTCCCACCCAAAAGATCTGATCGACCCCATTACTAAAGAGAAGATATCATACAAGCAGGCGATGGCTCGGTGTAAGAGAGACGTCAGCACGGGACTCCTGCTTCTTCCTGCAGCCTCCACTGATGCCTCAAATACCCCGCCCTACTCAAACTATCGATTCAGTTTCCCCTATGGCAATTTCTAGATGGAGAGTTTAAGATGTACCATGCTATATTTGCTGCAGCCTTTGGTTCTAGAGGGTGTATGACATGCTAACTGATTAGGATGTCTTTAGAACCAGGGGGGTGGGGGGTGGGTGAGGAAAGATTATTTCGGGATAGTGGTAGTTTAAACTCTCTCTTTCTGTCCACTACCAATCCACACATATGTAATTGGTAAGACTTTTAGGAACCAGGGGATGACAACCAGACTCAAAGTTCTTCTCTTTATGTTTACACGCTGATGGTTAGGCATCATTACAGCATGCCAATACAGCAACCACTGTTTCCTCCACTTCTAAACTCTTTGGCCTGACAACAAATGTTAGGTGTCCATTCACACTGCGTCTACGTGTGCTGCACTTCCATGTTATGTGGACCAGTACTGGGGGGAGAAACTACCAGTATCCCTAAATAATCTCTCCTCACTCCCCTGGTTCCTACAAACATACTAGTTACACATGTAAATATATAAATTTTCATGTTTGAATACGATTGGAAAAGAGGAAACAAAATGGTGAAACTGTATTTGTGGATCAGTTTTTTTCAGTGCTATCTGGGGGTCTGCTGTAAAAAATAAGGATACTTTTTGTTTTTATGCTAAACTGTTTTTTCAGCACTCTGAAGCTAAATCCTTCATAACTGCGAATTAAACTCAACAAACTTTGTATTATTTCTTCTGTCCTGTTTTTTTTATATAAAGAGGTGAATCCTAAGAACAGAAGCAGAAGTCAGATTAATCAATTTAATTCATAAACTAGACAAGGGTTGAGGTATTCCAAACACTTCGAATATTACTGATGATCATAAGATTGTCTTCATTCTGACCTCTGCTTTTAGTCATGCTACCAGCTCAGAATCAAGAGATTACAATGTTGTTTTATCTGTTAGTTAATCAATTGCTCACCACTTTGGTCCAGACTGAAATATCTCAACATGTTGCATAGTTTTCCATTTTGGAACAAATATTTATGATTCCAAGGCAAGCGTCTCTTCCTCAAGTGCCACCCTGAAGTAGACATTTGTTGTTTATCATGAAATATTTCTAGAAGTAGCTGTTGGATAAAAAAAAATTTTTTCTTTAATGACCAAATACTAAATTAATGACCTCCCCTCAACCTCAGCTGTACTTTCTGTTCAGTGATAACTAAACTAAAATGTTGAAGTTGGTAAACATTGTACATTTCAGCATGTTATCATGCTGATGTTAGAATTTAGCTCAAATTACTGCAGGGCATACAGGGTTGCTAGCATGGTTGTAGACTCTTAGGCTTATTGGTAACATTAATATGAGGAATATACAATTAATTAAGGATACAGTATTTCTGATCCACAAGACAACGATATGAGTCCTTTTAAGTTTTAATGAGCTGAGCTTAGTTATAGAAATGCAGTTTTCAAGAGCGGAAGTGTCATTTAGACAACTTAAAATGATCATTTATTTGTTAGATATCGGTAAATCAATTCTACCATGTTACAAATATGTTTATGTAAAACTTATATTTCGACTAGTCAAATTGAGTTACAGATATCTTTTATTATAGATATCTGTGACTCCTTTTCTACTAGTGAGAAGAAAAAATTACAAATATCTACAATTTAATCTTTCAGATAGATTGAGAATTGAGTTGTATTTTCGACATGCCCGATCAACAGAGTTGTTGCTCAAATTACGTTATTAATTTCAGAAATGTCGCTGTTTCTAATATGTCTGATATCTCAACAAACCATTTCCGTTATGCCTTTATTTTTTATTGTGAAAATTCCTTTTTACATGTAAAAGTCATTAATGACTAGATGTAAATCAATTGTAGATATTTCAGGTGCTGTTTACATGACAACGATTTCACCGTAAAATTATTAACTTTTGTTGCAGTTTGGCTGCTCGTTTACAAAACAACGGGGCATGAAAACACAAACTTTAAACGGGTTTTGGAGTGTAATCTTTTGAAAAACACACTAACATTTTAGTGCAGTGCCGTCTGAGGGCCTGAAGATCACGGCCATCCAAGAATTTTTATTGATTTTTCTAAGAACAAAAACAGAACAAGCAATCAAAAAAAGGCCGGTAACAAAACAGACATTGAAATAAAACAGTTGTTTGGTTACATGATTCATGTGGTGAGCATCGATACATGGCAAAAAACGGATGTACAGCACAAAACCATCAGATTGTTGTTGGTGTTACGTTGCTTCCTCCTGACACATATCCACTAAAACTGTCCCATTGTTCTCTAACAATATAATTTTAATTATTCAGTCGTCCCAGCATCTTTTCACATGCAGCGGTTCCCATCATTTGTTCCCTCCACATTCTCAGTGTGGGAGTTTGGGATTCTTTCCAACACCTGAGGATCAACCGGGCACAGGTTACTAAGTCAGTTATTAATATTCTGAATGCAGATTTATTTATCTGTGGTACTACAGATTTGTCTCCAAGAAGACACAAGTTTGGTGAACTGGGCAATTCACATTCTAACCAATCACCCATATATCTCAGAACGTCATTCCATAAGGGAGAAACCATGGGACATTCCCATAAAGCGTGCAAGTATATCCCTTGTTCTATTTCACATTTCCAGCATAAGTTGTCTCTAATTAGTCCCATTTTGTAGAGTCTTGTCGGGGTGTAATAATATCTATGAAGTATTTTATATTGGATAAATTTACCTATGGCTTCCCTAACATATTAACCAATGTTATTTACCCGCAAACATATCCCATACCGCACTGATGCTTTATGACACATGGATGGCAGTTGCAGGTAGAGCTCCATTGTTTTGTTTTTCTTGATTGAAGTGAACAATCCCTTTAATACAATGTCTCATCTGAGAGTATTTCCAAAGATGGCCATGTCCCTCCAGATTGAATATTTCTCTCATTCTGTCATATGACAGGAAGTTACCCTCTTCAAATAGGTCATCTAATATTCTGATACCCTTTCTTAACCACTGAGCCCTAAATTAAATTAAATTAACTTTACCTGTTCTTATTTTGGGGTTGTACCAAATGGAAGCATGAAAAATATTATTCTTAAATTTTTTGCACTGCCAGCACGGTCTTTCAGAGTGGTGAACCCGTCCCCATCTTTACTTCAGAAAGCCTCTCTGAATGCTCTTTTTATACCCAATCATGTTACTAACCTGTTGCCAGTTAACCTCATTAATTTTCAGATGTTCCATCAGGTGTTTTCTTTAAGCGTTTCACAACTTTTCCAGTCCTTTGTTGCCACTGTCCCAACTTTTTTTAATCGTGTTGCTGGCATCAAATTCAAAATGGGCATATAATTTTCAAAAACAGTAAAATTTCTCATTTTCAACATTTGAAATGTTGTCTTTGTGCTATTTTCAATTAAATATGGGGTTTCCCTGTTTTGCAAATCATCACATTCTGTTTCTATTTACGTTTTACACAGTGTCCCAACTTTTTTGGAAACAAGGTTGTACACTGATCGTTTCCACAACATTGTCGTATGAAGGTGGAACATTTTGTAAATAGAAAGGAACATTTTTTCCAATGTTAAATACCCAAAGGTAAAAAGGCAGCACAAACAAAACTTCAGGACAAGTTGACTGTTCTCAATTTCACCAATTTTATTCTGACCATGTCAACTAATATGCTAATGCTTCAGCCTAGTGGTCTTACCTAGAACAGATAGGTCATTTTATTTACATACAGGAGCTGGCAGATGAATGGTTTAAAGGGTCACAAGATAATTAACTTCCTGAGACCCTGTATCATCCTTGATAATACAGCAATGACAAAAAGCAGTTGAAATAAAACAATTTAGACAGAGTTTACACGTTACATGATATGTTTCAGTATTTTGAGACTTGCTTTGAAAGTAAATTCACCATTTAGTCCAGCAGGTGTCATTGTGCAGAGTGATGGGATCCAGCACACCTCTCTCTGAGACTGTAGTTTTCGTAGGTTGCCTCCTCTGGCTAGAAGAGTTACCTGTTACATGTCCAACAAAATGCAGGGTGGCTGGAGAGTCATGTTAGGCTTCATTAGCCTCAGCATATTCCATGTTCCCAGTGCGAATAGCTGCTTTGTGTTCTGATATGTGTATGTGCATGTATACTGCTGATGTTGTGTTACAATTTCTGACTTGTTTGATAGGAAACTTCCTCCCAGTGTGTGGATGGGTGAAATATTTGGCATCAGTAGTTTTATTACAATGGCTGCATTTTCTGTATATGAAGCATCCTTTTAGATGAAGCCAAGCATATTTACTGTAGCTTTAATGGGTTGGAAAGTATGTATAAGGTTATCTCTGATTGTCGGTTCTCGTCGGAATTATAGGAGGGGGTCTTCTGGTTCTGCATTCAGGATATGCCAATGTCTGTTGATTATGTCCCAAAGTTTCTGAGGACAGTGCAGTTGAATTCAGTCGTTCCAGTTTTTCAGATTTGAAACTTTTTCTTAGCAAAACTGTCATGCAAACGGGGGGCCCAAGTATAATCAAAACTAGTGCAAAATGTAATTTTCATTGGTCACAATTGTATTTCAGATATATGAAATGCAATTCTAGATAACTGAAAATACATTCTAATTATTTATTAGATAATTAGACTGGTAAAAACTGTGTTGCAGATATTATAAATCAGAACTGCAACTAATCAAAATGACATTATGGATATGCCGTCTTGTAACACATCAAAATTCAATTATATTATCAATTTAATTATCTGTAACTGAGTTTGGGCGGCTATGTGGTGCAGTGGTTAGCACTGTTGCCTCACAGCAAGAAGGTCCTGGATTCAAATCCACCTGAGGACCTGGGACTTTTCTGTGTAGAGTTTGCATGTTCTCCCCTTGTCTGCATGGCCTTCAGGTTCTCCGGCTTCCTCCCACCACCAAAAATATGTAATATAGGTGAGTTGGTGACTCTAAATTGACTGTAGGTGTGAATGTGAGTGAGAATATTTGTCTTTCTATGTGGCCTTGTGATGAACTGGCGACTTGTCTAGGGTGAACCCTGAAAACTGAGTTTGAATGGAAGTCAATGATGAAAGTCAGCTAAGTTACAGACAAAATGAATGTTTATACTAGTAAGGAATTAAATGTTGATCTCAGACTTTATTGTTTTGACTAGAGAGAAATGAACTGTAGGGATCTTTACTCAATTTATTGGTAGATAAAAATTTATTTATATAACGTCAAATCACCACAGAAGTTATATCAAGGCACTTTCCAAGAACAGCAGGTCTAGACCAAACTCTTTTTTTGTACATAGAACCAACAATCCCCCATGAGCAAACAATTAGCGACAGTAGCGAGGAAAAAACTGCCTTTTAACGGGCAGAAACCTCGAGCAGATCCAAGACTCAAGGAGGGCGGCCCTCTAACTTTGACCGGTTGGGGTGACAGAGATAGAGAGAGAGAAAGTAGGGAAATACATGAGGAGAAAGAGAGAGATGGGGAGGTTAGGTGGAGAGAGAGGGGGAGTGAGGAACAAGGACATAAACATAATAACAATAACAGCTATTATAATAGCATAGCATTGTTGATATCTAAAATTGCTATAACTGCTACTGATTAAATATTAAAAGAGCTTGCCTTACAGTGAATCATTTGTCATATAAAATAAGTAACCTCATAACAACAAAGCTATACTTAATAGACAATGCTCGTAAACCCAGACAAGTTATATGCTTGGAAATAATGGATTAAGGATAAAGATTAAATATGACTCATAGACGAGCATGTCATGTGTTATGTTAATGAGGCCAGACTCATGTATACACAGATGAGGCATGTGTCCAATAAAAGACTGCCAGGCAAACGCAGACAGTGGAAACAGCCAGTTGTTTTTTTAAAAATAGTGCCAGAATGTATCAGCAAATGAAAACTGTAGAGACTGATTTACCTCAGTGCATCTCACAAAAAAACATAAACACATCTTTAAAATCCCCGTTTTCCTGGCAAGGATTAAAAGGTGATATTCAGTGATTTGTCTGAAAGACCCCATCTGAGCTCATATAGCGGAGGTTCCAGTAAATGGTGTTGATGTGGGAATGTGCGGCCTCTCTGCTGGGATGTCTGCCTGCCAGATTACCTGGTGACTGAAAGGACTTTGTGGGATTACTGAACATGAGCCTGTCTGGAGGCTGAAGTGGGCCCACTCTGTGTCTCCAGGTTGGGGGCGGGGGTCAAGGCTGTTCCCTGATGGTTGTGTCATCTTAAAGTAGATAGGAGGCATGATGCTTAATGATAAAACCATCTTACAACATGTACTGTTGGCCTCATGTTAATCTTTTTTTTTAATGTATTTTTTTTTTCTTTCTTATGTTTTAAACAAATGTATATGTTTTGGCAGCAAAGTGTACAATCTGTTGTCTTATAATCAAATTCTACATTATGTTTCTTTTCCTCCAGTTTCTCTCAATGGTGCCGTGACCTAAGTGCATGGTTAGTGACTGGACGACTGCCTTGCTAATAAAAGGCTTGTTAATAATTGAGAACACGACAGCATGTGGAAACACATAAAAGCACATTTGCACTAACCTATGCTTTGGGTTTGTACTCGTTAATTGGCAGCTCTGTTTTGTTTAGCTTTATTATAGACACACTGCACACTGCAGCCCTGTGGGTTAAAGCTTTAAGAATGAGCATTTGTGCTTTGGTCTCTCATTCATTCTCTATAGATGATGTCTGCCCTGCAATCATGCCAATAACGTATAATCTGACGTGTAAAGCACCATCATTCAGTGAGTGCTGTGCTGCACTTCATCCGGCATCAGGAGCTGTGACAATTGTTAAATGAAATGAGTCACGCAGGCAATTTATTATTGCTATACTTACTATGAAAACATGAATATACAAATAAATATGACTGATAGCCAGTGTAAGACATGAGTCATTGGCATCTTCATCCACGCACTGACCAACTCAGACAATCCTATAGTAACATGCGTTTGCCAAAATAAAGCGTCTTCATTGCCTGCGCTAGAAAAGTTCCTCATTGGTTGAATCTGTCTGCCAGAGGAAATAAACTGCAGTAAAGCTCAGACTTCATCGACCGCCAACTGTGCAAAGATCAGCTGGCTGCATCATCTTGAAACCAGTCATGCTGTGAGCCATCTTTATTCTGCAGATTCCTGTCTGTAGGGGAAAATTTAACAACATTCTTTATTAACAAAATGAGCCTCCATGGAGTCCTCTTGCGCTTTGAGATTTAAAAAACGAATCTCATCCTGAGAAACTCTACATTCCAAAGAGAAAACACAGCTGATATGAGCTATAGCGGATTGAAACTTGATGTCGATGCGCAAATTCCTCCAATCAATAACTTACCCTGTGATCCTCACGACAGTAGACAATGTCTTTGCCCTGCTCACTATGTGCTGATGCTCATTAGAATTATGGGTCATTTTTGAGGTGACTAAGTTCCAAGTCTGTGTTGTGGAGATTCGTGTCTATTGGGTGAAGAGATACTGGTGAAAAAAAGACTTTAGAAAATCGAGTTGTCTTTGAGAGTTTTATTAAGCATTGCCCATAAACTAAGCATTGTTTATGTAGACAGTCCTAATATGGTCATGAGTGTCTGTGAATTAGATGAGTGTCTGTGAATGTTATGAGTATGTAAAAGGAAGAGATACATTGAAGGTGCATTTTCCCATTATATTCCACCCCTTTGATCACATATATGACATATTGATCACAAAAATAAAGAAGGAAAATGCATAGACTACATAAAACACAAGAAAAATATCATTAATCACACAAATTACTAATGATCACACAAATCACAAGAAAAATACCAATAATCACACAAAGTGCTAATAAAAATACTATTAAGAGATTAAAAGGAAGCTATTTTTAGCAAATTTAATGAAGAAAAGACAGTAAATAAGAAACAATAAGACCATTCTGGTGAAGATGGTTTCATACGTCAGTTGCAAACATTCCTAAACAGGTTGGTGTTTACAATATCATCAAGAAACAATCTATTACACAGGATCATCAACATTAACCTCAAAAATGTCAGAAACGTAGTCAGGACCGTTGTCCTCGGAAAAGAGCATTGGTATTTGAGCACGGTGTGTGAGACAGATTTATCAATAGATCTTAAGATGAATCCTCTGACGCATGGGATGACGCAACAACCGCATAGGGCTAAAACTGCAATAGAAGATATGAGTGCAGTGAGACATGCAAGGATCAAGGTTTTCCATTTTCCAAACATTTTATCAAACCACCCAAAACCTTGATGTGTCTACCCCAGGGTTTTCTGCGAGCTCCTCTGATAATGAAGTGAGGCCCTTCATCGCCCTGGTTACAGATCCAGCTGGAGCTGTGTTGTTGGGGAAGAAAGTTCAACATTGAGAACCAAACATTACACATACCCCTCCTTTCTCAGCGAGGATCATGTCAAGAGCCAATCTATTCTGCCAAGCCATAAGTGAGGTTTTCTCTAATTGTAGGGCAAGGCCCTTTACAGCATCTCGTGTGTAAGTGACAAATCGTTGTTGGTTGTAATAAATGTAGTTTATCCAGTCGACGTCTTAGGATGTTTCTATAATTGGACCAAAAAATGGAATTACTGCTGTGAAACCTGAAGCAATCTGGTTGCGTGCTTTGAACTCATCTGGAACGCCCCTAGGTTCTCCTATCTGATCTATGTACACTCTCTGATCGAACGATCCTGGGGTGAGGTCATGTTGTGATCTCACTCTGTGAGTGTGACTATGGAGTGTTGATCAGGGGTGCTTAGCAGGCGTCGTCCTGTGTTGGGTGTGTTCAAGTGTGGTGTGAATGTAATGTTGGGTGTAGGAATGGGTGTGACAACCTCACCCGGACCCAAGTGGATAGACAGAAGACCCCACCATATAGCTGGAGTAAGAGAAAGGGTCAGTCCCCTATAACAAAATGGGAAAGGTTAGGGCTCCAGGAATGTGTACTGGACCCAGTATGGGAGTTTTAAGTGGTCCTGTTCCAGGAATAAAACATAGAAACATTACAGTGGGTAGAAGGACAGGAAGGAGCAATACCAAAATGTCTCTGCATGGTATGATTATGATACAAGGTGTCCACTGATGAGCGCAGAGAGGCTGGGAACATACAGGTCTTATTAGAGACAGGCACAGGAATCACATATGGAGTCAGGGCAGAGTAGGCATGGGTGTACAAATATAACCATCAGAATGATTGGAGATGTTAGCAAGAAAACGGGCATAACGCCACCAACTGTTCAGGTCAAATGATGTCTAGGGTTATCAATAGTCAGCCATGAATGGTCCAGGTGGTCAATTGATCCCTTTGACCTCTGTAAGGATGGAGAATGAACCAAAACATGTAACACTCCTCAACAATACAACCCTTGTTATTGTTCTGGTTATCAGTCCATGTGTCATGATGTCTCCTTCACAGTGCGCTTTTGTCTCGCCAGCTGTGGTTGGTTGCTTGGCAGGCAGCGTGTGGAGAGCAGCGCTCAGCCGAGTGCTACTCTCTCCGTTGGTGCTCTTGACAGGCGTTGTTCTCAACAGGTGTTATACACGAACAGCGTCTCTAGTCTTTTAATCAGTGTATGTGTGTGTGTCCAGTTGTGGCAATGGACACTTTTTGCAATGTGTGTTATGGATCCAGGATTATCTTTCTGTAATTCTTACTGCAGTATAGGAGTGGGCAGGAGGCATTTGGATGGCCCCTCCCACCGAGGTGATGCCCAGTTCTTTCTTTTGATCACCTTTATCAGGACCCAGTCACCAGGTTTCAGCTGGGCTGGCGTCTCAGATTGGTCTGGATCCTCAGAGTTCTGTGGAGATACGGAGCTTTTGACAGCATCAAGTTGTCTAAGCAGCTGTTTCACATACTCCACTATGGTGTGAGGAACATTGTCTGTTGCATGTGTTAATGCTCCTAACTCAGGAATCTGATAAGGTCTGCCGAATAGGACTTCAAAAGGAGAAAGCCCTTTACTGCTCCTTATATTCTCATATTAAGAGCAACCATAGGTAAACATTTTGTCCATGGGAGGCCTGTTCCTGCCATTGTTTTCCTTAATTTACTCTTAATTGTGCCATTTGTTCTTTCCACTAAGGCTGCTGACTGTGGATGATAACTGCAATGATGTTTTAATGCAATGTTCAATGCTTTTCCAACAGTATTGATAACATTGTTCACAAAGTGAGGTCCATTATCACTGTATAATTTTTCTGGAATCCCCCATCTGGGAATCACATCATTACACAAGGCTTTAGCTACAGCTATAGCATCTGCTTTTATTGTAGGGAATATTTCTACCCATCTAGAGGACACATCCACTATCACCAAACAGTATTTCTTTCCCTCATGTGGTGTTAAGTCAATGAAGTCCATAACAAGATGTTGGAATGGACCTGTAGGTTCTGGAAAACGTCGTAGAGATTGTCTAATGTTTCCCTGTGGGTTGAACTTTGCACAGATGATACACTTATCACAAGCATTTTTTGAGTGGGTTGTAAACCCTGTTGTGTAAAAGTGTTTTTGTATTATATCCACCATCCCTCCTTTTGAGACATGTGTAACACCATGACTCAATTGAGCAGCATATGGATATAATGATTTTGGTAAAACTAATTTTCCATTAGGTCCTTTTCAAATGTCGTGCTGTATTTGACAACCATGTTTTCTCCGCTGTTGTTGTTCAATGTGTGAAGCTTGTTGTTGCATTAATTTCAAAGTTTCCAAATCAAGTGTCTGTGGTTTTTCTAGATCAACTACAGTGAAGAACTTCGCTGTGTTTGGAACTTATGACAACAATGTGTGTGGATCAGGTGTTCTAGGAATAATAGCACTATTTACAGCTGGCAGATCTTGTACCATCCTGTTCGTGACGCCAGATTGTTGTGGAGATTCGAGCCTAATAGTCTACTGGGTGAAGAGATACTGTTGAAATAAAGACTTTAGAAAATCGAGTTGTCTTTGAGAGTTTTATTCTCGTGCACAGAGAAGACCAGTCTGTAAGCAGAGTGTTGATACAATCTGGTTCAGCAGAGGAGTGAAGATACATTTAGCAAACAATGGTTTATACAGAGAATGTGTTTCGTGTGAGAGGGTGAATGAATTATGAATTAATTAAAACATGAATTAATATAGCAATAAGAATTAACTGATAATAATCATAATAATAATAGTAATAATAATAATAATAATTACGTTTGTTTGTAGAGCATTTATCAAAACATTACAAAGTGCTTTACAGAAAACATAAACACAAAGATAAAATATATGGTTATTTATAAATAAAACAAGCCAACATAAGGAATAAAAGAGGAATAAAACTTAAAACCATGGAAGATTAAAATCATAAATAGGATAAAATGTAGAAAAGCAACAAGTGCATAAAAATAGAACAGTGCAAGACTTCAGTGCAGCATCAAAAATAAAAATACAGTGTAAGAATAAAAATACACATAAAAGCATACAAAACAAGTTATGAATAAAAACTTTAAATATAAATAAATATGCATACACATAAATTCTTTCTAATCTAGTAAACATCTAGGTATCTCTCAAAGACATAAAATCCACAAACTGCAGCTGAAACACACAAAATATTCAGAGAATATTTGACTGTGCTCTATGATTAATTTGTCAAAAATAGCAACAATTGTGTTTTTACACTCGTCAATTTAATCAAAAATTCTTCAAAATAGTAAATGAGGACTAATCTAAAACGGCCATTTTCTAAAAAAACAATAAAAAAGACACAAAAATTAAACAGAAACATCATATTGCAATGTCTCATCCAATCAAAATCTAGATTATACCTGTTATTATTGTAAGTAGGGTCATTGGATCTGCAGACTAACTGATGAGTGGATCCCATTTCTAAATCCTCTGACGATTACAACAGCTAAAGTCCTCTAATAGAGCCGGAAGAGCTGCAGTCGAGCAGCTAAAGCCTGGTCGCTGACGTCAGTCCATAGATGTGAGAAGCCCAGAGAGGTGCAAAGCAGGAGGTGTCCAACTGTACAGCAGCAAATACGGCACACCAGCAAAATAACATTGGGTAGGCAGTGGAGATACTGCAGGTACCGCCACATCAGAATGTGGATGTGGACCGTCAGTGCGTCCTAGAGCAAAGTGGATGGAGAACATATTAATCGTATGTATACTGGCATACATTCATGTACTGTATCTGCATTTGTTTTAAAGGACTAGGGATGATGATAACAGCCAGCACTTTTAAAACCAGCTGATGGACAGCTCTGGGCACAGTGTGAGGAAATGACGCACCTCATTCAGGTGGAGAGGACAATAACCTGACCCTGAGATAAATGCTGACAGAGAGAGAGAGAGAGAGAGAGAGAGAGAGAGAGAGAGAGAGAGAGAGAGAATGATGAGGTCAAAATGATATGGCACTATTTCAAATTAAATTCTTTCCTTTAATTGGTGCGTTAAACAGGCCAAGAACAGTTTGTTTATATCATTAGCTATAGTATAATTATATTGCTGGACAAATAATTACAGTATCAAAAGTAAAAGTACTTGTTTTGCATACAACCCCATTTCCAAAAAAGTTGGGACGCTGTGTAAAAAGTAAATAGAAAAAGAATGTAATGATTTGCAAAACATTGAAACCCCGTATTTAATTAAAAATAGCACAAAGACAACATAAAAAAAATTCAAAATTAGAAATGTAATTGTTTAAAAATGTTCTGCCCATTTTGAATTCGATGCCAGCGACACGTTTCAGTTGGGACAGTGGCAACAAAAGACTGGAAAAATTGTGAAATGCTAAAATAAAACACCTGGTGGAACATCTTAAAATTAATGAGGTTGACTGACAACAGGTTGGTAACATGTTTGGGTATAAAAAGAGCATCCCAGGGAGTTTAATTTACTGGAAGTGTCAGTGTCATTTTGACACATGACATATTTGATCAAATCATCCTCAGACCTCAGAGGCACGGTGCCCTGTCCCTTCTCAACTACAAGGTTTTGGGTTTCAATCCTGACCTGGGGCCTTTCTGTGTGGAGTTTGCATAATCTCCCTGTTTCTGTGTGGGATCCCGCCGGGTATTCAGGCTTCCTCCCACAGTCCACAAACATGCGATATACTGTAGGTGAATTGATGACTCTAAATTGTCCTTAGTTGTGAATGTGAGTCTGAATGGTTGTTTGTTTGTCTGTGTCGGCCCTGTGATGACCCTTGCCAGGTGTCTGGGGTATAGGCTACTCTGCCTCTCATGCAAAGTCAGCTGGGATAGGCTTCAGCCCCCACAAAACTCTGCAAAGAATAAGTAGTTATACAAAACTGATGGAAGGATCTCCAGATTGGTCAGCTTTTAAACAGGGTGACACCAGAAGGGGGAGATAGAAGTAGCGGAGGTAAATGAGCAAATTTGACTTTCCTTGAAGCTTGGGGTCCTGGTGGCTTGTAGAGTCATCCAAAATACGTACCATTAAGTTACAGTGTCCCCAGTTTCATTTTCCATAGACTTTAATGTATTATAAAGCTCCTATTAAATCATAAACTGTACATGTCATGAAAACAGTATGATGACAATAGATTGATGTGCAATACAGAGCTTTTTGAAATATGGAGTCTGCAATAGCAGAGATAAAAAATACAGTATAGTTTATGTCTATTGGATTGTTTTTAAATCTCAATAACTCAAACGTACAAAAGTTATCAATAAGAAAAGTCATAACACCCACCTACAAAATATCCTGCACAGTTTGACATATCCATCAATATGTTACACAAAAGATGAAGCAGAACATACAAATCAAATAAAGTCAGTTTCTCACTAATTTCTTATTACATATGCAAATTTATATTTTATGAACATACCTTGATGAAAAGAGACACGGTTCAATATATGAACAGTATATGTGGCATAAATGGGTAACGAATTATGAAAGCAAAAAAAGGCACAACATATGTGATTTCTGTCTTCAGCACGTTTACAGCAGCTTAAGCCCCCTAACAGAGCTGGAGGAGCTGTCGATGAGCTGCTGAAGCCTCATCACTGACATTATGGGAAGCCCAGAAAGTCTTACTGTATACCAACAAATACAAATGTCTACCACAAATGCAATAAGCCAAAGTAAGTCCAGAAGCTCCAGTTACAGAGCTGTAACAGATATTCACACTGCTCTAGTCTAACAAAGTGAACTTGATCACATAGAATGCATCACATCACAGTAAAATACGTTCTTGATGTATTGTATAAAATAAGAGAATTTCACAAAGATAGAGTGATGACCTTCATGGAGGAAAGGAGTCCAACAAAACAGAGCGAAAGAAAACAGAAAACCCTGACATGTCCCACAAAGAGTACAGCAGAGGTTTTAAATGAAAGACAACCTGTGCAGGTGTCGCATCTGACTGACATGTCATGCATCAGTTTGTTTGTCAGTCTTTGTCAGTGGCAGAGTCAAGGGATGCTCAGGGAAACGGATCGCTTCACTGTTGCGCCGCATGTATGCATGGCCGCTGATGGGGTACCACATCTCTGTGAAGGTCAGGTTGGCCACAGTGATGGCACAGCGCCCCAGAACCTTGAAGCCTGACTTGCGGTAGAAGGGAATGAGGAAGTCTTCGCACATCAACATTGCCCGGCGCACACTGGGAAGGCAGCGGAGATACTGCAGGTACCGCCACATCAGAATGGGACCTTTGCCCTGCTGCCTGAAGGTACGATGGACAGCGAGGACGTGGATGTGGACAGTGGAGCCACGGGGCTTGTGGACTGTCAGTGCATCCTAGAGTAAAGTGGATGGTGAACATAAGCACCAATCATATGTGTATATATTCATACACTGTATTTGCATTTTTCCGAAGAGGTAAATGATGAATTAGAAAGGAGCAGGATGTCTTACTGTTGTGAGTCTGTCCTGATCCCACAGAGAGCCGATGATAAAAGCCACCAGCCGGCCCTCCTCAAACCAGCCCATGGACAGCTCTGGACACAGTGTGAGGAAATGACGCACCTCATCCAGGTGGAGGGGACAATCACCTGACACGGACAAAAAAGCTGAGACAGAGAGAGAGAGAGAGAGAGAGAGAGAGAGAGAGAGAGAGAATGTAAACGGCCTGCGCAAAAATGCTTTGGCAGTACTTTTACTTTGGCATTACTTTTACGCACAAGTCGCGCGGTAAACTTTGAGCTGCGTGTCAAATATAGATTTACAGATGTAACACGGTCTCCTTAAAATGGAAATAAAAAGAATATCTGACCACATGAAAGCACTGAGTGCATAATAGGAATTAGATCCGTTGATTCCACATTGGTTTTACGCAAAGCCTTCTATCTGCATAACGCTTTTCTTTGACTCAGCAAAACTTCGGAGCGGATTTATCCTTCAGTGATTCTTTTCTGCGTCAACATAAATAGTAAAAGAGGCCACTTACCCTCGCGCTCTATTTCAAAAACGCTTATGGCATCTTGTGTGTTGAGCGGCCGGACCTCGCTCGCCGGGAGCGTGTGTCTCCTTTGGATACCAGGCGACGCAGAAGCTGGATGCTGCATTGGTTTGATGAAAGGCTGCGCGCCAGCAACGGACATCATATGATTTCAGACTCTCTCCCCAAAAGCGCCTCAATGCCTCTGTCTTCCAGCAGGATCACCTCTGTTAGGTCCTGGTCCTGGAGAACAACGGGATGGGATGTATCCGTATTTATAGGACAGTTTACCGGCTGTGATTCACCAGCTTATTTGCATTTGAATATTTGATGTCAATGAATGAGGGAAGGTCACAACTGTGTAGGTCCATTAAAATGAAGCATGCAATTAACTGTGTCTCTTCAATGAACCGACAAACAAATAATTTTTCTTATGGGACGGGAGGCAGGACAAAAGTCGCATAATCTGTCGCAGTTTCTAAAAGTTGAGTTTTATTTAATAAAGTGCCGCTAAAATGTTCACAGTGAGCTACATTTCAATACATCAGAATTCATTTGTCAGTACAGAAAATGAAATGAAAAATAAATTCATTGTTTTCTAATCAAAATTAATTTAAAAAAAGTTAGAGAAACAATAAACTAAACAGTTCAAACAAAGCGCGCCTTACCACGCTGTGATGCTGCCTCTCCAACACTTTAACGAGGCTCCAGAGACTCTTACCGGAGGATGGTGAGGTGTCAGTGAGGCTCTCAGCTCTCCTCCTCTGCCTCTATGCCACAAAAGACGTCCCTCATGAAGTGATTATTACTATGAGTCACATGATGAAGGATTATAGAAATTGTTTCCAAAACAGAACTAGTAAACGCCTTCATTTCACTGTGTGTTTTGGAGAGAGGGACAAATAATCACGTCATTCTGATTTTATGCATTTAAGTTATGACAATGATTTTATGTATGGACCAACAGTAAAACAACAACAACACAAATACTCCATTCCAATAAAAATCACTTTAAATCCTAGAGTCAAGTGGGTTATTCCTATACTATTTGGTGCCATGTCAGCATTGTAACTTTCTATAAGAAATACAATACTTTCAATAAAAAATGCAAAACTCCACATTAGGATATGGTGAACAAAAGATTTTGACCAAACCTTTTCCCCATCCTGTTACAGGACACTTTCATCTCTATTATTAACGGAATTGAATGAAAATATATTGTAATATTTACATTTTTAAGAGCTAAAATGTCTCTTACTTTATCCTACAAATTAATTTCGGCAAAGCGTTCATAAAAAAGCATTATTTTGGAAAAGACATGCATTTTAAGGCACAATGTAATTTCGACACACTTTCAAAATAAAATGGAATTTCAATTGAATTTTGCCCTATTTATACCTGATTTAATTATTTCAGTTCACTCCCTGCCAGTAACCATGAAAACAGCCATAATAGTTGTTGTTTTAATTAAATTAATAGGCCTATAAAAAAAACAATCATCCGGATTATCAACAAAATGTAATCACCTCTAGGATATGCTACGGTCCATCTTTGGTGAAGATTTCATGCAAATCCGTCCATTAGTTTTTGCATTATCCTGCTAACAAACAGATAAACAAACAAACAAACAAACTGAACCAATCACATAACCTCCTTGGCGGAGGTAAAAACATTAGTGAACAATACATCTATTTAATTTAATTTATTAAAAGTTCATTAAAAGTCCTCACAATATTCACCCCTCGCTCCACCACCACCAACACTACTACTACACACATCAATCTTCAACTATCAAATGCACACCTCAAACAAACAATGTAACTAAATATATTACTCTTGCACTTAAGTGCCCCACAAATTAGAGCTACTTTACTTGAATAGCCTGTTTTCTGTTCATACCACTTTCTACTTGTCCTCCACTACTTTTCATGGGAAACAGCCATTTTGTTATGTGAGAAAAGTTGGATAAATGATACTTTTGTTTTGTAAAACTCTACTCAGGTATCAGGTTCTACTCAGCTTCTAAAATCTTTAATTCACATTCAGATCTGTTACATGGAATGTTCTTAACAGTTGTGTCAATAACACACACCAGAATAGATTCACATGTACTTGTTTATTGTTCTGCAGCTGTCCTGTTTAATGTTTGGTTACTGACGTCTTTTGCCCATGGGAAAATAAATGTTTAATGACAGTTGAAACAACCACTGTGGTTTTACACAATGGGTTAATAGATACTGTAACGTGTTGGGGACAGGTGACACTGTGTTTGAGGCAATGAGCCCAAGTACCCTGTGTTTAAATGTGTTTTGAATAATAATCAGTTAAGCAGTAATTAGGTCTTTAGAAATATTTCAATAGAAAATGGTTTGTTATACACCACCACGGCACCATCATTTTAGTCTTTCACACGGTTAGTGACGTCCCGCCTGGGTGCTGCAAAAGGGTGCTAAAATAAAGTAGTGATTATTGTAATAACAAGCACTCCAGAGGAAAAAGCAAATCATTTTGTCAAATTCATGCAATAAGAAATGTCAGAATGCTATAATACTTTTTAGTATAAGTTATCACAATAACAGTAAGCAAGTTAATTTAAGAGTTACACACACAAAATAAAGAAGGTGGTCTATGTAGTCTTATTGCACACTCAAAATCTCAAGTTTACTTTTTTAAATTTATCTAAGGCAATGAGTTTGCATATTGCATAATATTTTTAAGTAACTCAACTTATTAGATTTTACAGTGTAATTATAACTGATATGACTGGGGACATGGCAGTTTAGCCTATTTAAAACACTAAACAGACTAAAATCAGAGTAAATATTCTAAAATAATAGATCCTGCATGCCTATCATTGTGTTGTATAGCAGAGGCGGTTAACCAAATAAAACAAACTTTTAGAAATAAGTATTAGCAATTCTTTGCACAAAATATATCATATTATGTCACAGGGACTCTAATGACACCTACTGCTGACCCAAATACACTTATTAGCATGATATCCCGATGATCCTTGTAGGATCATCAAGCACCTTGTATGCGTGATTTTATCTGATGGCAGAATGAACCCCACAACCTGAGAAACTGTGAATACCCTCACATGTCCAGATGTGATCCAGAAGTCACAGAGAGGTGAAGAGAGACAGACTCAATGTTGACAGAAATCAATGTTTCAACATACAGAACAGTATGTTCTGTATGTTGAAACATTGATTTAAGTGTCACCTCATAGACACAACTCACCTCCATATCTGCATCATTAGCATTGACTCATTCATTGCATTCATCAGGTTAAAAGATCTCTTCACTTCTTTTCCTGTCCTCATCCAGATCCCTTCCAGGAATACATTGTGGAAGTTGACGCCTCCGATTCCGGAATGGGGGCAACAAATGATTAGAAACTTATGGTTGTGGTCTTAGCTCTCCAGGGGTGGAGGCATTGGTTGGAGGGGGCTTAACAATCATTTGTGGTTTGGACTGTTCATAAGAGCCTCTCATACCTCCTCTCGGCCAAGTGGTTCAACTCTCTCCAAGCCCAGGGGGCCTTGTTTTTGGGTGGATTCAACTTTACCCTCACTTACCATTCATACTTCTGCATAATCAAACCAGACACTCCTTTGTCTCAGCCTGCTATGCATGTGCCCTAATAAAATCCACTCATCAGTCCCCTGCAGGACTGTTGTGTTCAATGCCTTTTCCTGGTCACCCATTGTCTCACATTGTAGTGGACTTTGTTACTAAGCTTGCCTGAGGAATGTAACGGTACTATTCTTACTATTGTTGACCATTTTTCCAAGGTTGTGCATTATGTTGGTCTCACCAAGTTACTTTCTACTGAGACTGTGCCTCTCTGGTCGGAAAGTCTTGTGCCAGGCCTTGGACGCAACGACCAGCCACTTCTCGGTTTACCACCCTCAGACAAAGGGAGCAGGTGAACCAGGACTCACTACGCTGGGTTACTACTGCATGCTATCTGACCTCATAGAGCTCCCAACCACCCCGGACTGAATATGCACATGAATCCCTCATTGATTCTACCACAGGTACGTCCCCCTTGATGGGTTCTCTGGGCTTTCAACAACTCCTTTTCCTTGCTGGGGTGGAGAGAGTTTTGATACCATCTGCCCAGGCCAGTCAGCACCCTCAAGTCTCGAACCCAACATGGGCTACCCTTTGTCTCTCTACTGCCCAGAACCAGCCTCATTACGGCGGACTGCCATTGGTCTGCAGAAGCCACCTCCCAACCTGGGCAGAAGATGTGGCTCTCCTCTCATGACCTTCCCTCTAAGTTGGCACCTCGCTACATTGACACTTATAAATTAAATCACGATCAACTCCTCAGTTGTCAGATTAAAACTACTTCCTCTGTTAGAGACACATCCTACATCCCACATGCCTCTGCTCAAGACTTGCTCCGCTCATCGATGGTCACCCTGCATTCCCTTTTCATCGGCTCCTGGATGTCTGCAGCCCAGTTTGGGGGGGATTTCATCCTTGTGGAATGGAAGGAGTAAGGCCAAGAGAAACACTCCTTGGGTCCCTCTTAGTCACATCCTGGATGCCTCCCATAGGTTACTTTAACTGAGAGTTCCCAGACAAGCCTGTTGGGTTCCAGGAAGGCAGTTGGTGGAATGGAATTACTGACATGGCTCGGGCCATTTGCCTGTCTCCCTCACGTGAAGCTTCCTGATTCCTGGGTGATCTCCATCTCTGATTCCATCCATCTGATATGAAACAGTATGAAAACCCAGGAAGTACCTCCACTCATCTCCAGATTGCTCCACCCGCTGTTATAGACTCTTGGTCACTCAGCGTCTTCTTACCTGAGTTAACTACTTGTTTTTTCCCCCTCTAACATATTTCTCATGTACCTAGATTGCTAGTGCCAGCTTACCAACCAAAGCTACACAGCGAAATGCCTCCAGCCTCTGCAACTCACAACTCTGCCACCAGTCTGCTCCCTGCCCTCTTCAGCACTATCTCCATTGTAGAGTCCTACTAAACCTTTTACTCTACTGTGTCTGTCCATCTGCCGACAGCTCATGTCTATCATGTGACTCGGGGTACCATTTAAATACTGCTCTTTATAAGATGTCACAATCAAAAATGGTTTGATCAATGAAATGTGTTTTATACGTTTTTTTTAATCCTAAAATCTTAAGCTTTGCAAATAACTATAGGTTAAACAAAGGGAGTCGAGTAAAATCTACTACTTCCATCTGAAATGAAGCATTAAGAAAAATGACTGTACGTTAGTACAGTACTTGCATGAATGTACTTATTGATAGTCACTTTCCAGAACTGGCTTCAGAATCTGTGGCATAAATGTTAGATTGAAAGCAGAGGTACAGCAGCAGAGGGAAATGAGCAACCTGAACATGGATAAAGCATTTCTTGGTTGGGGGTCCTGGTGGCTTGTAGACTTATCCAAAATGCATTCCAAAAGGCTGCAGTGTCTCCGGTTCGATTCTTCAGTCCTGTCTGGTAAAATGCCCAAAATAATGTTTGAAAAGAAAATGCCTGTAATTGCTGCCATAATGACTGGCATTACTTTAATGCCCAGTTTAAAACATGAATGACATTACTGATATGACAACGGATGACTGCACATGATATCATCATGGACTAATCAATTAATCACTGTGCAATCCAAAGCACTTTGAATGGAGTTTGTACAGGTGAATTAAAATACAATGTGATGGATTTGGCTCCACAGACTTTAATGTATTATAAAGCTCCTATTAACTCAAACTGTACATGACATGATAATGAGCACTGAGAGAGTAGACTGATGTGCAATACAGAGCTTTTTGAAATATGGAGTTTGTACTGTATACAATAGCATATAAATATAGTTGATGTCTATTGGATTGTTTTTAAATCTTAATAACTCAAAAGTACAAAAGTTATCAATAAGAAAAGTCATAGCACCCGCCTACAAAGAATCCTGCACAGTTTGACATATCCATCACTGTGGTAACATAAAAGATGTAGCAGAACATACAAATCAAATAAAAGCAGTTTTTCACTAACATCTTATTACATACGCAAATTTATACTTTATGAAAATACTTTCATGAAATTAGGCATGGTTCAATATATGAACAGAGTATGTGGCATAAATGGGGTTTGTGAGAGAAAGAAGGCACAGAAGAAGAAAGCAAAAGAACATGCGTGACTGCTGATTTCATCACTCACACCAAAATTACAAGTCAACACTGACCTACTGTCAAAATATTTGAGGAACCAATACTGTCAAAAGAGCAACGTTTTGTAGCACCGAGGCAACAAGGCAGCTTACAGTCACATTTCTATATTCGTATGCAAGCAAAAAATCCTGGCATAGGATTGGAGAAATACTATTTAGTTAGAGTTAAACTAATATAACTGAACCTATTAATATGATGGGAAAATATAAAGTCAGAGGGTTGATTCTCTCATCATGGTCTGTTTGTTTCAAATACTGCAATGCTATTATTTTAGCATTTGGAAGCATGTTAGACATGTAAACACTGGTCCAACGGATATTATGATCATCCAGACACGTGCACTCACTGGATTATGAGCAGAAGTCAATCAGAAGGTTTACGTGTTTTTAACGTGTGCATGAATGGATTAGGGGGCTTTTTAGTAGACAATATATGTGCTTGTGCAATTTATGTGCATTTTTGAAGAAAAGCACTTCTACCTGTGATACAGCTTTTCTCCCATTCAGGTTATTGAAGCAGTCTGTACTCATGCATTGAACAGCCCTGCAGCTTGACAAAGAGCAGTAAGGCAGAGCAGTGCTTCTTACAACCTTATGTAGGGTGGTAAATAGAGCTTTGGATGTCCAACTGCTGGTGTCTGTTAAGGTTTAGGGTTCAGAAGTAAGGTCATGCTGCGAGTGTGTTTGGAGAAATGGTTAGGAGAGGCAAGATGAGGGTCCCTGTTCAAGCTAGGAGGATCTACATATTTCTTGTGGGGGCTGAGAGGTAATACAAAGACGGGAGAGCAAAAATGAAGGCTTTCTTCTATTCCGGCTGGGGTGCTGCTGTCTCATTGGCATTGTTGTCAGTGGTCTTGTTTTCCAGCTCATCGTCAGAGAGGAGGTCCAAGGAAGTTCCCTCCACCTGAAGCTGACGTCTGCCTGAGCGACTGGAGGAGAAGCTAATGGGGCCGCCACGCCTGCAAGAGGAAGAGGAGTGGAGATACTTGATCAGGGGCAAAGGTTAAAGGGAAACAAAATGATCAAAGGTGTTACTCATGTCTATACTTGTCTCAATATTTATGTTACAGGCGAAAGATTGGAGTCTGCTCATTTTACAGAGCTAAACATATGATTTACACTTTGAAAAGTTTAGAATTATACGATAATAAAGTCCGACACCATGTTCTGTTGAACATGAGCATATTTTTCACCTTACCATTATTTCACATATTAATCAGTTCTTACTATGAGTATTTTCCCAAATGATAACAAATTAGCCATGTAAATCTCATTTAAGAGACACTTTATGGAGTCACAAATAACACTTGACTGCTTGGCCACTGTGTTTCATTTAGGTCAACAAAATCCCTGATGATGTAACCACAGCAGATCTTTTACTGTGCGCACCTGAGGCGGTTCTTGAGTGTGTGAACTTCGCGGCTCAGACCCTCGCTAGCCTCAGTGGCGTCATCCAGCTCCCTCTGCAGTTTCCTACGTGAGGCGTTGGCCCTTGTGGCCTCCTCCTCAGCCTCCTCCAGCTGACGCTTCAGCTGCTTCATACGAGAGTTAGCCTTTTCCACCTAAGAAAAAATGCACCATAAAGAAATTTTAAAAAAAACAACCCATGCTCAAATCCATCATTTTCAGGTTAGTTACTGATGTGGATTACAGAAATGTGATGGAGGTTTGTGTAAGGTATGTAAATGCAGTGTTAATGTCAATGGTGTCAGACGTACTTGTTCCTTAAACTGGTCGGCATGTCGACGCTCATCCTCCACTTGCATGCAGATTTCTTTCAGTTTCTTCTCGGTCCTTCTCACAATTTTGTTGGCTGCTGCTCGCTCCCTTCAACAGAGAACACAAGTTCAGAGAAACAAAGAAATTATTTGTTAAAAAACTATTTACTGAAGATTGTGCTTTTTAATTTTTTTTTTTTTTTTTACAGTTTGATACAAATAAGGTCCATTAATGCAAACGAGGAAAACAGTGTAATGAATTCTCACTTGGCCTCCTGCTCCAGCTGTTCCTCCAGCTGTGCTATCTTGGCCTCCAGGGCAGTGATGGAGGCCTTGAACCTGCTCTTCACAGAACCCTCCAGCTCGCCCAGTTTGGCTCGCAGCTCCTTGTTTTGACGCTCCAACTGCTGGCGAGCGTTTTCGCTCTTCTGAGCTGTGCTGCGCTCTGAACTCAACTCTGTAGTCAGAGTGTCCACCTGAGGGACAGAGACGAGAGGAGAGAAGAACTTCATTCCTCTACTTTAAAACAACAACAGAGATAATCCCTTTCTTCAGGGCTGGGGATGATGTGTGTTTATCTTCTCACACAGATGAATTAAGAGTTCCTGGTCCGACGAAAATTGAAATGAATGAAGATAATTAAAGATATTCTCCAATTGTCCCACCTCTATTCCAGTATAACACCCCACCTGCATAGATGTCTTTCTGAAGCGGTCGTTGAGCAACTCCATGTTACCCTGCTCCTCCTCTAGCTCTTCCTCCAGCTGAGCAATGCGAGCCTCCAGTCTCCTCTTTTCATCCATGAGAGCAGACCTGATGCACAAAGATAAACAGTTGAAAATGTGAAGACATTCATCACCTCAAAGACCCTAAAAATACTACATGAACCGGCTAAAGTTCCACTGATGTGCACTGGATGTAAATTGCTCAGGAATGCTTTGCTGCACTGCATGTGAGGGAATCCTAATATAAGGTTTCAGAAGAATTACTCGTAAAAAGGTTTCTTTTAACCTCAGATTATGTCCTCTACATGTTTATCCACGGGGCCTGGTGACCTCAGGAAGTGAAAGTAATACGCTTTGCATGTTGTACGCACAGGCTTCATAGACTGACTTCTTGCCTTGCTTTCCAAAGATAACCCATTTCACAAACAACTAGACAGCACTCAGAGATGGCAGCTCAGTTTCCCAATTATGTCATTGCACCTAAAAGCAATAGTCCCATGATAAACTCTCATAATAAGATTCCTTGACCATGAAAACCTGCCCCTAGAATTTTGAATCCCATGGTTATCATTATTAGTTTGATAGTTATTTAAAAAAAACAACACTATTTCATGAATATATGGGGGACTTCCCGTGATGCACTGAGCTCCTCTCTCTTTTTCTCCCCCTTTTTCTTTAAACACACATGTCTCATTAATTCATGTTACTAACTTGACTTCTTCCCCGGAGTCTTTGTGCTTTCTGATCCCGCAGGTCACCGCGGACCAATCTACTGCTGGGACCATGGTTGACACCCTCTGACATCATCATCATCATTATCTGTCTTTTTATTGTAGTAGTTATTATTATAAATGCTAGAAACTATAATCTCTCTATTATAATAGCTGTTATTGTGGTTGAACATGTCTGTGTCCCTTTCCCTCCCTCCCAACCTTTCTCTCTCTCTCTCTCTCTCTCACCCGGCCGGTCAAAGCAGAGGGCCGCCCACCTTGAGTCTCGGATCTGCTCCAGGTTTCTGCCTGTCTTATGGGGATGTTGTTGTTTAATTTCTGTTCAAGTATTGTAGGCATTATCAATGAAGTTAGAAGCAAAAATCTTGTAAATGACCCTAAGCTGCAATGGTAAAGAATCCTTTAAAAGACTTTAGATCCAGATGATGATCATAATCTAATGGTTTGTTCCTTTGTTCCAAACCTTACCTCGCCAAGAAGTTTAATCATAATCCTTTTCAGAACTTTTAGGGTAATCCTGCTAACAGACAGACAAACCAACATCGGCAAAAACATAAACTCCTTGGTGGAGGTAATAAACATGATGGTATTCTTTATTTGATTATTATTATGTTTTGTTTCTTTGCATAATTTATCTCTAGGACCAAAAACCAAAAAACGTACAATACGTTTAACAAAGCAGAACCAAATAGCTATCGTTTACTGAAAGATAAATAGAAAAAGACAGCTTACTAATAATAATAAACCCATTTGTCTGGTACTATCTAAGCATGTTGAATGACAATATAAACAAGATGTATCCCAGAGATGTGTGGTCAAGTGGATGAGGATATCTTACTTTCCAGAGGTGCTGTTTGAGATTTCATCTTGCAGCTCGTCCCGTTCCTGCTCTGCATGGCGCCGGCCCCTCTCAGATGCTGCCAGGTCCTGCAGAGTGAGGTCAAAGGTGAAATGCACATTATGAGCACTTATTTGTGTAGCACCTACTACAAAGCTACACCCTCCAACTCTGGCTATGCACAATGTAACCATGTAGCACAACAACCACGCCATCTCACTCCAGCACCTCATGCAGCTGTACAATCTCCGCCTCAAGACTCTTAAGCTTCTTCTCATTTTCTTTGGATATGGCGAAAATATCATCTCTAGAAGCTCGGGCGTCTTCCAACTCCCGCTGGTAGTCCTTCGTTTGGGCCTGAAGGAGAAAACATCGCTGAGAATGGCTGCTTACTATCGTAAGTGTATCTGATTGAGACAGAAGTATCAAATCTAATACCTGTAACTTGCGCAGCTGTTTGATGGCTTCATCTCGAGCTTTGTTGGCTCCCTCTATGTGACCTTCTATATCCTTCAAATCCATCTCCAGCTTCTTTTTAGCAGCTACAGCCAAACCTCTTTGCTTCCTCTCATCCTCCAATTCCGCCTCCATCTCTCGCACCTGAGGGGGAGAAAGTAGAAGTAGTTTGTGTGGTGGGACCAAACTGCTGCTAAACTGTTGTCACATAATGTTGTGTTATTCTGCACCTGCTTAACCAGTGCTCTCTTCTTCTCATCATTCTGATCGTCCCGGCCTTGAAGGTCTCTCTCATACTGGGCTTTCATGGCCTGCATGTTGACTTCCAGACGCAGTTTGGCATCCTCTGTGGCCTGCAGCTCATCCTCCAGCTCCTCCAGCTGAGTCTTCATCTCCTCCAGCTGCTGCTCCAGAGTGCGCTTGGACTTCTCTAACTCATGGACCTGAGGAAGGGAGATGAGGCAGATGGCTGGTAAAACTGCTGCTCAACTGTCATAGATAACCATAAATCAAAACCATTTATTAATCCTAACACTCACGTTCTTGCCCACGTCGTCCTTGGAGCTCATCAGATCTTCCATTTCAGCACGAAGCTGCTTGTTAACCCTCTCCAGCTCCTCTTTGGCCTCCAGCGCCTCGTCAAGAGCTCTGGTCAGGGACAGAGCTTTGGTCTCCTTCTCCCTGGCCTCAGCTTCGGCACGGTCACGCTCTTCTGCGTAACGAGCCGAGATGCTTTTCTCTTCAGCCAGCATCTACAGAGGAGGAAGGTGTCAAATTGCAGACCAACACATAATCTAAAGAATAGTGGTCATTTGTAAGACTAGTATTTCAATAAATGATTCAATCCTGGCATCTACTGTATCTGTAAAGCTAGAGGATTAAGTATAAAATAAAAAAAAATCACTCCATCTGCTGCTTTCCAGAATATTAATTAATTAATATTAATAGAGTTTGTTCTCACCTGGTCAAATTTCTTCTGTTTCTTCTCCAGGCTGGAGACGATCTGTCTCTGGTGATCCAAGTCAACAGTTAGATCATCCAGCTCCTGCTGCAGACGGGTCTTTGTCTTCTCCATCTTTTCAAAGCCAATAGTTTTCTCTTCAAGTCGCTGGCTGGTCAGCTCCAGGTCCTTCTGCAGCTTCTTCTTCGTCTCCTCCAGGGAGTCTATTGTTCCAACATCATCCTCCAGCTTCTTCTTGCTCTCTGACAACTGCAAACAAAAAAAGCAAATAATTCAGGATCGACAGAAACATTATCTAAACATTGTTTCTTACACCAAAGAGCACATGTCCTACCTGAGCCTGTAGGGTCAACGTCTGTTTCTCCAGATTCTTACGCGCCTCCTCATCCTCCTCCTGCTGCTCCTGAAGAGCGTTCTTCTCCTCCTCCAGCTGGCGTATACGACTACTGAGATTTAGTTTCTGACGCGTCTCCTCCTGAAGCAGCTCCTACATGACAATCAATACTTTTCCAGTTAGTTTAGTAGTAAAGATACATTAAGTGTGGATTGATTAATGCTCAAAGATACACTATGTCACCTGTGTGTCTTGTAGCTGACTTTCTAGTCCAGAAACATCTTTGGCCATCTTGATACCCTTCCTCTCTGCATCTTCCAAAATGGCAGACACATTGTCCAACTCAGTCTGTATGGAGACGTACCAAAGTAAAAAAAAGATATCAATTCAGAAATAACATACAAAGAAGAAAATCCTTTGGAAAGAGGCTGTTATTAAACAATCACAGTAATTAATCTAAACACAACAAAATTTACTCATAAAATTACTAAACATTTTCTCCATGAATGCAAAGTAATAGAATGCTAATATATTTAATGTGATTTTGATTGTACACATGAATGGTCCAACTAAACTGAGATGTGGTATATATCATTTTTTTAACACATGCAATTGTAAGAAGTTTTTTATTTTACTTCAACTGCATTCAATCAAAGTGTTTTTATTTTAAAAAGAATAATATATACAGTTTAGAAGTTAAACAGTAAGGGATTATTCCTTAATTCCCATTTTCAACCTAAAATACAAGAATTAGACGACTATTTTGGGGAACAGCAAATCTAAATCAAGCTATTTATGAATAATTAATGGAGTTGCAAACATATTTAATATTTTTGCATCTCCATCACTCACCTGCAGTTTGTGTGTGCGCTCAGAGAGTTCTCCCTTTGCCCTCTCTCCCTCAGTGACCCTGGCCATGAACTCCTGCAGTTGAGCCTCCAGTTTCTTCCTCTTGTGTTCAGACTCTGTCTTTGCCTGCTGTAGACATTTGACCTCACTGGCCAGCTCCTTGTTGGCATTCTCCTGGCTCTGCTTGGTTTTCTCTAGGTTGGCCTTGAACTAGACATAATCAGAAACCAACGTTAATGTAGGCATATGATGAAGTGATGTCACTTCCTCTATGGTGGATTTAACGACCCGTGATATTAGATTGTAATTGAAACTAGGTGTGTTACCCTCTTGGCCTGTTCCAGCTGTTCGGACAGCTCTTCCAGAGTAGAGCCATGCCTCTGTCTCATCTCTTGGATCTGAGATTCGTGGTTTTTAGTCTCTTCATCAATTGTCTTCTTCAGCTCTGCAACCTCCTGTTCACGCTTGGTCCTACAAAGAACAGAGACACTTAATATCATCAGCAAAATGTCCCTTTGTCTTTGATATAAATGTAAAAGGCAGGTACAGTACCTAAGCTCTTGCTGGGCAGCGGTGGTATCAAGGGTGTCCTCCAATTCAGTCTTAAGGGCCTCAAGCTCTTCACTCAAGTCCCTCTTGAGTTTCTCAGCCTTGTTCCTGGCCAGTTTCTCTGAATCCAGGTCCTCCTGCAGCTCAGACAGCTGGGCCTGCAGCTCCCTCACCTGTTTCAACGCGTTGGTCTTCTGGCTAACCTCATCTTCACTCCTGTGAACAGTCAAGACAATCAATGGAGTGAATTAAATTTATATAGGTATAAATTAGTGTTAATTTTGTTGATGACAACTATGGTAAACTAGAAAATGTGTGTCCACGGACACAGATGGCCTTGCTATTGGAGAAACTTTTTTGCTGTGCTGATGTGGATAGACCATAACCTCTCTATGACAGCTGAATGTTTGCATACTGACATAAAACTTGCTAAAGTTCAAAGGTGCCTGAAAATGGAACTATAAGCAACTTGAAAAAAACAATTATGAGATGCACACCTTCAGGGCCCCTACAAAGCACTGATGAAAGAATTCTGTCCAGCGGTTTTTGAGGAGATGTGGACAGACCATATGCCCGTTACACACATACATACGGACAAGGTTAACCCTTTACGTCCCTTTTGGTGGGGACATTGAAATGTTTGTCAACGACCTTTTTTACCATGTCTAAGAAGATGACAAGACGACACCAACGTCATTAAACAGTAACTGACACCAATGGGTAATACTGTTAACGAAAAATTACAAGACTAAAATGTAGTTTAAAAAATAAAAACTTTACCAAGCTGTCTCTATATTTTCCACAAAAAGAAAGGACAAAACGTTATAGACTCTAAGATAAAAATTCTGTTCATTGGCATATGCAGCAGTTTTGTTTCCTGTGCTGCGCCGGACAAGGCGGGATCTCAGCCCCTTGGGGTCGGGTGCAACATCAGCCCCTTTTGCCCGCTCCATCGGGAAGGTGGAGCGTGAGGACCCGAGAGATGGTGGACCGTGCCTGGTCAGGACGAAGCCAGAGGAAACTCTGGTGGAGGCCCACAGAAGTACAAATCTGTCATTCGCCCAGAATATAAGGGAGATCCATCTATAATATATGTCAGTGATATGATACTAGAAAAATATTAGGTAAAATCAGTCAATTTTCCAATAAGATAAGATGCAATAACTCTTTTTATGCTTGCTAGAACCGTTATTTCTTTTACGTACTCATTCATTTTACATATGTAAGAAGTACACATGGTGCTGTAATAATTCTGTATTGTATTATTTAGATATTCACTATGTCTTAAAAAGAGAAACACTGGGTTAAATCCCCTGACTGAACTCATCTGTTGTGTAAAGGCTCTAGAGGGTAGTAGAGTCACTGTGTCACAAATCTTTTGAGATGCATTCTGTGAAGGACAATTGATACCACACAAATTACAAGTCATAGTCACATCACAAACACATTCCAATGCAGTGAGAAACATGAAGGATTACAGGTAGCATGTCAGAGAGAAGCATGTTAATAACATACTGAGCAGTGGCTTTACCACTCTCTTCTAATGATGGTGCCAGTTTGTCCTACCTAGCCTGCATCATCTGCTGCTCCTCTTCCTTCTTGCCCAGCTGACCCTTCTGCTCCTCTATCTGGGCCTGAAGTTCGGATATCTGGTCCTGGAAGTCGGACATCTCCCCATCCAGTTTCCTCTTAGCCTTCTCCAGTTCCTGACGGGTCTTTTCCTCCTTCTTCAGTCTCTCTAAATTAGAAGACGACACAATAATGTTGTCAAATGTATAGAAACCTTGTGATACAATGTGTATAAATCTTTATCTGCATTTCATAGTATCTAAAGCATTGAAGCTATTGAAAAACAGATCTACAATACATTTAATACAAGTCATACAAAATGATCCTATTTTTTGTGCCAACAACTTCTTTTCTCTTGAAGTCATAGTATCGGAAGAGGTACTGAGTATTTTACTGTATGATGGTATTGCATTGAATTTTGCCATTCTGATTTTGTCACAATCGACAGTACAATGGTTACAATAGTAAAATTCTATTCATTGTATCCACTGTTACTCCTTTACCCTCGAGGTCGACCATCATCATCTCCTGCTTGTTCTTGACCTTGCCCAGGTTCTTGGCCTTTTCTTCCTCTTCAGCTAGCACCGAGGTCATCTCATTGATTCGGTCCTCCATCAGTTTCTTTTCCTAAAGGAAACAGACACAGACAGGTTAGTGCACAGCTCGTCTATCAACTCAGCATCAAAATGTTTTAATGATCTGAAACTTGTAGCTGTATATTAGTAGGTTTTATAGTAAAGGGGAAAAGCTTCTTGGAGACTGAGACCCTCCATAAAAACCAAGCTTTACATTTCAACAGCTTTGTCCATCCAATACGCTTAGCTTGAATGTAGACATTCAGAGACTTCTCACTCTCACCTTCAGCAACTTGGAGTTCTGGTCTTCAAGTAGTAAAATGTCCTCTTCAAATTTCTTCATTTTTGCCTCAGCTGTCACTTTCTCCAGCTGCAGCTTCTGCCTGCCAGCCTCCTCCTCATCCAACTGTTCTTCTAGGTCCTACACACAAGTATTTAATCATAGCAGCAAACCATTCTCACTCATATTCATGCCTATGGTCAATTTAGAGTCACCAATATTGCATGTTTTTGGTGGTGGGAGGCAGCCGGAGAACCCGGAGGAAACCCACACAGACAAGGGGAGAACATGCAAACTCGGCACAGAAAAGTCCCAGGTCCACAGTGGGATTTGAACCCAGGACCTTCTTGCTGAGAGGCAACAGTGCTTACCACTACACCACCGTGCCACCCTATTTATATCATTTAAAATAGTAATTACAATAATAGTTTTTCAATTCCACATCATGAGGACACACCTGGATATGTGTCTGCATCTTTTTCTTCTCGTTCTGCAGGCTCTGGGTCCTCTCTTCTTCTTCCTCTAGCCTGGACTCCAGGTCATGGAGGATCTCCTCCAACTCTTGCTTTTTGGAAGCCAGGCGAGCTCTCATCTCCTCAGCCTCTGCGAACAGCTCCGTCTCTGCCTGGAGCTGTTCTGCTAGGATGTTCTTTTCCTCCATTAACTACACGTAAATAAAAAAAATCAATGATGCATCCTAAAATATCCATATTTCTTTCTGATGCTGCAGAGAATTGCTGTAACCTGACCTGCTGGTGCTTCCTCTCCATCTCAACCAGCTCTCCCTCCACCTTGGTCTGTTTCTCCTTCACTTTAACCAGCTCCTCATCTTTAGCCTGCATCTCCTCCTCCTGCCTGGTCACCTGCAGCAGAGGCTTAACCTGCAGGTGCAGATAAAATGTCAGAGGATGACCTCTTCTGATAAATCTTACATATGTTGTAGGAGATTACTGACCTCTAGAGGTAAACAAGATAGATCTGTTGCGCAATCTTGGCAGCATTCAAGCAAACATTTATACACAAGCACAAACCTTGGTGAAGAGCCTCCACCACTGCCAATGACGCAGCTTCAAGTATGCAGCGCAGTTCCTCTGGAGAACCTTCAGAGCACTGAGCTGCTGCTGCTTCTTAGCAAAGGCCCTGACACATTACAGAGAGAGATCAAGAGAATAAAGACTGATTAAGATAATAGCAAGGTCCACCTTTTTTCATGAAATATGTAGAAATTACTCTTTAAGTTGGGGATTGAGTGAATCTATAGCTCGTTTTACACAGAGACTGCATGATCGCCGGAACGTAGACCCCGCTCTATTCCGCCTTTGTTTATTTACACTGAACAAAACAACGGCGGCATAACGCCACTCCAGCATGTGATTTTTAAGTAGGCCGGTGTTCTGCAATCAAAATAGACGTGACATGTAAAATAGCAGCGAGGGTGTCTAGTGTGACATTTACATATGTGTCAAGCAGTGCTTCGTTAACAATGAAATAACAAGGCAACAGCAATCATTTACCTTCCCTGTTACATGGTGGTTGATCTTGAGCTCTGCACGGAGGATAAAGAGCTCCTGCGCTGTGAGCCGTCTCTCCAGTTTACAGATCCGTAAAGCTGATTTTCCTCTTCTTTGAGTTAAAGCTACCTGCTACTAGCTGCTTTTTAAATCTAGTTGTGGGTTACATATATGATATCTTGTCAATACGTCACACCACCAACCTGTCTTACTGCCTCACTCTGTCTATACAGACGTCGATTCACTGGTGCTACTACCTCCACTGTTGACTTTTTATGCAGAACTGTGAAGTGCAATAAAGGTGCAACAGTCTTGAACAGGCTTAAAACTCAGACAACGCCGGTAGAAAAACCCGTACTTGCGTGCCAGATATCCCCGACAGACGGCCTGGAAGTAAATGATGATGTCAGTGATCTTAAGGTCCCTCTCTTCCTCCAGGTGGGCCAAGACTCCAGCTCTGAAGAAGATCTTACTTTGGCCGATGCGGAATAGGTTTCCGTCCAATTCCAGGGCTTTAATCTACCAAAGACAGGAAAAGACATTGAAAGGTGAGAGGACTACTGGAGGTAACTGAAGGACTTAAACCGTTGTCTCAAATCAATAACATTTTAATTATGTGATGCAATTGTCATAACAAAAAGCGAAAAAATAATGAAGGCCATGGTTACAAATGTGCATCTTGTGAGTGTGAGCAAAAATGGAGATTATTTGTCCTAAACTGGGATCCAATGCCTTACCATTCTCTCACAGGCCTGCTTGCCATCCATGAAGCCCTTGGGAATGGCGTTAGGAGTGAGGATCTCATATCTGGGTTCGGAGCAGAGAGAAAAGTCCATTATGAAGACACCCAGTCACAAGGCTAGTGTTAGCAAAACAAAGAAAGCTTAACAAAGCTTAATAAAGAAAGACAGAGAAAAAGGTGTTACAGGATAAATGACTAAAAAGTCACTGAGTCACAGGTAGAACACCACCTCTGTCTGAACTCCTGGAAGACGATGCGGTTGGGGAAGCCCTGTCTGCAGATACGAATCCCCTCCAGCACACCATTACATCTCAGCTGGTCCAGAACCAAGTGGGGGTCCAGTTTACCAGCCTGCAGGAGGAGGGAGAAGTAAAGACATGAGGCAGACAATCATTTTGCTGTGTGGATATAGTTCCGTGTTAGTAAATTAAACTTGAACTTGAATATCAGAATATTAGTGATTCTAGTCATAATTTATGGTCAGTACATACAGTACAAGTCAATCACATTAAACTCCACACTCAGGATATATTATTGCATGACGATAGTTATATACAGTTGATATAAAGTATAGTGAACTTGAATGTGTATTTGAAACCTACTCTTTAGCCATGTTAAGTCAGCAGTATAGTATAGCAGATCTCAGACCAACTGGTAAATATCACCAACTTAAAACTCACCCTCTTCTCGTGGTTTGGGATGATGCAGCGGACAAAGTTGGGATTGGTGTTTCTCAGTGTGGCCATCAGCTTAGATAACTGCTCCTTGTACAGCTGTCCCACGGTGCGGAACATGCCCTTCTTGGTCTTGTAAGCAGCACCAAATGCTGTCTCATTCATGCCCGCAACCTGGTCCAAACCCACAATTCGATCGACTGATGGTGAAGAATGAAATGGAGAGAAAGAGAGAGATGACTGTATTAATGCATGGATACAAAGGTGACCGATGAGGCTTTTGTGATACTGATTTTACTGATGAATACAAAGTTCATCAAAATAAGGCAGTGTTTCATTTACATGAATGTAGAAAAGAGAAAAGCCAACAAAATGACCTTTAAGTTTTTTATTGGTGCTCAAATCCAAATTATCTGGGTATTTATCAGGAAATGTTGGTTCAGGGGAAAAAAAGGGTCACATGTTCAATTGAGCAGGATTTGCTCTTTTCCAATTTTGTGATAAGGAATGGAGACAGACAATGGTGCCACACCAGCTGTGACCAGAGACCAGCAGCTGGTTTGATATTTCAGGCAACATAACATAGGCTACGACACAGAGCTGGTTTCCCTCAGCCAGTCTGCTGCTGAACAATCCTTCACCAATGATTTCAAATTGAGACCAACCTGAGAATATTGCTTTATCAGGTTGTTTTCGATTAATCACTGAATTAGATCTAAAATAATCTCAAAACTGTGGTGAACAAAGGTTAATGATAATTCCATTCCAACTATTATATTCCAACTTATTCCAACTATTTCCTTTTTATATTTTCCTTTTTGGAACAAATACGTATACAGTACACATTTTAACGTAGTGTTTTAGAGGCATCTTGGTGCTGTAGTTGGCCTTTTTCCATGTCATCCTGGAGTCTTAATATGTCCTGCCACTCCTAAAGATGCCCTGTTCAGTTTTCCTGTTAACTTAATGCACTGTTACTCACCAAAACACACTATGTGCATCCTTTAGCTCTAACAAATGTGTTGAAAGCATCTCTTTTCTCACAAAAGATCTTTAAAGTATGTTAAATCTGGGATTGTTTCACATCAATGTTTACAAGCTTACAGTCTTTATTCCCTGACATTGCTGTTACACTGCAGAATTTCTTCTTGTGATTCCACCTAATGCTGATGAGTGGACCTGTGCTCAAATCATGGACATGACCCTATTAAGATTTTCTCCTCGAACTGCATTGCAATTAAGCAAAACTGCACCAATCCATGAGCTGATGAAGAATATTTGCCATTTCTAGACATGGTGACCTGTTTCCATATTTTACTCCCTTTATTAGAGAAAAATGTATCATTGCCTAAAAGCAGTTTTGAAAGTTGTCCATCTGACTAGGCAAATGTTCAATTATATTATTATCTGTCTCAGATTTTCAGGCTTTAAACAATAACTGAATCATTAATCAATAATTGTATCAATCTGTTTTCTGTGAATTCAGTCTGTAGCAGAAAACAAAATCAAATTTTTGCACAATTACAAAAAGAAATGCCTTACTTGACCTGTCATTCAAGCAATAGTTATTGGAATAGTTATAGTAGCAGCAAGCCACCGGCATTCTGATTGATGGTTTTAATTTCAGAGGTTTTAAATACTGCAGAAAGCCATGCAAAGCCAGATGGGAGTTTTTATAGAGGAGCACAGTGCAACCAGGACAGTAAAGGAATCCAATGATCCCTCCAGTGGGGAGGATGAGGAGAAGCCACTGGTACACGAAGATTGAATGCTACTATAGTTCACCTGGAGCTTCATGGAGCCCAGACACATTGTCATAGAAAGAGGCTCTCTGAAACGTCTGTATGTCTACAGCAACAGAGACATGGACAGAGGAAGAAGACAGGAGGGTGAGAGAGGAAAAAAAGAGTAAACGTGCAAATGCATAGACCCATCAGTCATCCACCCACAAAAACATACAAAACTTTCATAAGCATTGATTAGCTGTTAAACAGAGGACTATAGAGTAAGTGTCAGATCATGCACTGTAATACTGTCCAAAGCTGTTAAGATTACCATAGCAATGATCAAGAATAAGATTAGCACAGAATGTGTTATAGAATCATCTTGCTTTCCATCCTTTTCCATCTACCATTTAAAAAAAAAAAGCCAAATTAAAAATAGAATTATGAAGGTGATCTGATTGAAATATTAACAGTGTATTTGCTGGGAGATAAAATACAGGAATAGCAATAAATCCATCATTCTGCTCTAAGAGAAGATTGGCTGTGGTTTACATCTTCTACACATAATGAAACTCAAACAGAACAGGTGCTTTGAGCTAAATGCTAACTTCAGAATGCTCACACTGACAATGCTATCAAGATGATGTTCAGTAGGTATGTTTAGCATGTTCACCATCTCATTTAGCATTTCAGCATGCTAACATTTGCATTTGTAGCATTAAAAAACAAGTATTTGCAGGTATTTGGTCAAACCTGTCAATATGCTAAATAAAAAGTTATAGTTCATCCTGAGGGGAACGTGAACATCTGTACGAAATCTAACGACATCTAATCTAAGCTATCCAATACCTTGAACGTCAATGGCTACAAATGTGAGCCTCATAGATGCTCTTTAGGCATCATCTGCAGATTCTGCATGTCTGTACATGATGTAATTGCATTCTGTCAAACAGCTTATTGAGATATTTCAGTCTGGGCAACAGAGGTGGGCAAACCAACCGTCCAACATTGTCATCCATAGAGTAAGAGGAAAAAAATCCTTTAAATCCTTTTCTTTTTTGTGTGTTATTTGTTCACGCCACAATACATATAGTGTGTAACATCCTCCTGGATTGATAAGGATAGTTGCAGGATTATATTTTATATCATAGTACATTATATTGTACTGTATATCAATATACTTCTGTGCAATTAAAAGCTTAATACCTATAAGGCAAAAGCAAAAGTTAATAAACTCACCGTCTTTCCAGAGCTCAGCCACAAACTTGTCGGTTGACTGGTGCAGCAGCGTGGCCACATTGTCATTCAGGGGGTCCATGTTCTTCATGAGCCATTCATCAGCTTTATAGTCCACCTGAAGAAACAGAGAGATTCCTTAGTGTTATTTCAGTCGCTGGACAACAAAATGTTCTCCTGCGTTTCTCTCAAAAATGTCAAACACATTCAGAGTTGAAATTAACAATGTTTTTTCGTTTTTTTTTTACCTTAACAACTGATAAAAATTTGAATACTATCAAGGCAGTGACCTGCACTTAAAAAAGGCTAATGTTTCATATAACGATGTGGACAATGACCATACACCTCTGTTGTAATTTGGATACACAATGTAACGAACAAACAGCAAAAGAGTAAAACAACTCATCGCATCACAACAGATTTTATTAATTAACTTTGCTATATGCCATCCAGCCCTTTTCCCTTTCGTGGCAGTTATACCCCAGTGTTTACAGTGTAAAAGGAAAAATGGTCTAAAAATACACTTTGAGGGGACTGACTTCAAGGCTCTGATCAGGAGCTGCTGGTCTGTTGCTTCTCCTGTCTGCAAAAGTCTGTGCAGTTTGGCTCAACTGACCACCAGATGTGCTTTAAGTACAAGGAGGGGGTAAAAGTCCAGAAAATGATAAACGATGACACATATTATTGACATGATTAGCATCATTGCTGGGTTGTACCTCACCCATCTGATACTTGGGCTAGAGATAATATACAGACTTTGGACTCAATGCAAATGGTCTAAAGTCTCTAAATCAAGTTAATTTAGGGTGTGTCCAAATTAAATAGTATCTATTCACCCAGATAATCATATTATCTGGGTGAAAAATGATGTGGGAGACACAAAGGGGTTGCATTTAGTCCCTTAATCATTCATAGGTGTGTTTTGGCCATAACATGAATTGAACCAGTCATCTCCCATTCCTTTTTGAAATCCAGGTGCGCCTGCACCTGGAGCGTTGCTATTTAAACATTCCCACTTGTCTCGCTGAGGGACAGGTATGTGGTCCTTCATCAGTGAACCCTCTCCCCAAAACATCTCCCAATCCCGTGTCTCATGCATGTGTATGGGACACGGGATTGGGCGACAAAATATTAAGTAATGAAGAGGAGGATGGCTGCTGTGCATCCCTGTGTGTGCATTAGGTCTAATGATGCACATGGATCGCTGTCTGCAGATCAGACCGTCTGCAGATCAGACTGTGCAGATCCCGTCTGTTGTGAATCAGAGCGATTAATAGCAGATGGGATGCAAGAGGGTGAGATACATCATTAATGAAGAAAAAAAAATTAAAATCATTATATTACAATTACTAATTATTATTTCACCCATACCTTAAGAGCAGAAACAGTAAGAGCTCATTCACTGTCTGTACTATTTACACAAAGGGGACAGCAGTTTATGATATGTCGATAGGATCTAATTAATCTAAAGGGTAAATTAATGTTCTGTGTTCTTCTACATATCCAGATCAAATCACACACACAGTCCATGTTCACAGTGAAATTGTTTGGAGTAAAGCAGCAGTCCTCCTGATGAACACTGAGGCACCGGTAGAGATGCAGTGAAATATCCATGTGGGTGCGAGTCTCTAAATGGGAGAAAATAATTTCTTTAGGCGGGTGACAGTTGGATGTCAATGTACAAGCAGATTCAAATGATGTCAGAGGTGATCCATGTATCACTATTGTATGTGAATTGTGAACCGGCCTATGTAGGTGAAGCTGATAGGCCCTTTAAAGCAGGAAAAACACAAAGGCATTGACCAGGTTGGACCAGGTTTTTGTCAGTCAGTGTTGCAGTCTCTTTATGGTGCCTCAAGATAGCAATGTGCCACATTGCACCTCAGTTTAAGACCAACACTCCCATGGGCACATGGATGGGTGCAAAACAAAGAGGGCACAGGGCTTAAAAAATGACAGCTGCATCAGACACAAACAAGCAACGACACTTACTTTATTGCTAAACTATATTGCAATAAAGTGCTTTCTATCATTTACTCTTTATATTTGCCTGAGAATACAGACAGTTCTTGTTGGACCATAGTCTGTGGATGGGATTAGTCGTTATTGAATGTGTTTAGCAAACATATAACACACTATGAAGAATGTTGGATTAGAGCAGAAGATAAGAAGTGACTGACACAGCTGGCAACCTGAGATGAGGAATGTAAGATCTGCAGATGGGTTTCATCAGAATCCTGGGAAAGCAAACTCACAGTGTTTGCCCTTATTTTCACTCTGTCACGCGGGATTTATTTAATGAAGTTTAAATATATTGCTGGCTCAAGAATCAAATATTGGAAGTATCTCAGGTTTTTACCTGTTCGTCATGGTAAGGCTCAGGTTCAGGACTCATGTTTAGATACACACATGAAGGGAAAAAGATGCAGGTAAATCGAATGAAACAATCACTCTGCGGATGATATCAGCTTTCATGCTGTGACTGACATGCATCCTCTCTGGAATGCTGAGGGGTATAATTTTTCTTTACAGATGGCAGACCATCACATAAGGGAAAAGTTGAAAAGCTCTGTTATGTAACCACCAGGCACCAAAGACTCAATAACACACCAATGTGAACCAGATGTGGGTTTCCTACAGCAGCAGTATGACAACTGGGCTATTGTTTTCAGGCAATGACCTGGTTAATGGTGCCTTTGGACAAGTCTGTGGCCCCAAAAAAGTCTTCAAACCAAGTCACAGACAGAGTTGCTGCATTTCTGTAGTTTTTAAGAGCTGTCTTCTAAGTAACAGGCCCAATGAGCTACCATTCCCAAGAGAGCAGTCAGAATATGAGGCACCTTAATGGGTTGAAATACATACCCGGCCTGCATAGTGAATGATGCAGAAGTCAGCTTTGTCCTTGAGTTGACGTGGCTTCTGAAACTTGGTGTGTGTTCCCTGCTCCTGGAGCACCTTGTCTATAAAGGTCTTATCGGTGGCCTTGGGAAACCAGCACTCCTCGTCAAGCAGAGCAAGGATACCAGGTGGGTTTGTCTGAGGAGGAAACAGAGTTTGTTTAACACATATATATATGCATAAGGAGACACATAAAGTCCCACACACAGATGGAGAACACTGACCGGCCTCTCAATGAGGTCAATGCAGGGCTGCAGGTCCAGTCCAAAGTCGATGAAGCTCCACTCGATGCCCTCCCTCTGGTACTCCTCCTGCTCCAGGATGAACATGGTGTGGTTGAAGAGCTGCTGCAGCTTCTCATTGGTGTAGTTGATACACAGCTGCTCAAAGGAGTTCAGCTGCAAAGAAGCATAAGTTTGTTAGTTATGGTGACATGCTTTCTTGTTGCCAATTTTTTTGTGTGATTCTGTTGAATTCATATGTAAAATACTAAAACTACAATGTCCAGAAGGTAGTTTGTGTTTTGTGGAAATGAGTTTCATTAAGGCACAACAATCAGCACCTCAAAGATCTCAAAGCCAGCGATATCCAGGATGCCGATGAAAGAGGCCCCCTGGCGTTTGGTCCTGTCTAGAGCCTTGTTGATGCGGTGCACCAGCCAGCGAAACAGTCGCTCATATGTTGCCTTGGCCAGGGCTTCAACAGCAAAGTCAGCCTGAGGAAAAAAACAAAGAGCCCAAGAAGAGTAACTGTGAAAGATAGTATTAATAATGCAGCAGCTATTACAGTTTGAAGCGATTTATCATGGTATGACATCAGACCAAAAAGCAGAATTAAAAAAAAAACTTTTCCAGGTTTGATGTTTTCACATATTAAACAGCTAAATGAATAAACGTGGACATTATGCATGATCCTCTTTGACAAAGTTAGGTGGTACATTACCTGTTCTTTGGTCTGTGCCTTCTGTACATAGTCTCGTCCCACTTTGATTCTCGGGGTAAGGATAGCTCTGGTGAATTCCATAACATTCATTCCAAGCAGGTGGCAGAGCTTCTGTGCCGCTGGGAGCACAAAGCAGAAAGGAAGCAGAAAGCATGTAACTTATTGAATTGATAAAAACATTCACACTATGTATACTATATGGCTTCATCTTTGCGTTTTTTTACTATCACCAGAATTTAGATTTAAGTTTGATGCCATGCTCAGATTGTTAAATCATAATTAAAATAGGTAAGTCTGAAAGAAACACTGCCATTTTAACAATCCAGGATATATGAATATCCTCAAATTCTGCATATCCTGGCTGGGCTGACTAAACTAAATATGTTCATTAGAATCTCTTCTTATACGAAGAGGCATGTGACTACAGTATAACCCAGGCTGCAGGAGCATCTGATGGTGCTGACATGATCCACACATTACAAGTATTACAATTTAGTTGTTTTCTGCCACGCTGAAGCATCACTGTCATCTTGTTTTCTGTATTCATGAATCACGACTGACAGGACTGTGTAAATTTTGGTTAATTACCTGTGTTCTCAGGCATGGAGGCCTGATCAGTGTTTCTCTCTTTCTTAAAGACAATGTTTCCAAACTGCAGCACAGCAGAGACCACTTTCAACATGCCTGGCAAGGATAAGATAACATTTTATTGATCCCCAGGGTAGGAAATAAGGCAATGGCAGAGATGGAACGTAATTATAGAAAGGCATGGAGAAAAAGGTTACACTATGTTCAGGGCACATCTGGAAGTATTGTACTACTCACAGACAATCTCGTCATGGGAGAAGCTCATGATGTGCATGGCATCCAATGTCTCCTGAAAGTTCTCCTTGTCCTGTTGGCCAGGGATGGGAATGTTACCATTTGACAGGAACCGGTAGTTGTTAAAGCCTTCGAGGAGCAGGTCCGCTAGAAAAGGAAGGAAGGATAATCTTTATTGGTCTACTTTGTCTACTTTCTGTTTGTAATGTGTATTAGAGCCATTCTACGTGTGGATTTTGGCATTTCATTTGCATCATTTTCTAAAGACAATTCAGTCTAGACTCTAAAAAATGTGGCTAAGTGAGGAAAAGATCCTGCAAACTTTTAAATCCCCTATTCCATGAGAGACATATGCTGCAAAGTGCTGGCTTCAAATGTCTAAACATGGTTTACATCATCATGAATCAATGTATTAACACGCTAAATTACAATTTGAGTGAAAGGGATTAGTTGGCTGGTGATAATTAAAACCAGCTTCCTTTAGCTCTATTGTTTGCCTGAAGCCAATTGGCACAAACATGAAACCTCCAAATAACTGTTCTCTACTTCTGCTCCTTATAGCAGTTGTGAGGCACTTACTTCGGAGATGCTCTCCAGCCCCAGCCAGCAGGCGGTAGAAAATGTGGAAGGTCCTCTCATCTTTAGCCTGTCTAATGGCCCTCGACTTCTCCAGAAGGTCTGAAGAAAATGTTAAGGACTGACCAGGTTATTATTGAAACTGTCAAGTTGAAGAACATTTTTGAAAAAAGAAAAAGAAAAAGGTAGTAAAATGTCTGCACAGGGGGAACAACAGGTCAGTTTAGCCACACACACTATCACTTGAAAAGTTTTATAGGGGCAGGCAAGGCAAGCACTTTTTGTAATGTTTTCAGGAAAAACATCAATTATTTTAATAAAAATAATTCTAGTAAAGTAATATGTCTTAATAGAAATCATTGGCTATCAAATCTTTATTCTTTTTACAAGTGTTAGCCTAAGAAGTATCCATTTATTTCTTCACCAAACATAAATAAACCTGAATAAAAATGGAAGAATAACAAAAAACATGGTTTCTTTAGAGCCCGGTGCCCTCTGGCTCTGTCTGACAAATGTGCAGAATGGTATTCTTAAGGTCAGTAGTGTAAACCGTGGCGAGTTGCTTAGCCTAAGGCTGCTCTCAGCTCTAAACTCTGCGTGTACCCTGTGCTCCCTTGTTGTGTTTGAAACAATCCTTTGACTTCCTGTTCCTTCAGCCTCTCCAAGTAATGAGGATACATGTTTCAATATTGGCCCCGACAATGTAGCCTGTGACATCGAAGTTGATTCTGATGAACTTCCCCTGCAGGAAACAAGACACATTTGTTGAGAACAGTTGTTAAGCCGGTTGAGACTTCAATAAAATTTAAAGAGCCTTTGATGTCACTGTGTATGTCATATATTTCTTCTCCCTTCAGACACCATTGCATTTTAAAAACCATTTTGTGGACAATATAATGCCTATATTAGGAAAAACCAGTTTGACAGGTCAAAAAGAATCTCAGGCATGTCTGTGGTTTCCTGACAGTGAATGTGCATGTGTGTGTGTTTAAGTGTGTGTGTGAATATGTGTGCCCATTTGTCTACTGGTCTTCATTGAGTAATTTCACGTGGTTTACCCAGTCATACAAAAAATTAAAATGATTAGAGCGAAAACTCTTATGATCCTTGTAACTCATCTCTTCAAAATCAAAGATAATAAAATAATAAAAAGTGCAGCATCCATGTTACAATTCTACAATTTTTTAGAGATTGTGAATGTGGAACTTAGATAAATCTATTTTCATTCTGGATAGTACCTGTACAATCCATTAAATTCAGAGAATGATCGAATAGGAGCTGTAAACTCACAAAGCGAGATGAGTTGTCATTTTTCACTGTCTTGGCATTGCCAAAAGATTCAAGGATGGGGTTGGCTTGCAGGAGTTGGCGTTCCAGCTCACCCTGTGGAGGAAGACAGAGGTAAGAAGCCTACTAGCTGTCATACAAACCTGGCACCATAAAAATGAATATTGTATCACTATTTAGCACATTTTTCTCCGTCTGCCAAAACATACACAAACTGACGAGGCTAAATCAATTCTTCTGAGGAAAAATGTGGTCAAGGTTTTTTTGCCAAACCAATCTTTCAGACAGTCAGCAGTTCATCGTTGCTCTGCTGGATTTACTAATGTCAACTGCAGTACAATGTGATTTTTGTCAGGGGAACTCAACATGTTAATGGACCAAGACTACCAAATAGTTTGAAGGAACTTGTGAAACCGCAAAGGCAATATAGTGACTGTGTTTTGACACATGCACTTCAGTGCGTGGTTGCTTTGGGTAGGTTGGTGAGAGTCATCTTCCAGCCTGGGCATTCCTATGGTTATGATGATATACCTTATATATCTAAAGCCTGTGCAACCACAATGGTAATGATGGCCTCCTCTTAAATCTCAAAACTTGGGTGTACTAGCGGTTGGGACATTCCCTACAGCCCATGAAACCTCCAGTTTCTCCACAAATGACATAATCTCCTCTATCCAGGGCGCTGGTAGTACAGAAATAGCTACTACAGCAGATCAGACCATGTCTTGATCTGACTCCAACATACTCCCCTGGACTGCATGAGCTTTGCTGCCGGGCTGGCTGATGCTATAGACCAGCCAGACATGACAAATGAACGAAACATGAGGCGACCTACAGAACAACTTAGATGTGCTGTTTAACAAAAAGCCAGAACAGAGAGACTGACAGAGAGAGAAAATTCAAATAGTTTGGCCTGTAGCAGAGACATAACAATAAACAGGCGCTCATGTCTTTCTCACTGATAAAAATGAGAAAGTCTGGTCCCTTTTGGTTTGCTTTACCTCTTCTCCACTTTTTTTTGTCTCCTCCCTTTTCACCCCCTTCAAAACTCTCTCCTCTACCACATCTTCGTTCTGCTTCGATCCCTGGTTCTACATTCCTCTGGCCTGTACTCAGAGGCAGCCGTAATGCAACACAGAAGGGAAGCAGCACTAAGGAGGTCAGTGTGGATGGTTTACTCCAACAGGGGACCACTCAGACCTTGAGTTACAGCTACTCACTCTCAGATACTAAAATGCAGCATATTAAACAGGCATTCACCCGGATTGTGTGCGCTCAAAGGTCCGGGTCCTAGGTTTCACTTGAGACTCTTGTTATTGCTATTAGTTTTACTGAGGACAAGGAAACATCAGGGAGTGAATTCGGGGAGAAAAAAAAAATAGCCACCAGATAATTCAAACAGAGAGGAGGTGAGTCTGAATATATCAAGTTTCATTGAAAGCATGAGAGACAGACAATGGTGTTGAGACAAATTCAGTACTGTGTCAGCAGAGTCATATTTGTGTTGCTTCTGGGACAAAACACTGTAGATTAAAATCTCCAGGAGAGGCTACAGCACCAACACAGAAACTCCCCCTGTCTGGTTATTGACTGGGCAGCAGAGGCCACATGGTTGGTTACTGGAATAATATTATCACAGCCAAGGTTAAAGAAAAGGCCAATTAATTATTGACTGAAATGCCTCTCAAACTACACACATGCATCTTGAGTACATCAATAATGAAAAACATGCATGAATATATGAAAGATTTCGATCTACGACCATTATGTTTCTTCATCTTTGATATCTACATTTTACAAATGGGCATGAAGTACCATAAAATGACTTCACTAAAATGTAAAAGATGAAGATGAGCATAAAAGATTTGAGGAGAGATGTTTAGTGCGATGATCTGATTTTAAATTCCATGAAATATTCCAAACCACCATGTAAACGTCAGACATAAAGGACCATTAGACCAATACAAACAGGCAATCATTGCTTAACTAGCACTTAATGTAACAATGGTGTGCTTCTAATAAAAATAAACTACCCCACCAGAAGTCATGCGATAAAGCAAAGTGTTTCAGTATCATGAAGCTGCTGTTTTACTGGCTGATTCACTGGGCTTTAATAATCATGTGAGGAGACTGAGCCAGCACAAACAAATACCTCATAAAAAGAGAAGCTAAGATTAGTCTGTCAACATTATTATGGAAGCGGCTGAGATTTATAGAGGGGCATGCATGTACACACAACCATCACCACACACTCCTTTTGAGAAAGCGGGAGATACACTTGCCTGGAGCTTGAATGCTTTGGGAGATTCGGGCTGTTTGTTATGGATAGACAAATGCAAGTGTTAGAACCTGAAGCGCTTATGTCAGACACAAGCCACAGGAAACAGAACAGCAGTACAAACTTAGCTCAGCACCGGGTACACTCCCACAAAATGGCACTGGATGACATGAAGCAGGAGCAATGACCAGTCAGGCTATATTAAAAACCTGTTAGGTTAGCTGTAGATTAATGCATAACTTGTAATCAGTAGAATATCAAAACCAAACATATGTGCTTTAATTTGGACTATTCATTTCATTAACTGATATTTTGGGAAACACGCTTATTTGCTTTCTGGCAGAGTTGGATGAGCAACTGGTTTATGCACAGATTAAACAAATGTATAAAGATATAAACACTTATATGTCATCTGTTTTAATCCATTCGTGCTTTATAGGTGCTGTTAGGCATTGTGTTAGTCTTTGTGCTAAGCTAAGTTAATGGGCTGCTGTCTGTAGCCTTATTAATAACAAACAGATATGAGAGGGGTGTTGATCCTCTAATACTGCTCAGTGTTAACAACCTGCTGAAAGTGAATATGCGTGTTTACCATAATACCTAACTATTCCAAAGAGACCAAATTTTTAATTCAAGAGGTGAAAATATGGAGCATCAGCAGAGAATAGGAGAGGAGAGGAAAAGAGAGGAGAGGAGAGGCCTATGATTGGCCAAGGATAGAGAAGGCAACATGTAGGCAGTGCAGCTCTTACAGGAATGTTGTGGTCTTTGCGTCCTTTGTGTGAGGAGGCAACATGGGCCAGGTACTGGATGACCTTCTTCGTGTTCTCAGTCTTGCCAGCGCCTGATTCACCTCTTAAAAACAAAAAGGGATAGACAGCATGTTGATGCATATGGACAGACAGAGGGAGCAAAAGAGTGAGTGCATGAAGAATAAACGAGAGAAAATGAACACTCTTCATTTTCAACTTTGGTTTCTGCATTCCTCATCACTTCCCGCAATTAATTACAACACTCTTTGCAATCGGGAAGTATAGGCTTTTAGTTGTGAGGCATAGCCACATTAAAAGGAACATTCTGTGTAAGTTGTCCAAGATTTAGACAGGTACAGACAAACTGTAGTAGTGTAGTGGTCAAGGGCGATTGGTTGAACCCCAAGGAAAGAATAAACAGAGACAGAAAGGCTGAACGACCATCAAGTTGTCCGTTGTTGTTTTCTTCATACATACTTGTCGGTCAGTCTGTTTTACTGGAGAACTCTTAAGTTTGGTGGGCTGATGTCCAAAGTTTCCAGGCTTTTGGGCCGTCTTTAATGATAGCTGTGTTCAGGCATGGCCATCCACAGCTGCCACAGTCAGGACCCAGTACCCAGAAAACCAGGGCCAACACCGAGACCGGGCCAGCAACACTACGTCTAGCTACATACCAGTGGCTTTAGTCTAGCTGGTTATTAGCTGTTCTGCACATAGAGCACTGTACTTTTAGCTGCAGCACTAGAACTCAATAGGCGGTTCCTATTACACAGGATACTACAGGATACAGGCATAGCAATATAGGTCAATTTAGTGATTGATGCCTTCATTGTTCCTCAGGACTATTATTTCTCGTGGAAACAATCATTTACCACATTTTCTCACCTTTCTTGTTGGTGTTTAAGGTGGGCTAAGATTTTCTGGAGAAAGGTAGTGGAATCCCATTCCCAGGTCAGAATGAAACTCAACAATCAACTGACCCAAAGCTTTGGTATTTGACAATATTGCGAATGCAGGGTTACGTGTGGGGTCAGGAGAGTATCCCTCACGTTGTCAAAACTATCTTCTGTTGATCACTGTCTCACAACACTCATACACCAGAGCGTCAACAGTATTCTCAACTCTTGAGTGTGAGATTCTACAAGTTCTCAATCACTGTCCTGTTCTTTGGGACATAGCATGCAGACATAGGCTTGTGTTGATTGTGAGTGTATTTATGGAGCTGACTGCACTGGCTTCCTCCTTCCTGCATGAACTTAAAACAGATTCATCATATGTTCGACTATTCACATAAGACGTGGGTGTGCAAATGTTATTCCGAACACATCACTTATAAATAGGGGTGTGTGACAAAAAATGAAATGTCGATATTTTCTGAGATTTTTTCCCCGATAACAATAATTAGAGGATATCTTTCATTTGTCAAAATGGGTTTATACATTTCTTATATTGTACCAGCTGACTCATGTTGATGGAATATTAACTGTTGCCTTCTAATGATATCAATGAAAACATGAGTATGGAAAATATGTATTTTTTCCATTTACTTAAAACTGAAGCAATCAAGTAAGAACCATGTTTTTTGTGATGTAATTGTTGACAGTGTTTGTTTTCTCCTGCCATCTGTTGCTTTTCTTGTCATGAGGCTTTGCTGAAGTTTGTTGAGTGTGTTTTTGTACTGGTATCTTGGCTCGTTTTCAGTCTGAGCGGTCGTTTGTTCGGAGATGCTGAAACAAGTTGGTTGTGGAGCTGTCTAACAGCAACCGATCTTTTGAGCAACAACTGCCTCTTTTAACCCAAATCACCACCATGCATGTGAGGATAACCCACGTCTTGCAACCAAGTTTAATGACGTGGATAGTGAGGCTGGTGATGTCTTTGTGTTTACTGACACAGTTTATTCACTCATTTTTCAGGGACACTAACCTACCTTTGTTGTGTAGTGACCGTGTACATATGCTGCATTCTGACACATTGGTAATTTGGAAAATAAAGCTCCAACTTGGACAAATTGATTTGAACTCATGGTCTGGTTGGGTTTTTTGCTCAGAAACTTGGAAGTCATTTACTATTGGATGTGTATCTTTGTATTCTTAATAAATGAGAGAAATTTCGCAAGAACGTTTGTAATAACTGATATTAGTCCAGAAGTCTAATCAAACCTTTTTGATATGAACATGATTGGTTATTGTTATGGGGGCGGCTGTGGCTCAGGAGGTAGAGCGGTCGTTCATGGAACAAAAGGTCGGTAGTTCAATCCTCAACCCCTGCAAGTCTACAAGTTGAAGTATCCTTGAGCAAGTTACTGAACCCCAATTTGCTCCTCGGGCACTGCAATGTAGTGGCAGCCCACTGCTCCTCAGGGATGGGTCAAATGCAGAGAAAGAATTTCCCCCTGTGGGATCAATACAGTATCTCCAAAAAACTCCAACATCATCAGGGTAACCTTATTGTTTTCTGAGCTGATCATGTAAACACATGTTTTTTCAGAGGTCAAAAATTTCCAAAATGTGATTACCTAGTTTACCGTCATTTTGAACGCAGCCCTAGCAGACACTGCATGCACTCTCAATGCGTGGACTCACGACATGTATTTGATTGGTTTTTGCAATGTGACTGACATAATTGATAATGTAAGCTCAGACATCAGTTAAACGACCATTAAGATATCATCATAGACGAAACATATCACACGCCCTTACCAATAAACCATGTGGCTACACAAGACCTTCTATAATTCTATGTCACGTGTGTGCACACTCTAGCCTAGCCTGCACACTCCAGTCGGTGATTTGTTTATTTATTGATTTATTTTTAATTGGTGGAATTCATTTTCCTTGGAAAAGAAGCATCCGCGATTTTATTATGACCATGTAATGTTACATCTCTTCAATGAGATTGACATTTTTGGTGAAAGTACAAATAAAAAAAGATAAGACTAGTTTAGATCAAACTTTATTGATTTCAGGAGGGAAATGTATCATTATAATACAGCACAAGAAGACAAAGTAGGCAATAATGCAAATGAGACTGATAACAGAGGGTTAATTTATCTACGTAGTGGGATTTCTATGGGATTTTTTGAGTATTTCGGCTCCACAAATGCCTTTACTGAGCATTAGAGACAACAAAAGGTCTGATTTAATGATACACAGTAATACTTCCTGCACCAGTCAAAAAGTGGGTCCTCCTGCTGCCAGTCAATCGGCTGACATTCTTGTGGCAAGAAGTAAGAAGAATTTTCATTTCAGGGACGTAACCAACAGGGGGTGTTGTTTTCACAATTTAGGATGGATTATGCAACCGCTGTAGCCTGTTCTTCGGCTGCAACAACTAAAGCCAAACAGCATGGCACTTAATTACTCTGTCAAAAAAGATGAAGGCAGGGCACCAAACCACACTCATAACTCCTTTAGTATTGGGTAGAACTGCTGCACAACTCAGCGTCCACAAAAAGCAATTTGAAACCAGTCTTTAAATAAAACAGCAAGATGATGGGAGTTGGCCAAATGACTCAGGATGAGAGAAACACGAAAGGAGCAGATACTTAAGAAGTGATGGTCCGTGCAACAATGTTCTCACCATTTGTTATGTAAAATTGCAATGATTGCTTCTACTTTTGCTCATTTGAATGTACATACTGTAGATAAACAATTCAAGGACAAGAAGTGTCTTTACCAGTGCCTTTACACGAAACAACCCTATTGAAGTGCAGGAATATAATCTTCATCTTGATACAGTTTAATTTTCCAGCCCATCGAGCTGCTGTATCACCAGAACCATGAGAGAAAATGACCTCAGGAGAAGAGAGGAAAATTAATATAGAGTTAAGAGTTGTGCTACTTACGTGCAAAGAATTGATTGGTCCTCACGATCTGTTAGGAGAAAACAGAAAATCACAGTCAGGATCTTTCCATCCTTTCCCAGACCATACCCTTCACTTAAATCAGAACTTTGGGACTATAACACACTAAAATGCAATGCAACTTAAGTTCCACTTGTTGATATAAGATACAGCATCAACATGCCAAAATGGGGGCAACAGCATGCTGGGTAAGACTGTAGGATAGAATGGCTTCTAAACTGACATAACTGTATGCATTTTCCAGAGAATAACAGGAAAAACTGAAATGTTGCTCCATGGACACCAGGGTGACATTAATCTAGAGTGTGTATGTGTCAACAACGCATTTTACAGCCTGCAGACCATTCCTCAGCCTCCTTCTTCCAGACAACCCTGCAGAACCATGCTGCGTAATGGCAATAAACTGACACCCAGACCAGTAACCAAAGCTCTGACACCTTTCATCAGAGGAATTCAGACCCACTTCCAGATGACAGGATTAGCTCTGTCCACTGAAGTGTGAACCCTCAACTTCGAAGGTCCTGCTGCGCACTACAAAGAGCAACAATGGCCAGAACCAAGAGGGATGTGATCTGTTTATCCACTAACAGAAACACAATCAGAGCATACTTTAATTTAACATACCCAATGGGAAACAATATGTGCACCACATATTTGTTTCATATTTAGAGAGGAGGTGTTAATATGTGAAGATGGCATCTTTTTACTTCCAAATTATCGGGCATCGGACATTTTCTGTCCATGGCTCAATGGTTTTAGCAAAGTAGTTTAAGTATACCTATTACAATCATGAAACCATGACTTTTAAATGTCTATTTCAATCATTTATCCATTACTTTAAGCTATAGCCATTCTGTCTTTTCAACTTCTAAGTCGAATTACTTGAATTTAGTATTTGGGGTTTCCACATACACCTGGCAGTATTCCCTGGAATGCACATGCCTGTGGTTATAGAAACTTAGCCCTTCTTGATCAAATGTTGAGGGCACAATTTACCTCTTGAGATTATAAACAGGGGTGCACGTAAGTGGTGTGCAGGTGCGCACACATGGTCAAAATAAACAATGTGCGGCATGTATTAAAAGAAGAAGCGCATTTGCGTACCACCATTGTGTACATTGTGTGTGTGCCTAACAACGGAGGGTTTCATTAATTAAGGTGTGAATTGAACGGCACAGGACATACAGTAGTAAAGGGACTTCTGCAGCTCTTCCATGCTTATGGTTTATGGGATGAGTGGAAGATGAAAATGGTTTCGGTCGGCACAGACAGAGTTGTAGTCAATGTTGGAGTTTAAAGCAGGGTCATTCCCAAATTGCGTGAGATGATGGCGATCGGGGATTCCATTGTGCATATTCTGTGTATCGCCCACATCCTTGAAAACAGCGCCAAGTCAGCTGATTGCATGGTCCTGTACTGCGAGACATTTACTCGCTCCATTGTAACGTTACTAAGCCTTTATTTACACAGAGGGCGTGCAAAAAGGACAAAACAATTCAAGAAGATATGTGGTGAGAATAACAGATCCTTTGTCACATAAGGGAAGTTTCACAATATTAGATGGTCTGCATGGAGGCAAGAGACTGTTGAAATTATAGAGGCCAATACCTGACATTCTAATTAAAGTGGCTACAAGTGATGACAGTGACCTAAAACATGTCTGCCTCATGCAGGGCAAAAGGTGAGCACCAGGCAACATCTTCAGGTACTCATTTGAGAACCAGACCAAAAATGTTATGTGCACCCCTGATTATAAAGTATATTGAATGAACAAACAAAGAAAAATTAAAAGCCCTAAAATGTTAGGGTAAATAATTAGAAGATATGTAAATTTCATGATACTCTATCAGAAGAAGCTGCTTTTTTAATTTAACCTCAACTTACAGTATGCCTCAACCTCAAAAAGCACTTTAACATTCATCAGTTCACAGGAAACGAGTGATAAAAACCACATGTTGTGTAGTAACTGTTTACTATGACTGAGACCCATGGACATGCCTATCTGCTTGTGTACTGTGTTAAGGATGAACCCTGACATCACATCACTCTTCTCGGGAAAGGTGACATAGTTGAAATGACCTTGTCTCATGGGTCAACAACACAGGTCAGAGGTGATCGGCATACAGGAGGAGCAGCTATGTGGACAACTTCCTGATGATCTATCATCACAAACACACAACTTATATGTGCAGACGGGCTCTTTAAGTTTGACGTTTTGAGTGTTTCGGTTCCAAACAAGGCATTATTGAGGAAGAGCGACAACAACAGGTCTGATTCCATATAATAACAGTTCCTGCGCCAGTCAAAAAGTGGGGCCTCCTGCTGACCGTCAATCAGCTGACATTCTTGTGGCAGGAAGTAACAAGAATTTTCATTTCCTGAAATAGGCAAATTTGGGCACACCTCCACATTCCTGAACTCAATAAAACTGAAAGGAAGGGGGCCACCCTGGACGCGCTCACATCTCACTCCACTACGAAACTGCATTACTGAGGGAACGGGAGCAGATAATACACCGTTAGATATCACACCTCGATTATCTTGTAATGGGGACAAGAGACATGCCAAGTGTTTGGTGGAAGCCCTTTGTTTTGTTTTGTTTCTTTGTTGTCTGAAAATTCTCTGATGTAGTTCTTTTAGCTAAATAAACCAACTTAAAGTAAAAGATTAGGTCCTCTAACGCATCATAGTCTCTCTAATAGCCATCCACTGTAGTGAGTGTCGTGTCCTATAACTCATTAACTTGCATCTTGCTGACGTGGGTCAGTTTTCAGACAGCTCAGACAGTCTTATAAAGGTGTTATCTTTCAACAAACGAGTGACCATTTGTTCTTGCACTGAAGCGTGAATGTCCCTCAGGTAACGAAAGCTGGTGACAAATGATGTCTGGCTGTACGTGTGTGTTTTTGCACCTGAAGACCTTGCATCATTAAAGGACCTGCTATTTTCTCTTTCTATTAAATTACTGGTTTTTTCCACATCAAAAAATGCTGAATGCTGACAAACATGACATGTCACACTAACCATGCACACCTGTGTTGGATGAGAGTGTCTAATGATGAATGAGCTGCGCACTTCCCATCTCCCTTGATGACGCGGCAGCCATTGAGACTTGGATCAAGTTTGATTACTCGTTGTGTGGAGCTTTTAATAATTTGAGGTGAAAATAGAGAGTTCTGAAGCCACCTTAAGGGGCTAATTGTTGTTTCTTCGTGTATTCTTGCTCGATGGATCTTTTGATGGACTTGATCTCGCTCTCAGTACCATCTTTATCAGCTTTGTAACAGCAGAGAAACTTCATCTTCTTCTGCCCCGGACAGCCCTTGGCTTTCCTCCACACTGTGCCAGGGGTGAAAGGTCACAAGAATGCGAGAATCTCATAAGTCAGCTGATGCTGTATATAAGCTTTATGAAATCTCCTAAAACATGTGACACAAAAGCAGAATGCCAGGGCGTACTAATGAATAACAAAAGGACGTGAGAGTAAAGCTGTTTATGGCTGTAGTACAATCCATTTGACAAGATTTTTAAAATTTTTGGGAAAAACTATAACATGTTGAATGAAAAGACATATTGTTTACTAGCATTGACATATTTACAGAAAGAAATATTGTTTTAGGGAAGAATATATGTTGTGTAATAGCATAATATATGACATTTAAGGCTAAATCGGCATTTTTGCAAGAAGGTGCATGCCAAAAGTAAGTCCTTTAACATCCAGGCTCACTGGACTGAGGCACGCAACACTACGTAATCATGGATATGAAAACCAAATACACACTCACTGAATTGCCCCAGCCGGTTTTTCAAAGTTCCCCACAAATATAGCCAACCCAAATGCTCATGCAATTACCTCAAGTGTTGTTCTGGGCCTTAATAGACACCATTTGATGAATATTTGTTACTTCTGGTGCACAGGAACTATGCTTTGTCCCTCTGGCAGCAGCAGCAGTCAATTGTTTGGAATTGTAGCAGCATGAGCAGTAACAGATACCATGGCTCAATGGACAAATCAACACCAACAAAGACAAAGGGAATTTCCGAAAAACTGCGTGACAGCAAATGCGGCCTTTCAGAAGATTTTCATGTGTGTGCCTGTGTCTCGTTATAAAGATGTCTCTGCTTAGTGTGGGAGATAAGGTGACCTCAGCTGACCCCTGTTGACTGATCTGGTCACTGATGTGGCAGGTTGGTCCTTGTAAAGTAAAGGAAGAAATAAATGGATGTTAAAAGAGGGGTTGGGATGTGTAAGAGTGTGTATGTGGTCAAGTAGCATATACTGTACATGGAGCAAAGGTCCTGATTGATAGGAAAACGAATGGCAAACGAAAGTTTGTGAAGATAAAAGAAGAAGAAAAAGCACGCACACACACACACACACACACACACACACACACACACACACACACACACACACACACACACACACACACACACACACACACACACACACACACACACACACACACACACACACACCCTTTGGAGCCCATTACAGCTTGAGCTACACTCACTTCATTCTCTGCTGCTCAGACATCTATTTACCAAGCTTACCTTGGGTGACCTCTTTCATTTGACCATTTATTCCCCTGTGGACATCCATCAGCTCCACATTTAACCCCCCAGCTCTTTCCACATTAGACAATCATTCCTTTAATGTGCCATCATCTTTCGGATTCTATTCATCTGTACTGTCAGACATCACAAAGGAGATATAAGGATTTAACTTACCAGAACCAAAGGGAAGTTTTATAAAAAGCACCTCTTCCATCAAATGTATAGTGGTCCATCAAGTAGAGAGCAATCAGAGGGATATCAGACAACTGCCATTGTTCTGTGAGAGGCATTACAGCAACAGATAATAAAACATTCCTTCATTTTCCTGTTCAGCACCAATTGAGCTTTTTGAACAGCTTTTGTATATAGACTCTTACACCATTTTTTTACACTAACATTAGCATGCATGTTTGTTGTTTTTACTTGGGTAAACCCATTCACGGAACGAAAGGTCGGTGGTTCGATCCCCAGCCCCTGCAAGTTTACAAGTCCAAGTATCCTTGAGCAAGATACTGAACCCCAATTTGCTCCCCGGGCGCCGTGATGTAGTGGCCGCCCGCTGCTCCTCAAGGATGGGTCAAATGCAGAGAAAGAATTCCCAGAGAAAAATTCCCATTGCCAGTGGAGGGTTTTGTCTTTCATTTTTTCCCCCTGGTGTGTCATGTTTGATGTCAAATTGAGCTGCAAAAGAGGGAATAGTAGAAGGCAGCAGACATCAGACTGACTCCAGCAGATGTTAAAACAGGTTTTAAAAAGTCCGATTTATACATAGCAGCTAATATGATGCTATGAACAGATATCCGATATTGCTTGTATAGCATGTTAACAGGCCAATCTGTCTTGATTAAAATAATTGGAGACAGCTACGTGCAAACATTTGAATAAATCTGAATCAGGTCTAACAGGGTGTGAGTGTTTCTGTGACTTGCTGGACAGACTGAAGGCTGCTGGAAACTGTCTGACTTGACTGCACCTTTTTGTCCTGCTCTTGTCAACTTCCCAGGCGAGCCACACTTCATCTTGAACGGCGGTTACTTTTTTTCATAAATTTCTTTCGCACCAGTCTCCTTTTCAAAGTCAGTGTGCTGAATGATGTTTGAGAGCTGCTTTAATGGAGAGGAATGTAAAAGTATTCATGGGCCAATGTCCTTAACTTTGCCATGTTGTTTTTGTGATAGATATAGTTCATAAAATTCACTCTACACTGTCTAAAGTGACCTGTGATGTTTGAGTGGGTATGTGTGAACATTCATCTGTTCCGTGCCCCCACCATGGCCCACTTGGCAGCTGCTGCGTCCTAGATCACCACGGCAACTAACTACTGGTTCATATTTACCCAGGAGGCCATGCTGGCTTGGTGAAGGTGGATGTGCTCTTCCCTTCCAACAAATCATTACTGCCTCACGCAGTCTTTACCCCCTCTGTGTTTCCCCTTTCTCTGCGTTGCTCATATTTTTTATTTCCCCGCAATGATGCAAAGTCAGTTCACTTTGGCCACTATAGCATACAATCACTTCTCCACACCAACAGATGTTTTTAATTTGAAAAACAAGAACTTTTGGCTGCAATGTTATTTCCACCACAAAAACTCAATGCCTGTCATTTACGTAATGCTAATGGGAGATGGAAATAAGTTGGCCCAATCATTCATCAAGTTTTGTATTGGACCACAGTTCAGTCTCTGCTTGGATACAAGCGAAATGCTAATCTTCATGACAACACAGTAAAAGGCAGCTTTCAGACCAATGGGCATCGCTGCAGTGAAATCCAACACTTTCAACTGATGCAGCAGCCATTACCAGCTCTCCGGTGACACTGAGGTTATTGTAAATTTCACTTATCATTCCACTCAATTTAAATAACTAAAGCACACAGTCTGTCTCAAGGCTGTAAAAAAACAACAACAATACTCATATGCATGGATCTCACTTCAGATTCCCAAAGGTAGGAGACGGGGCTGCACAGCAGGTTTCCCATTGCCGCTACTAATTTATTCCCTGTGAGGATTAAACAAACCCTCATTCTTCACATTCCAGAGCATTCCCCCTCTCCCTATGTCTCAAAAAGCCCCAAACATTATCATGACCCCTGATTATTTACCTAATTTAACCTTGTGCAGCCGTGGTACCCCTCACCCGATTGTCATTCAGTTTCTCGCTCTTTTTTCATACATGCAATGTACTGTAATCTATTCACTCCATTTCTATTTGCTTCCTGACATTCCACCATGCACACAGATGTGTGTTTCAGATACAGACGTGGAAAATAAATATTCTCGACAGGGGTGACACGTCATTTCCAGTTCGCAGGGGAAACCCGCCTTCGTTGTCGATGAAAACCAAGCGGTTTGTTGCTACCATTTTCATTCAATCATTCAATGTCTTTACATTGTACACATTTTTTGCACTCTCGTGGTAATAATGCGAAATTACGTTATTTCAGCCAAACTTCAGGCTGCAGGTGTCGAGTTTTGCCAAACATCCTGCCGATACATGGAAAGATGAACCAACATCATGGCCAAGTGTAGAGCATGGCTATATTTACTGCTACTTGATTGAAAGTCCTGGTAATAAAGTTTTGTTACTCATATTAGCTACTCTTCTGTTCATACGCTTGGTCCTAGACTGCATTACTGTTAGTGTAGTTCCCACCAAGCACAGGCAAAACAACACTGGAAATAAGTAAGTTGTACTTTGTGTTATCCTTGGTATTTATTTAAATTTGTCTGTAATATACATATATGATTTTTTTCCGAAACAATTCAAGCAATCAAAGACACCAGTGGCTTTCTTGCTACTGGTTTATTGGGAAGCTTCTTCTCTCCAAATCCACCGTGAAAACTTAGGGCAGTATAAAGAGAAAATATAAATCATGTTGGCATAGCATAAACAAACAATAGCATGCCCAAAGTAAAACACATATGCACATACATATACCTCATTGGCTGCATGCAACGAAAGGGAACGGTCCTCAGGTTTCCTTATAATTGTTAACGTCTTATTAAAGTTCGCTGTGACAAATAAACTTTTCACCGGAGCTGATCGTTAACTGGTGCCAGTGTGTGACTTTTAAAAAAATTTTTAGGCTAGTTTATACACTACTTTAGTGTATTTCTGGAATACAGATCTCTGCAAAACATCAGGTACCTGGATATCATTTAAAAAGGCACTTTCCACCACCATGAGTGTTTTTGTTAATTGCTGCCAGCCATTAATTTCTGCGGTCTGGGGAACGATTTCTCGGTGGAAAAGTAAAAAAACGATACTTTTCCTCCTTGTTTAAGGTTGTGTGAACAACAAATCATGGCTTCACAACTCTTAGGCATGGCTGTGTGAGTTTTACGGCGGTTGGCAAACAGCTTCTAGGTGCATTGCCGTTAGGAATGGCTGTCTGCTGGGGCATTGTTTTCACCGACACGTCTTGAGAAAGTCTGGAAGTAGGTCAAAGTACCCGTATGATTCCGGTCAAGAATTGAGGAAGTGTTGAAGAAGGCATCATGCAATTTCGCACAGTGCCGCTATGACGACCCAATGCACTGAGGCGGTACTATCCTCTAACGGATACCAAAGCTCAGTCAAGTTGAGTAGAGCCAGTACCAAATAGTAGAAACAAGGCTTTAGATGCATAAGGCAAAAGCCAGCTGTTGCTCAAAAGATCAGTTGCCGTTAAAGACGACTCTCCGACCAACTTGTTTCAAAATATCCAAACAAGCACGAAAACAGACCCACCAACTTTGACGAAATGATTGAGCAAAAAAGTGCCTCATCACAAGAAAGCAAGATGACGAGACAGAACATAAGCTGTCACCAACTACAGTACGTCGCAAAAAACATGATTCTTACTTGAATGCTTCTGTTTAAGGAAATAAATAATACACAATTACTTGAAATGTGTTATTTCCATTGATATAATTAATAGGCAACAATGTAATATACTACTAATAACAGCGACCTAGTACATTAAAAGTATTTCATAAACACATTTTTAAAGAACGCAAAACATCGTCTATCGTTATCAACAAAATCCCAGAAAATATTGAGATATCACTTTCTGTCAATATTGCACATCCCTTCATATAGAAATTTACATTAGCAAGAAGTGATTAGGGAAAAACACTGTTTTTAAAACTCCACACTGTTTAAAAGGCAGGCAAAACCTATTCAGTCATCTATCTACACTACAATACGTCTTAGAAAATGGTCAGCATTACTGTTGACTAAGAATAATTTTTAGTTTAAGGGCAAGAGCGCAGAAAATAATGACATCATCATTCATGCTGCAAATCAAAATGACTTAACCTGAAATTATAGGTGGTTACCAGAAAGCCTAACAGTCTTATTTATTTTTTGAGTGTGGTACAGAATTTCCCTTTTTGGCTTGAGACTGAAAACATTTGAGGACTTCTGACCACAACCAGCAAAAACATTCTCCACATACCGGGCTCAAACCAAACTTGACTATACAGACACATTTTTAGCGTGAGGATCATAATCATGTCCATTCATCGTCAACGCTCCTCAGCCTCAGGGCTCTGGTTCATTACCGTTGGATCCCACAAATTGTGCTCCAATTTGTTGCAATGTTGTTCTAATGTGAACTTGTGCATGTGGATCAGGCAGCTGTCAAACAATCCATGATTACATTCACACGTATTCTCGTTAATCTCACTTGTGATAGCACTGGCAAAGATAACTGACAGGAAAAGTTGAGGCCCTCGCCTCCCTTGACTTATTCAAAACACAATTTTCTGATTAGGATGATGAAGCTACAGAAAACAGTGTCAGGAAAATAGAAGTTGGCTTGAAAACATAATATTCTTTGTGGGTCTTTGCAACTGGATATAACACGTTTTTTCCACACTGCAGATCAAGCTTTCGCAATTTGCTACATAAAAGAAGTCGTAAAGTGCAACTGCACACAGTGAAAATTCTAAAGCCATGGCAACGACTTCACACACAAGAAATTCTGAAGTGATAGTCAGTGAGCTGCTCACATATAAATTGTTATTTGTGGTGAGATTTACCCACAGTTACACACAAACACACACATGCAGCTCCCTCATCACAGTAGTATATGGTGATTATATTGGTGCAAAGATAATAGAAAAATGGTGGCTGCTAACTTATGAAGGCCTAGAGCAGAGGAAGGACACAGTCCAGAACTACTTGAAACCAGAGCGACTCAGCTCTAAGTGTGTGTGTGTGTGTGTGTGTGTTTGTGTGTGTGTGTGTGTGTGTGCGCATGACTGAGACAGACCTCATTCACATTCCCAGACAGTGGAGGTAGCAAACAGTCAGCGTGATCTGGGAAGTGTTCTGGTCTGTGGGTAACTGCAGTGTTTAAGTGTCACTTTGAAGCCACCACAAAAATGACAAAACGTAAATTAAACTCAGTTAAACTCACTGTTTTGCAAGTCATAAGTACGTCTAAAGACTGTGTACTAAAGTTCCAAGTCAAGTCTTAAGTCAAAACAAGCAAGTCCTGAGACAAGTGCCAAGTTGTAATACAGTAATTGAATGCATCGTGAAGTGTTAGAAACCACAAAAGCAATGTAGATTTTGATATTTACAAAGTGCACCTGAATGCACAGGGCAGATGCAGCACTCGTAAATGAATGAAAAAAGCTGCACTGTTTTTTATTACATTTTGGGCCAAACAATTCCCTGCCAGAGTGGCACATAGCCCTCTGAGATTTACTCACCACAATTGCTGCTTCCCGGGTGTTAATTTAGGACCCATTGCATTAATGTTAGTTGATTCAGGAAATAAAGGGAAATAATTCATTTGTGGTTAGGGTTGGGCATCGTCTGGATTTCAACGATTCTGATTCCGGTTCCGATTCTGCCTTGCAGTTCCGGTTCTTGACGGTTCTCAATTCCAGTTCTTGGTGAGAGCTTTTCTATAAATGTTCTATGTTTATGGAAAATAAATAATAATTGCTTTAATTAAGTTTATGATTTCATGTAATTTTTAAATAAATAAGTCGATGCAATGTTACAATTTAAAATCTGATTCGATGTACAGTAATTCATTTGTTCAGGTTAAAATGCAATAAGGAACAAATGTATCTCCTTAGCAAAGAGGGAACCTTAGTGGGACAGACACTATTGTTTTGATCAGTCAATCTGCCAAGGCTAGGTGAAAGGATGTCTCTCTTATAAAGCTCTACTTTTAAAAAAAAAACTTCCTTTCTTTCCATGACAAGCAGACAACAAGGTAGGATGCCTCTTCCTCTATGTTAGTGCTACATGCCATTTTGTATTCCTATTTGTTTTCATGTCAAGTATTGATTTATTTGCACTGTGCTCGTTCACAAACATAGTTCTCATGGCGTTACTGAGGTGTGGATGCTTACTAGATCAGCCCGTTCAAGCAGTAAACGCCCGCTGTGTCTGTGTTGTTGTAAAAAGAGATACACTGACTCATTCATATATTCGTGTCACATTGTGGGATCACTGCCACTAGCTTAGCAGCAGTAAACTGGTTACTAGTGTTAGCAATCTGCAGACGTTCATCTACGAAAAAATATATTTCAGTATTTGCATTTGACACAGTTTCTAGCGGCTTGGTCAAGTATCACTTTCTTGCTTTCTTGCTATTGAGAATAAGACAAACGTTTTGTAATTTTCACTTAAACGATTGCGGCGAGGTGCTGCAGGCTGTTGGCTCAGGGTTGACTGAGGAGGAGGCTGAGGAAGGTGAGGGAGACCAGCGCAGCATGTCAGACCACGGTACACGCGCTGATTTGTGCACTGTGTAGGCGAAGGTGTTAAGTCATGTTAGCTGTGCTCCTGTGTTCCTGTGTTGCACGAAATAAGTTTGGCACAGGTGTTGCACTGTGCCGACTCAGCATTATTCAGGGCAAAATAAAGCCACGCTTTTAAGCACTGTTTGCTGTGTGCTCCATTGCGGAGCTTGGCTCAAAGTACCCATCCAACCTGTGAGGAAGCTGCATGCCACCACCACGGATACAGAAATTTAACTTGAGTGCGAGCGAAACGTATTTAGGAAACGATGAGCGGAATTGAAATTAAAACCTCTTAACGATTCCGGTGGAATCAGAGTTTTAGAACCGATTCCAATTTGGAACCGGTTCTCGATGCCCAACCCTATTTGTGGCATGCTTTTTAAGGCTACGCTCACACTACAAGCTTCATTGTTCAATTCAATGCCAAAGAAATCATTGGCACAAATCAATTAAATCGTTTATCAATGTGAGGTGTCTTTCTGTAGGTAATACAAAACTTCCAAAAATTATTTATCTCATTTATTTCAGGTTTTCCCATACATCAATTTATTTGTGGTGGCCTGCAACAGGATCATCATTGCCTTCCACATATTCATTTTCTATTTTTGCAGCTGTGCATCCCCTCCTCTCGTGCTGCGGGTGAAAAAAAAAATCTAAAACTAGAGTTACTGTTAATCTGTGGGAAACACTGAATTGTTGAAGATATAATCAAACGATTCCAGGTTTCACTGGCTGTGATAGAAACGAGTCACATGGACGCATATGTTTTTCCATCCATCTCTGTTTAAGCAGCGTTCCAATACTGTTCAGTCTGTGTTGAGTTTGAAAGACAGACTGAATAAAAAAAAAAATAGAAACCATCATTACAATATCACTAGCCTCCATGTCAGCACCCAATTGGGACTGTGTGCAAATCTCAGAGATGACGAGAAGAGAGATGACTCACTTGTTAGCTACTTCAATCATCAGCTCTGGAATTAAATGTGTTAAATTTAGGATGTTAAGACTTTTTCTAAACAGGATTTAATGTCTTCTGGGTGCTGAGGGGGTAGACTACAGCATTTGTTCTGGGCAGAGGGAGAGACAGCTTGTTATGCAAAGCTGAAAAAATAAATGAATTGGAAAATCTCTAAATAATAAATTAAAGCCCATTGAAAATATCAAATGGGGATAAGAAATACGGTATTTTTATACAGTTTGGCTCATAGATCAAACTCTTTTCAGTTACCACAATGTACTTTTCGGGTCATATGGCCATTTGGAACTGCTGAGTGACTAAACAGATCAACTGCGTTACTCACTGTACTGCTGTTGAACCAGCTGCCAGTAAGGCATTCATAGCCATTCATGAGCCTCCGAATAGAAGGGCAGAAAGTCCCACTGAGCTGACTGGCCATTTGCGTGTGTGAGTATGTGTGTGTTGGTGTGTATGTGTGTGTGTTATGTTCTGGAATTCGGATGCCCCTGGGTCCCTCCCTACCAGCACTGGGGCCTCTTGGGTGTGGAACAAGCTTTGTTTTCAGCAGACTGGTGGTGCAACAGAAGTGGTACTAAGGGGAAGTCAGGGAAGTTGTGGTAGAGTCAAAATATGGAGGTTTTATGGTAATTAGTTCTGTGTTTCATCATTATCAGCCACAAATAGTACAGCTCTACTCTGTGCAAATCTGTAACAAAGAAAAAAAAAAAAGAAGAAGTAAAAATGCAGCTTATTCAGGGGAGATGTGTCATTTTCACCTTTGCAGAATGAACAAATGGGTGGAGAAAGTTAATCCTACTGACAGTCAGTGGATCTTCCTGGGCATCTGGCACATGTGAATATTTCCCAGGCTGGCCAGATGAAATGAGAAGGGTGTGGTGGTAAGGGACTCAGAAAGGAAAATGAGCAAAGGGAAATTGTGATAGCAGAGAGAAAGATCATAGTGGCACATGGGACTCCAAAGAGCTATAAATAACATCGTGTCGCCTGCTGACACACTTACACATTAAATCCTTAGTGTGCTTCAATACTTGTGATTCAGTTTCAGGATAGTGACGACAGTTGGCAGCTGAGATCACAGACAGAAATAGTCCGTCATCGTGGGTTAGTGAATGTCCCCAGCCTTCCGGAAATGACAAAAAAAGTGTGTGAGGAACCACCTGACGGAGGGCGTGCTGGTTTCTGCAGCTATGATGTCCATTCATTGCTTGTCAGACAGAAACAGTGATTTCATGCCATAACTGAACTGCATCAGTTGATCTTCATAAAACACAATCTCAATCTTCTCCTTTGATACCTTTCCATCAGTACCAGCCTTAACTTTTTCAGCAATTCAGCAAAACAGTATCTCTTCAGTGGGATCTGACAACACGGGTTTGCCATTGCGTACATCATTGAGTCCTGTGCACCCATGACCCTGTCGCTGGTTCACCGGTTGTCCTCCCTTTTGGTAGGTACCAACCACTGCAGACCAGGATCACCCAACAAGACCTGCAAAATTTTGGAGATGCTCTGACCCAGTCGTCTAGTCATCACAGTTTTAGCCTTTGTCAAAGTCACTCAGATCCTTATGCTTGCCCGTTTTTCCAACTTCCAATGCATCAACTTTGAGGACAAAATGTTCCCTTACTGCCTAATATATACCACCCACTGACAGGTGCCATTGTAATGACATAATCAATATTATTCACTTCACCTGTCAGTGGTTATGAAGTATAATGTGCTAATTAGTGAGCTTTAGCATTGCTGGTTGTCTGTGCTAAGATAAACTGCTGCTTCATACATGGGCTGACATGCTGCACACGTCACACGTAACAAAAGAGCAGTATTGGTCATCTAATCTAGCTCTCTGCCATAAAGTGTGTAAGCATTGTTATTCAGAAATGTTGAACTATTCCTTTAATACATACATAGAGAAAAATACTGGAGAGTAGAGTCGAGAGAGAAAACAAACAAAGGACTTCAAGCCAATCTTATAAAGTTTTAAAAAAACTATTACAAATATGCGTTATATGAAATTGGCTGCTTCATGTCCAAGTGCTGGTTAATTTAGGTAAGAGCAATGGATTTAAAAGGATATTATTGACAAATACACACGGATTTGAAGGGTCTCTTGCTTGTTAAATTCAGCCTCTCAGCTGCATGTCTGTAGGTTTGTATTTGACTCAGAAGACAAAGTCACAATGTCTGAGCTTGACTCCACTGAAATCATTCAGACCGGCTTTCCGCTTTTATGTCCCACAAGGCACATTTTTAAAATGCTTCTGATCCAGGGTGAAATGTGAAAAGTCTGGGAGGGGTAGAGGGGTATCAAGGAAGATAGAGCAACTGAGAGAGGAGGAGAGGTGTAGCACCAGGTCCCATGTTTTTTCTCATGGAGAGGTTCTAGGCTAGAGTGGCAAACATTCTTGGGATAATTAGAAGAGTCTTTGAAATCTAATATGTTTATTGCCCTGCATTAGCCGTAGTTCATGTCTGTTGCCTTGAAGATGCATGCCAGCTATATGGCAGCATAGCAGAGAGACAACATACGAGTTCCAACAGTGGAATGGATATGCATGGTTAAAATTTCAAGTCAGGAGTCAGTGAGTAACATCTGGCGAGTCTGGGAATGAGACAGATTCATGCAGCTTAAATAGCTGTACTACCTGTAGACTGTGCCTGGTGCAGAGGAAGAGCAATACTTATAAGTGACAGAGCAAGAGAGAGAGAGAGAACCAAATACATGCAAACACACAAAATACAAGGTGGAGAACAGCGAGCAACAGTTAGAAATGATGTACCTTTTGGGTCAGTAAACACAGAGGTCGTACCAGACAACACAAGCAGCTTCAAAATAGCAGATCACAAAAACACAGACGCACACATGTTCTCAGTTTCCCACAATAGTGAAGTGAGGTCTATTCTCTGCTTCTGATGTTTCCCAAAACTATTCAGAACATTAATCATTGGCTGAGCGAAACAAACTTCAATCATATTCCAGTCCTAAGCTCAGTAGCAATAATTTCCCCAATAAAAACTGTTATCTTTATCAACCAAATCTATCATACCTAAAAACATTCTTAAAGACTGAGTCTGGATTTCATCATACTTGATATATATTCAGTTCTTACAAAGACACAGCCTTCTGCGTGGTTTAAGTTCACCTTAGTTCATTGAAGTCCTTTAAGTTTTCTATCTGAGGATCCGAATGAATAATTCAGGATTTTGTCAAAAATCAAAACACAGTATGTTGTTCCACCTTCGACATACGAGCTGAGGAAATATTTTACTTCATATTAATGAGTGTGTTATGCTGTGATCCACAGTGTGCGCCAAAACCTGCAGGAAAAAAGATTGGCACATGTATGTCTTTCCTTTTTTCTTTTACAAATGTGTGATCTCCTCCTTTTGGCACAGTTTAGGTGTTTTATAAAATGCAATGAAAGCTTTAGATGAAGAGAAAGCTGCATAACTGCACTCTGGTTTTTCATCACTCTGGAATCAACTCCTGTCAAGCATTATGGACACCTCCCAACACACCTCATCATGCCCATGCATTGTTCATGCCCGATACTGTGAAGAAGGATTACCTTCAAATGTCCCATGGAAATATAATACAGATTATCACTACTGGCAGGCCGCCAGGCCAACGAGAACCCCCCCAACCAGGCCCAAAAAATATCTTTTATATGCAGAATATCGTCAAATATTCATTCATTCGTAAATAATCGTTTGCATTTGGGAGCCTCTGTGCTACGATGTTGTGTAAAGCGAGTCTGCCTCTCTCTCTGTGTCCACCCCGACTCAGAGCTCTGTCTCTCTGACTACCTCTGTCACCAACTAGCAAACAAACCTGGGACTATTTGAATGAATGCCGCTGTGCGATGTAGTGATGGGACTGGACAAATCTCGGTGATGAGCTGCTTTAAGAAGATACACACAGAGCAGTTGTGTGGTCACATGAATGGGGCGTGTTCAAACGTAGTTGATAGATTTAAAAAAAAAAAATTTATATAAAGTTTAGAACAACTTATTTTCCAAGTAACCTTAGTAAACCAAAGAATTTCTTTCATTTGTTGTAACTTGAGCCTGAAGTGTGGCAGTGTGCAATAAATGCAGTTTATTGAGTCATCTTCTCCTTCTGATCATGGAAATAAAAAAACAAAAACTTGGTGCACATGCATGGTCTTTATCAGCTCTCGCCACTGGGCCAAAAAAGATTTCTAGGGGGAAAACTGTACTGCTTCTCAAAGGTCAATGATTTTATACATTTCTCTGCTTGGCGTTATCACCCAGGTATGATTGAGACGGAGGATATCTTGAACTGCGGTTTGCACTATGACTCTGACATATACACATTTTTGTTTATGTTAACAGATTATAAATGCTGCACAACAGCATGCTTACCAAGAGTGTAAAATTAGCCTTGTGCTTTTGGGTGTTGCCTTAAGGCCAATGAAAGGGAACAGGAAGCAGTTGCAGGAGTTATGGCAGAGAGCACTTGGCAATGTAATCGATTGCAGATGGCGGACCGTGGGGTGGCTTGTTTGGCCCACAGTGGCTCTTTGTCATGGCTAGGCCTACCATAATCCAACAGGACAAGGCTGATTTCGTGTGTGTTTATGCTGGCACCTCTCATATCACAGTGCTAAGGCTGCAGCCCCGCAAAAGGCTGCAGGGGTGCAGTCACAAAAACAGTGTGGGATTATGTGGCAGTGAAGCGCTTAATTATATGGGGCCATTGAAAGAATATAAAATAATATACTAGAACAGAAAAGTGATAAAAGGTTACGAGAGTGTTACATTTGCATGACAAATACAAGCAAAACTAGGGCACAGCAACAAGTGGAGGTGAAACAAAAATAGACTGCCTCAAAATATTGATGTGATTTGCTGCACACATTAATGAATACACACGCATCGTCAGTTGCTCATAAAAGAGAGTGATGCAGTAGATCAAGCGACCAGTCACCAAGCTACTTTTCACCCTGGCCTGGTTTGCAAGGTTGTGGGTGCCAGTGAGAGAGCAGTGACTCCATCAGTCAGGTAACCCAATCTGTCATGTTGGCATGTGGCATCAATGCTATGTGTCTCACATGATAACACTATCCAAGAATGAGGGTAATACATGGCAGAGACCTTAAATCATCTCTCAGTTGTCTCTGACAATCACAATGTGTGTGTGTGTGTGTGTGTGAGAAATAGATATAGATTGCCTTCTTAACATCCATACTTGATCTGTGATATCAGCCTCTGTAATCTATATCTGTATATTGTGTCTATTATTTCTCCCCAATCAAGGTTAGGGAGAAAAAGTGTCATGGACGAACGAAAAAATAGGAAATCATGTATGATCGCCTAACAGAAAAATGGCTCAACAGCAGTCTGCCATTAAAGGACCATCTGACACACACACTCACACAGACACTCCTTACTCCCATTGACCTGCACACCTGTCTTGTCACTCAGTCCCTGGGTTTCCACCAAGCCCCCTCTCCAGCCCTCTCTACCGCAGAATGAGGCCTAATTTCCCAGAGAAGAGCTCTGCGGCGCGCGCACACACACACACACGCACACACACGCGCGCACACACACACACACACACACACACACACACACACACACACACACACACACACACACACACACACACACACACACACACACACACACACACACACACACACACACACACACACACACACACACACAGCACCCTGGTCCCAGCCCCCTTCAGACTGCACAAAGCCCCCATTGTGAGGCACAATGCTGGCCACCCCCTCTGTCTTTCCCCTGTACCCTCTGCTCTGTTTCACCCATAACTCTCTCCCCTCTGCCCCTCTTGCTTTTGCCTGATTCCCTCATTCTCTTTTTTTTTTAGAGCTCTTTCAAATCTCTTCTCTCCTCTTTATTCTTAAATCTCTACTATCCATCCTGGTAATCATGTCTGTAGGGTGTCTGCCCTCTTTTATCCTTGCTCAGCCCTTTCCCCCAGTATCCTCTTCAACATTAAGTCCTTCAATATACCATCTTCTCTTCTCCAATCTCCCAGCATGGCCCTCGCTCTTGCCTCTAAATTCTAAGAAGTTTTCCACTTATCTGACGGTCTGTTGGTTCACCTTCTAAATCCCCTTCAGTTCTCTGGTGGATAACAGGAGTCCTGACTGTCACTGGACACAAAATATTAAATGCAACTCTCTCTGCTGTTTATGTTATTTGCGGTCTCGCCTTTTTTTTAAAACCAAAACTCTGCTAATTTATAGCCACTAAACACTACTTTTTCTTGGTAAATTTTTCTACTCTGGGACACAGTTTGGTAGGGGTCCCACAGTGAAATAACTCTAAAAACTGCAGCGTTGCCCCTCTCTACACAAGTAAATGTTGTTCTCAAACTGCTGTAAAATGTGGAACTGCAAGTAAATACAGCATCAGTATTTATGATATGTACAGGTCTCACTTTACAATGTCCACACCAGACAAAGAACATAAATAAATAAATTCTTCCACACAAAATGTGTAACTAGTATAAATTGAAAATATAGAGTGAGCAGACTACCAAATTACCAAATCAAATGTTGCACCTCTTCCTGGTCATAAACTCAATATTTCACTCGTGTGTGCGTAGACCTTTTTTTTTTGGTTTGCAGAATACTGCCGGCTTGGGTGTGCCATTTTTGCAGCTTCCACACTCTTGGGCTCCATTTTCATCTGGTATTTAAATGTGATTTGAGTGTCTAAATGTTCGTAGGCTGTATATGAATGTGAAATTTGCACAACTTGCCTTTTAAGTCCTAACACTCCTAACAACCGCGTGCATGAAATATGCAGCACATGAGCAGCAATGTCAGAAAATTCTGTATTCAGTGAGAAACAGAAACACCTGAAACTTGCTTTCTCTCTGTTCAGCCATTGCTAAACAAGTTGTGCCCTACAGTGCTATCTCTGCTACTCCAACTTAACAAATTATTCCACCCCAATCACAGAGTCAAAGTGAAGGAAACTGCCATAACTTTGACCACTTTGGGGTGGAGTTGCAAGACTGGCACTAGTCTACAGAATCTGCTGCTGCGGTATGTGATTTTCCCTTTGCCAAGCTGCAAACCAAATTCTGTCATTTAAATGTTGCCCCGCCTGTTGGAAAAGCATACTCGTATATGGGTTACATGCAGAGCGCTATCTGAAAATAATGACCAGTCCTGTTGGGGCCCCTGGATTTCTTGAGTAAGCTGAGCTACACAAATACTACTATAAAATGCTGTTGCCCCCTGGGTGCAAAGTCTTCCTAATCCATCTTCCTGAGAAACAACAGCATGAGACAGAAACAGAAAACAAACTGATGAGGTGAGGGGAAATAACACAACACAAAAGCACAGTCACCACAAATCATCCAAACCTGGAAATAGGCCAGTAAGGTGTGGTCTGACTGGTTGAGGGGTGAAATAAGAGAGCTGTCCGTTAAACTGAGGCCTAACCATGGCAACCCCGGCTATACCCAGATGGGGAGTAGGGAAGAGAAGGTGGACATTCCACACATTTATCCTCCTGTGTTTCCTGATCAAAGGTAGAGAAAGAAGGAGCAAAGCAAAGGGAACCACCTCAAAGCTTCCAGCAGAGCTGCGGTTTGTATTTTTCATGTTAAGTGAAAGGCGACCACAATGCCTTCATGGATGTGGGGAATTTTCCTCGTGAGGCCAAAACATTCTGGTTGAAAGAAAGGAAAACATAAAGGAGTAGACTGAACAAACTAGTAAGTAAAGCATAGAGAGGGGTAATCACTGACAGAAGAAAGAAAGCAATTATAAAACAGCTTTTCTCACCCAGAACAGGAAATGAGCCACATGTAACAGGTTGAAGAGATTCAGGCAATAACACACAAAAGTCCTGCTTTGCTGCAAGCTCAAATATTATCATTCAACAAGTGATACCTCTATGTGAGTGAGATCCAAGGGTAACGTTATTTTGGTCGCACACACACACACACAGGTATCCATGTTGACACACACTTGCTCAGAAGCCCTGTGGGTAATGAGCTTCTCTGACGACTGTGACCACTTGACAATGACTCAGCTTGTAGAATTTAGCACAGCATGGTATGGAAAGGTGGGACAGTAATGACCTAATTCCACTGTCTGCTTTGAACCCCCTCCCCCTGTTCAAGGGACAGAAGTCCAGAGGAATGAACAGAGGAAAGAATGGAACCAGAAGAGAGATGTCCCACATCCAGACAAAAAACATCTCGCAGAATGATAATAGTATGGGTATGTCATTCTGACTTATGCTATATTTAGTGTGTGGAATATAAAGTAAGTGCAACAAAGGGGCTGCAAACAGGGGGGAATACTAATAAAATATCTGTTCGTACTTTTAGAACCAGACCACTGAGGCTCTAACCTTCACAAGACACACTTTGAGGTCCTGAGCCAGACAGTGAAAATTGATGGTCCACGTTCTGGCTCTGCTCAGCCCAAAGGCTCCCATCAAAGTCTCAGCAGCGTGGAGATCCAGACGGCTGAGCCCGGAGCCCAGAACACAGCTTGAGGATATGTAATGACAGGGAGCCTCCAGCACATTAGTCAGACACACAATTCCTGGAGCTTTACAGTTGCAGCTGCGGAGGTCAAACCGGATCATCAGTAGCCTCATTTCCAGCCTTTTTACGGTGGGACTGGTGTACCTTTATTCCGGAGATCTGTATAAATGTAATGAAGGCGTATTGGGGGGTCTGTTTTGCTCCACCTGTGACACGGCAGTGGAGGTAGTACCAGTGGCAAATGGAACATCTTTGTAAACGTGAGGTGAAAAGGCAGGACGTGAGTGCGACCCAAACCGGAAGACTTAAAAATTAGCTTGTAGCTGTTAGCAGCTAATTCAAAAATGAATAAAAGCAACTGAAAATGTCTTCAAATTGATGGGACAGCACAACATTAGGGAGGTCCTTATCCTCCAATTAGAGGACGAGATCAACCGATGTAACAGGGAAGGTAAATGTTTTTTTTGTCATGTCAATTCATTCTTCACAAAACACTGTTTGACCCATATGTTCGACTTCACACTAGACGTCGACGCTGCTGTATTATTTGCTCGTGGAACCGCTGCTTGCTTTTTTAAAATCACACACCTGAGTGTTGTTGTGCCGCCATTGTCTTGTTCAGAGAAAACAAGTTAAAAGTGCTGAGAACGGTCTACGTTGCGGTGCAGTGGCACAATATTTGTGTGAAAAAAAGGCTATAGACACTGTCACATCAAGGCTAACACATTGGACAGGACACATCGGCAAGGATGCCATAATAGTGAATCTAATCCTTTATATGTGAGACAACATTCAGGACAAACCAAAGGGAGAAAGTAATGGTGTCATGGTTTGACACTGGTGACACACAGAAGAGATGCAAAAGGCTGTCTAAATCCTGATAGACTGTGATAGAGACTCTGCTTATCACAGCTGGTCTTCTCCATCAGAGATTCTAAAATAATAAGTCAGACCCAACATGGGTCACAATCCTGTTTCTTGTGGGTCATTACTTTGTCAACATGCACACGTGTTCTTCATATTACACACACAGTGGGGTGCAGACTAAGTTTTATTATATATTTTAAATTATCTTATATCTTATTCCCTCAAACACTTTGGGCCAGCTTTGACACGGACGTAAAATATAAACTGTAAGCTAAGATTTTGCGTGTGAAACATCTTACAGTTCAAGGAATGAACCAGCTTAGGATGAAGACAACTGTGCAGAATCAGAGCAGTAGGTCAAGTTAATGACAACCTGAAGACTGATGCTGGCTGAAGTCGGTCTCTCTCTTTGTAACAGGGCACCAGTTCTGTCTCTCCAAATGAATGGAAGGGGAAACACTTGACTATAAATTGAACTGCTACTCACACTGAATTTTAATCTGCGTGCTTAGGAAAAAAGAGGTGCAGTGCAAAATTAATCCTTTCCCCGGTGTTAATACCTCATTCAATCCAAAGCAGGTGTTGTGGTGATTAGTGCAGGGTTGTGCGGTGGTGTGAGAGGACAAAACTGGGTCACCATCATTCGCTCTGTGAAGTCGGCCGGCATAGAGTCCAGTTTCTAGATTCCTGCTTGGGAGCAACAACTCTTCCAGAGTATTTCTCCTCCCCTGCTGGTGCAGTCTCCTGGCAGTGTGAAGTGTGTTTGAGGTATCAAGCAACATAATAGAAACTTACAGCATGTCAACAAGCTGGTTTGATCGCTGGGTTGTGTGACTGGTCACTGGAGCATGATGTCAAGTTATACGTGCCTCCAAATGTTAGTCTGTTTCAACTTTACACCGCAGGATCACTGCGTTTCTTTTACGGAAACGCTGCAGCCTAGACGCACTTCTCACTCTCTAAAATTAATGGAAAGACTGCCGCAACACCTGATTTGCAGTTTAAAAAGTTGACAATGAAGTCCAATAGTCACTGATTACCATACAATTACCCCAACATGACCACAGACCTCTTAAAACATAACCAGCGATGTTGCATCGTCTTTGACCTTACAACCTTTCACACACTTCACACAGTAATCTCCTGGGCTATGCAGTCAAGCCCAGCGCTGCCTGGAAGTGAGCTAAATTCCCGACCAAAGGAGCAAACACTTGTGTAAAAAACAACCCACTTCAGTTTCTGGCCATGTTGATACCAGTATCCAAAATTTTGCTTATCAAATGAAGGTAAAAATATGTTTGTATCTTCCTAGAGATGATGAAAACTGATAAAATACATAACAATTTCACAACTCCATGAGGTAGCATTGTAAAACAATACAATTCACACATGACATTTTCATAAATTTGTCAGTGAAGATCAATATAAAAGTCGGATAAAACTAAAACGAGTGTCTGTCATACCTTGCAGCATGCAGCGGTATGCTGACTCAGAGATGGCATAGATGTGTGGAGGCATCTCGTGTCTCTTTTTCCCTCTGTACATCTCAATGATGTTCTCTGAGTAGATGGGAAGGTTCTTGTAGGGGTTGATTACCACACAGAACAGGCCAGAGTACGTCTGTAATTAAACATACCAAACAGAAAATAATGGGAAAATTAATAAACAGTGGGGGGAAACAAGAGCCGGCACCTCAGCATCAGATTCACTATATTTGGCTAAAAGTAATGGAAAATAGAAATGCACAATAAACTTTCACTAGAATTGGAAGCAGATATAAAGAGAAAATGTAAAACACTAATGGCTGTTAAATTAAAATTGAGCATGCAAGTGTCTAGTACTTTAAATAAGTCTGTGTCGAATCAGTGAAGCAGGACCTGTCATTACCCACTTTTCAGGGGCTTACATCATCATAGCAGGCATGCAACACAGTGAGATACAGGGCAGACTGAGTGAATGAAACACTGAACAGACTGTTGTTTCCTGAAACAAAATGCCCTGTGAGTCCTAATGAGAGTCTTTAAAAAAAAAAAAACACAGTGTGACAAAATGTGAACAAAGAGTGTATGAATATAATTAAGACTCCTGTTGTAGGAAGTAGTTTGCGCTGCAAACATTTAGCTTACTCTCTAAGTAATTGTGTTGCATTTGGCTGTGTAATTAGCCCTACGATCTCTCTCCAGAGAATGTGCATGGTATGAACACTTGTCAGCTATGCTTCAGGCTGAAACAACCAACGCAGTCAGGAGTGAGTGAGAGGCCCTGGTGGGGCCATGGCCCCACAAGCATTCTGCAGATGTTATAGGGGCTTTGCATGTCACCTTTAAAAGACACAAGGAACGAACCGCTTTCCCAGTAATACGACTTCACTGGCATGTAGGGCTAATCCTCGAGGCCCACGCAAATGCCCACTTCTACTTACCTCACCCACCGGCAGTATGTACTTACTGAATGTGAACTTTAACTACAGCTACGTGCAAATGTATACAAATATATGGAACTTAATGTTTAAGAGGAGTGAATGAGAGTCAATAACACTGAAGTAATGTAAAGCTAAAGCTGGAAACCGGTGAGTAAAGTAGCAATTGTCCCAGTAAGTAATACAATCAATCACACGTGGATTCATTCACCAACAAAAAGATATACATCACATCCAGACACATGCTTGATGGATATTGTGAAGCAATAAGGCCCATCTGGTTGGAGGCCCCAAGAATCAGAGGCAGCTGGCTCCCCGCTCACTTCAAGGTTACAGTGACAGACATGTTTGTTTGTTCTGTGTCCTCCTGGGACCATATATAAACTCTCGGGTGACTTTTTGTTTACAAGAAAAAATTGCATAAAATTAAAAAAAAAGAAAAAGAAAGAAGGAAAAGGAAAATTTAGAAGGGCAATCTGTAAAATGTTTGTGGTGAAGGAGTGGGTCCTAGCGTGGCCCTTTGAGTTCATAAAAAGACACATGTTCTCTACAAACTGCAGTCTGAAATAAATGACTAAGCCTCCGTTTAAGAGCTTTAGCTGTTAAAAGCCATAAACCAATGAAGTAAATTAGAAATACTATGTCCTATGGGGATCGCTTCAAATCAAATCATCAAACATTATAACACCTGCTTATTTAAACTATATTCACAGAGTGAGGCACCAAGCTGTGAGCGACTCTGTGGAGCTGGAGAGAGCAGACTGCAGCCATTATGTGGCAGCTTAGTATGGGCTCTTGGTGAGCATTTAGCCACTGGTGCTCTGTGTTGCTGATACAGAACCAAAAAAAAAAAAAAAAAAAAAGCACGAAGGGTGAAAAACAGAAGGTGGGGGAAGGAGAGAGAGAGGCAGACAGAAGCGAAGAGTGCTGCAATGATCCGGCTGACAGGGCTTCCTCAGGTCCAATCCAGTTGAGAAGCAGAGGTGTAACAAACAGTGAACCATGTTCCCGGCCTTCCCTGTAAATTGCTTTTCAACCTGAGGGAAGGAGAGACAGAAGGCCTGCTGAAATTCAAACTCTCCACTCTCCTTTTTCGAGGCTAATGAAAAATTTATTCACCCTTATCTGAAACCTGGAGCTGCTATAAATAAGGGGCCTGTTCTGTTCTCTTCAGGGCTGCAACGAGCAGCACTGAGGCAGCTGGCAAGGCAGCACAGAGATACCTGGACTGAATCTTCTACTCGGACAGTCCCAGGCAGCTGAGGGGCTAAAGGGGACATTGTGATATGCTGCATCGTGTCTCTAATGCATCTTTAATTTAAAGTTAAAAGCATTACAGTAGGGAGCCCTCTCTTTAACAGGGTTGAAATTGTGCATCAGTGTCTGCTTGGGAAACAATCTAAACTCCAAAAACAACAGTGGCTGAATTTAACTGTGACATGCACATAATGTTGGAGGTCCCTTATTAATCCCTCAATCTGTGCAACCATTTAAACAAAAATGCCTTCAAATTGAAAAGAAGCAACAAGAACTTTTTGCGTGTTGTTGGGTGTTTGCTACATCTATTTGGAACGTTCTTTGTCCCTCTGTTTATCCTGAAGAGGGTCTAAAGCTCGAATTGTTACATCTCCAACAACGTTTTTGCAATCAACAGAACTGTGCAGGAGCACGCTCTTCTCTTGTATTGCGTGTTGTTGCGATCCCGGAATTATTGTGAAAAATCTTGCAGGATCATCACAGATTGTATATAGAACATTTACTACTACTGTTGCCAGCTCACAGAGCATACGTCTAGCTCAACACCGCCTGCCAAACTCACATGTCTGGCCCAGTCCAGGAACGACAAGGTGATGTTTCAACTCTGAAATCAGATCCAGGAGATGAGATACCGTGGCCTAGTAACAGCTGAGCAACATACAGCCAAAAGCAGACACAACAGACCGTTCCATCTGCCATCTCTGATCCATCAGGCAGCGTGGATACATGGCCCGGCTCCATTGCAGAGGCTGGAAAGTCTCTCTGCGTGCAGATGCAGCCTCAATGTCATTGATGTGTGAGGAGTATTGGAGGCGTTGACCGTTTCCATCATGGTGCTTCACCAACTCAGGATCATTTTTTTGCAATTTCATGACAAAGCTTGACTCGGCTTTTGAAATATGACCAGTAGACTTTAAATGTATGATTTGTGTTCAAATCACATTGACAGCAATAAGACATTTTCTGTTTTCCTGCAGATTTAATAAGTTTGACATTTGAATCTATTTATTCAAAATCAATCTGTGATATCGCAATCTTTTTTTTTCTCAATTTTGAAATGCCTGGTAGACTACAGCCAGACTTTTAATAGCCTATACATTTCTTAATTCGCATCATGCATTAATTTTCGGAAACAGCTTATCCTGTGCAGGCCGCGAGGGGCCTATCCCAGCAGACACTGGGTGAGGGGCGGGGTACACCCCTGGACAAGTCGCCAGTTCATCGAAGGGCCAACACATAGAAAGACAAACAACCGTTGACACTCCCATTCACACCTACAGGCAATTTAGAGTCACCAATTCACCTGCATTGCATTGATGTTAGTTCTTTTTTTGGCAGAAGCTCTTCATCTCATCTCCTCATCATCATCGAACTCATGTTACATTGTTTAGGGAGAGCCACACAATGTAATTAATCCAATCAGCGTAGCAATGTAGTTGCCTAAATCACACCAATGGTATAGTCGTGTAGAGTGGATCAGATCTCCGAGCCAGTGACCTTATGTGAATTTGGAAACCGAAGTAAGAGGACATTAAATACTACGGTGTCTATACTCACACATTCATGCTGCTTGTCAAAATCATGATCACATGAAAAGCAAAAAGAATATCCAAGGTTAGATCAGGGTCCTCTTAATATCCCACAGAAAGAGGGGTAGTATGTGACTTTAATTCTAACATGTATAAACTCTCAACAGGGATATGAGAAGGAACATGATTGTGCAGTTTTGTTTCTGTGTTTTTCTATGCTGCTTCATCTCATGCCCTGCAGCAGATTCAGCGTTAGAAAACAGAAAAAGGTTTAAGTAGGAAAATGGGACAAGTTCAGCTCACAAACGTCTAACGTTTGAATCCCAGAAACATCCCAAACATCATAAAAAGTGTGGGTGTGTGTTATAAGGTTGGGTCAAGATGCAAGAAAGACACAAATTCCATAACATTGTTGTCCAGGAGCAGTGACGCAGAGACAGAGTGTGGGAAACAGTAGTGCTGGTGAAGACAGGACGGACACCGAGCAGCAGCAGAGCTGAAGTGGGCGGCAGGAGACGGACAGACGGACGAGCTTTTTTGCCATGGAAGAATGCTGAGGCTTTCTGACAGCTGAGGCTTATCTAACGACACAAAGGCCTGCTTGTAGCCCTGCTAGTGTGTAGCATTTTGGAAAGCCTGTGACTCACCACCTCACAGATAGCAAGCTGCAACAATAACCCGAGTTGGCTAAACAGGTTGACTGACTTCACAGGCATGGAGCCGTCAGATGGGGAAAGGGCCATAGAGGGAGCCAGCAGAAGATAGAGTATCCGCTCATAGAGGCCTAAAAATGCAGCCTCGAGGTTTCTGTTGCTGGCCAGTAAATCTGTGTGACTGTGTGATTATGAGCCACGGAAAAAATATTGGCCAAGACAAAGAGAGAGTATGATCACACCTCTGACAACGCAGTACTACTACGATGTTGCTGGGTGTTTAAGTGACAAAAAGCAGGACTATTTTTTGCTGATAATTACATTGCTGTAAATGGGCAAGGTGATTTGACTTCACAATCAATATCATGGTTGTTTTAAACCGTTACTTTATTTCAGCCCTACGTTTTATAAAGAAAAGTAGCTGCGCAATTATCCGTAGATAAAAAGTTTTTAAAATGCTTGGAAACAAAATTTTTTATTCGTTTGTGTTTGTTTTTAGTTTATGATTATTTTTATTATTATTTATTAATATTATTTTATTATTATTCAGATCTCTAGATCTAATAGTTATGAACCGTCTGCACCACTCTTCAGGAAATATTCACTATTACCCATTGACAAATTGAATATTTTTCTAACCCGTTTATTCATGTACAAGTACAATAAGCAAGACCCCCCCCCCTGATTCCTTCAATAATAATTTCTTTATTTTCTCATCTGACATCCGTTCATATCCTACGAGACATAGTAATCATCTCCACTGACCCTTCTGTCGTACATCTTGCCATCAATGTAACATCACATTTAGAGGTCCTAAACCCTGGAATGCTCTGGTCTTGTCTCTGAGGTCAGGATCATTACAGTCTGTTTACAGAATGCAATTGAAGGACTATCCAACTTTGACATAAGTTTATTTTTTATTTTTTGTTCTCTCTAGCTTTGTCTTTTCATTATTGTTGTGTCCTTGTGTTCCCTTTCTGCTCACTATTCTTCCAATGTTTACTTACTTACTACTTTGGATTTTGTTTGTAGTGTTTCTTTTCTCTCTCTTGCTGGTATCTGTTGAAAACTATGTTATATTAAACTCCAATGCTTGACAGGAGTGGAACTCCGTACAAGCCCTCGGGGCGTCGTTCCCTCCTTGCACTGTTTTTATTATGTGCTAAATAAATAAATCAAATCAAAAAATATTTATGATTAGTGAACGATTATTTTGTTTCTTTTTTACACTGCCTGCCAAATTCTCTTACAAGGTCTGTATTGTAAATATGCTGAATTATTAAAGTTGGACTTCTTTTTGTTCGGTGTCATCTTGACTGAAGCCAAAATGAGCCCAAACCATGGACATGGCATTCTTTTTAGGTATAAGCTCCTCTGACTGAGACCTATTTGCTGGCTTGGTGTTTGCACTTGTGTCATCTATGCCACTTTGCATGCGCCTGAGTTTTGAGTGAATGCTGATTAAAATTAGATGGACAAGGAGGAGGCGTGTAACTGATATTGTAATTGACGTAGTAATTTTTTTAAGGACAGATCATGAGCACAGGCATTGAGGAAAGTATTAATTAAATTAATCAGCACGAGCAATATTAATTCAGAGAGAGGCTCTAAAGGTTGGTTTTAAATGGGTTTTCTGTGATTTGCCCAGCCCTAACTGTCAGTGTATGTCTGTGTGTTCACCGAGTTCATCAGATGCAGAGTCTGTGACTGTTTGTAGTCAAATGAACAAGACAATACAAACCTGTGTTATTACAGTATAATACATGGCGTAAGGTTGTCGAGTTATCGGTATTTTAAACTTTCATACAATAATAATATTTAAAAAAACAAGACTTTATACTTATTCTGATACCAGGGCAAGAAAAGAAAAGTCTAAGATGCATAAAATGACACTTTCTTCTTTTTTAATTAACATCCTACACACTAAACCCATATCAACACATCTGTCATCATTTTAATATCTCTGCAGCCTTGGGTTGAAAACCTGATTGGAAGTGTGTTTATTTTTACTAGTTTTGGCACTGTGAATACTATCAAGTGTGGGTATTGAATTGGTTTGGATCAAATGGTATCAAATAACTATTAATACTTTGATGCTTTTGACAACATGAGGATGGTGATTTATCTCTTAATACTGATTTTTGGTTGGATTTGTCTCTGCTTTCAAAACGTACTTAATAACAAAAGGGACAGAGGGCAGAAGAATGCCGTTACCATCTGAAAATGAAGTGAGCTAAGGACTGCAGCATCCACTAAAACTAAACCTGAAAAAAGTAAAGCTATATTTAAAGAATAGTAGAGTCCAAAGGATCTATGGGACAGGGAAATGTTCCCATTGACTTCAACTAAGAACACAGCCTGGGGGAGGCATTATATTACGTCTACAGTAGATGTAGCTGAGCTTTGGGGGTAAGTCAAACACACTGGAAAAACTTAGAACATAGGCGGTTTCTTATTATAAGAGTGAGCTGAATGGGAAAACTCTCTTCCTGATAGAAAACCAACATAGTCAGACACATGTTTTCGATTTTCTCCTGGCCATGGGGCAAATTAACAAGGTCCAAAGCCAATTCTGTACCAGTAAAAAGTAGAAACCATGACACTGTGGTATGAGACAGAAAATGAAGAGGAATGTAGGAGGGAACTGGAATGTAAATTCAAAGCATACAGAAAAATCTAAATATTACCTTGACTGAAGTAATGAAAGCCAATGGTGATGTTTTATTATGATGTGTGATGAGGAGGATAAATTATTGTTCTTAAATGCAAAAATTCAGCCAGCAGTCCCTGAACCAGAGTCTCTCAGGTGAGAACCAACCCACATTCTATTCCTGGGAAACATCTCACTAAATGGGTCAAGATAAAAAACTAGAACATCACAGAGAAATTAGACTGTGGGGACAGTTTCAACAGAGTGACACAGACCAAGTGATAAATTCAGAGATGTGACATATCATTACAAGATTAGAGAAGAAAATAAATTGTCAATAGTGGCTCAGGTATTAAACTCAAGTAATTAAAATGGGGTTGTTTTTGGTTACAAACCAAAACTGGTCCAAAAATCTTGGTCTTGTGCAGCTACATGGATATCGATTGCAACAAGGTGACCAAATCCTTCCCTCTTGCCCCACATTTGAGGCCAAACATATTTAATTTTACACAGTGGGGTTGCAAGAGGAGAGAGAGAGAGAGATAGGTCAACCCATCTCTGTGATCAGACAAGGTCCATTAATAGGAGCATAGAGCAGGACAAACAAACTAAAACCAGGAGTTTACATGAAAGAGGCCTACTTTGGCTGAGGTGAGAGAGAAGCTACAGGGGGAGTTAAGGATATGTATCCTAGAGGCACTAAAGAGACAGCAGATCCAGTGGAGGTTAAGGCCTGGCAATGTTTAAAAGACTAGCAAAATCTCTTAGTAATAATATGTGCAAATATGCATGTGTGTAGTCAAGATTCATTTATAACAACAAAAAGCTCAATGCACTCTCTGTCCCCCAAACAAAGACTGACAGATACTAGATCTTAATTTCACACAAGGCTGCAAAGGACAGGGGGACAATAGTTAAGACTACCATGCCTTTAAGCAGAAATATTGCCCATCATTTCGCAATGCCAGTTAGAGTGAAATTCAGTGTACAGCCATGAGACCCAGGGGATCTGTGAGTTTTAGAGTAAATCATTCCCAGTGTAGAGAGAACTAAACATTGCTGCAAAAACAGACAATCTTTGAAGGGTCCAGGTCTAAATCACTCACATATATGAGCCCAGAGTAGTAGCGGTCCTTCAGGTTGTGCAGCACAGACGCCTCATTCAGGCAGGTGAGCTCGGCCATGTCTTCCACCTTGCTAAACTTGGGCGGGTTCATCTTCTGGATGTCATCCTTGTTGATAACCACCTTTTTACCATTTTCAGCCAGCTCCACCAGCACCTCCTCGCCACGCTCTTCCCGGATGCTGGCCGTCTCAAAGCCATGCCGCTCTGAAGGGACCCACACAAGCTTCTTGGCCGTCCAGTCCGCCTGCGTGGCTGGGTTGTAAACCACAGCCCGGTCCACAAACAGGTACCGCTCTGGGTCCTCCTGCCCACTCCGATGAGACATCTTACTTCGGGTTTACCAGAGCTATGTGGCCACCTAGAACAGACAGGGGTGAGGGAATTGGTACCTTAAGACATTAAATATAGGATACAAAATATCAGAGGCAGAATCCACACCTTATTTAACCAAAAGTCCTCTAAAGACTGATCAGTACAGCTTCAATAAGCAATTATGACACCATTATTCCCTTTTGTAACAATCATATTTACTTATGACAAACCACTTAATGAACAGGTTGATTATTCTGTGTGACAGAGGACATGGATGAAAATAAATTCAATAAGGAGACAGGAGAACAGGAGATTGTGAAAAGGGGAAGCTCAATGTTACCAGTTCAGAGCACGACAATTGTTAAACGGTGACACGGATTAGAAATTGAACTACATTTTAAAACCTTTTTTTTTTTTTTGCAGGCTTGCTAGTCTGCACGACTTCGCACCGAATGGCTCTCCACCAAAGTAATGCGCATAGTGCGTAGGCTACACCGCTCTCACTACAAATTGGACGTAGCGACATCGTGAATGGCCCTTTTACTGGTCCCCCTTTTCTTCTTCTAGAAATCTTGCTGAATAGAAAATAACCTGATGTAATAGACAATCCTGTAGTGCAGATAATTGATACCTACTGCACTTGTCTATACAAATGGAGCTTAAACAACTGATACAATGACTGTGTATTGGCAAGTCTCCAAAATGCACAGAGACATCGAAAACCAGCAGGGGGAAACTTGCTCAGTCTTATTCACAAATATCGGGCTGCTATCTGCAGTAATTAACCTGTGCAACTAACACATTTAGCTAAATTGGGTATTTTAGCCAGAATGCCACGATATGATAAATGACGTTGCTAGCTTTAGTCCCGTTATCGTCGTGAGAGCGACTGTTCGGATAAACTAAAGCAACTTCAGTTCGCTCCAGAGATAACAGTAACCTCGTTTGGTTTTGCTCAAATTGAATTGTGCTCGCGAAGCTTATCTTATAACAACAACCCGTTAGGTAGCGCTTACCGTTTTCTGAGTTTACCTCGTTGAATTTTGTCTAGGTGAAAAAGTGGTCAGCAAGGTACACAGTGGATGGAGGGTTCTTAACTCACAAAGTTCACCAATTAATCCACAAACTAAGATTTCATCCTCAATTATAGAATAATAGTCTGCACGCGCCCTCCTATGTGCCCTCGCGGGTAGGAAGCATTTACCTGGTGGTGTATTCAAGCGAAGCAGCAGTCAGGTCCTGTTCTCCAAGCTGTCCTATGTCCCCCTGACGCGACTAGCGGCTACACACAATTGAAATGCAGGCATTCATCTGGGCTTCGGTCTGTACCACAGTCAATGCTGCCCCGCCCCCGCCCCGAGGCCCCGCCTACACAGAGCAGACTTGGCCGCTGCTGCTCCCGCCTACGACGGACTATGTTCTCATAGAGTGACCATGCGGATCAATACGGCCCGTTATGACACTGTCGGATGATTCACCGGAGCAGAAATGTGTTGTAATAGATGATGTCGGTCTTTAAGCGTTTTAACTCACGAACAGACGCATCAGTAAGGAATTTATAGGGACTTTACGACGCGGCAATTTCTTATAAAAATCTATTCCATAAATTTCTATGCATTTCACACACCCACTAGAGGCAGCCTACAGTCAATTGGACTCTCACTTTGCGGTCTTTCTCTGCCCTTCTCCGTCATTGGCTGGAATGAACCAACCCTCCAATTTGATGCAAATAAATAACCCGCATGAATAAACTTCCATGTCGCAAATATTCCTTGTTCAAATCACGAATAACTTCCTAAATAACTTGCCTGTTGAACATTCTGTCTTCATTCTAGACAAATATCCTTTAAGAAACAAACTAAAAAAATTTGTCCAAGTACACAGATGCCTCTGCTGCTGGAAAACTCAATTTATATATATATGAAACAAATACATGTAGATTTATCCCACATCAATGTCATGTTTGAAGAAATCATCCCCCTCTTGTGCCTGAAAACAACAACACCAGAAACCAAACTAGTACAATCATACATAAACCTATCACAAACACAAGCGTTGGGTTTTACTGTGGCATTTTAATTACAAATGGAAAAATCTCACAGGAGAGCAGGAAGAACATGTTTTGTGTGATTAAAGAGTTCATTTCCATACTGAACGCTGGAAAACACGTTGTTGTCAAAATAAAGTTACACATCAAGAACCACAGAGTATGTTGATGTACAGTCTATTAATGTTTGAAGGCATCAGCGTCCTCCTCTCCAGGCTCCTCCACCCTTCTTCTTCATTCCACCTCGTCCTCCTCCTCCTCCTCCACCTCCTGGTCCTCCTTTAACTTTCTTCCTCACTCCGCTTGCTTGTTCTGTGTCGTCTTCGTCTCCATCTCCTACTTTGGGCCTTTTCCTTTTCTCACCCTGCTCCTTCATTTCCTGAGGAAGACGAGGCATTTAATGTTCATTGGGCTCATTTTTTCCAGGATACAACCCACATATGATATCCATTTGTTCTTTGAAACAGATAACGTGCTAACAGAGCTCTGGCGGAAGAACTCTGGTAGGTCCTCATCAGCACCAAAGATATATATTCCAAATGTGTTCATATGAACCGATTTAAAACAGACTGTGATGATTGCTTTTCTATTTAACACAGCTACGTATACATAAAATAGTATATTGTGATACAAGTGGAAGAAGCTAGATGTTTTAAACATTTGTTGATGACAGGGTTAAGTTACAGACTACTTTCTACCTTTTTAAGACCATTCGGAATAAAATTTGAGACCCATTTCACATCCATACACATACACATATTTACATTACTTTTAAAAAAAAGTAGATTCTTTTTTTTAAAATGAGGGGAGACGCAACGTTAGCCGACGTACCACACACTGTGGCATTCTAGCTGGGATTGCTCTGATAAATGCTGACTACACTCCACAATTTGCATCAGTGGTTCCATGTTTCTTGTAGTTTCGCTACAGCGTGACACACACACACACACACACACACACACACACACACACACACACACACACACACACACACACACACACACACACACACACACACACACACACACACACACACACACACACACACACACACACACACACACACACACACCTCCCCTTATTTCAGTCCATTTCTAAAAATGAAGAATATTCAGTTTGTCTGTTTGAGACGACATTCAAGTTATTTGAAACAGAAAAGTGATCACACAGTAAAGATGACTGACCAGTCTGGCAAATCTCTGGGCCTCGCTCACTCTCTCCATCAGCATCATCACTTCCTCTTCATGGGTAGGAAAGGCAGGCAGTTTCTTCCCAATAAGGCTCTCGATTCTCTGGAAAAGCTCCACATCATATCTGAGATAACGGAATATATCAGTTCACTGCTGTCAACTTATTTTCACCAAAGTATAAACAGAAATACATCATAAAAAAGGTGGCAGATAAAAGCACTGAATTGTATAATAGAAAAACAACAACAGTTTAATAATTGAGCCAGAATGATTAAAAAAAACAAACTGAGGCAATCAAACATCATAACATTAAACAACAGTATGATTATTGGTGAGTAACAGCAGTTCTTACTGAGTAACAAAAGTGATGGATTTCCCAGACCGCCCTGCTCTGGCTGTTCGTCCCACTCTATGGATGTAGTCCTATGAGGGCAGATCGATCCAAAGATCAATTCAAAACAAATCAAACTAATAAAATCAACAAATTAACCCAGAATGTTAACGGCATCTCCAAAGTACCTTAGAGTGAGTGGGGATGTCGTAGTTGATTACGCAGTCTACATGAGGAATGTCCAGTCCTCTGGATGCCACGTCGGTGGCCAGCAGCACCGATCGAGACTTTGACTTGAACTTGTTTAGCGCTCCCAGACGTTTATTCTGACCAACAAAGGGGGAAGATCCAGACTGTTTAGTACTGATGGAAACGTTACTCAAAAGCTTTATACAGTATGTGAGTCTCTGTATTAACAGGATGTGATTACATCATATACATTATAGTGATTTTAAGAACAGTTGTCCCACAAAAACAATGTGGAACAGCTCGGCTGTACCAGCGTGTAAACAGAATTCTGTGCTTTCACATCAGGTTTGATGGAGGGTAAAACAGTTGTATGGTACAGATCCAAAAGAGGATGCTGTTCTACCAGTCCAAATAGAAGAAGAAAATAGCAGACATGCCTGTACAGTATACTGTACATATACACAACGGCTGAAAAAGGATGAGTAAAAGGTTGATTGTTATTGTTGTCAGTGAGGCAACACTGAGAAAAATACTACCTAGATTTTGGTGGATAACTTGAATACAGACTAACAGATTTTTTTAGATTTATCTACTTATATTAATACTGACAATGACGTGTCAGAAACAATGACTGACCTGATATGTTTATGATTGTCACTGTAATATTGTGGGATTAAAGCTAACGAGTATTTCCAATTTCAATTATTCTAACAATTATCTTCTCGATTATTCTGTCTATAAAAATCATCAAAAAGCAAAAAAGGCGATTCACAAGTTCCCAGAGGGCAAAGTGACGTCAGTTAGCTGGTTTATCAGAAGGAGTACCAAAAAACTATGAATGGATTTCTATTAAACTTAGTCAGAGGATGGGTTATAGGCCAGAATAGACCCCATCAAATTTAAATGTGGTTCCAGGATTTTTCAAACTTTCTTTAACATTGCCAGATGCAGTGTATTTTGACAATTTCTTTAATTTCTCAGTGAATAGTGCATGGGTCTTAATTGAAAAAAAAGATACATTTAGGGGATTTGTAGCTATGAGTGTGTGCAATTTGGTGTGGATCCAAAAGAATCTCTGGATCCACCAGGTTTAAATATGTTTTCATAGTGGGTAGTCTTATAAATTATGGATACGGGGATGGGAGCTGGATTTTGGATTAGGCTTGATTGCATTAAAAAGGCCTGTTGGTCCTTGGCAGAGGTATGCACTCTTCTCAGTGCCATTCTAGTTCACTGCTGCTTAATGATCAGTGGCTTCGTGAATTATGGTGTTTGTCAGTGGAGAAAATTCAGAATGTGCAACATTTTTATACAATGTGTCAATGAGAGGAACAGGACATGCAAACTGATACATGTGCAAAAATATACAACTGTCCCTCTGTAATAAAACTGTTGAAGCTCAGGGTTAAACATTTTTATTAATAATAAATAATAATAATAAGCTTTATTTATATAGCACTTTTCAAAACAAAGTTACAAAGTGCTTCACAAAGCATTAAGGCTTATGTGTGTTGCTACAAATATGTGGACCTATGATCAACTGGATTCAAGGTAGCAGCTGTGTGTGTAACAGAAAGCCTGGGATGTGAGACCAGTGTGTGTGTGTATATATGTGTGTATTTCTCTGATGTTCTACCTGACTCATCTGACCATGAAGTGGGATAGCTGTGATGCCAAGGTTCCTTAACAACAGCGCCACCCGCTGGGCGGTGTTACACGTGCTGCAGAAAATTATAAAGGAGTTGCCAGCCAGTTCATTCAGGATGGACACCAAGTAACAGTCCTGCCGCAAAACAAACACAAACTTCAATATGTTTCATATAAATGCCATTAAAGAGTAGTAATGTTCTGGTGACAGGATGGCTGCAGCATTTGGACATTAAATATAAAATGAAAATGTGCCTTTCTGTGTCATCTACCTTGTACTTTGATGGTATGAAGATGTAGTATTGCTGCAGTTTCTCTACTGTAGAGTATTTGGTGGATACTGCACACTTCACAGGATCTTTCAGAGCTGCTCTCTGGAGTTTCTGCACCTGGAAATCAAATGAAAGACTGTTAAGAGCCTGAGGAAAACCCCTTCATTCTCTACAAGTGGTGTAAAGTTCAAATCGTTTTTATCGTAAACCTACAGCATCAGCAACCAGTAACACAGAATAAGACAGGACTATTGTCTACCTTTTTGGTCATGGTGGCAGAGAACAAGAAGGTGCGTCTCTCTCTGGGAATCACCTTCAAGATTTTATCCACCTGGCAAAAGAAAGAAAACATGAACTCACAGTGTCAGTGGTTCATTAGTACGGTTGAAATGTTGCAGTGAACAAACATTCCCCCTCAAGTGATTTTGTTTCTTCATAGTAATTATAGAGACCATTACTGACTTTTAGATTAAATGCTTTAAATCAAAACTGTAAAAGACAATTATGGAGACATTATTGGCATAGGGGGGAAACTAATGCCATGAAAATAACAAACAGCTTGATGAGGATGACGTTTGTTGATTCCAGCCCAGTTTTCAATACCATTTCTCCTGTGAGACCGACGTAAAAGGTTGCCCTGTGGGCTTGAGGACGACACTCTGCAATTCGTTCAATTCAGTTCAGATTGGCAGTCACACGTCCTTCCACTCCAATGTTGAGATGTCTTAACCTCCTCTGTTCACACTTTTAAGTATGCAGACAACACCACCATCAACAATCACGGAGAGTGGCACACATAACAATCTGCTGCTCAATGTCAATAAGACCAAAGAGCCAATTGTTGATTTTAGAAAATAAGAGGGAAAGACACACACCTCTGTCTATTTCTATGGAAGTGAGGTGGAGCAGTTGGACAGGTTTCGGTTCCTGGGAATCAACGTCACAGTGAACCTGTCATGGCAATCAAGTATCTCCACCCTTGTAAAGAAAGCTCAGAAATGACTGTACTTCTTAAGTAAACGTAAAAGGTTAAATTTTAATCCCACGTCTAATTTATACAGAGGAGCAAAAGTTACTAACATGACTGAAAAAGTCACAAAGTGACATGGTTTGTGCACAACCCAGGACAGAAGGGCTGACTAGAAGATGATTAAAATGGTAAAAAGGTGTCTGTGCAGAGGCCAATGAAGACTAAAAGACGACACTCACTCCAGCTAGAGCCTGTTCACCCTGGAGCAATCTGGCCAGCGATAAAGAAGTATCAACTGTTATATGCTACCAGACTATGGAGCAGCTTTATTCCTCAGGCTGTAAGACTCCTGCATTTATCCTTCTCAGTCCATATGTGAAAAGTTTGTTTTTGTGATATGACTTTTAGGTGACATGGGGAAGTTTCATTTTAAAATCGTTTGATGTAAAATGACTTATTTTGAATCTCTAATGAAAGCAGAGTGATTTTCTAACAACCCACCTCAGTCTCAAAGTCCATGTTGAGGATTCTGTCTGCTTCGTCCATGACGAGGTACTTCAGAGCTCGTAGGGAGAAGCCCTTGGTGTTCTCCATGTGGTCTATCAACCGGCCAGGTGTGGCTGTAAACATATTTAATTTAATTCATCTCATTCATGCTGAAATGACCAGTTGTTTAAATGGTTCAACACTGACGCGACTGGAAGTATATGCAGATGTAAATCTTTCCTATAATAAAGTGAAGGACGGTATTACTGCTCTAATTTCAGTGAGACTATTTGAAACACAACGGTCCAGCCCAAGCAATAATACACACACATTGAAGATCATGAAATGAAATACCAATTGTGGTCTTACCAATAACAATGTGTGGTTTTTTAGCCAGCACCAAAGACTGGGACATCATATCGATTCCTCCAACTATGACAGCTGCAACAGAAACAAGACAAGTTTTAGATACAAAACTACAGAAAGTCATCTGCATACCTGTAAACTAGTTAATAATTAACAGACACGTACCACACTTAACACCAATGCTGGAGCCCAGGGCCTCAAACTGCTCAGAGATCTGAAATGCCAACTCCCTGGTGGGTGTGAGGACGAGGGTATGAAGCCTCTGGGGCGAGGCCAGCAGCGACTGGAGGATGGGCAGAGCAAAGGCACCAGTCTTTCCTGAACCAGTCTCTGCAAGGCCAATAACGTCTTTCCCTGAAGTTCAAGAAGAGGGTACAGACAGATGTTAAGTAATTTAAGTGTATTGAACAGAGGAGGAAAGAAACTATATTTAAACAAGTGGTGTACTTAACTAAAATTTTGAAGTAGTGAAACGTTTCAGCATTTAACGGTTAAATGCTCAACCCATCCATGAGGAGCAGCAGGCAGTCTTGGCCTTGGTTATGTATATGTGTACATAACCTTATGAATAATAGGTTCATCATCTGACTGCAAAATTAATTAAGTATTCATATGCTTTAGTGGGGAAAACCTTGTAGAATGAGAAAACCCATGCGAGGATGGGAAGAACACATAGAGAGACCTTTCACAAGCCCAGGATTAAACCCAGGACATTTTTACTGTGAGGCAAAGGTGCTTTTAAAGACATACTATTCTTTTTGCATAAAGAAAATAATCCTGCACACTGTGGATCACAAAAACCTGTTAACATGTAAACTAAGGTGCTTAGTTATACAGTAAACGAATCCAAAAGTGTATAAGAATGTACAATTATCTCCACTACAACTAGGTACAACATTAAGATGCTGCTTATGTGTCCATGCATCAGTAATAACAATACAATAAAGTAATAATTCATAATGCAATAGTGACAGGGCTCATCCTGTTTCATAATGACTTTACGCACTTAATAGCTACTGATACTGCACTTCTGTGTGTTTATTCAAGATAATTTCAATGCAGCACTTTAACTTAATAGACTACTTATACATGCATAAAACACAACACGGTGATGATGGAGTCAGCAAACAGAAAGATGCCACCTACCTTGAAGGGCTACTGGTATAGCTTCTATCTGAATCTTTGTTGGACTCTTCCATCCCAGCTGATCACAAGCCTCACAGAGAACTTCAGTAACACCCTGTGGAAGGCAGTAGAGGCTCTTATCAGTTTAGATACGAAATTACAATTGTTCTTAGATAATTGTCAAAATCCAGTTATCTCTAAAATGATAAACACACAGGTGATACTAGCTTAGTTTAGCTAGCTCAAACTACTATGCTCCTGCTAATTAATATCGCTAAAATACACTTTCTTCCTCCCTCTGTCAGATGAACCTACCAAATCCTTGAAGGTCTTCACTGTCTCGTCGTTTTCAACGCTATTAAACTGACTGTTATCATCTCCACTACCCGAGCCTTCGAATGTTTCATCTCTATTTGGCTTCACGCTTTCATCCACGTCCGCCATGTTTTACGCATGGCTTTACGGCCCAACGTGTCGTCGCCTACTTCTTCTTCTTCTTGTATTTTATGGCGGTTGGCAAACAACTTGTAGGTGCATTACCGCCACCTTCTGAAATGGAGGGTCGATCGTGTTGTCATCTATGCAATGCGCAGATGCGGAAGAAGGTTCAAGCGTCGAATGTCCACCACCAACTAAAACTTATTAAAACACTTACAAAAGATGTAGTCATGAAAATAAGATATTTAAATATATTTAAAATGGACTTAATGAAAAAATATTTTAGCTTTATGAATTTAGCTTATTTTCCCAAATAGAGAAATTACTTGTTCATATATGTATGACTTCTTTATGAGTTATATGTGGGTTATTTATCCATGTATTGCTTATATTGTCCACTTTATTACATTGCAGTGAAACATAAGCTGGAAAAGAGTTCAGGATGTGTTTATTTAGCTGCAGCAAACAGTTTCAAACATTTTTTGTCAGTGGTTGACATTCCACACTTTTTATTTTTGATATCCAACATGTTAAGAGATCACCAATAAAACAGTCAGCCATAAAATCATACAGAATGCTTTTTCTGGTCATGTGAAAATACAAAATAACTAGGCAGAGGAAAAACAAAGTTGTCTGAAAAAAACAAAACAAAACACCGTTCTGAACATAAAAAAAACACTTGGTAGAATCTGGCAAAACAGTTTTTCTGGTGCAGAGAATAGTGCTCTCATCTAGTGAAACAGTAACAAATTTTCAATTACGTATAATCAGATATCTTACATAAGATTTCTAATCAGATAATAATTAGATTTCTTACATAATTCACATTCTCTGACACAACCAATAATAGTTCAGATGAAATGAAGATGAACCTGCTGAGACCAATGATGACAGGGTATTAGCTTTCCTTGGTTTACAAGAGAGACTGACCTAGCTGACTGCCTTGTAGACAGCTACCTCTATACCTCTGCCCAAAAAAACACAAAACTAATGTATTCCTTTTGTTCAGGGTGCACTAAATATTCTGCCCAAATGTCCTATTGAGTCTCAGAGGAGTCCCTCCATCTCCCTCATAAAGGCTTCATACACCTGGTCTTTAGTCTTCATGCTGGGTTGAGACACAGCACCCATCTGGACTGGGTTGACCAAGCCCATGTGAGTGACCGTTGCCTGCTGTTTCTGCCCTTGTCCACCTCCCATGCCTTCATCGCCTCTCCTTCCTCCACCACCCCCTGCTTTCTCCAGATGCCCAGCTGTTGGCCCGTGCATTGCTCCGCTCTTGTCCCTACGCACCCTCAGTGCTGTGGGCACAAAGCGGGTGACCTCTGTCTTTGGATTGATGATCTGAGGTTTTGCGGAGATGGTGGCCCCACCAGAGCCAGCACCTGTCGCCAGGATGCCTCCAGCTGCTGAAACAGAGGTGATGTTGGGTCGCTTTTCGATGGTGGCTGCATGGTGGTGACCAGCAGGGTTGCTGCCAGGATTGGCGCCCGCAGTGGCGGCAGCTGTCCCCGGTGGAGGAGGCATCTGCATGACACCCGGTCGCATTGGCATGGCAGGGGGTGGCATGTTGCTCTGTGAACCATCCTGGTTGGGGCCTGAGCCTTTTTGCCGCTGGACAATGTTGGGAGGAGCACTGAGCACATTTGTGTTGAGAGGTGGAGGAAAGAGGGAGAGTGGTGGGGCCAGTGGACGAGGGGGCCCTCCTGCTCTTGGGGGAGGAGGTGGAATACCTGTAATATGTCACGAGAGAGGGTTATTTTGATGAGAAACTAATGAGATATTCCTCTTTGAACATGAAGCATGCATTTTTGTATTTACATGTATTTAACGATGTGTTAAACTGCCTTAGTTTTGAGTTTCAATACAGTATTTAAAATACATTTCTTGGCAATGATGTTTGACAGAATTATATCATGTTTGTTAAACATGTGTTAATGAACAAACAAGAATATATGCAGTTTATACGTGCAGTTTACCGTAAGTACTACAGAGTACACATGTGCCTACCTGGTGGTGCAGGGGGTGGTAGTCTGGGAGGGGGTCCTCGTGGTGGGGGGCCTGGTGGCAGGCCAGGAGGAGGGCCTGGTGGAGGTCCTGGGGGACGACCTGGTGGAGGTCCGGGAGGCAAAAGACGAGGCATTGGACCCCTCATGCCTCCAGGCATACCAGGAGGCCTCAAAAACGGAGGAGCACCTAAAACAGAATAATCTTAGTGATGCATAGCGTACATATGGACAATGAGTGTGACCAGCACAACTTAAAAACAACAGATTCAGGGATTTGTTTTAGTATTCAGAGTTGAACCATAGCACTCAGCTGATAAATGTTTTAACTCACCTGGAGGTGGACCGGGAGGAGGACCAGAGGGTGGACCAGGAGGCCTCATTGGAGGAGCTGGGGGTGGACCAAGTGGTGGAGGACCAGTCATTGGTGGACCTTGCAAGTGCGGTGGCCCTTGCTGTCCTACCGGCCCAGCAGGAGGTGGAAGACGCTGATTAACCATGATGTGGGGTTGGTTGTCTCCTGGTGGTCCCCTGTCCTCGATGTCTGAGCTGTCTGATTCATCTGTGTATTCCTCCTCAACCTCTTCTTCCTCCTCCTCTTCAGGAACTGACTGTCCTGAGGATTAAAAATCCCAAACCATATAATTAGAAATAGAAATCAAGGTGTACTAACTGTCACTATGCAGGAGAGACACTAATATACATTACCTGCCATCCTTAACATCATGGCCTGCAGGGGGGTTATGGCCTTGGTCCTTTTCACCATCCTCTTTTTCTTCCGCTTTCCTTCACGGGGTGCCTCTGCAGGCATGTCTGCGAAACGTACACTGCGACCTAAAATGGTTAGACATTAACACATTCACCATAAGATTATATTAGTGAAAGAACATAAATTATAATCTGCATAGTTTCTCAGTGTGCACTGCAGAGTGCCACCATATCACCTACAAAACATGATCCATATCACTTGTAGCGCTTTTGCCAAATAGCGCAATTTTCTGTAATAATAACATACCCAAACCTATAAAGATTTCTGTAAAATGTAATTCTAAATCAGAAACTACTAATAATTAAATAAAATCAAGTAAACTGTCTAAGGTTGAGAAACAATGCAAAACAATGCTGAAGCACCTCTTCAGCACTCACCAGCATGTCTTTCATTCCTGTCTCTATCCTCTTCTCTTTCTCTGTCATCATCCTGCCTGCCAACACTCATCCTCTGGTCACCGTCTCCTACTTCATCTCTCTCTTCTTCACTGTCCTCCTCAGAGTCGCTCTCATCATCATCGTCATCATCCCGATCTCTGTCGCTGTCACTGCCACTGTCCCGATCTCTTCCCAACTCCATGGTAGAGTCCTTTTCAAAACCAGGAATGGAAGGCTCTGCTAAGAAAGAAAAAAACCCCGAGTTGGGGCAACAAGCAGAAAGGTGAGCAACAACACAAATATGAAATCAAGGTCCTATTATTATTAAAAGGGAAATAAGGATTAAGAAATACAGCAGCAATGTCTACATTACCTAGGTCTGTGGTGTAACTTTGTCGAGCAGGAATGCCATACAGTGCCAGGACCTGTGGAGGTGGGGGTCCAGGTGGAGGCCCAGGGGGTTTCTTGCCTGGAGGTAAACGTGGCACACCTGGCACTGTTGCCAAAACAGGTCCAGATGACGACAGGGGTCCTTTACTAAAGAGATATGAAAGAACAGAATTACCTCGGTGACACAGTGATACACAGCAGCATCATATATCCAGTGTACCTACAGAAACCTTTTAGAGATAAGAGATAGAGAGAATAATGCCAACCCAAAAGCTGTGTTCTTCTTCAGTATGGAGGGAGGCTGTGCCCCTGGTAGTGGAATATCCTGGATGTGGATATTCGAGGGGGCATGAGGCATATCTGGCAAAGGGATACTGTCCACCTCAACTGACTCTGCATTCTGTAAAAAAGGACATAACACACATGATACTAAATGTCGTCCCCACAAAGCTTAAGCATCCTCTCATTGAAACAAAAAGTATATACAAATCCACACAGAAACACACCTTGACTGAGTCAAAATAGAGAGCCAGCTGCCCTCGTTTGGTCTCATAGTCCAATTCCAGTTTACGTAGCTCCTTGTAGGTGTCGGGGTTCTCTCTCTCATACAGACGGACAATGCGCTCAAATGTCTCGCGTAGCTTCTTCCTTTTGTCCCTCAAAACTTTCTCATTCAGCAAGGGCTGCTGAACTGGGTTGAACTCTGTTTAAGGTGTTACAGAAAAGTCTTATTTTTCATCTAAAGAAGTAAATAACTTGTGAAATTTCACCAATTATGAATTTTTTCTTGACATTAATTAGTGTTGAAACAGTACAAACAGTCTTAGATGCTATGAAATATGAACCTGCATTAAAAATAAGACTTTTAAAAGTTTTTTTTTGACTCAGCAAAAGTCACTTTGAGTTAGACACTCACCCATCTCATCCAGCTTCTCCATATCTCTGATGATTTGTCTGGGGTCTTTCATCTTTAGCACTGCTGCCCTCACCATCATTCTCTGCTTCTTGTTCTAGCAGGAGTATTTAAGAATGAAGCAAAATGTTATCAACATTGTGATTACATGTGTAATTAAAGCGTACAAAAACACGTTGTATTTTAAGTCAATGAATACCTTTTTTAACTCCCTTTTCCTGGCCTCCTTTCCTGAAGAGAAGTAGAACACTAGTTATCATTCTGACATCTGACAAAAACAGATTGCTATTTCTTCTACGTGCTATCCAGTGGGCAGTTGCCTGAGTAACCAGGTCTACGTCATGTTCAGTACTTACTGGCCTGGTCGGTGGGATTCATAAATTTCCCACTCTTGGTGGACGAGGTTGAACGTCGCCCCATTGTGCCTGTGTGTTTGCTTCACCCTGCAAAAACACTAAAATTAATATAATTATTATAAAACAGTCCCATTCAATTCAATCAAGCCTAATCCAAAGTCAACCTCATAATCTGGTAAACATAATTTATAGGGCAGACTAACCCTTATGAGAACATATTTAAATCTACTGGATCCTTTTCTTTGGATTCACACAAAAAAAAGCACAAATCCATAAATACCATTCCCCTAGATATGCCTGATTTTTTTTTCCCATACATGAATTGTTCCCTGAGAAAATGTTGAAAAACGCTCTATGACATGCAATGTTGAAGTGAAAAAAATCTGGATCTGCCCCTTCATCCAGATCTGCACGAACGTTTCATGAGGTCTATGCTAGACCCATCCTCCCACAAAGTTTAATTGAAATCTGTTCAGTAGTTTTTGCATAATCCTGCTTACAAACAAACAAACGCCTTGTTGATTATGACTGTTAGCTAACATTACTCTTAGCTAAAAGCTAAAATGTAGTTGACACTAATCATTTTAATCAAATCAATGTAAAATCTCTCTACAAAATACAAATATAGGGGGATGTTTTAAGTGAGTAGCCAATTACATTCCAAGTGATAAATGTCTCATTCTTATGCGACCATGCAGCATTTAGCTGACAAGTTAGCCGGTAGGGTTAGCTTGCACTTTAGCTAGGCCACGTTAGCATCAAGAGCAGCACAGGAGATAAAATTTGACTATACCTTTGATTCAAGTAAAACCAGTAGAGCGCAGCGCCCTACACACACCTCTGTATAACTCGAGTAAAACGTATTGTTTAGGCTCTGAAAGATAAATTCAAATCATTCAGGACAGACTGCACATAACGGCGTTGTTAGCCGTTCGCCATGTTTACAGCCGCGAGCAAGAGCGGAAGAGGCTAATTTGACGTCATCAAAACATGCTCGTAGCTACTTACGCGCAGGAAACGAGCGCCGTTTTTGAAAATAAAATATAATTGATGATACACCTTTCTTTGTTATAAAAATATAACTAAGCCCATTATTTTGCTTTTATGAAGAAGAAACTCTCACACTCACATTGGGGCTTGATCAGATAGGAAGTTTATTACTTCTTGGCTTCATGAGTGTCTCTCAGAAACACAAAACAAAAGAACAAACACTTCAGAGTGTGCTGGATATGAAGAACTTATGAAATATGATGCATTTTTTTAATTAAACTACTTTACCTAACATTATACAATTACCTCTCAAGTATTTGATTAATTGATAGTAAATTAATTAAAGAGAGAAGAGTGTGTGTACTGTGGCACAATCTATACTCGTCTCTGTGGTTTGGGGTTCTGTTCTAGCGTGCGGCGCAGATGTTTGATACCGTTCTTTTTAAATTAAAAAGTTGCGTGCAATTTGACCTTTGACAATTACAGTGCAGATGCAAGATGGTTTCTTTTATTTAGTGGTACTGTTCTTCCAATCGGTTGTGAGGATGATTAAGCTGTATACACAACAGTGATGATGAAGTTACAAACAATTTACTGATGATGGTCAAATGAATGAAAATCATTCAGCTTTATTCAGGCCCATGTATTTGCTTAGTCTCTTTAAATGTAGAACAATTGTTATGATAAATAAAAGCAGTTACATAAACAAACTTTATTTCACATACAGCTAACCTCTATTGCATGTATTTTTTTTTAAATGCAAGACAACAGACAAACATTAACTACATAATCACCAAGACAAAGCAAAAGTAACACAAAAATTAGCCACTATGTACATGACAGTCGGCAATATTTGTAGATTGGGTGTGTGTGTCAGTCCGTGGCAACATCTGTTAGGTGGATGGATGAAACTTAACTAGGATAAATGATAAACAAGACAATATGAAAAAAACCCCACAATATAGCAATATAATAATGTTAATAATCATGCTGGTTATAATGATGGTAATAATAATAATAGTGATAATAATAAGAATAACTGTAATAAGATCAAGAGTGCCGCCCGTCCACTGTAGTGAGGTGGGATCGGGGTGTCGGCAGTGTCTCTCTCTCTATTGCATGTATTAACAAAGTATTAAGCAATTGTGAATTTACTGTACATCCCCTAAATGAAGACAGGCTCAGTATCAACATAACAAAACACACACCAAAAAACACCGTGACAACTGAAGGCTCATTATGTCATACATGTTTCAGCGATGTCATGAGGTCTCACACTTAATCATACTCTACAATGCAATCCCACATTTTGGACATCAGATGTCACTAACTGTCAAACTTGCTTTTGTTTGCCACAACACTAAAGGAAACTATAAATGGGTTATCCCCCAGAGCAGTACTTGCAGTCAGAGGTCAGAATGAGCAAAGAGATGGAAATTTGCAACCAGTGACTATGAGAATCATGTTTTCAGTGGCTCATAGTAATGACTTTAAGTTGTATTTCTCAAATTGCATGTGTTTTTCAGGTATAGTATGGAATAGGAGTGGATTCTGAAGGAAGGTTTCACATTATAAAGTCTTCAGACAAAGACTGGAGTGTCAGCAGAGCACTGTTGTATATACTGTATCAATGATGTCACTAATGAGCAGTCTGATAAATGTTTTTTGTGTGCAAAGCTATAATTTTGCAGGATGATTTAACATTTAAACATTTCCTCCTTCCGTGTGAAAACAGACAAACAGGTTTGACAAAGAAATGACTCAGCTGTTTTGTCACACGTTTGTTTGTAAAAGCCTATTAACCCTCTGGGAAAATGTCATCCATGTGAAATCTTTACATTAGCATTTGGACAGACTCAGAGGCAGATGCAGTGATTGTGGGGGGCTGGAGTTTTAAGTGATGTTTGCTATTATGGACTTTTTATTTGATTAATTAGCTACACTACTCTCCATGAAGAGTACTTTATCTTTTGACGCTTAAACTTTATTTTGCTGTTGATTTTTCTATTTAAGTGATGTTTTGAATGCAGCATTGTGCTTTTCATTGCTGCATGTGGTACGTTGAATATGACATTTAACCGACACAAGTATGATCCACAGCCATATCTCAAGAACATATCAAGAAAGTTTGTTATGTTGACATCATCTTCCAGAGAAAACCTCAGGCATTCTTACCGTAAACAGCCACACCTCTGCTCACTGTTACTGGCAAAGCCACCTCCTGAAGAGGTCACCTTATCGGTCATCTCTCCACCTCACATACCAACATGTTGGCAGAAAGATTCAAAACACACTTCCTCATAGAGTCAACTGTCTCGTTGAGTGAAAGCTGTTGTTTTAAACTCTTGTTCAAAGCAGCTAATGTATAAACACCCTACCAAGGCCCATATGCATTTAAATGTGTAGTTAACTATCATTTTGTCAACATATTAATACACTGATAATAGTGGTGCAATTCATCTCATACTCTTTATTCTTCATGCTTGATGACGTATTTTAGAATGTTTTTCATATTCCCAGTTTTTCCTTAAAGAATATTTCTGGATTTGACGCATTTTTCAAAATCATATGCCACAAGCATGTAGCATGGCCAATAGTTCAAATGTTTTGGTGTCATCTTGTCCAGTCACACATTGCATTGACTTGATAAACACTTACACAAATAGTCTTTTTATGCCTCCGCCAAAGATAGGCTGGCTAGGGCTGACGGGGTTGTTACAGGGCAAGTGTGCACTAAGAGCAGTGTGGAAAACTACACATGGAGACTGGGAAACAGGGGCAAAGGAAAACATAGAAAAATATACAGGAAATCACTGAAGGTGTGGCCCTGAACGATGTTAAATAATCAGTGTTTTTAGGGAAACTTCCATGACTGTAATGCCAGGAATCTCTGTCTGTTTGTAATTCACCTTCCATCTGATCTACTTCAAACTTGGCATGTGAGTTGCTGCAGCATAAACTTTGGTGCAATTTGGATATGCGACACACTAAATATGAATGAATTTAGAACAAACAGGTCAACAGCACTCCGTACAGAAGTGGGGGCAGGGTCATATGAATGTAAGTGACGTCATCAATCACAGCTACAGCACCTTGCTGAGATGGCTGTGCCCGCTCCAAAACAGCACATCAATAGGTTCAAGCATGATTTCTCCAGATTACAAGCTGCAGCTAAAAATCCTTGCCCTCAATCATCTTAAGTGTGGGAGTATTTTAGGCCGAGACCGATCAATGTGGTGCTCTGTAAGCTCTGCAAACTGGACATATGTTGTCACAGCAGCTCTGCCCGAGTACTTGAGGTGAAAACACTGGAGCAGAAATACCACACAGCACCATAAGTCCTGTTTACTTTTTTTTAACACACGGAATGTGTTTCTGATAGTAGTAGACACTTACAAATTTTAATTTTCTAAACGGATGTTCATCACCAGTGATTTTTGCACAACTGTTGTTTTCTAAAAGACTTCGTCCATAAAGTGTGAAAGTACTTTATTTAAACAGAGATCAAACATTGTGGTTTATTCTTCGCTTGTGCAAATTGGAAATGTCTCATCTCAGCATGGTATATCAGGATATTGTATATTATATTATATTTTCTGTTTAGTTTAATGGCCGTGTGTGTAACAAGGTGGACCAGTATTACCACACTATCTCAACTTCACACTGGGAGTGGTTTTGTGTGTGTTTGCGTGTGTGTGTAGGTGTGTGTGTGTGTGTGTGTGTGTGAGAGTGTGGTGTAGAGAGAATGCACATTTGCTGTGTGCCAAAGGCTTTGAATGAGGTGTTGATTGATTGATTGCAGGTGTGTTTGAGTGTGCTTCCTCCACTAGCAGGTTATTTAATGCCACATGGTCACCTCTGCTGTCCTCTCTCATTCTGCTGTGTGTTCTTCTGTGTGCAGATATGTTGTGCATGTATTTTCAAGTAATGTGAACATTGGCTCTCTCTATTTATTCTGGGCTCTGTGTGCTTGTAAATTTCGAGGTAATGTGTGAACATGCCCTCTCCCATTTTGCTGTGTTCGTCTGTTTGCATATTTTCCTTTCACTAGCCCTAATCTACTGAAACAAACAAACATGTGATACACTGAAATTACTTTATTAAGTACCTACAAAGAAAACATGTTAAATCATGAATAACCATCATTTAGTCATAACATAGCCATAACAGTTATTGGTGCATTTCAGAGTAAACAATGGTGTTGATGAGATTTTTTTGTGCATGATCGAAAAGACCTGGCCAAGGCAATAAAATCCTGGGCTAATTAATGTCCTACTGAAACAACTGATGATGCCACGGCTTCCGCAAAACTTAAGTGACCAGGCAGTTGGGATGCTGATGATGCTGATGGCCGGAACTCATCAGACACATGTAGCACAGATGTTACAGATGTTATGGCTCATTGCACAGTGGAGGCAGATCACATTTAGTGACAAGTCCAGATTTAATTTGTGCAGACCTGATAGTCGTAGGCATGTGTATCACGGGGACCGCTATCCTAACGCATACATCCAGGAAGTGGACCGTTTGGAGGTGGTGTCATGATGTGGGGAGCCATTGCTAATGGATGACTGTCATTCCCAGGATACAGCAATCAGGCATCACCTTCATGCATGACAATGCCAGACCACATGTGGCTCATGTCTGTCAGGAGTAGCCTATCTGGACCAGAGCAATGTCGCTGTCCTTCCTTGACCAGCATAGTCACCAGATCTCAACCCAATAGAGCATCTGTGGGATGTTCTGGATCGCCAGGTGAGACGGAGAGATCCTGCTCCAGCAACACATGAACAACTTGTTACAGCACTGCAGGAAGAATGGCATGTCATCCCACAACTTCAGATTAACGTCTTATCCATTCAGGAGGTGTAAAATGATAAATGCTGGACAACACTAAGGCAACAACCACTAATTTGCACAAAAATGATTCTTCGTTATGGCTGAAGGGTGAGCAAAGCTGTGTGAACCATAATTTGCCTTTCATATTTAATATAAACAGGATAGCATGACATAAAAAAATATGCGTTTCTTCTGTTGCTCAGTATATCTGTAACTGGACTCTCAGTGTCAGTCCAAATGACTTTTCCACAGCAGACTTAAAAAAACAACAACAATGTCAACAACAGCTCAGTATGAGCTTTTCTTTTCAGTCTCAAGCAGACGTTCCATCACAGCCAGCTCTCCTCAGGACTAGCACACTACTGCAAATAAGGGAGAGAGAGCAATCAGTTCAACACAAAACACCTGTGATAACCACCTCTCTCTCGGGCATCATTCCCTGAATGGCTCCCATTCTCCCTCTATCCTGTCACTGAGCTCTGACCAAACCCCACACAATAATACACTCAATAGCATTTTATATTTTCTGTTTAATGGCTATGTATATCAGGATATAGTTTTATATTTTCTATTTAGTTTAACAGTCACTCTCATGCATCAGGAACAGCTTAAACATTTTTGATTGATATATTTTCCATAATTGTGAACACTCCATAACTGTAATCCCAGCATTGAGTTTTCAATATGAGGAAGAAAAATCTATGTATTGATATCATAAGAGAAAAATAGTCAGTACTCAAATCATCACTACAGGGACACATGTTTTATTTTGTTTTTATTGTTCATTTATCACTTTAAAGCAAAATGTAAAAAACTCACATTATTAAATTATTTTTTGGATATAAAAAGCAAATGACATAACATTTGATTCACATCACTCAGGCATGAATAAATCTTTTTCTCAACATCCTCTGACATCAAATAATAATTTGTCATTCAATTATGACAGCAATAAATATGTACAAAACAATACATTATTCTCTTTTTAAAAGATTTTCTCTGTAGAATCCCAAAATGATTCATTGCATTCAACAGGATCAGCCTTGTTTAACCTGAATCCATTCAACTGTCCTCTTTGAGGATACTATTTGTGTCTGTTCTCAGTACCTAACAAACATTACATTAGTAGTATAACACTTAATAAAGTAGCATCCTCTACCCACCCACCAAATAGAAGATATGTGTTTTTGCATAACAAGGAGAAAAAAGACATTGGGGGGCAGAGTGGGGGGTAAAAACTTAATGTGTAGGAGCAGTTAGAGTCGTTCTGTTTGTTTTCACAAGGGTTGCAGCCAACTGGTTTGAGCAAAGCTCTTCATCACTGGATGCCATGTCTTCCTCCTCTAAACTATCCTTTCCAGCACTGCCCCCCCTTCCGCGAGCCATCTCATCTTCTTTGTTCATAGTGTGGCAAATACTGCAGACCCTCACTTTATGAGTTGGGTGAATGTGCTCGATCAGCATTCTTTTTTTGGAACATGATTTGCAGACCAAAAAGCCACATTTTCTGCAGTGGTGTCGACGTTTGGTTGCTGAGAAGTTGTTGAAACAGCGCATGCATTTGTTGGCAACTTGGTCTGGGATCAGGGCGACCGCAAAGGTGGAACCTAGGCGGCTGCCGCTCCGCAACAGGTTTGACTGGCAGTCTTCAAAGTGTTCAATCCAGGTCTGCTTCTCCTCATATGAATGGGCGGCCACAAAAAAGGACTTGCGTGGTGTGCGGATGAGCCATTGGTTTCTCAGTTCCAAACTGTCCTCCATGTAATCAAGCTGGATGTTCTCTGAAATGACAGTGAGGATGGTACATTGGTAATGCTCTTTCTGCACAATAATATATTCTACTATAGGCAGACATTATAGTTTAGGCAATTATCTCCATTATTGGATGTGATAGTGAGTTTATTGAGATTCGAATTAGTCGACGTTCTGACTCAGATTCAGATATTTAGCCACAGATATTTTTCGTTTTATTGACTGAAGGTTCGAAATATCTGTCTTTGAAACTCCTGTACCTACATCAATATAATGGAGGTGCAAGGAATGTAATGTTTTTGTTGTTTAAAGCATTTTTAAAAATTACATTGACAAACTCAAAATTAACTGTCTGTTCCAGTAACAATGTAATTTAAGATAGCCTAATTTAAGATGATCCACAGATAGAAGCTGGAGTCGTCTGCAAATTTTTTATCTTGAAGACTTTTTCCATATGTTTCTTTGTCCTCTTTTTAGTATTGGGTTAGAAGCAATATACTGCATTATGATCAATTATATATCATTATCTAAACGATGAAATGATTTGATATGGCAACACCAAGGCAATGGAAAACGTGTTTGCAGATAAATTACTCACCTAGAGGAATTATCTTCTGTTTTTTGTGCAAGCGTCCAGACAGAATGATGCTGCCGTACACGAGAACATCGTTGAAGAGGAAGAAAACCTTAGGCTGGGGCTTCCGACGACCCTGCTTCATCAGATAACCCTGTGCCATCAGAAACCGACCTGGTTTGGATAGGGACCTCTGTGTTGGACCAAATGATCTCTCCACTGCTCGAATACGCTCATAGTTCTCCTTATCAAATGTTAACTGTTCCATCATGGTGACCTAACAGGCCTATCTCTCAAAGCACTGGAATCACAAATGAACAGAGTATCTGCTTAAGCCTCAGGCTGAGGGAGTCTATCAAAAACAGAGATGACGTAGTGTGGGACTTTCCACTGAAGACAAACACGTTATTCAAGAAATAGCACAGAGGGAGAGGTTTGGATAAGCAGTCTGAAACACAATTAGAATAATGTTTATATAAGGTACGGTTTATAACTATTTAAAGTTAAAAGGTTTCTTTGCAAATGCAAACCAAATAATAACATGATACCAGAGCTGAAAAATAATGTACATTAACTTACATTTTCTTACATTCACTACTCTTCCGAGTTAGACCTACTTATGTTTTGCTTGAGCCTTGATATGTCGTGCTACTTTAAACAACCATTGTACTACATTTCATAGGAAATCCTATTTATTTTACTTCTCTGCATTTATTTAACTGCTTGTTTAATTTTTAGAAAAGTAATTTACATAAAAACACCCGATCAGCTAATGGAACATTTTGCAGATTAAACACCCAACAATATACAATATTTGATCAATTAGCTACACTACTCAACATAAGGAGTACTTTATCTTTTGGTGCTTAAACTTTATTTTGTTGTTAACATATTTATTGTTGTTAACATATTAATTTAAGTGATATTTTAAATGCATACTTTGAATATAATATAATATAATATAATATAATATAATATAATATGATATAATATAGTACATAGTCCACAGCCATATCTCGGGTACATATCAAGACATCTTGTTATGTTGACATCTTCTGAGGAAAACCTAGGGCATTTTTGCAGTCAATTACCACACCCCTGCTCACTGTTACTGGCAAAGCCACCCTCTATAGAGTTAATCTCATTTGTCATGCCTCTACCTCGCCTATACAAACAAGAAGACAGAAAGAGGCATACGAAATACACTTCCTCACAATGGAGCCATTGTCTGTCTTGCTCAATCACTCTTACCTCACTGGGTATGAAGCTATTTAAGAAATACACATCTAACCCCTTTCCGTGGAAGTTTCCATCCATTTTGTACCAAGAACAAAGCATACTGTATTAATTATATCTTTGTACAACAGTTTCAGAAATTTGGTTGTCAAAATGCCCTTACTGTGTATGTATTTTGTTGATTTATGCATTTCTGCTCTCTTACTTTAAACAAATTTTACTTAATTAACTTTTGCTTTCATAGTTTGTTCCCGTCCTTCCTTGGTCTTGGTCTTGAATTGGTCTCAACTCCTCAATGTCTTAGTCTTGTCTTGAATTTGATATACACTGGTCTTGGTCATGACTTCTCAGTTTAGTTGGTCTTTACAACAACACTGAAGCTAAATTCTGCTCCTAGCATGCATGTTCACCCAGCACTGCAGCAGCTCACCAAGTGCAACTCACTCAGTAGGTCTCTATCTATAGTATCATGTTGCTTTCTCTACTCTAGAATTGGCTAGTTCAATGTTTTGTGTGTGCATGTTTTTTGTTCGGTAGAAAAAACAGACTGAAATTTAACTGTGGAGCTCTATAAGGAGATGCAGAGACTAATAACAGTGCACTAGCTAATATGCTAATTGCAATGTAAAAATAAATACAATGTAAAAATAGAAGCAGCTGAAAAATGAAGTGTCAAGTTAAACACCATAGGTCTGATGTTGCTCACTAGTTCTGGTTGTCAATCTCGTCCAAGGTGAAAATTTGCTTCATTTTCTATGTGAAACGAGTTATTATATATTCTATGGTGTCAAAGGAATAGCCTAAGTTGTTGGCCCTTGATAGCTTGGGAGCTTCAAGCTAGGAGGCCCCATTTACATGACAACATTTCTGCTGAAAATAGAGTTTTTTATTTGCATTTTGAAATTTTTTTAAAACATGGCAACATTTTCAAAACAATCACCGTACAAACAAATTTGCAAACAGCTGAAAACACCATAGTATGCTTACCAGTGCACTAGTGTGATTACAGTAGTGATGCAACAAATCTACATTGGAGGAGCATTAATAAACTTAGCAGAGTCTGGAGCACAAACAAAACCGGACAGTCCAACATTGTTTTTTTTGTTTATGTTCCATAGTATGCTGTCTGCGTACACAAATAAGGCTGGGACCATACTAGGCAAATGCGAAGCTGTGGGCATTGTTTTCAGAGAAGTTGCACTTTGCCCATTTCCACTGCGACGGTATGGTGGCACTTTCTAATGTTTTACACTCTGGAGCCCGTTTTCAAAAGTTTGCGTTTTCAGGCTCCGAAAACGCTGTTCTCGTGTAAACGAGCGGACCCAAAACTCAACAAAAGTTTGCAGTTTTTGGGTGAAACGGTTGTCGTGTAAACTGCCCTTCAGTAACCACCCATGTACTGTACCACCTCTTGGCCCAAAGTCACATTATGCTTCCCATGCGGTTCTGCACAAACCTATGGGTAACATTACAGAAGCTCCGTCCATAATTATTCAGTCTACGCTAAAATGCCATGGGCTTATGGTCATCATGGTGACTAGTCTAAATCATTTGTCATGTCTATGAACCTTGACAGACATAGACAGGCACACCTGTAAAAAATAACCTTGTTATGAGGAAAAGGCAAAGACGTTTGTTTTTTATTTCCTTTTGTCTATCTCTTATCTTAAGAGCTGGAAAAATGAGGAACTTTAACCTGTAGGTACCAGTATTTCAAAAATACTTACAGTATGATTTGTCTCTCCCTTCCTCTAAAAGACCCCATAGGTACAAAGTACATACAAAAATACTTACAATAAAATGTATTCCTCTATTTTTCAACAAAATCCCCAGCATTTACAAAGAAAATACTGAACAGTTTATTTTCTCCTTCCTTTAAAATCCCCAGTTGTTACTCCCTGTCCAGCTGTACCTGCATTGAAGTACCAGTAGGAGCTGCTAATTATTTTATATGTAGGCGTATATGAGTCATATGATAAAATGCTTTGGTTCAGAGGAATTACGTCGTAAATGTCTGAGAATTACACTATAAATCACAGGCTGTATTGTGTAATGTAACTGAACAATAAAACATACAAAATTCCCTCTTTCAAAAGTCTGTTTTATGTTTTTATGGTATTTTTTGTCATTTCATTATTTCATACTGCCACTTTTCATCAACACATTTTACCGTCCACTCAACTTTCAGCCAGTTAATTAACCACTGACTTTCTCAAGCTAGAAAGCTCAACAACTTCTAAAATTTTGCAACATCTTAAGAATAAAAACTCTTCCAAGCTAATCTAAATTAACCAGCTTCTTAACTTCACCTCTTCATTTTAATGTTGAGTAGGGTTGGGTACTGTTTATAAAATTACCACACCTCTACCATAAAGTGATACCCATAATAAAGGTGTAATTAATTTGATATGTTTTTTTTCTAAAAGCCTGATGAGGAATTTTAGATTGTTACTAATATTCACAGTTTTACTTTAAATATTTCTGCAATTTACGCATTTTTCAAAATCATGTGACACAAGCATGTAGCATGGCCAAACTTTTTTTGGTGTCATCTTGGCCAGTCACACATTGCATTATATCAATGAACGCTGATACAAATAGTCTCTCTATTCTCCCACAGAAGGGGGCGTATAGGGTTGCCCTTGTCCGTCCATTCGTCCGTCTGTGAGTATTAACGGGCCATGGTCTGTACATATCTCCTCCTAGTACCCATAAAGTGACACCAATCATAATGGTGTAATTGATTTGACACCTTGTTTTCTCCATGCTTGTGATATTTTATTTATCTATCCATATATCCTTATCTTTATCCACATCTCCTAAAAAATGGCTGGACTGAATTCAATGAGCTGACACCACTCCGTCCACTGGACCAGATCTGAAGCACCTTTTTGGGTCAGGTCAGTCAGGGGGCTGGTCGGGGCTGTAAAGCCGGGAATGCACCACTGATAATAGCCCACCTGCCCCAAGAACCGCCTAACATTCTTTGTGGTTTTGGGCCGGGACAGGCTACAATTGCGGCTGTTTTGTCTACCTGAGGACACACAAACCCATTGCACGTGTTACCCCAAATACTGTACCTCCCTCCATCCAGCTGCACATTTCTTTGGGTTGGCAGTGAACACAGCCTGCCTCAATGACATGGGATAGACATCAAAATATGACCTACTTTTTACTTTTCTGTAGTCCACACAGAACCGTAGAGACCCATCCTTCTTACCTACAAGAACAATGGGGCTACACCAGGTGCTGTTGGACTCCTCTACTACACCCATCTCCAGCATAGCAGCCAATTCACTCTGAACTTTAAAAAAAAACTTTTTGTGTTCAGGACTTTTTGTGTTTATGTCCTGGCAGGGGGAAGAGCGCATCAGCAAAATGCTGCTGCAGCATGGCTACATCTGTTTTTCTGGGCTGATGAGAGACGGTCAACACAAAGGGGCGTGGTTGGATTGGTGGAATTTAGCACCTCAGGCCCCAACTCATCTCTCTCACTGATTAAAGACACCAGAGAAACAGGTGTAATTACAATTCCAAATGATGCAAACGCAAACACAAAGATGAAATAAATAAAGTGTATAGAATTTCACTCAATTATTTTTAATAAACTTTGACAGGAGAGACCAGTGAGGAGTCACAGATGAAGGGAAAGGCAGTGAATGTAGAGGGAGAGAGAGAACAAATCAGGAGATGGATCATTCAGTGCAACATTTAACCTGATTCTCATACATTACTGCTTGACAGATACAGTAATTGATACCACTGCCCACTGACGTGATTTTAAAGCTATTGTTATCTGATTTTTGCCCTCCAAATGTCTTAAAATGCTGTGGAGGAGTACGCCCTCATGATGCTCACGCCTCGGAGTGGACGGAGAGATAGTCCTTCGCCAGGATGATGGTCGCTTCTACCGTTGCCAGACGGTGACACCAGACCAAGTTCGGCGTCTCAGCTAGTAGTTCCTCCAGGAACTGCCTCAGGAACAGCTGGTCCAACATCCTCTTCTTGAGAGCATAGTCCCACAGCTGCAAACATCTTCACACTTCATCCTTAAGCTGCTGCATGAAGGTATGGTTGGTGGGTACCAACCTGGCACCCTGGAACCTCCAGACTAGGATGGTGCTCTTGACATCTCCGAAGCTCCTCTTTAATGTCAGCGGCAGATTAAGTGCTGCGATCTGAGCCTCCCCTGACAGCAGAGGCAGCAGATGCACAGCCCACTCTGCTGCCGGCCACCCACATGTGCCATCGTTGCCTCAAACATGTCCAGGAAGGTTTGTGGGTCATTCTCCCTGGAAGTCATATGGAGCGTGACCATAAACAGTGGAGGAGACGGAGCAGATGCTGGCCGGGGCAGCAGTGTTTCCTCTGCCTGAGCCTATATAAGGCCCAGGTGTGGCCACCAGCTCACTCAACATATAGGCAAGTGCAACCACTGGCTGCACTGGCTGTTCTGGCTGTTGCTCCTTCATCCTGTGTCACAGAGTCCCTGTTCTGCACCAGTTTCGCACTTCTCTCTGCTACTGTGTGTGGTGTCTCCCAGTCGGCACAGCGAAGATGACTTTTCACAACAGACTTTATTCTAAGCGCTCAAACTTAAATATCACAAGCTTTTTAGCTACTTCAACACAGATATGCGTCTTCATTCTTCATATGATGGAGGCAGACTCTGCTCAGGTCCAGAGTGCTACTGCAGGTAAGGGAAAGAGAGCAAGCAGTACAACACAAAACACCTGCTATAATTAACTCACTCTCCCTCCCTCTCCTGCCACTGAGCTGTAAACAAACCCCACTGCCACACATGCCTATCTAGTTAGCTAGCTTGGTATGTAAGTTCCTTGTGCAGCTTTTTAAAGGCTTTTAAAAGGAACTGATAGGCCGGGGAAAGCGGGAACTGGGCAGGGCAGAGAGAACAGACAAAGAGAGGAGTACTGGGAAATTACTAAAAGTTCGGCCGTAACGTGACGCAGAGGAGTGGATTTTCCACTGTTATTATAGGTGATACTATGCATTAAAATGAGGCATTATAAAAAATAAAGTTGACATTATGAGAGATAATGTTATAAAATAAAAGTGTTTTTAGGGAATTTACCATTACGTTAAAAGCAGACATTTGTAGAAGGGGATTTTGTTTTTGTTCATTGTAAAATGAAAGGGACGTCCTATAAGACTTGATGATTATGAAAAGAACAATAATGAAATAATATGTTAGACAAATCAGTTGAATTTCAATAATCTTTTACATTTTTTAATTAATTTCTTTTCCATCATTTTGAACACTTTGAACACTCCATAATTATTATCCCAGCAGTTACTTTTTAATTTGAGGAAGAAAAATCTATGTATTGATATCATAAGAGAAAAACAGTCAAGACTCAAATCATCACAACAGGGACAAATCCTTGAGCTGTTTTCTGCGTATTTTATTGTTCATCAATCATTTCAAAGCAAAATGTAAAAAAAACACATATTAAGTGTAAATTATTTTTATATAAAAAAATATATGACATAACATTTAAATAAACACATGAATAAATATTCTTCTCAACATCCTCTGACATCAAATAATAATTTGTCATTCAGTCATGACGGTGGTAAATATGTACAAAACAACACATTATTCTCTTTTAAAAAGATTGTCTCTGTAGAATCCCAAAATGATTCATTGCATTCAACAGGATCAGCCTCGTTTAACCTGAATCCATTCAACTGTCCTCTTTGAGGATACTATTTGTGTCTGTTCTCAGTACCTAACAAACATTACATTAGTAGTATAACACTTAATAAAGTAGCATCCTCTACCCACCCACCAAATAGAAGATATGTGTTTTTGCATAACAAGGAGAAAAAAGATGTTGGGGGGCAGAGTGGGGGGTAAAAACTTAATGTGTAGGAGCAGTTAGAGTCGTTCTGTTTGTTTTCACAAGGGTTGCAGCCAACTGGTTTGAGCAAAGCTATGAGTCATCCCCTCTTCCTCTTCTTCATCACTGGATGCCATGTCTTCCTCCTCTAAACTATCCTTTCCAGCACTGCCCCCCCTTCGGCGAGCCATCTCATCTTCTTTGTTCTTAGTGTGGCAAACACTGCAGACCCTCACTTTATGAGTTGGGTGAATGTGCTCGATCAGCATTCTTTTTTTGGAACATGATTTGCAGACCAAAAAGCCACATTTTCTGCAGTGGTGTCGACGTTTGGTTGCAGTGAAGTTGCTGAAACAGCGCATGCATTTTTGGGCAGATTGATCTGGTATCCAGGTAACAGCAAAGGTGGAACCTAGGCGGCTGCCGCTCTGCAACAGGTTTGACTGGCAGTCTTCAATGTGTTCAATCCAGGCCCGCTTCTCCGCATATGAATCAGCGGCCACAAAAAAGGACTTGCGTGGTGTACGGATGAGCCATTGGTTTCGCAGTTCGAAACTGTCCTCTATGTCCTCCAGCTGGATGTTCTCTGAAATGACAGTGAGGATGGTACATTGGTAATGCTCTTTCTGCACAATAATATACTCTACTTTAGGCATACATTATAGTTTCGGCAATTATCTCCATTATTGGAGGTGATAGTGAGTTTATTGAGATACTAATTAGTAGATGCTCTGACTCAGATTCAGATATTTAGCCACAAATATTTTTGGTTTTATTGTCTGAAGGTTCTTTCAAACTCCCTGTAACTTCATCAATATAATGGAGGCACAAGGAATTTAAGTTTTTGGTGTTTAAAGCATTAAAAACTTCCTTTGATAAACAGCAATAAGCCTTTTCCAGTAGTGTTTGCAGATAAATTACTCACCTAGAGGGATCATCTTCTGTTTTTTGTGCAAGCGTCCAGACAGAATGATGCTGCCGTACACGAGAACATCGTTGAAGAGGAAGAAAACCTTAAGCTGGGGCTTCCGACGACCCTGCTTCATCAGATAACCCTGTCCCATCAGAAACCGACCTGGCTTGGATAAGGACCTCCGTGTTGGACCAAATGATCTCTCCACTGTTCGAATACGCTCACAGTTCTCCTTATCAAATGTTAACTGTTCCATCATGGTGATCTAACAGGCCTATCTCTCAAAGCACTGGAATCACAAATGAAGGAAGTGTCTGCTGCAGCACACACTGAGTGAGCCCTTTAAAGCAGAGATGACGTCGTGTGGGACTTTCCACTGAAGGCAAACACGTTATTAAAAAACTAGCACAGAGGGAGAGGGTTGGGTCAGCAGTCTGAAACACGATAAGAGTATGCTTTGACTTTTATGCATAAGGCCTATGTTACTTTTTAAAGTTAAAAGGTTATTTTGCAAATGTAAAGCATTGATGAAATATGTGAAATATGTTTATTTTTTAGATTGAACACCCAACAATATGCAAACCTTTTTTATTTTATCAATTAGCTACCACTCATAATGCATAATGACTACTTCATGTTTTGATGCTTACATTTTATTTTGTCACTAGATTTTTATTCAAGTGATGTTTTGAATGCAGCATTGAGTTTTTATTGCTTCCTGGTACTGTACTATGAATATGAACTTCAACAACACATGTTTGAGTCTACAGCCACGACAGCCCTGCAACTCCAAGTGCATTAAGCAAAATGTTAATTTTGCCATGCTAACATGGTCATAATTGCAAAGTTAACACATTAAGCAGTTATAATGTCTAGTAATAATCTAATTTAACAAATTAGTATAGAGGCACTTTGTTTGTAGCCCACACCCTTAATTAAACCATTCATTTACCAAAGTATTGGACAAATTGAAATTGGCAGTACATGAAAAATCAGAGGATCACTAAAGCCATTACAATTCATTATGAGGGTAATGAATGTGTGTATGTTCATCCAGTAGTAATTGAGATATAATTCCATTTTGACCAATGTGGTGGCGTGACAGATCAGTTTTTCCATCAGCATTTTGAAGACAAACTTTTCAGAATTTTCCATTCTAGGTGAGTCAGAAAATCTAAACACAGGATTGTTAGACAGGTTTAACAAGTTCAGCCTGCAGCTGGAGTGAAAAAGAAACTCACTCTCAACTCCAACGGACTGACAGTCTCTGTCCATGTACTGTAAATTATGCAGATGCAAACCTCCCTCCTCCAGTAATCACTCAGCAGTGCGTTCCTTCTGCAAGTGGAAAAACCCAGGAGAATGAAGCAAAAGTTCCAGGCACTGCAATTTTATTTGCCTCCAGGGTGTTAATCATGCTGTACAAGAAATAATCTGCCACAAACTACAAATTACCATTCAGCTTTTATGCTTTGGAATTTGTACAGACTTGTTAATCAATCAGATTTAGAGGTGCTGACTTTGTTACATTTGGACAGAGCCTTAGCTTTTTTGTCTCCCTTATGAAGGCTTGATGCCAAAACGTGTTGGAGCATTTTTTTTTTTTTTTTTTTTAGATCTGTGATAACTCTTATTTCTCTGGGATTAGTTTAGTAAATGCTTTGGTCAAATCTTGTTGTAGATATTAATGAAGATCTGAAGATTAGATTGTTGAAGCTGTTTGATTTGCTTTTCTGTATTGTTTGATTTTATTTTTGACTCGATCAATTAAATTCTGGTGTTGACAGCTTTGCACTCTTATCAACCTGAAGGAGGAGACTTCATTGGCTGCTGCGCTTCATGCATGACATCATTCATGACACTCTAAATGCATCATTCAGTAATCAAGCCATCATCTGTGTCACTTGTATTGTCAGCCTTCACTGTGGCTCCATCATGTGGTCTAGTAGTGTGTGGTGAGATGATGAAATTCATCTTAGCTGGCTTTATTTAAGAGTTTATGTATCTCTATCAGGGCTTGTTTTGAGCACAGTTGATCAGTGAGAAGGAAACAAAACATATATGTGAGATCTATTTAATTTATTTTATCTCAACAACTTCATCAGAGGAAAAGATTTTATTGTTTACAGTGTCTTGTAAGCCCATAGCCGTTTGTATGGCACAATAATAAAAGTCCTCACATCACTAGATGCCACAACAGAGACCTCTAGTGGCCTCACTTTGTCAAAGCAGTGAGAAAATGAATGACTTTTATTCATTGTTTATTTCATTTCATCACATTAAACGTACTTTATAGGTTAAGAGAAATTAGGGATTATATGTGCAACTCTGTGGGTCTATGCAGGATGGAAAAATAAACACAACTTTTACATGCTGGCACCTGTTTTTTTTATAAAGTTTCTTATGCTTAGAAAAGTAAAAAAGAAAAAAGAAAAACCAATGTAGCGGTCAAAGGTGATAATTCCAAGACAGTTATTACAGCCTGCAGACTCGGATAAGAGGGGCAGTGACCTGGCCACCGCTGCCAGGCCTGCCAACCAGAGAGCGTTGAGGATAAAGGCCGAAACACTCAGTGAAGGTTTTGCACCTCCTGAAGACCTCAACGCATCCAGAGGAAGTAACCAACTACAACAGTGGTGGATCTAGAATTTTTCTGAATCAGGGGCCATAGAGGGGCCACATTTTTTACAGAGGGGCCACCTATATGTCCAACATTCATGCACATTTCCTTATTCAGTAAGATGTATACACAGAATATTTCACCAGTCATTCATTGTTTGCTGTTGGCTCCATAGCTTTTAGTAAAGACACACATAATTGAATATATTATGCAAATTGTGCCTTTTTCAAGCACATTGTGTACATCAAAAAAGTTTAGCAATTATTGAATTTTAAACTAGGATGCATAAATAAATATAAAACATAAGACACTTTTTTCCAATTATGTAATACATAAAATATTTCTATTTTTTTAATTTTTACATTAAAGAAAATACTTATATACTACATTACAGCATACACACCAGTTTAGAGGAGAAAAAGTTGACAGTCAAGTTTTCAAGTTGTAAACATACAAGTGACAGGACAGGGGCACTTCAGGGGCCAATCAGATTTCAGCTAGGGCCACTGCCCCTCTGGCACCACCCCTGGATCCGCCCCTGAACTACAATAAGGCCCTCATCCACCGGCCGCCGCCCCCTCCGACACAACCGGCTCCACCGTCACCCACAAAGTCTCCCACAAGCCAAGATGCAAGCCAAACTTTTTTTGGTGTCATCTTGGCCAATCACACATTGCATTATATCAATGAACGCTGATACAAATAGTCTCTCTATTCTCCCACAGAAGGGGGCGTATAGGGTTGCCCTTGTCCGTCCATTCGTCCGTCTGTGAGTATTAACGGGCCATGGTCTGTTCATATCTCCTCCTAGTACCCATAAAGTGACACCAATCATAATGGTGTAATTGATTTGACACCCTTTTATCTCCATGCTTGTGATAATTTATTTATCTATCCACACATCCTTATCTTTATCCACATCTCCTAAAAAACCACTGGACAGAATTCAATGAAATTTCACACATTCTTGTAGGGGCCCTAAAGATGTGCAACTCATAATTGGTTTCTTCAATTTTCTTTTTCTTTTTTTTAAAACACTTTTAACCACATTTGAACTTTATGTCCATTTGCTCACATTCACCTGTGATAGAGGTTGTGGTCTATCCACATCAGCACAAATCCAGTAACGGGGTCATCTGTGTGCTTTGATACAAATTTTCTACTTTTTCTTTGTGCAAAATGGATGGAATGCAGATATCAACTGGATGGAGAAGTTTCCATACTACTAAGGTCAGGTTTATTTCATTTAATACCTTAAATTCAGGACTTTGAGCTTCATTTCAGGCAAGAAAGATGCTATAAAAATAAAGTTATTATTAAAGTTAAAGATGTCTAATAAACTAAGCTCAAAACCATGCTGGAGCACTTCACTCTGCTACCGTGTGTTTATGGGTTCTCTCAGTGAGCACAGCAAAGATGATTTTTCACAACAGACTTTATTCTAATACAAGTACTCAAACTTAATTCTTTGTATGACAGAGGCTAACTCTCCTCAGGTCCAGAGCGCTACTACAGATAAGGGAGAGATAGCAATCAGTGCAACACAAAATACCTGTTATACTGTAACTCTTTCTTCCTGAAACCAATCGCCCCCACTCTCTCTCTCTCTCCTGCCACTAAGCTATAACGAAACCACAGGGCCTGTTTCTCCTTCTCAAAAACCAGCTGACACCACTCCGTCCACTGGACCAGATCTGAAGCACCTTTTTGGGTCAGGTCAGTCAGGGGGCTGGTCGGGGCTGTGAAGCCGGGAATGCACCACTGATATTAGCCCACCTGCCCCAAGAACCGCCTAACATTCTTTGTGGTCTTGGGCCGGGACAGGCTACAATTGCGGCTGGTTTGTCTACCTGAGGACACACCCGCCCATTGCACGTGTTACCCAAATACTGTACCTCCCTCCATCCAGCTGCACATTTCTTTGGGTTGGCAGTGAACACAGCCTGCCTCAATGACATGGGATAGACATCAAAATATGACCTACTTTTTACTTTTCTGTAGTCCACACAGAACCGTATAGACCCATCCTTCTTACCTACAAGAACAATGGGGCTACACCAGGTGCTGTTGGACTCCTCTACTACACCCATCTCCAGCATAGCAGCCAATTCACTCTGAACTTTTTAAAAAACTTTTTGTGTTCAGGTCTTTTTGTGTTTGTGTCCTGGCAGGGGGGAGAGCGCATCAGCAAAACGCTGCTGCAGCATGGCTACATCTGTTTTTCTGGGCTGATGAGAGACGGTCAACACAAAGGGGCGTGGTTGGATTGGTGGAATTTAGCACCTCAGGCCCCAACTCATCTCTCTCACTGATTAAAGACACCAGAGAAACAGGTGTAATTACAATTCCAAATGATGCAAACGCAAACACAAAGATGAAATAAATAAAGTGTATAGAATTTCACTCAATTATTTTTAATAAACTTTGACAGGAGAGACCAGTGAGGAGTCACAGATGAAGGGAAAGGCAGTGAATGTAGAGGGAGAGAGAGAACAAATCAGGAGATGGATCATTCAGTGCAACATTTAACCTGATTCTCATACATTACTGCTTGACAGATACAGTAATTGATACCACTGCCCACTGACGTGATTTTAAAGCTATTGTTATCTGATTTTTGCCCTCCAAATGTCTTAAAATGCTGTGGAGGAGTACGCCCTCATGATGCTCACGCCTCGGAGTGGACGGAGAGATAGTCCTTCGCCAGGATGATGGTCGCTTCTACCGTTGCCAGACGGTGACACCAGACCAAGTTCGGCGTCTCAGCTAGTAGTTCCTCCAGGAACTGCCTCAGGAACAGCTGGTCCAACATCCTCTTCTTGAGAGCATAGTCCCACAGCTGCAAACATCTTCACACTTCATCCTTAAGCTGCTGCATGAAGGTATGGTTGGTGGGTACCAACCTGGCACCCTGGAACCTCCAGACTAGGATGGTGCTCTTGACATCTCCGAAGCTCCTCTTCAATGTCAGCGGCAGATTAAGTGCTGCGATCTGAGCCTCCCCTGACAGCAGAGGCAGCAGATGCACAGCCCACTCTGCTGCCGGCCACCCACATGCGCCATCGTTGCCTCAAACATGTCCAGGAAGGTTTGTGGGTCATTCTCCCTGGAAGTTATATGGAGCGTGACTATCAACAGTGGAGGAGACGGAGCAGATGCTGGCCGGGGCAGCAGTGTTTCCTCTGCCTGAGCCTATATAAGGCCCAGGTGTGGCCACCAGCTCACTCAACATATAGGCAAGTGCAACCACTGGCTGCACTGGCTGTTCTGGCTGTTGCTCCTTCATCCTGTGTCACAGAGTCACTGTTCTGCACCAGTTTCGCACTTCTCTCTGCTACTGTGTGTGGTGTCTCCCAGTCGGCACAGCGAAGATGACTTTTCACAACAGACTTTATTCTAAGCGCTCAAACTTAAATATCACAAGCTTTTTAGCTACTTCAACACAGATATGCGTCTTCATTCTTCATATGATGGAGGCAGACTCTGCTCAGGTCCAGAGTGCTACTGCAGGTAAGGGAAAGAGAGCAAGCAGTACAACACAAAACACCTGCTATAATTAACTCACTCTCCCTCCCTCTCCTGCCACTGAGCTGTAAACAAACCCCACTGCCACACATGCCTATCTAGTTAGCTAGCTTGGTATGTAAGTTCCTTGTGCAGCTTTTTAAAGGCTTTTAAAAGGAACTGATAGGCCGGGGAAAGCGGGAACTGGGCAGGGCAGAGAGAACAGACAAAGAGAGGAGTACTGGGAAATTACTAAAAGTTCGGCCGTAACGTGACGCAGAGGAGTGGATTTTCCACTGTTATTATAGGTGATACTATGCATTAAAATGAGGCATTATAAAAAATAAAGTTGACATTATGAGAGATAATGTTATAAAATAAAAGTGTTTTTAGGGAATTTACCATTACGTTAAAAGCAGACATTTGTAGAAGGGGATTTTGTTTTTGTTCATTGTAAAATGAAAGGGACGTCCTATAAGACTTGATGATTATGAAAAGAACAATAATGAAATAATATGTTAGACAAATCAGTTGAATTTCAATAATCTTTTACATTTTTTAATGAATTTCTTTTCCATCATTTTGAACACTTTGAACACTCCATAATTATTATCCCAGCAGTTACTTTTTAATTTGAGGAAGAAAAATCTATGTATTGATATCATAAGAGAAAATCAGTCAAGACTCAAATCATCACAACAGGGACAAATCCTTGAGCTGTTTTCTGCGTATTTTATTGTTCATCAATCATTTTCAAGCAAAATGTAAAAAAAAACACATATTAAGTGTAAATTATATTTATATAAAAAAATATATGACATAACATTTAAATAAACACATGAATAAATATTCTTCTCAACATCCTCTGACATCAAATAATTTGTCATTCAATCATGACGGTGGTAAATATGTACAAAACAACACATTATTCTCTTTTAAAAAGATTTTCTCTGTAGAATCCCAAAATGATTCATTGCATTCAACAGGATCAGCCTTGTTTAACCTGAATCCATTCAACTGTCCTCTTTGAGGATACTATTTGTGTCTGTTCTCAGTACCTAACAAACATTACATTAGTAGTATAACACTTAATGAAGTAGCATCCTCTACCCACCCACCAAATAGAAGATATGTGTTTTTGCATAACAAGGAGAAAAAAGATGTTGGGGGGCAGAGTGGGGGGTAAAAACTTAATGTGTAGGAGCAGTTAGAGTCGTTCTGTTTGTTTTCACAAGGGTTGCAGCCAACTGGTTTGAGCAAAGCTATGAGTCATCCCCTCTTCCTCTTCTTCATCACTGGATGCCATGTCTTCCTCCTCTAAACCATCCTTTCCATCACTGCCCCCCCTGCGGCGAACCATCTCATCTTCTTTGTTCTTAGTGTGGCAAACACTGCAGACCCTCACTTTATGAGTTGGGTGAATGTGCTCGATCAGCATTCTTTTTTTGGAACATGATTTGCAGACCAAAAAGCCACATTTTCTGCAGTGGTGTCGACGTTTGGTTGCAGTGAAGTTGCTGAAACAGCGCATGCATTTTTGGGCAGATTGATCTGGTATCCAGGTAACAGCAAAGGTGGAACCTAGGCGGCTGCCGCTCTGCAACAGGTTTGACTGGCAGTCTTCAATGTGTTCAATCCAGGCCCGCTTCTCCGCATATGAATCAGCGGCCACAAAAAAGGACTTGCGTGGTGTACGGATGAGCCATTGGTTTCGCAGTTCGAAACTGTCCTCTATGTCCTCCAGCTGGATGTTCTCTGAAATGACAGTGAGGATGGTACATTGGTAATGCTCTTTCTGCACAATAATATACTCTACTTTAGGCATACATTATAGTTTAGGCAATTATCTCCATTATTGGAGGTGATAGTGAGTTTATTGAGATACTAATTAGTAGATGCTCTGACTCAGATTCAGATATTTAGCCACAAATATTTTTGGTTTTATTGTCTGAAGGTTCTTTCAAACTCCCTGTAACTTCATCAATATAATGGAGGCACAAGGAATTTAAGTTTTTGGTGTTTAAAGCATTAAAAACTTCCTTTGATAAACAGCAATAAGCCTTTTCCAGTAGTGTTTGCAGATAAATTACTCACCTAGAGGGATCATCTTCTTTTTTTTGTGCAAGCGTCCAGACAGAATGATGCTGCCGTACACGAGAACATCGTTGAAGAGGAAGAAAACCTTAGGCTGGGGCTTCCGACGACCCTGCTTCATCAGATAACCCTGTCCCATCAAAAACCGACCTGGCTTGGATAAGGACCTCCGTGTTGGACCAAATGATCTCTCCACTGTTCGAATACGCTCACAGTTCTCCTTATCAAATGTTAACTGTTCCATCATGGTGATCTAACAGGCCTATCTCTCAAAGCACTGGAATCACAAATGAAGGAAGTGTCTGCTGCAGCACACACTGAGTGAGCCCTTTAAAGCAGAGATGACGTCGTGTGGGACTTTCCACTGAAGGCAAACACGTTATTAAAAAACTAGCACAGAGGGAGAGGGTTGGGTCAGCAGTCTGAAACACGATAAGAGTATGCTTTGACTTTTATGCATAAGGCCTATGTTACTTTTTAAAGTTAAAAGGTTATTTTGCAAATGTAAAGCATTGATGAAATATGTGAAATATGTTTATTTTTTAGATTGAACACCCAACAATATGCAAACCTTTTTTATTTTATCAATTAGCTACCACTCATAATGCATAAGGACTACTTCATGTTTTGATGCTTACATTTTATTTTGTCACTAGATTTTTATTCAAGTGATGTTTTGAATGCAGCATTGAGTTTTTCATTGCTTCCTGGTACTGTACTATGAATATGAACTCCAACAACACATGTTTGAGTCTACAGCCACGACAGCCCTGCAACTCCAAGTGCATTAAGCAAAATGTTAATTTTGCCATGCTAACATGGTCATAATTGCAAAGTTAACACATTAAGCAGTTATAATGTCTAGTAATAATCTAATTTAACAAATTAGTATAGAGGCACTTTGTTTGTAGCCCACACCCTTAATTAAACCATTCATTTACCAAAGTATTGGACAAATTGAAATTGGCAGTACATGAAAAATCAGAGGATCACTAAAGCCATTACAATTCATTATGAGGGTAATGAATGTGTGTATGTTCATCCAGTAGTAATTGAGATATAATTCCATTTTGACCAATGTGGTGGCGTGACAGATCAGTTTTTCCATCAGCATTTTGAAGACAAACTTTTCAGAATTTTCCATTCTAGGTGAGTCAGAAAATCTAAACACAGGATTGTTAGACAGGTTTAACAAGTTCAGCCTGCAGCTGGAGTGAAAAAGAAACTCACTCTCAACTCCAACGGACTGACAGTCTCTGTCCATGTACTGTAAATTATGCAGATGCAAACCTCCCTCCTCCAGTAATCACTCAGCAGTGCGTTCCTTCTGCAAGTGGAAAAACCCAGGAGAATGAAGCCAAAGTTCCAGGCACTGCAATTTTATGTGCCTCCAGGGTGTTAATCATGCTGTACAAGAAATAATCTGCCACAAACTACAAATTACCATTCAGCTTTTATGCTTTGGAATTTGTACAGATTAAACTAACAACAAAAGTCTTGTTAATCAATCAGATTTAGAGGTGCTGACTTTGTTACATTTGGACAGAGCCTTAGCTTTTTTGTCTACCTGATGAAGGCTTGATGCCAAAACGTGTTGGAGCATTTTTTTTTTTTTTTTTTTTAGATCTGTGATAACTCTTATTTCTCTGGGATTAGTTTAGTAAATGCTTTGGTCAAATCTTGTTGTAGATATTAATGAAGATCTGAAGATTAGATTGTTGAAGCTGTTTGATTTGCTTTTCTGTATTGTTGGATTTTATTTTTGACTCGATCAATTAAATTCTGGTGTTGACAGCTTTGCACTCTTATCAACCTGAAGGAGGAGACTTCATTGGCTGCTGCGCTTCATGCATGACATCATTCATGACACTCTAAATGCATCATTCAGTAATCAAGCCATCATCTGTGTCACTTGTATTGTCAGCCTTCACTGTGGCTCCATCATGTGGTCTAGTAGTGTGTGGTGAGATGATGAAATTCATCTTAGCTAGCTTTATTTAAGAGTTTATGTATCTCTATCAGGGCTTGTTTTGAGCACAGTTTATCAGTGAGAAGGAAACAAAACATATATTTGAGAGCTTTTCAATTTATTTTATCTCAACAACTTCATCAGAGGAAAAGATTTTATTGTTTACAGTGTCTTGTAAGCCCATAGCCGTTTGTATGGCACAATAATAAAAGTCCTAACATCACTAGATGCCACAACAGAGACCTCTAGTGGCCTCACTTTGTCAAAGCAGTGAGAAAATGAATGCCTTTTATTCATTGTTTATTTCATTTCATCACATTAAACGTACTTTATAGGTTAAGAGAAAGTAGGGATTATATGTGCAGCTCTGTGGGTCTATGCAGGATGGAAAAATAAACACAACTTTAACATGCTGGCTCATGTTTTTTAAAATGTTTTCTATGCTTAGAAAAGTTTTTAAAAAAGAAAAACAAATGTAGCGGTCAAAGGTGATAATTCTAAGACAGTTTTTACAGCCTGCAGACTCGGATAAGAGGGGCAGTGACCTGGTCACCGCTGCCAGGCCTGCCAACCAGAGAGCGTTAAGGATAAAGGCCGAAACACTCAGTGAAGGTTTGGCAGTTATATGGAGCGTGACCATCAACAGTGGAGGAGACGGAGCAGATGCTGGCCGGGGCAGCAGTGTTTCCTCTGCCTGAGCCTATATAAGGCCCAGGTGTGGCCACCAGCTCACTCAACATATAGGCAAGTGCAACCACTGGCTGCACTGGCTGTTCTGGCTGTTGCTCCTTCATCCTGTGTCACAGAGTCACTGTTCTGCACCAGTTTCGCACTTCTCTCTGCTACTGTGTGTGGTGTCTCCCAGTCGGCACAGCGAAGATGACTTTTCACAACAGACTTTATTCCAAGCACTCAAACTTAAATATCACAAGCTTTTTAGCTACTTCAACACAGATATGCATCTTCATTCTTCATATGATGGAGGCAGACTCTGCTCAGGTCCAGAGTGCTACTGCAGGTAAGGGAAAGAGAGCAAGCAGTACAACACAAAACACCTGCTATAATTAACTCACTCTCCCTCCCTCTCCTGCCACTGAGCTCTAAACAAACCCCACTGCCACACATGCCTATCTAGTTAGCTAGCCTGGTATGTAAGTTCCTTGTGCAGCTTTTTAAAGGCTTTTAAAAGGAACTGATAGGCCGAGGAAAGCGGGAACTGGGCAGGGCAGAGAGAACAGACAGAGGATTACTGGGAAATTACTAAAAGTTTGGCCGTAACATGTTGCAGAGGAGTGGATTTTACACTGTTATTATTGGTGATAGTATGAATTAAAATGAGGCATTATAAAAAAAAGTTGACATCATGAGAAATAATGTTATAAAATAAAAGCGTTTTTAGGGAATTTGCCAGTATGTTAAAAGCAGACATTTGTAGAAGGGGATTTTGTTTTTGTTCATTGTAAAATGAAAGGGACGTCCTATAAGACTTGATGATTATGAAAAGAACAATAATGAAATAATATGTTAGACAAATCAGTTGAATTTCAATAATCTTTTACATTTTTTAATGAATTTCTTTTCCATCATTTTGAACACTTTGAACACTCCATAATTATTATCCCAGCAGTTACTTTTTAATTTGAGGAAGAAAAATCTATGTATTGATATCATAAGAGAAAATCAGTCAAGACTCAAATCATCACAACAGGGACAAATCCTTGAGCTGTTTTCTGCGTATTTTATTGTTCATCAATCATTTCAAAGCAAAATGTAAAAAAAACACATATTAAGTGTAAATTATTTTTATATAAAAAAATATATGACATAACATTTAAATAAACACATGAATAAATATTCTTCTCAACATCCTCTGACATCAAATAATAATTTATCATCTAATCATGACGGCGGTAAATATGTACAAAACAACACATTATTCTCTTTTTAAAAGATTTTCTCTGTAGAATCCCAAAATGATTCATTGCATTCAACAGGATCAGCCTTGTTTAACCTGAATCCATTCAACTGTCCTCTTTGAGGATACTATTTGTGTCTGTTCTCAGTACCTAACAAACATTACTTTAGTTGTATAACACTTAATAAAGTAGCATCCTCTACCCACCCACCAAATAGAAAATATGTGCTTTTGCATAACAAGGAGAAAAAAGATGTTGGGGGGGCAGAGTGGGGGGTAAAAACTTAATGTGTAGGAGCAGTTAGAGTCGTTCTGTTTGTTTTCACAAGGGTTGCAGCCAGCTGGTTTGAGCAAAGCTATGAGTCATCCCCTCTTCCTCTTCTTCATCACTGGATGCCATGTCTTCCTCCTCTAAACTATCCTTTCCAGCACTGCCCCCCCTTCGGCGAACCATCTCATCTTCTTTGTTCCTAGTGTGGCAAATACTGCAGACCCTCACTTTATGAGTTGGGTGAATGTGCTCGATCAGCATTCTTTTTTTGGAACATGATTTGCAGACCAAAAGGCCACATTTTCTGCAGTGGTGTCGACGTTTGGTTGCAGTGAAGTTGCTGAAACAGCGCATACATTTTTGGGCAGATCGATCTGGTATCCAGGGAACAGCAAAGGTGGAACCTAGGCAGCTGCCACTCTGCAACAGGTTTGACTGGCAGTCTTCAATTTGTTCAATCCAGGCCCGCTTCTCCTCATATGAATCAGCGGCCACAAAAAAGGACTTGCGTGGTGTATGGATGAGCCATTGGTTTCGCAGGTCGAAACTGTCCTCTATGTCCTCCAGCTGGATGTTCTCTGAAATGACAGTGAGGATGGTACATTGGTAATGCTCTCTCTGCACAATAATATACTCTACTTTAGGCATACATTATAGTTTAGGCAATTATCTCCATTATTGGAGGTGATAGTGAGTTTATTGAGATACTAATTAGTAGATGCTCTGACTCAGATTCAGATATTTAGCCACAAATATATTTGGTTTTATTGTCTGAAGGTTCCTTCAAACTCCCTGTAACTTCATCAATATAATGGAGGCACAAGGAATTTAAGTTTTTGGTGTTTAAAGCATTAAAAACTTCCTTTGATAAACAGCAATAAGCCTTTTCCAGTAGTGTTTGCAGATAAATTCCTCACCTAGAGGGATCATCTTCTTTTTTTTGTGCAAGCGTCCAGACAGAATGATGCTGCCGTACACGAGAACATCGTTGAAGAGGAAGAAAACCTTAGGCTGGGGCTTCCGACGACCCTGCTTCATCAGATAACCCTGTCCCATCAGAAACCGACCTGGCTTGGATAAGGACCTCCGTGTTGGACCAAATGATCTCTCCACTGTTCGAATACGCTCACAGTTCTCCTTATCAAATGTTAACTGTTCCATCATGGTGACCTAACAGGCCTATCTCTCAAAGCACTGGAATCACAAATGAAGGAAGTGTCTGCTGCAGCACACACTGAGTGAGCCCTTTAAAGCAGAGATGACGTCGTGTGGGACTTTCCACTGAAGGCAAACACGTTATTCAAAAAATGGCACAGAGGGAGAGGGTTGGGTCAGCAGACTGAAACACGATAAGAGTATGCTTTGACTTTTATGCATAAGGCCTATGTTACTTTTTAAAGTTAAAAGGTTATTTTGCAAATGCAAAGCAAATAATAACATGATACCAGAATTGAATTTCCATAAATAAATATGATCAGCTAATGAAATATGTTTACTTTTTAGATTGAACACCCAACAATATGCAAACCTTTTTTATTTTATCAATTAGCTACCACTCATAATGCATAAGGACTACTTCATGTTTTGATGCTTACTTTTATTTTGTCGCTAGATTTTTATTCAAGTGATGTTTTGAATGCAGCATTGAGTTTTTCATTGCTTCCTGGTACTGTACTATGAATATGAACTTCAACAACACATGTTTGAGTCTACAGCCACGACAGCCCTGCAACTCCAAGTGCATTAAGCAAAATGTTAATTTTGCCACGCTAACATGGTCATAATTGCAAAGTTAACACATTAAGCAGGTATAATGTCTAGTAATAATCTAATTTAACAAATTAGTATAGAGGCACTTTGTTTGTAGCCCACACCCTTAATTAAACCATTCATTTACCAAAGTATTGGACAAATTGAAATTGGCAGTACATGAAAAATCAGAGGATCACTGAAGCCATTACAATTCATTATGTGGGTAATGAATGTGTGTATGTTCATCCAGTAGTAATTGAGATATAATTCCATTTTGACCAATGTGGTGGCGTGACAGATCAGTTTTTCCATCAGCATTTTAAAGTCAAACTTTTCAGAATTTTCCATTCTAGGTGAGTCGGAAAATCTAAACACAGGATTGTTAGACAGGTTTAACAAGTTCAGCCTGCAGCTGGAGTGAAAAAGAAGCTCACTTTCAACTCCAACGGACTGACAGTCTCTGTCTATGTACTGTAAATTATGCAGATGCAAACCTCCCTCCTCCAGTAATCACTCAGCAGTGCGTTCCTTCTGCAAGTGGAAAAACCCAGGAGAATGCAAGTGAAGCACAAGTTCCAGGCACTGCAATTTTATGTGCCTCCAGGGTGTTAATCATGCTGTCCAAGAAATAATCTGCCACAAACTACAAATTACCATTTAGCTTTTATGCTTTGGAATTTGTACAGATTAAACTAACAACAAAAGTCTTGTTAATCAATCAGATTCAGAGGTGCTGACTTTGTTACATTTGGACAGAGCCTTAGCTTTTTTGACTCCCTGATGAAGGCTTGATGCCAAAACGTGTTGGAGCATTTCTTATGGTCTAACATGACCATACCATGACAATAACGGCATTTCATTTGTTTTAAAAGACAGTGCTTTGGATTTTCTTTACCATTTTCAGAGCCTGACTTGGTGTTTTCTTTTTTGTCCACTCTTTTTCTTTGGACGAAGGGAGATAAAATTATTGACATTGAATAGTTAATAGTCTTAATGTGCTAATTATATCTAATGACAATACACTTGTTTGACCAGACTTCAAACATCAAGACCAAGATAGCCCAGAGGTTTGTTGTAACAACAAGCAGCGTCAAGCAAGAAGAATCAGCCACACGTCTTCCCAGAATGCCATGAATATTTTATTTACAGCATATTTCTGTGGAGTGTAATGTCTATAGGGGAAATTAATGGGACAAACTTTCAGTAACTGATTATACATCAGACCATGAATGTCAAAGTTTAAGAAATACTATTCAACAGAGTGTATTTATTGAATTCAAGAGGTGTTTATGAACATAAATTACAATCAAAAACAATTATCACTGGATTGATCAGAGACAGTGGGTGTTGTTGTTCATAGGTCTGAGAAATGTGATGATCCCACAGTAATTTGCACAGTTAAGAGCTGGTATTTTATTTCCTGCTCAGGAAGGGGGATTCAAACATACTGTTGGAAGGAAAACAAATGAATATGGAAAGTGAGTCACATTTTCTTTTATATTGTAACCTACAAACTGTGATGTTCTCAGTTGCAGGTTTTTTTTTTTTTTAGATCTGTGATAACTCTTATTTCTCTGGGATTAGTTTAGTAAATGCTTTGGTCAAATCTTGTTGTAGATATTAATGAAGATCTGAAGATTGGATTGTTGAAGCTGTTTGATTTGCTTTTCTGTATTGTTGGATTTTATTTTTGACTCGATCAATTAAATTCTGGTGTTGACAGCTTTGCACTCTTATCAACCTGAAGGAGGAGACTTCATTGGGTGCTGCGCTTCATGCATGACATCATTCATGACACTCTAAATGCATCATTCAGTAATCAAGCCATCATCTGTGTCACTTGTATTGTCACCCTTCACTGTGGCTCCATCATGTGGTGTAGTAGTGTGTGGTGAGATGATGGAATTCATCTTAGCTGGCTTTATTTAAGAGTTTATGTATCTCTATCAGGGCTTGTTTTGAGCACAGTTGATCAGTGAGAAGGAAACAAAACATATAATAATAAAAGTCCTCACATCACAAGATGCCACAACAGAGTCCTCTAGAGGCCTCACCTTGTCAAAGCAGTGAGAAAATGAACGACTTTTATTCATTGTTTATTTCATTTCATCACATTAAACGTACTTCATAGGTTAAGAGAAATTAGGGATTATATGTGCAGCTCTGTGGGTCTATGCAGGATGGAAAAATAAACACAACTTTTACATGCTGGCACATAGTTTTTATAATGTTTCTTATGCTTAGAAACGTAAAAAAAGAAAAGAAAAAGAAAAACAAATGTAGCGGTCAAAGGTGATAATTCTAAGACAGTTTTTACAGCCTGCAGACTCGGATAAGAGGGGCAGTGACCTGGTCACCGCTGCCATGCCTGCCAACCAGAGAGCGTTAAGGATAAAGGCCGAAACACTCAGTGAAGGTTTGGCAGTTATATGGAGCGTGACCATCAACAGTGGAGGAGACGGAGCAGATGCTGGCCTGGGCAGCAGTGTTTCCTCTGCCTGAGCCTATATAAGGCCCAGGTGTGGCCACCAGCTCACTCAACATATAGGCAAGTGCAACCACTGGCTGCACTGGCTGTTCTGGCTGTTGCTCCTTCATCCTGTGTCACAGAGTCACTGTTCTGCACCAGTTTCGCACTTCTCTCTGCTACTGTGTGTGGTGTCTCCCAGTCGGCACAGCGAAGATGACTTTTCACAACAGACTTTATTCCAAGCGCTCAAACTTAAATATCACAAGCTTTTTAGCTACTTCACAGATATGCGTCTTCATTCTTCATATGATGGAGGCAGACTCTGCTCAGGTCCAGAGTGCTACTGCAGGTAAGGGAAAGAGAGCAAGCAGTACAACACAAAACACCTGCTATAATTATCTCACTCTCCCTCCCTCTCCTGCCACTGAGCTCTAAACAAACCCCACTGCCACACATGCCTATCTAGTTAGCTAGCTTGGTATGTAAGTTCCTTGTGCAGCTTTTTAAAGGCTTTTAAAAGGAACTGATAGGCCGGGGAAAGCGGGAACTGGGCAGGGCAGAGAGAACAGACACAGAGGAGTACTGGGAAATTACTAAAAGTTTGGCCGTAACATGTTGCAGAGGAGTGGATTTTACACTGTTATTATTGATCTCTCAATTAAAATGAGGCATTATAAAAAAAGGTTGACATTATGAGAAACAATGTTATTAAATAAGTGTTTTTAGGGAATTTGCCAGTATGTTAAAAGCAGACATTTGTAGAAGGGGATTTTGTTTTTGTTCATTGTAAAATGAAAGGGACGTCCTATAAGACTTGATGATTATGAAAAGAACAATAATGAAATAATATGTTAGACAAATCAGTTGAATTTCAATAATCTTTTACATTTTTTAATGAATTTCTTTTCCATCATTTTGAACACTTTGAACACTCCATAATTATTATCCCAGCAGTTACTTTTTAATTTGAGGAAGAAAAATCTATGTATTGATATCATAAGAGAAAATCAGTCAAGACTCAAATCATCACAACAGGGACAAATCCTTGAGCTGTTTTCTGCGTATTTTATTGTTCATCAATCATTTTAAAGCAAAATGTAAAAAAGTGTAAATTATTTTTATATAAAAAATATATGACATAACATTTAAATAAACACATGAATAAATATTCTTCTCAACATCCTCTGACATCAAATAATAATTTGTCATTCAGTCATGACGGTGGTAAATATGTACAAAACAATACATTATTCTCTTTTAAAAAGATTTTCTCTGTAGAATCCCAAAATGATTCATTGCATTCAACAGGATCAGCCTTGTTTAACCTGAATCCATTCAACTGTCCTCTTTGAGGATACTATTTGTGTCTGTTCTCTGTACCTAACAAACATTACATTAGTAGTATAACACTTAATAAAGTAGCATCCTCTACCCACCCACCAAATAGAAGATATCTGTTTTTGCATAACAAGGAGAAAAAAGATGTTGGGGGGGCAGAGTGGGGGGTAAAAACTTAATGTGTAGGAGCAGTTAGAGTCGTTCTGTTTGTTTTCACAAGGGTTGCAGCCAACTGGTTTGAGCAAAGCTCTTCATCACTGGATGCCATGTCTTCCTCCTCTAAACTATCCTTTCCAGCACTGCCCCGCCTTCGGCGAACCATCTCATCTTCTTTGTTCCTAGTGTGGCAAATACTGCAGACCCTCACTTTATGAGTTGGGTGAATGTGCTCGATCAGCATTCTTTTTTTGGAACATGATTTGCAGACCAAAAAGCCACATTTTCTGCAGTGGTGTCGACGTTTGGTTGCAGTGAAGTTGCTGAAACAACGCATGCATTTTTGGGCAGATCGATCTGGTATCCAGGGAACAGCAAAGGTGGAACCTAGGCGGCTGCCGCTCTGCAACAGGTTTGACTGGCAGTCTTCAATGTGTTCAATCCAGGCCCGCTTCTCGTCATATGAATCAGCGGCCACAAAAAAGGACTTGCGTGGTGTATGGATGAGCCATTGGTTTCGCAGTTCGAAATTGTCCTCCATGTCCTCCAGCTGGATGTTCTCTGAAATGACAGTGAGGATGGTACATTGGTAATGCTCTTTCTGCACAATAATATACTCTACTTTAGGCATACATTATAGTTTAGGCAATTATCTCCATTATTGGAGGTGATAGTGAGTTTATTGAGATACTAATTAGTAGATGCTCTGACTCAGATTCAGATATTTAGCCACAAATATTTTTGGTTTTATTGTCTGAAGGTTCTTTCAAACTCCCTGTAACTTCATCAATATAATGGAGGCACAAGGAATTTAAGTTTTTGGTGTTTAAAGCATTAAAAACTTCCTTTGATAAACAGCAATAAGCCTTTTCCAGTAGTGTTTGCAGATAAATTCCTCACCTAGAGGGATCATCTTCTTTTTTTTGTGCAAGCGTCCAGACAGAATGATGCTGCCGTACACGAGAACATCGTTGAAGAGGAAGAAAACCTTAGGCTGGGGCTTCCGACGACCCTGCTTCATCAGATAACCCTGTCCCATCAGAAACCGACCTGGCTTGGATAAGGACCTCCGTGTTGGACCAAATGATCTCTCCACTGTTCGAATACGCTCACAGTTCTCCTTATCAAATGTTAACTGTTCCATCATGGTGACCTAACAGGCCTATCTCTCAAAGCACTGGAATCACAAATGAAGGAAGTGTCTGCTGCAGCACACACTGAGTGAGCCCTTTAAAGCAGAGATGACGTCGTGTTGGACTTTCCAATGAAGGCAAACACGTTATTCAAAAAATAGCACAGAGGGAGAGGGTTGGATCAGCAGACTGAAACACGATAAGAATGTTTTGACTTTTATGCATAAGGCCTATGTTACTTTTTAAAGTTAAAAGGTTATATTGCAAATGCAAAGCAAATAATAACATGATACCAGAATTGAATTTCCATAAATACATATGATCAGCTAATGAAATATGTTTATTTTTTAGATTGAACACCCAACAATATGCAAACCTTTTTTATTTTATCAATTAGCTACCACTCATAATGCATAAGGACTACTTCATGTTTTGATGCTTACTTTTATTTTGTCACTAGATTTTTATTCAAGTGATGTTTTGAATGCAGCATTGAGTTTTTCATTGCTTCCTGGTACTGTACTATGAATATGAACTCCAACGGACTGACAGTCCCATTTCTATGTACTGTAAATTATGCAGATGCAAACCTCCCTCCTCCAGTAATCACTCAGCAGTGCGTTCCTTCTGCAAGTGGAAAAACCCAGGAGAATACAAGTGAAGCAAAAGTTCCAGGCACTGCAATTTTATTTGCCTCCAGGGTGTTAATCATGCTGTCCAAGAAATAATCTGCCACAAACTACAAATTACCATTTAGCTTTTATGCTTTGGAATTTGTACAGATTAAACTAACAACAAAAGTCTTGTTAATCAATCAGATTTAGAGGTGCTGACTTTGTTACATTTGGACAGAGCCTTAGCTTTTTTGACTCCCTGATGAAGGCTTGATGCCAAAACGTGTTGGAGCATTTTTTTTTTTGATCTGTGATAACTCTTATTTCTCTGGGATTAGTTTAGTAAATGCTTTGGTCAAATCTTGTAGATATTAATGAAAATCTGAAGATTAGATTGTTGAAGCTGTTTGATTTGCTTTTCTGTATTGTTGGATTTTATTTTTGACTCGATCAATTAAATTCTGGTGTTGACAGCTTTGCACTCTTATCAACCTGAAGGAGGAGACTTCATTGGGTGCTGCGCTTCATGCATGACATCATTCATGACACTCTAAATGCATCATTCAGTAATCAAGCCATCATCTGTGTCACTTGTATTGTCACCCTTCACTGTGGCTCCATCATGTGGTCTAGTAGTGTGTGGTGAGATGATGAAATTCATCTTAGCTGGCTTTATTTAAGAGTTTATGTATCTCTATCAGGGCTTGTTTTGAGCACAGTTGATCAGTGAGAAGGAAACAAAACATATATTTGAGATCTATTTAATTTATTTTATCTCAACAACTTCATCAGAGGAAAAGATTTTATTGTTTACAGTGTCTTGTAAGCCCATAGCCGTTTGTATGGCACAATAATAAAAGTCCTCACATCACTAGATGCCACAACAGAGACCTCTAGTGGCCTCACTTTGTCAAAGCAGTGAGAAAATGAATGACTTTTATTCATTGTTTATTTCATTTCATCACATTATACGTACTTTATAGGTTAAGAGAAAGTAGGGATTATATGTGCAGCTCTGTGGGTCTATGGAGGATGGAAAAATAAACACAACTTTTACATGCTGGCTCATGTTTTTTAAAATGTTTTCTATGCTTAGAAAAGGTTTTAAAAAAGAAAAACAAATGTAGCGGTCAAAGGTGATAATTCCAAGACAGTTTTTACAGCCTGCAGACTCGGATAAGAGGGGCAATGACCTGGTCACCGCTGCCAGGCCTGCCAACCAGAGAGCGTTAAGGATAAAGGCCGAAACACTCAGTGAAGGTTTGGCAGTTATATGGAGCGTGATCATCAACAGTGGGGGAGACGGAGCAGATGCTGGCCTGGGCAGCAGTGTTTCCTCTGCCTGAGCCTATATAAGGCCCAGGTGTGGCCACCAGCTCACTCAACATATAGGCAAGTGCAACCACTGGCTGCACTGGCTGTTCTGGCTGTTGCTCCTTCATCCTGTGTCACAGAGTCCCTGTTCTGCACCAGTTTCGCACTTCTCTCTGCTACTGTGTGTGGTGTCTCCCAGTCGGCACAGCGAAGATGACTTTTCACAACAGACTTTATTCCAAGCACTCAAACTTAAGTATCACAAGCTTTTTAGCTACTTCAACACAGATATGCGTCTTCATTCTTCATATGATGGAGGCAGACTCTGCTCAGGTCCAGAGTGCTACTGCAGGTAAGGGAAAGAGAGCAAGCAGTACAACACAAAACACCTGCTATAATTAATTCACTCTCCCTCCCTCTCCTGCCACTGAGCTCTAAATAAACCCCATTGCCACACATGCCTATCTACTTAGCTAGCTTGGTATGTAAGTTCCTTGTGCAGCTTTTTAAAGGCATTTAAAAGGAACTGATAGGCCGAGGAAAGCGGGAACTGGGCAGGGCAGAGAGAACAGACACAGAGAGGAGTACTGGGAAATTACTAAAAGTTTGGCCGTAACATGTTGCAGAGGAGGGGATTTTCCACTGTTATTATTGGTGATAGTATCAATTAAAATGAGGCATTATAAAAAAAAGTTGACATCATGAGAAATAATGTTATAAAATAAAAGCGTTTTTAGGGAATTTGCCAGTATGTTAAAAGCAGACATTTGTAGAAGGGGATTTTGTTTTTGTTCATTGTAAAATGAAAGGGACGTCCTATAAGACTTGATGATTATGAAAAGAACAATAATGAAATAATATGTTTGACAAATCAGTTGAATTTCAATAATCTTTTACATTTTTTAATTAATATCTTTTCCATCATTTTGAACACTTTGAACACTCCATAATTATTATCCCAGCAGTTACTTTTTAATTTGAGGAAGAAAAATCTATGTATTGATATCATAAGAGAAAATCAGTCAAGACTGAAATCATCGCAACAGGGACAAATCCTTGAGCTGTTTTCTGCGTATTTTATTGTTCATCAATCATTTTAAAGCAAAATGTAAAAAAGTGTAAATTATTTTTATATAAAAAATATATGACATAACATTTAAATAAACACATGAATAAATATTATTCTCAACATCCTCTGACATCAAATAATAATTTATCATCTAATCATGACTGTGGTAAATATGTACAAAACAACACATTATTCTCTTTTAAAAAGATTGTCTCTGTAGAATCCCAAAATGATTCATTGCATTCAACAGGATCAGCCTTGTTTAACCTGAATCCATTCAACTGTCCTCTTTGAGGATACTATTTGTGTCTGTTCTCAGTACCTAACAAACATTACATTAGTAGTATAACACTTAATAAAGTAGCATCCTCTACCCACCCACCAAATAGAAGATATCTGTTTTTGCATAACAAGGAGAAAAAAGACATTGGGGGGCAGAGTGGTGGGTAAAAACTTAATGTGTAGGAGCAGTTAGAGTCGTTCTGTTTGTTTTCACAAGGGTTGCAGCCAGCTGGTTTGAGCAAAGCTCTTCATCACTGGATGCCATGTCTTCCTCCTCTAAACTATCCTTTCCAGCACTGCCCCCCCTTCGGCGAACCATCTCATCTTCTTTGTTCCTAGTGTGGCAAATACTGCAGACCTTCACTTTATGAGTTGGGTGAATGTGCTCGATCAGCATTCTTTTTTTGGAACATGATTTGCAGACCAAAAGGCCACATTTTCTGCAGTGGTGTCGACGTTTGGTTGCAGTGAAGTTGCTGAAACAGCGCATGCATTTTTGAGCAGCTCGATCTGGTATCCAGGTAACAGCAAAGGTGGAACCTAGGCGGCTGCCGCTCTGCAACAGGTTTGACTGGCAGTCTTCAATGTGTTCAATCCAGGCCCGCTTCTCATCATATGAATCAGCGGCCACAAAAAAGGACTTGCGTGGTGTATGGATGAGCCATTGGTTTCGCAGTTCGAAATTGTCCTCCATGTCCTCCAGCTGGATGTTCTCTGAAATGACAGTGAGGATGGTACATTGGTAATGCTCTCTCTGCACAATAATATACTCTACTTTAGGCATACATTATAGTTTAGGCAATTATCTCCATTATTGGAGGTGATAGTGAGTTTATTGAGATACTAATTAGTAGATGCTCTGACTCAGATTCAGATATTTAGCCACAAATATTTTTGGTTTTATTGTCTGAAGGTTCTTTCAAACTCCCTGTAACTTCATCAATATAATGGAGGCACAAGGAATTTAAGTTTTTGGTGTTTAAAGCATTAAAAACTTCCTTTGATAAACAGCAATAAGCCTTTTCCAGTAGTGTTTGCAGATAAATTCCTCACCTAGAGGGATCATCTTCTTTTTTTTGTGCAAGCGTCCAGACAGAATGATGCTGCCGTACACGAGAACATCGTTGAAGAGGAAGAAAACCTTAGGCTGGGGCTTCCGACGACCCTGCTTCATCAGATAACCCTGTCCCATCAGAAACCGACCTGGCTTGGATAAGGACCTCCGTGTTGGACCAAATGATCTCTCCACTGTTCGAATACGCTCATAGTTCTCCTTATCAAATGTTAACTGTTCCATCATGGTGACCTAACAGGCCTATCTCTCAAAGCACTGGAATCACAAATGAAGGAAGTGTCTGCTGCAGCACACACTGAGTGAGCCCTTTAAAGCAGAGATGACGTCGTGTGGGACTTTCCACTGAAGGCAAACACGTTATTCAAAAAATAGCACAGAGGGAGAGGGTTGGATCAGCAGACTGAAACACGATAAGAATATGTTTTGACTTTTATGCATAAGGCCTATGTTACTTTTTAAAGTTAAAAGGTTATTTTGCAAATGCAAAGCAAATAATAACATGATACCAGAGTTGAATTTCCATAAATACATATGATCAGCTAATGAAATATGTTTATTTTTTAGATTGAACACCCAACAATATGCAAACCTTTTTTATTTTATCAATTAGCTACCACTCATAATGCATAAGGACTACTTCATGTTTTGATGCTTACTTTTATTTTGTCACTAGATTTTTATTCAAGTGATGTTTTGAATGCAGCATTGAGTTTTTCATTGCTTCCTGGTACTGTACTATGAATATGAACTCCAACGGACTGACAGTCCCATTTCTATGTACTGTAAATTATGCAGATGCAAACCTCCCTCCTCCAGTAATCACTCAGCAGTGCGTTCCTTCTACAAGTGGAAAAACCCAGGAGAATACAAGTGAAGTAAAAGTTGCAGGCACTGCAATTTTATTTGCCTCCAGGGTGTTAATCATGCTGTCCAAGAAATAATCTGCCACAAACTACAAATTACCATTTAGCTTTTATGCTTTGGAATTTGTACAGATTAAACTAACAACAAAAGTCTTGTTAATCAATCAGATTTAGAGGTGCTGACTTTGTTACATTTGGACAGAGCCTTAGCTTTTTGACTCCCTGATGAAGGCTTGATGCCAAAACGCGTTGGAGCATTTTTTTTTTTAGATCTGTGATAACTCTTATTTCTCTGGGATTAGTTTAGTAAATGCTTTGGTCAAATCTTGTAGATATTAATGAAAATCTGAAGATTAGATTGTTGAAGCTGTTTGATTTGCTTTTCTGTATTGTTGGATTTTATTTTTGACTCGATCAATTAAATTCTGGTGTTGACAGCTTTGCACTCTTATCAACCTGAAGGAGGAGACTTCATTGACTGCTGCGCTTCATGCATGACATCATTCATGACACTCTAAATGCATCATTCAGTAATCAAGCCATCATCTGTGTCACTTGTATTGTCAGCCATCACTGTGGCTCCATCATGTGGTCTAGTAGTGTGTGGTGAGATGATGAAATTCGTCTTAGCTGGCTTTATTTAAGAGTTTATGTATCTCTATCAGGGCTTGTTTTGAGCACAATTTATCAGTGAGAAGGAAACAAAACATATATTTGAGATCTTTTCAATTTATTTTATCTCAACAACTTCATCAGAGGAAAAGATTTTATTGTTTACAGTGTCTTGTAAGCCCATAGCCGTTTGTATGGCACCATAATAAAAGTCCTAACATCACTAGATGCCACAACAGAGACCTCTAGTGGCCTCACTTTGTCAAAGCAGTGAGAAAATGAATGACTTTTATTCATTGTTTATTTCATTTCATCACATTAAACGTACTTTATAGGTTAAGAGAAATTAGGGATTATATGTGCAGCTCTGTGGGTCTATGCAGGATGGAAAAATAAACACAACTTTTACATGCTGGCTCATGTTTTTTAAAATGTTTTCTATGCTTAGAACAGTTTTTAAAAAAGAAAAACAAATGTAGCAGTCAAAGGTGATAATTCCAAGACAGTTTTTACAGCCTGCAGACTCGGATAAGAGGGGCAGTGACCTGGTCACCGCTGCCAGGCCTGCCAACCAGAGAGCGTTAAGGATAAAGGCCGAAACACTCAGTGAAGGTTTGGCAGTTATATGGAGCGTGATCATCAACAGTGGAGGAGACGGAGCAGATGCTGGCCTGGGCAGCAGTGTTTCCTCTGCCTGAGCCTATATAAGGCCCAGGTGTGGCCACCAGCTCACTCAACATATAGGCAAGTGCAACCACTGGCTGCACTGGCTGTTCTGGCTGTTGCTCCTTCATCCTGTGTCACAGAGTCCCTGTTCTGCACCAGTTTCGCACTTCTCTCTGCTACTGTGTGTGGTGTCTCCCAGTCGGCACAGCGAAGATGACTTTTCACAACAGACTTTATTCCAAGCACTCAAACTTAAGTATCACAAGCTTTTTAGCTACTTCAACACAGATATGCGTCTTCATTCTTCATATGATGGAGGCAGACTCTGCTCAGGTCCAGAGTGCTACTGCAGGTAAGGGAAAGAGAGCAAGCAGTACAACACAAAACACCTGCTATAATTAATTCACTCTCCCTCCCTCTCCTGCCACTGAGCTGTAAACAAACCCCACTGCCACACATGCCTATCTAGTTAGCTAGCTTGGTATGTAAGTTCCTTGTGCAGCTTTTTAAAGGCTTTTAAAAGGAACTGATAGGCCGAGGAAAGCGGGAACTGGGCAGGGCAGAGAGAACAGACAAAGAGAGGAGTACTGGGAAATTACTAAAAGTTTGGCCGTAACGTGTTGCAGAGGAGTGGATTTTACACTGTTATTATTGGTGATAGTATCAATTAAAATGAGGCATTATAAAAAAAAGTTGACATTATGAGAAACAATGTTATTAAATAAGTGTTTTTAGGGAATTTGCCAGTATGTTAAAAGCAGACATTTGTAGAAGGGGATTTTGTTTTTGTTCATTGTAAAATGAAAGGGACGTCCTATAAGACTTGATGATTATGAAAAGAACAATAATGAAATAATATGTTTGACAAATCAGTTGAATTTCAATAATCTTTTACGTTTTTTAATGAATTTCTTTTCCATCATTTTGAACACTTTGAACACTCCATAATTATTATCCCAGCAGTTACTTTTTAATTTGAGGAAGAAAAATCTATGTATTGATATCATAAGAGAAAAACAGTCAAGACTCAAATCATCACAACAGGGACAAATCCTTGAGCTGTTTTCTGCGTATTTTATTGTTCATCAATCATTTCAAAGCAAAATGTAAAAAAAAAACACATATTAAGTGTAAATTATTTTTATATAAAAAATATATGACATAACATTTAAATAAACACATGAATAAATATTCTTCTCAACATCCTCTGACATCAAATAATAATTTATCATCTAATCATGACGGCGGTAAATATGTACAAAACAACACATTATTCTCTTTTTAAAAGATTTTCTCTGTAGAATCCCAAAATGATTCATTGCATTCAACAGGATCAGCCTTGTTTAACCTGAATCCATTCAACTGTCCTCTTTGAGGATACTATTTGTGTCTGTTCTCAGTACCTAACAAACATTACATTAGTAGTATAACACTTAATAAAGTAGCATCCTCTACCCACCCACCAAATAGAAGATATGTGCTTTTGCATAACAAGGAGAAAAAAGATGTTGGGGGGCAGAGTGGGGGGTAAAAACTTAATGTGTAGGAGCAGTTAGAGTCGTTCTGTTTGTTTTCACAAGGGTTGCAGCCAACTGGTTTGAGCAAAGCTATGAGTCATCCCCTCTTCCTCTTCTTCATCACTGGATGCCATGTCTTCCTCCTCTAAACTATCCTTTCCAGCACTGCCCCCCCTGCGGCGAGCCATCTCATCTTCTTTGTTCCTAGTGTGGCAAATACTGCAGACCCTCACTTTATGAGTTGGGTGAATGTGCTCGATCAGCATTCTTTTTTTGGAACATGATTTGCAGACCAAAAGGCCACATTTTCTGCAGTGGTGTCGACGTTTGGTTGCAGTGAAGTTGCTGAAACAGCGCATGCATTTTTGGGCAGATCGATCTGGTATCCAGGGAACAGCAAAGGTGGAACCTAGGCAGCTGCCACTCTGCAACAGGTTTGACTGGCAGTCTTCAATTTGTTCAATCCAGGCCCGCTTCTCCTCGTATGAATGGGCAGCCACAAAAAAGGACTTGCGTGGTGTATGGATGAGCCATTGGTTTCGCAGGTCGAAACTGTCCTCTATGTCCTCCAGCTGGATGTTCTCTGAAATGACAGTGAGGATGGTACATTGGTAATGCTCTCTCTGCACAATAATATACTCTACTTTAGGCATACATTATAGTTTAGGCAATTATCTCCATTATTGGAGGTGATAGTGAGTTTATTGAGATACTAATTAGTAGATGCTCTGACTCAGATTCAGATATTTAGCCACAAATATATTTGGTTTTATTGTCTGAAGGTTCCTTCAAACTCCCTGTAACTTCATCAATATAATGGAGGCACAAGGAATTTAAGTTTTTGGTGTTTAAAGCATTAAAAACTTCCTTTGATAAACAGCAATAAGCCTTTTCCAGTAGTGTTTGCAGATAAATTCCTCACCTAGAGGGATCATCTTCTTTTTTTTGTGCAAGCGTCCAGACAGAATGATGCTGCCGTACACGAGAACATCGTTGAAGAGGAAGAAAACCTTAGGCTGGGGCTTCCGACGACCCTGCTTCATCAGATAACCCTGTCCCATCAGAAACCGACCTGGCTTGGATAGGGACCTCCGTGTTGGACCAAATGATCTCTCCACTGTTCGAATACGCTCACAGTTCTCCTTATCAAATGTTAACTGTTCCATCATGGTGACCTAACAGGCCTATCTCTCAAAGCACTGGAATCACAAATGAAGGAAGTGTCTGCTGCAGCACACACTGAGTGAGCCCTTTAAAGCAGAGATGACGTCGTGTGGGACTTTCCACTGAAGGCAAACACGTTATTCAAAAAATAGCACAGAGGGAGAGGGTTGGATCAGCAGTCTGAAACACGATAAGAATAGGTTTTGACTTTTATGCATAAGGCTTATGTTACTTTTTAAAGTTAAAAGGTTATTTTGCAAATGCAAAGCAAATAATAACATGATACCAGAATTGAATTTCCATAAATACATATGATCAGCTAATGAAATATGTTTATTTTTTAGATTGAACACCCAACAATATGCAAACCTTTTTTATTTTATCAATTAGCTACCACTCATAATGCATAAGGACTACTTCATGTTTTGATGCTTACTTTTATTTTGTCGCTAGATATTTATTCAAGTGATGTTTTGAATGCAGCATTGAGTTTTTCATTGCTTCCTGGTACTGTACTATGAATATGAACTTCAACAACACATGTTTAAGTCTACAGCCAAGTGTTTTCCAGAATTTTCCATTCTAGGTGAGTCAGAAAATCTAAACACAGGATTGTTAGACAGGTTTAACAAGTTCAGCCTGCAGCTGGAGTGAAAAAGAAACTCACTCTCAACTCCAACGGACTGACAGTCTCTGTCCATGTACTGTAAATTATGCAGATGCAAACCTCCCTCCTCCAGTAATCACTCAGCAGTGCGTTCCTTCTGAAAGTGGAAAAACCCAGGAGAATGCAAGTGAAGCAAAAGTTCCAGGCACTGCAATTTTATTTGTCTCCAGGGTGTTAATCATGCTGTCCAAGAAATAATCTGCCACAAACTACAAATTACCATTTAGTTTTTTTGCTTTGGAATTTGTACAGATTAAACTAACAACAAAAGTCTTGTTAATCAATCAGATTTAGAGGTGCTGACTTTGTTACATTTGGACAGAGCCTTAGCTTTTTTGACTCCCTGATGAAGGCTTGATGCCAAAACGTGTTGGAGCATTTCTTATGGTCTAACATGACCATACCATGACAATAACGGCATTTCATTTGTTTTAAAAGACAGTGCTTTGGATTTTCTTTACCATTTTCAGAGCCTAACTTGGTGTTTTCTTTTTTGTCCACTCTTTTTCTTTGGACCAAGGGAGATAAAATTATTGACATTGAATAGTTAATAGTCTTAATGTGCTAATTATATCTAATGACAATACACTTGTTTGACCAGACTTCAAACATCAAGACCAAGATAGCCCAGAGGTTTGTTGTAACAACAAGCAGCGTCAAGCAAGAAGAATCAGCCACACGTCTTCCCAGAATGCCATGAATATTTTATTTACAGCATATTTCTGTGGAGTGTAATGTCTATCGGGGAAATTAATGGGACAAACCTTCAGTAACTGATTATACGTCAGACCATGAATGTCAAAGTTTAAGAAACACTATTCAACAGAGTGTATTTATTGAATTCAAGAGGTGTTTATGAACATAAATTAAAATCAAAAACAATTATCACTGGATTAATCAGAGACAGTGGGTGTTGTTGTTCATAGGTCTGAGAAATGTGATGATCCCACAGTAATTTGCACAGTTAAGAGCTGGTATTTTATTTCCTGCTCAGGAAGGGGGATTCAAACATACTGTTGGAAGGAAAACAAATGAATATGGAAAGTGAGTCACATTTTCTTTTATATTGTAACCTACAAACTGTGATGTTCTCAGGTGCAGGTTTTTTTTTTGGGATCTGTGATAACTCTTATTTCTCTGGGATTAGTTTAGTAAATGCTTTGGTCAAATCTTGTTGTAGATATTAATGAAGATCTGAAGATTGGATTGTTGAAGCTGTTTGATTTGCTTTTCTGTATTGTTTGATTTTATTTTTGACTCGATCAATTAAATTCTGGTGTTGACAGCTTTGCACTCTTATCAACCTGAAGGAGGAGACTTGATTGGCTGCTGCGCTTCATGCATGACATCATTCATGACACTCTAAATGCATCATTCAGTAATCAAGCCATCATCTGTGTCACTTGTATTGTCACCCTTCACTGTGGCTCCATCATGTGGTCTAGTAGTTTGTGGTGAGATGATGGAATTCATCTTAGCTGGCTTTATTTAAGAGTTTATGTATCTCTATCAGGGCTTGTTTTGAGCACAGTTGATCAGTGAGAAGGAAACAAAACATATAATAATAAAAGTCCTCACATCACAAGATGCCACAACAGAGTTCTCTAGTGGCCTCACCTTGTCAAAGCAGTGAGAAAATGAACGACTTTTATTCATTGTTTATTTCATTTCATCACATTAAACGTACTTCATAGGTTAAGAGAAATTAGGGATTATATGTGCAGCTCTGTGGGTCTATGCAGGATGGAAAAATAAACACAACTTTTACATGCTGGCACATGGTTTTTATAATGTTTCTTATGCTTAGAAACGTAAAAAAAGAAAAGAAAAAGAAAAACAAATGTAGCGGTCAAAGGTGATAATTCTAAGACAGTTTTTACAGCCTGCAGACTCGGATAAGAGGGGCAGTGACCTGGTCACCGCTGCCAGGCCTGCCAACCAGAGAGCGTTAAGGATAAAGGCCGAAACACTCAGTGAAGGTTTGGCAGTTATATGGAGCGTGACCATCAACAGTGGAGGAGACGGAGCAGATGCTGGCCTGGGCAGCAGTGTTTCCTCTGCCTGAGCCTATATAAGGCCCAGGTGTGGCCACCAGCTCACTCAACATATAGGCAAGTGCAACCACTGGCTGCACTGGCTGTTCTGGCTGTTGCTCCTTCATCCTGTGTCACAGAGTCCCTGTTCTGCACCAGTTTCGCACTTCTCTCTGCTACTGTGTGTGGTGTCTCCCAGTCGGCACAGCGAAGATGACTTTTCACAACAGACTTTATTCTAAGCGCTCAAACTTAAATATCCCAAGCTTTTTAGCTACTTCACAGATATGCGTCTTCATTCTTCATATGATGGAGGCAGACTCTGCTCAGGTCCAGAGTGCTACTGCAGGTAAGGGAAAGAGAGCAAGCAGTACAACACAAAACACCTGCTATAATTAACTCACTCTCCCTCCCTCTCCTGCCACTGAGCTCTAAACAAACCCCACTGCCACACATGCCTATCTAGTTAGCTAGCTTGGTATGTAAGTTCCTTGTGCAGCTTTTTAAAGGCTTTTAAAAGGAACTGATAGGCCGGGGAAAGCGGGAACTGGGCAGGGCAGAGAGAACAGACACAGAGAGGAGTACTGGGAAATTACTAAAAGTTCGGCCGTAACGTGTTGCAGAGGAGTGGATTTTCCACTGTTATTATTGGTGATAGTATCAATTAAAATGAGGCATTATAAAAAAAAGTTGACATTATGAGAAACAATGTTATTAAATAAGTGTTTTTAGGGAATTTGCCAGTATGTTAAAAGCAGACATTTGTAGAAGGGGATTTTGTTTTTGTTCATTGTAAAATGAAAGGGACGTCCTATAAGACTTGATGATTATGAAAAGAACAATAATGAAATAATATGTTAGACAAATCAGTTGAATTTCAATAATCTTTTACATTTTTTAATGAATTTCTTTTCCATCATTTTGAACACTTTGAACACTCCATAATTATTATCCCAGCAGTTACTTTTTAATTTGAGGAAGAAAAATCTATGTATTGATATCATAAGAGAAAATCAGTCAAGACTCAAATCATCACAACAGGGACAAATCCTTGAGCTGTTTTCTGCGTATTTTATTGTTCATCAATCATTTTAAAGCAAAATGTAAAAAAGTGTAAATTATTTTTATATAAAAAATATATGACATAACATTTAAATAAACACATGAATAAATATTATTCTCAACATCCTCTGACATCAAATAATAATTTGTCATTCAGTCATGACGGTGGTAAATATGTACAAAACAATACATTATTCTCTTTTAAAAAGATTGTCTCTGTAGAATCCCAAAATGATTCATTGCATTCAACAGGATCAGCCTTGTTTAACCTGAATCCATTCAACTGTCCTCTTTGAGGATACTATTTGTGTCTGTTCTCAGTACCTAACAAACATTACATTAGTAGTATAACACTTAATAAAGTAGCATCCTCTACCCACCCACCAAATAGAAGATATGTGTTTTTGCATAACAAGGAGAAAAAAGACATTGGGGGGCAGAGTGGGGGGTAAAAACTTAATGTGTAGGAGCAGTTAGAGTCGTTCTGTTTGTTTTCACAAGGGTTGCAGCCAGCTGGTTTGAGCAAAGCTCTTCATCACTGGATGCCATGTCTTCCTCCTCTAAACTATCCTTTCCAGCACTGCCCCCCCTTCGGCGAACCATCTCATCTTCTTTGTTCCTAGTGTGGCAAATACTGCAGACCTTCACTTTATGAGTTGGGTGAATGTGCTCGATCAGCATTCTTTTTTTGGAACATGATTTGCAGACTAAAAAGCCACATTTTCTGCAGTGGTGTCGACGTTTGGTTGCAGTGAAGTTGCTGAAACAACGCATGCATTTTTGGGCAGATCGATCTGGTATCCAGGGAACAGCAAAGGTGGAACCTAGGCGGCTGCCGCTCTGCAACAGGTTTGACTGGCAGTCTTCAATGTGTTCAATCCAGGCCCGCTTCTCCGCATATGAATCAGCGGCCACAAAAAAGGACTTGCGTGGTGTATGGATGAGCCATTGGTTTCGCAGTTCGAAATTGTCCTCCATGTCCTCCAGCTGGATGTTCTCTGAAATGACAGTGAGGATGGTACATTGGTAATGCTCTCTCTGCACAATAATATACTCTACTTTAGGCATACATTATAGTTTAGGCAATTATCTCCATTATTGGAGGTGATAGTGAGTTTATTGAGATACTAATTAGTAGATGCTCTGACTCAGATTCAGATATTTAGCCACAAATATTTTTGGTTTTATTGTCTGAAGGTTCTTTCAAACTCCCTGTAACTTCATCAATATAATGGAGGCACAAGGAATTTAAGTTTTTGGTGTTTAAAGCATTAAAAACTTCCTTTGATAAACAGCAATAAGCCTTTTCCAGTAGTGTTTGCAGATAAATTCCTCACCTAGAGGGATCATCTTCTTTTTTATGTGCAAGCGTCCAGACAGAATGATGCTGCCGTACACGAGAACATCGTTGAAGAGGAAGAAAACCTTAGGCTGGGGCTTCCGACGACCCTGCTTCATCAGATAACCCTGTCCCATCAGAAACCGACCTGGCTTGGATAAGGACCTCCGTGTTGGACCAAATGATCTCTCCACTGTTCGAATACGCTCATAGTTCTCCTTATCAAATGTTAACTGTTCCATCATGGTGACCTAACAGGCCTATCTCTCAAAGCACTGGAATCACAAATGAAGGAAGTGTCTGCTGCAGCACACACTGAGTGAGCCCTTTAAAGCAGAGATGACGTCGTGTGGGACTTTCCACTGAAGGCAAACACGTTATTCAAAAAATAGCACAGAGGGAGAGGGTTGGATCAGCAGTCTGAAACATGATAAGAGTATGCTTTGACTTTTATGCATAAGGCCTATGTTACTTTTTAAAGTTAAAAGGTTATTTTGCAAATGCAAAGCAAATAATAACATGATACCAGAATTGAATTTCCATAAATAGCCTACATATGATCAGCTAATGAAATATGTTTATTTTTTAGATTGAACACCCAACAATATGCAAACCTTTTTTATTTTATCAATTAGCTACCACTCATAATGCATAATGACTACTTCATGTTTTGATGCTTACTTTTATTTTGTCACTAGATTTTTATTCAAGTGATGTTTTGAATGCAGCATTGAGTTTTTCATTGCTTCCTGGTACTGTACTATGAATATGAACTCCAACGGACTGACAGTCCCATTTCTATGTACTGTAAATTATGCAGATGCAAACCTCCCTCCTCCAGTAATCACTCAGCAGTGCGTTCCTTCTGCAAGTGGAAAAACCCAGGAGAATACAAGTGAAGCAAAAGTTGCAGGCACTGCAATTTTATGTGCCTCCAGGGTGTTAATCATGCTGTCCAAGAAATAATCTGCCACAAACTACAAATTACCATTTAGCTTTTATGCTTTGGAATTTTTACAGATTAAACTAACAACAAAAGTCTTGTTAATCAATCAGATTTAGAGGTGCTGACTTTGTTACATTTGGACAGAGCCTTAGCTTTTTTGACTCCCTGATGAAGGCTTGATGCCAAAACGTGTTGGAGCATTTTTTTTTTTTAGATCTGTGATAACTCTTATTTCTCTGGGATTAGTTTAGTAAATGCTTTGGTCAAATCTTGTAGATATTTTATGAAAATCTGAAGATTAGATTGTTGAAGCTGTTTGATTTGCTTTTCTGTATTGTTGGATTTTATTTTTGACTCGATCAATTAAATTCTGGTGTTGACAGCTTTGCACTCTTATCAACCTGAAGGAGGAGACTTCATTGGGTGCTGCGCTTCATGCATGACATCATTCATGACACTCTAAATGCATCATTCAGTAATCAAGCCATCATCTGTGTCACTTGTATTGTCAGCCTTCACTGTGGCTCCATCATGTGGTCTAGTAGTGTGTGGTGAGATGATGAAATTCATCTTAGCTGGCTTTATTTAAGAGTTTATGTATCTCTATCAGGGCTTGTTTTGAGCACAGTTGATCAGTGAGAAGGAAACAAAACATATATTTGAGATCTATTTAATTTATTTTATCTCAACAACTTCATCAGAGGAAAAGATTTTATTGTTTACAGTGTCTTGTAAGCCCATAGCCGTTTGTATGGCACAATAATAAAAGTCCTCACATCACTAGATGCCACAACAGAGACCTCTAGTGGCCTCACTTTGTCAAAGCAGTGAGAAAATGAATGCCTTTTATTCATTGTTTATTTCATTTCATCACATTAAACGTACTTTATAGGTTAAGAGAAAGTAGGGATTATATGTGCAGCTCTGTGGGTCTATGCAGGATGGAAAAATAAACACAACTTTTACATGCTGGCTCATGTTTTTTAAAATGTTTTCTATGCTTAGAAAAGTTTTTAAAAAAGAAAAACAAATGTAGCAGTCAAAGGTGATAATTCTAAGACAGTTTTTACAGCCTGCAGACTCGGATAAGAGGGGCAGTGACCTGGTCACCGCTGCCAGGCCTGCCAACCAGAGAGCGTTAAGGATAAAGGCCGAAACACTCAGTGAAGGTTTGGCAGTTATATGGAGCGTGACCATCAACAGTGGAGGAGACGGAGCAGATGCTGGCCGGGGCAGCAGTGTTTCCTCTGCCTGAGCCTATATAAGGCCCAGGTGTGGCCACCAGCTCACTCAACATATAGGCAAGTGCAACCACTGGCTGCACTGGCTGTTCTGGCTGTTGCTCCTTCATCCTGTGTCACAGAGTCCCTGTTCTGCACCAGTTTCGCACTTCTGTCTGCTACTGTGTGTGGTGTCTCCCAGTCGGCACAGCGAAGATGACTTTTCACAACAGACTTTATTCCAAGTACTCAAACTTAAATATCACAAGCTTTTTAGCTACTTCAACACAGATATGCGTCTTCATTCTTCATATGATGGAGGCAGACTCTGCTCAGGTCCAGAGTGCTACTGCAGGTAAGGGAAAGAGAGCAAGCAGTACAACACAAAACACCTGCTACAATTAACTCACTCTCCCTCCCTCTCCTGCCACTGAGCTCTAAACAAACCCCACTGCCACACATGCCTATCTACTTAGCTAGCTTGGTATGTAAGTTCCTTGTGCAGCTTTTTAAAGGCTTTTAAAAGGAACTGATAGGCCGGGGAAAGCGGGAACTGGGCAGGGCAGAGAGAACAGACAGAGGATTACTGGGAAATTACTAAAAGTTCGGCCGTAACATGTTGCAGAGGAGTGGATTTTACACTGTTATTATTGGTGACAGTATGAATTAAAATGAGGCATTATAAAAAAAAGTTGACATTATGAGAAATAATGTTATAAAATAAAAGTGTTTTTAGGGAATTTGCCAGTATGTTAAAAGCAGACATTTGTAGAAGGGGATTTTGTTTTTGTTCATTGTAAAATGAGAGGGACGTCCTATAAGACTTGGTGATTATGAAAAGAAGAATAATGAAATAATATGTTTGACAAATCAGTTGAATTTCAATAATCTTTTACATTTTTTAATTAATTTCTTTTCCATCATTTTGAACACTTTGAACACTCCATAATTATTATCCCAGCAGTTACTTTTTAATTTGAGGAAGAAAAATCTATGTATTGATATCATAAGAGAAAAACAGTCAAGACTCAAATCATCACAACAGGGACAAATCCTTGAGCTGTTTTCTGCGTATTTTATTGTTCATCAATCATTTCAAAGCAAAATGTAAAAAAAAACACATATTAAATGCAAATTATTTTTATATAAAAAATATATGACATAACATTTAAATAAACACATGAATAAATATTATTCTCAACATCCTCTGACATCAAATAATAATTTGTCATTCAGTCATGACGGTGGTAAATATGTACAAAACAATACATTATTCTCTTTTAAAAAGATTTTCTCTGTAGAATCCCAAAATGATTCATTGCATTCAACAGGATCAGCCTTGTTTAACCTGAATCCATTCAACTGTCCTCTTTGAGGATACTATTTGTGTCTGTTCTCAGTACCTAACAAACATTACATTAGTAGTATAACACTTAATAAAGTAGCATCCTCTACCCACCCACCAAATAGAAGATATGTGTTTTTGCATAACAAGGAGAAAAAAGATGTTGGGGGGCAGAGTGGGGGGTAAAAACTTAATGTGTAGGAACAGTTAGAGTCGTTCTGTTTGTTTTCACAAGGGTTGCAGCCAACTGGTTTGAGCAAAGCTATGAGACATCCCCTCTTCCTCTTCTTCATCACTGGATGCCATGTCTTCCTCCTCTAAACTATCCTTTCCAGCACTGCCCCCCCTTCGGCGAACCATCTCATCTTCTTTGTTTCCTAGTGTGGCAAATACTGCAGACCCTCACTTTATGAGTTGGGTGAATGTGCTCGATCAGCATTCTTTTTTTGGAACATGATTTGCAGACCAAAAGGCCACATTTTCTGCAGTGATGTCGACGTTTGGTTGCAGTGAAGTTGCTGAAACAGCGCATGCATTTTTGGGCAGATCGATCTGGTATCCAGGTAACAGCAAAGGTGGAACCTAGGCAGCTGCCACTCTGCAACAGGTTTGACTGGCAGTCTTCAATTTGTTCAATCCAGGCCCGCTTCTCCTCATATGAATCAGCGGCCACAAAAAAGGACTTGCGTGGTGTATGGATGAGCCATTGGTTTCGCAGTTCGAAACTGTCCTCTATGTCCTCCAGCTGGATGTTCTCTGAAATGACAGTGAGGATGGTACATTGGTAATGCTCTCTCTGCACAATAATATACTCTACTTTAAGCATACATTATAGTTTAGGCAATTATCTCCATTATTGGAGGTGATAGTGAGTTTATTGAGATACTAATTAGTAGATGCTCTGTCTCAGATTCAGATATTTAGCCACAAATATATTTGGTTTTATTGTCTGAAGGTTCTTTCAAACTCCCTGTAACTTCATCAATATTATGGAGGCACAAGGAATTTAAGTTTTTGGTGTTTAAAGCTTTAAAAACGTCCTTTGATTAACAGCAATAAGCCTTTTCCAGTAGTGTTTGCAGATAAATTCCTCACCTAGAGGGATCATCTTCTTTTTTATGTGCAAGCGTCCAGACAGAATGATGCTGCCGTACACGAGAACATCGTTGAAGAGGAAGAAAACCTTAAGCTGGGGCTTCCGACGACCCTGCTTCATCAGATAACCCTGTCCCATCAGAAACCGACCTGGCTTGGATAAGGACCTCCGTGTTGGACCAAATGATCTCTCCACTGCTCGAATACGCTCATAGTTCTCCTTATCAAATGTTAACTGTTCCATCATGGTGACCTAACAGGCCTATCTCTCAAACCACTGGAATCACAAATGAAGGAAGTGTCTGCTGCAGCACACACTGAGTGAGCCCTTTAAAGCAGAGATGACGTCGTGTGGGACTTTCCACTGAAGGCAAACACGTTATTCAAAAAATAGCACAGAGGGAGAGGGTTGGATCAGCAGTCTGAAACACGATAAGAATATGTTTTGACTTTTATGCATAAGGCTTATGTTACTTTTTAAAGTTAAAAGGTTATTTTGCATGTGCAAAGAAAATCATAACATGATACCAGAATTGAATTTCCATAAATACATATGATCAGCTAATGAAATATGTTTATTTTTTAGATTGAACACCCAACAATATGCAAACCTTTTTTATTTGATCAATTAGCTACCACTCATAATGCATAAGGACTACTTCATGTTTTGATGCTTACTTTTATTTTGTCACTAGATTTTTATTCAAGTGATGTTTTGAATGCAGCATTGAGTTTTTCATTGCTTCCTGGTACTGTACTATGAATATGAACTTCAACAACACATGTTTGAGTCTACAGCCATGACAGCCCTGCAACTCCAAGTGCATTAAGCAAAATGTTAATTTTGCCACGCTAACATGGTCATAATTGCAAAGTTAACACATTAAGCAGGTATAATGTCTAGTAATAATCTAATTTAACAAATTAGTATAGAGGCACTTTGTATGTAGCCCACACCCTTAATTAAACCATTCATTTACCAAAGTATTGGACAAATTGAAATTGGCAGTACATGAAAAATCAGAGGATCACTAAAGCCATTACAATTCATTATGAGGGTAATGAATGTGTGTATGTTCATCCATTTGTAATTGAGATATAATTCCATTTTGACCAATGTGGTGGCGTGACAGATCAGTTTTTCCATCAGCATTTTAAAGTCAAACTTTTCAGAATTTTCCATTCTAGGTGAGTTGGAAAATCTAAACACAGGATTGTTAGACAGGTTTAACAAGTTCAGCCTGCAGCTGGAGTGAAAAAGTAACTCACTTTCAACTCCAACGGACTGACAGTCTCTGTCTATGTACTGTAAATTATGCAGATGCAAACCTCCCTCCTCCAGTAATCACTCAGCAGTGCGTTCCTTCTGCAAGTGGAAAAACCCAGGAGAATGCAAGTGAAGCACAAGTTCCAGGCACTGCAATTTTATTTGCCTCCAGGGTGTTAATCATGCTGTCCAAGAAATAATCTGCCACAAACTACAAATTACCATTTAGCTTTTATGCTTTGGAATTTGTACAGATTAAACTAACAACAAAAGTCTTGTTAATCAATCAGATTTAGAGGTGCTGACTTTGTTACATTTGGACAGAGCCTTAGCTTTTTTGACTCCCTGATGAAGGCTTGATGCCAAAACGTGTTGGAGCATTTCTTATGGTCTAACATGACCATACCATGACAATAACGGCATTTCATTTGTTTTAAAAGACAGTGCTTTGGATTTTCTTTACCATTTTCAGAGCCTAACTTGGTGTTTTCTTTTTTGTCCACTCTTTTTCTTTGGACTAAGGGAGATAAAATTATTGACATTGAATAGTTAATAGTCTTAATGTGCTAATTATATCTAATGACAATACACTTGTTTGACCAGACTTCAAACATCAAGACCAAGATAGCCCAGAGGTTTGTTGTAACAACAAGCAGCGTCAAGCAAGAAGAATCAGCCACACGTCTTCCCAGAATGCCATGACTATTTTATTTACAGCATATTTCTGTGGAGTGTAATGTCTATAGGGGAAATTAATGGGACAAACTTTCAGTAACTGATTATACGTCAGACCATGAATGTCAAAGTTTAAGAAATACTATTCAACAGAGTGTATTTATTGAATTCAAGAGGTATTTATGAACATAAATTACAATCAAAAACAATTATCACTGGATTGATCAGAGACAGTGGGTGTTGTTGTTCATAGGTCTGAGAAATGTGATGATCCCACAGTAATTTGCACAGTTAAGAGCTGGTATTTTATTTCCTGCTCAGGAAGGGGGATTCAAACATACTGTTGGAAGGAAAACAAATGAATATGGAAAGTGAGTCACATTTTCTTTTATATTGTAACCTACAAACTGTGATGTTCTCAGGTGCAGGTTTTTTTTTTGGGATCTGTGATAACTCTTATTTCTCTGGGATTAGTTTAGTAAATGCTTTGGTCAAATCTTGTTGTAGATATTAATGAAGATCTGAAGATTGGATTGTTGAAGCTGTTTGATTTGCTTTTCTGTATTGTTTGATTTTATTTTTGACTCGATCAATTAAATTCTGGTGTTGACAGCTTTGCACTCTTATCAACCTGAAGGAGGAGACTTTATTGGCTGCTGCGCTTCATGCATGACATCATTCATGACACTCTAAATGCATCATTCAGTAATCAAGCCATCATCTGTGTCACTTGTATTGTCACCCTTCACTGTGGCTCCATCATGTGGTCTAGTAGTGTGTGGTGAGATGATGAAATTCATCTTAGCTAGCTTTATTTAAGAGTTTATGTATCTCTATCAGGGCTTGTTTTGAGCACAGTTGATCAGTGAGAAGGAAACAAAACATATATTTGAGATCTGTTCAATTTATTTTATCTCAACAACTTCATCAGAGGAAAAGATTTTATTGTTTACAGTGTCTTGTAAGCCCATAGCCGTTTGTATGGCACAATAATAAAAGTCCTCACATCACTAGATGCCACAACAGAGACCTCTAGTGGCCTCACTTTGTCAAAGCAGTGAGAAAATGAATGACTTTTATTCATGGTTTATTTCATTTCATCACATTAAACTTACTTCATAGGTTAAGAGAAATTAGAAATTATATGTACAGCTCTGTGGGTCTATGCAGGATGGAAAAATAAACACAACTTTTGCATGCTGGCACATGTTTCTTAAAATGTTTTCTATGCTTAGAAAAGTTTTTAAAAAAGAAAAACCAATGTAGCGGTCAAAGGTGATAATTCCAAGACAGTTATTACAGCCTGCAGACTCGGATAAGACGGGCAGTGACCTGGCCACCGCTGCCAGGCCTGCCAAACAGAGAGCGTTGAGGATAAAGGCCGAAACACTCAGTGAAGATTTTGCACCTCCTGAAGACCTCAACGCATCCAGAGGAAGTAACCAACTACAACAGTGGCGGATCTAGATTTTTTCTAAATCGGGGCCCATAGAGGGGCCACATTTTTTACAGAGGGGCCAACTATATGTCCATCATTCATGCACGTTTCCTTATTCAGTAAGATGTACACACAGAATATTTCACCAGTCATTCATTGTTTGCTGTTGGCTCCATAGCTTTTAGTAAAGACACACATAATGGAATATATTATGCAAATTGTGCCTTTTTCAAGCACATTGTGTACATCAAAAAAGTTTAGCAATTATTGAATTTTAAACTAGGATGCATAAATAAATATAAAACATAAGACACTTTTTTCCAATTATGTAATACATTATAAAAAATGTATTTTAAATTTTCATATTAAAGAAAATACTTTTATACTATATTACAGCATACACACCAGTTTAGAGGACAACAACTTGACACAGTCAAGTATTCAAGTTGTAAACAGACAAGTGACAGCACAGGGGCACTTCAGGGGCCAATTAGATTTCAGTGCCCCAGTGGCCCCACCCCTGGATCCGCCCCTGAACTACAACGAGGCCCTCATCCACCGGCCGCCCCCCCTCCGACACAACTGGCCCCACCGTCACCCACAAAGTCTCCCACAAGCCAAGATGCCATCAGGATAGTGTAACTCCCAAGGTATTGAATCATCTAGTCCCAGGAGGAACTGACCAACTTGTGGTTTGGCCTCTGGTAGGGGATTGGTGTGTAGCAGGGTTAGCAGGCAGCGATCATTCACTCCATGCCATGACATCATGTCTTCATGATGGACATGATGTCTTCTTACCATTGAGGGGGCATGATTGTTCACCACTAACAGACATGCACATTGTGCACATTTAATACCACACTGGTACAAACACATATTATCAATCAACCACAATCAAATGCATGTGAGGATTTGACTTATAAACAGAAACTCAGCAGAAATCAAGAACTTTTTGGTGTTAAACCAAAGTACAAATGCTGCAAGTAAAGTATGGATCAACACAGAATCTATGCAGTGTCTTTAAGATCAACACTCAGAGAGGGCATCTTTTAATATACACCACTGTCTTTAAATAAGTCAGTTGGCCAGTTCATAAACAGTATCTCTCCAACTTTTTTTGCAGGCAACATATACTTGAAATCGTACAATGATATACAGTAGTTTGAATGAAAATGTTTCCTAACATATCCTTTTGTGCCGTCAGATGTTTGCCTGCGAGGAAGCAGAGACCAAAGTCTTCATTTTTTGTCTTCTTTCTTCACTGTTTGCACAAACAGGTAGGACAGAAGACACAACAGCAGTTTCTCTTCCACATATACACAAAAATATACACCCACTTCATAGATGCAGCCCTCACTATTATATGAGTATGTGGCTGGTCAGGGAATCATATATCACACCCTCTACAAAAATTTTATATATATATATATATACATACATATATTTATATATATATATATATATATATATATATATATATATATATATATATATACATATATTTATATATGTATATACAGTACCAGTCAATAGTTTGGACACAGTTTCCCATCCACTTGAATGGGAAACTGTGTCCAAATTTTTGAGTGGTAGTGTATATATATACATATATTAATACATGTATATATATATATACATATATTAATACATGTATATATATATATACATATATATAAATATATGTATATATATGAACAGGATGGCATGAAAGCCTTAAAATTATGCATTTTTACTGTTGCCTAGTAGGCAATATTGAATATCAAAGGCAAATTATGGTTCACACATCTTAATTCACCCTTTAGCCATACAGAAAAATCCGTTTTGTGCAAATTATTGCCTTAGTGTTTCAAGTCAAAAAGTGTGGATAGTGAGACAGAGAACAATAACAGTCAGTACCAACAGATGTATCACTACTTTACACCTCTTGAATTGATAAGACGTTAATCTGGACTTGTTGGATGACATGCCATTCTTCCTGCAGAGCTGTGACAAGTTGCTCATGTGTTGCTAGAGCAGGATCTCCATCTCACCTTGCGATCCAGAACATCCCACAGATGCTCTTTTGGGTTGAGATCTGGTGAATATGCTGGTCAAGGAAGGACAACGACATTGTTCTGGTTCAGGTAGGCTACTCCTGACAGACATGAGCCACATGTGGTCTGGCATTGTCATGCATGAATGTCATGCCTGATTGCTGTATCCTGGGAATGACATGTGGACCTAGGACCGTATCTCGGTAACGGATAGCTGTCAGTGTACCGTGGATGTGGACAAGTTCTGACCACCATCTATTAGCAGTGGCTCCCACATCATGACACCACCACCAAAATGGTACACTTCCTGGATGTATGCTGCAGGATAGCGTTCCCAACGATGAAGATACACACGCCAATGACCATCAGCTCTGTGCAACTTGAATCTGGACTTGTCACTAAATGTGATCTGCCTCCACTGTGCAATGAGCCATAACATCTGTAACATCTGTGCTACACATGTCTGCCAAGTTCCGACCATCAGTATCATCAGTATCCCAACTTCCTGGTCACTTAAGTTTTTTGGAAGCCGTGACATCATCAGTTGTTTCAGTAGGACATTAATTAGACCGGGGATTTTATTGCCTTGGCCAGGTGTTTTCAATCATGCACAAAAAAATCTCACCAACACCATTGTTTACTCTGAAATGCACCAATGACTGTAATGACTATGTTATGACTAAATGATGGTTATTCCTGATTTAACATGTTTTGGTTGGGGGAATTAAAAAAGTAATTTCAGTGTATCACATGCTTGTTTGTTCAGTAGATTAGGGCTAGTGAAAGGAAAATATTATGTTTGCTCAGTAATATGTTACATCTAAAGACACATACACTGACAAGTAAACATACACACAGAGGGTGGCAACTATTTCAACAAGGTGGGTAACCTATATTTATTGTGAAGCATAGCTGATGAGAAAACATGTGCATGACAAATATCAGCCACTGGGGTGTTTTTCAATGAAAGATATTTTACAACTTAATCAGGTCACTTTACCAGCTGCTACAAACCACATGATTCTTGTGCGTCTCGGTTTCCTCTTCTATCCTTGAGGATTTTTGTGTGAAGATGAAAGAAGACTAGTACAAAGATGCACGCTCAAACACAAAACATATTTAGAAGGATTAGTAACCAGACTACTTCTCAATCAGACTGAGTAATAATACAATCTTGGGAATGCAATGGCAGCTGACAGCCTGGAGAGGTCAGAGTTTTACAACAGACCCACACACTTTTACATGCATGTCACCAAGTGTATGCATCAGAGAAAACCATGTAAGGCAAACTGAAATAGAAAATCCATAGTTCCACATTATGTGATGTGATTTTAATCCGAGGGTTTCCTTTATTCCAAACTGTGGAGATTTCCTACATAAAGAAAGCAGCATTATAAACAGACCCAGTGTGTTTGGAGACATCTGTTAAGCTTATCTGACCCATGTCCCACTCCCCACCAAGTTTTGTGGAAATGATTTAATCATCTAGATCCACCATAATATAATGATGTCACAACTTTAGTCATCCTTTCTACTTTTCTTCCTCACATTTCCATGTTATCAATGTTTCCTGTCCCCGTCCCCTGTCTGTCACTGTGCGTGGTGGGCACTGCTTCCTGAGTCCTGGCACCTGGGTGATATTCACACCTGTCTGCAATCTACTCTCGAGTTCCAGTATATCAACCAGTGGCGGTTTGCCAGCCCAGGCCACTACAGCCAACTCCCTCAAACCTCTGCCTTATTCCAGAACTCCATACACTTCTGCTCCACTTCTGCCTAAGTTACAGTAACCCTGTACTCAGACTCATCCCCTGTGTCTGTGACTGATTTTGGGTGAACTTCCAAAGGTACTGAAAGTATCAAAACTAAAAGCATTCATTGTATAGTTTTTACTATGTGATATGTTTGGATTAAATGTAATTTTGCATTCATGTGTATGTTTTACTGCTGTAGATTTGAAAGATTAAGCTAAATTGCCCTACTTTATATACTACTGCATAGTTTAATCTACAGAAGGGCATCATTCTCTATAAGATCATCATGAGTTTGCAGTGTTGCTCTTCTGTGACAACCACAAATCTCTAAAACTTTCATTAGCTGCATTTTTCAGTTAATCCAAGAGGATTTTAAATATTTTATTTAGCTTAAGAAGTAAAGATACATGGTTTTCACTCGGTAGAACAGTATGAAAAATAGCACTCTTAAAAATAATTACTAAGTGGTGTAGTGGAGAAGAAATATGGAAATACTCCAACATAAAAGTACCTGGAATCTGTTCTTGTACTAAAGTAGACTAATAGCTAATAGTATCTTAATCAGTAAATGAGATTATCTCAGACTTCTTTGACAGTAAAACATTGCTTATGACTTAAAGCATCAGCATCATAGTCTAATGGTGTTATATTTAAATTACAATTTAAATCTATTGTTGAATTTCTCTGCTGGCTGCTTCACAAACCTTTATGTAAAACTCTTCAAACAAATGAGGACAATATTGTTATAGGCCTCCAACACTACTTTTGGCCTCACCTTGAAAACCCACTTAGCCATTAAATTGGCTGCTGAAAACCTCAACTTCTCACACAAACAAATGGCATAGACAGGATTAAGACAAAACCCAATAAATGGAATTTTATTTTCTCAAATCAAAACAATGGAAATAATTACCGACAGCAGTGCCGGCTTTGATAAACAAGTGGATAATGTAAGAAGACGTTTCATTCACGTACATCACGCAAAGCTAAAAAATGATGGGAAGGTGTGATGACAATGGATGAACGTTATCCTGAGATTACACAATAGATGGGCTATGAATCTCTACATGTATATAATGATGGGTTGCTGTAATATCTGAGCCTCGATGGATGCCTCTGTGTTTATAAAGTGTGATTCATTTCACATCCAGAAAATGCCACATAAACAACCACAAAAGTCAGATAAAAGTGATGACATGTGGAATGAAGGATAGCACATTCATTTCTAGATGATGTTGATGATTTTGACAGTTTAGTATCGACGAATCCCAGCTGGTCTCTGGGGTTGATTTCGGGAGCTAAAATATCTCTGGTAGGCCTGCTGGAAGCCGTGGCGATAGGCGTAGAAGCGGCAGGGAGTGTAGTCCTCGCAGGTCTCTGCACGCCTCTCAGCTGGAGACTTCATCATCCTGGACCAGAGGGAGGGAAGAGCGGACATGCAAAGGCAGACAGATGGAGGAGAGAATGGTGAGGACAAGGAAAAGAATTATCATCATTATAATAATTTTTAATTAAGATACACACCAGCTAGTGGCTATTGTCTTTGTTTTGTTGCATGTCTTCTTAAATGTGACTATTAGAGCATTCTGAATGCGTGCGTGCGCTTTTGTCTGTCTGTTAATTTGTCAAACAAGTCTGTCTTGTTGAGGAATGTGCTCAGTGTGCATGTCTGTGGTTGTATCTTTCACCTCATGAAGTTGTAATGGTTGACTGCAGTCCCTCTGGCTGGGCTGTATACGTATCGCCTCTGGGGTATGATGAATGAGTTGGCTCGATTTCGGGGCACAAACAAATCTGGAACCACAAAACGTTAGTAAAAATTCAAATTTTAATGAGGTCTGACATGCCCTTCATGCAACTGATCTGGGCCAGGTGAAATAAAGGGTGGGGGTACATGAGTGAAGGGTAAAATGAGGTTTAAACGCATGATATTGTCTGACTGAAGCTGTGCCATGTTTGTTAAAACTGCATGCATGTTTTTCCATGAATGAGAGAAAATCACCTTCAATGGATTCTGAGCTTTCAAGGGAGTCTATGGGAAAAACATGGAGTTGGGTTATGCAAAAAAGATCACTCACATTGTAAATTGGATACATGTTAAACATGTGAAATTACAGAATGACAGAAAACTGAATCTATAAGGGAAATCTGTACCATAGCAGACGCAGAGAGAGAGCACAGCACAGAGTGCCAGAAACTGAAGAAGACTCCTCATCTTGGGGCTGGTTTATCTGCTTGTCTGCGGGAAAAGAGGAGAAAGAAGCTTCAGTGAGTCGTGTCAGCACTCAAGTGAAAGTGAGAAGGGAAGTGGGTCAGATTTAAAACTTGCATAAACAGGAAAAACCACAAGCAGGGATAGATTGCTCAAACTGGCAACCTTTCTATATCTGTGTCCTTTGGTTTGTGCATATAAAGGCTAAAGGCAGGCATATAAATTGCTGATATACAGTATGCTGACCTGTACAAACATTTGTACATACTGGCAAGTTGCTGCAGAATTTCAAGGGGGGACAAACAAACCAAAGTTATATTCATAAAACCTGACTGGATTTAAGTGATTGGATTTCAGTCTGAGCTAATCCACAAACATCAGTCAAGACGCTGGAAGCTCAGTTTGTAGGGAAGAACCATGACTATCGAGTTCAAATAGACTGAAGCTCAGAGGTGGCAAAAGTACAGGCATTCTTTATTCATGTAGAAGTACAGGACGACGAAACCTTTGCACACCTGGGCCTTCACACCTCACACATCCTACGTCTTATTTTCCTGCTGGGGCTTTAATTTATCAGCTGGTCATATCTGTCCAATAGCACAGCAGCACACAGTCATTGTTAGGCAATCCTCTTCCTGCTGTCATTTTAAATGTGATTCTCTTTGTACCTCTAATTCATTCATGCTGCTGTTATGTGTGCCCCAGCTTCATCATTTCATCAGCCTCATCAGTCTCAGCAGAGTCATCAGCCACCACCCCACCAGTGTCTGGACTCCAATTGGAGGATATACTGTGTGTCTTACCACTGGTCAGGACTGACGCCCTTCTCCCTGAAGAGTCTAAGTGCCAAAGACTTTCTGACAGAATAATTATCACATATCATCTGATGTAATAAACAATCATGTTTACTTTAACCACTAGTCCCTCCCGATTGAAATGTACTCAAACTATCCAAGTAAAAAGTAGCCCTTTGAAGGACGTTTCTACCAGGTGTTTTTGTGCAAACCTGAACTACATGTCATATTGATATCATATTAATATGATATCAAATTAAGGGATTAGGAACTTAATACTGCAATTCACAGGCAAAGCATGTATTCAGCATCAGTGACCATTATGTAGAACAGAAGTAGAGAATAGGATAAAAACACTGACATCACTCTTCATTCTTCATGGTCGAGTTTCTTGCATAGGACTCAAGTCTGTTTCATGTTTTACGTCTGTTGTCTTGTTTTGTCTGTTATGCTTGATATGCACTGATATTTTCTATGTGTTATTGTCCATTTAGGTTGAAATCAGTCTTAATACTGGTAATGCACACAATGATGCAAAATAGAAACAAAAAGTAACAAGCCTGTTTTGAAAATGTAAGGAGTAGAAAGTACATATATTTGTGTTAAAATGTAGGGAGTAAAGGAAAAAAGTTGTCCAAAAAAAAAGAAATACTCAAGCATAGTACATTTACCTGAAAACTCTACTTAAATACAGTAACAAAGTATTTGTACTTTGTTACTTCGTTCTCACCTCTGCTTAAACTTAATGCAGGCATACGGGCAAGTATAAAAGGGTATGTGTCTCTGCACACACACACACACACACACACACACACACACACACACACACACACACACACACACACACACACACACACACACACACATGTAGATACACACACACATTCACATACAAAAGTGACCTATGTAAGGTGTGTACCATCTGTGCAAACAACAATACCAGGTGTCTGTAATATCCCAACACACACACACACACATACACACACACACACACACACACACCTACACACACCTACACACACCTACACACACACAAACTGTATTCACATTCCTGCAGTGCAGAAAAGCTTTCATCCCCATCGTCTGTTTGTGGGATTTGGACGGGATTCTGTCTCAGCAGCCCTCCTTTTCACCATCAATAGCAGCTTTCATTATACAGTAGACACACACACACACACACACATGCTCACATGCTTACGTGCACAGACCCACAGTATTCATAACATCAGCCCCTCAGGCACATTTTGGCTTCTGTAGAGACAGACTTGGGCACAGAGACTGCAAGCCTCTGGCCTGGAGTTCAAAAAGAACCTTCCACAGACTGGCAAGGACATATAAATAAATGTGTGTGTGTGGGTGTGTGTGTGTGTGTGAGAGAGAGAGAGAGAGAGAGAGAGGTACTGACAACAGTGTCTACAGTTTTATGCCTGTCTGAGTCTTAGTAGGGGTCCTGCTGGGTTCATATTCCCTGCAGGCTGAATGTGCCCACCTCACTGGAAAAAGCCACAGGCATGATGCTAGAACCGCACAGAGCCAGACTGAGGTTACATGTAAGTGCTCTTTACACAAACATACTGGTACTGTAGGCCTATTGTATGAGGAGGACTGCACATTGAAGAATTACAGTAAAAGAAAATAAGAAAATTCCATCAGCTAATGCATAGAATTAGAAGTTGCTCCCAACTTTGGCTCAGTTAAAAGATGTAAACTGCTTCTACTCTTCATAATTGGTAGTTATAAGAGATTATTTCTTTTCATGTACTTACCATGAAAGATAATTGTGGAATGAGAAGTCTTGGAAATATCTCTCTGTGTGTATGCTCTCTCCAGGAATATTTCCTAATTCCTCACAGCAGTGCTTTTATACTCACCTCACCCCTTCATTTCTACCCACCGATTCCCTCCCCCCTGAGCCGTTGCCTTCTCCTCCTCCCTCCTCATACTATCAGGCCTCTTTTCCATCGTTTAATCAGAACGGGGTATTAGCTCACTCTCTCCACAACTCCCACGCCTTCAACGAGAACTCCAGTAGGTGACAGACAGGGAGAGGAGGAGGAACAGAAAAAAACAAGTAGGGAGACAGGGGAGGGTTGAGGGGAGGCTGGCACAGGGACATCTAACCTGATTCATACTGTAGCAGGTATATGATAATATTCACTGCTGTTTACCTGCATGACGGCTTGGTATGAATAGACTGTCAACCAAAGAGACACAACATGGACTGACTTCACCTTTTGATGCACAGCAATAAAGGAGATTGTATTATAAGAGGTCTTGAATGGAGGCTGTGATCTCATATTGGCCACAACTCTGTAATCCTGAGCATAAAACATGTCAGTCCATCGTATTACTGCTATACAGCAACCTTGCAGCATTTTACTTTCTGGCATTAATTAAGAAAACTTATATTTGAGTACATTTCCTTGTGTACTGCAGTATAGTATATTTAGCAAGTTTCTGTTCTTGAGTATTATGATACAGAATATATTTGGAAACATATGACCTTTAATTCACTACATTTGAAAGGCGACATTGTACTTTTGACTCAACTATAGTTCTAAGGTTCTTGTTACTCATTACTTTGAAGAAAAACTTTGAAATCAGATTTCATTTTTTTTGCCCTTCAGAGTAAAATCCACAAAGTTCTAAGTGCTTGCTGTATTTTTTTAAATGATTCAATTTGATTCAATGATGTTTTCTTGCTGCCAAACCACCCTGGCCATATCTGAAGATATTTTTGGAAAGCAGATTCATAACATTTTAAGGCTTTTCTGTTTAAGTTAAGTAAGTCCGTACACTGAAAAATCCAATAAGTTGAGTTACTTAAAATATTATGCAAACTCATTGCCTTAGATAGATTAAGAAAAGTAAACTTGAGATTTTGAGTGTGCAATACTTAGACCATCTTCTTTATTTTGTGTAACACTTATATTAGCTTGCTTACTGTTATTGTGATAACTTAAACTACTATAAAGTATTGTAACATGCTGAAATTTCTTATTGCATGAATTGACAAAATAATTTGTTTTTTACTCTGGAGTACTTGTTATTACAATACATCACATTACTTTATCTTATGACAGTCCTGCATCACCCAGGCTGGACGTCACTAACCGTGTGAGAGACTTAACTCATGATGCAATAGTGTTGTATAACTAACCATTTTCTATAGAAATATTTCTAAAGAACTAATTACTGCTCAACTGATAATTATTCAGAACACATTTAAACACAGGTTACTTGGGCTTATAGCCTCAAACACATTAAAACTCAAGCAATCGGGAAACAGTTTGCCGACCAAACCAGTACAAATGTTCATCAGTGACTTAAAAACAAATAACAACTACAATACTGTTTAACATTTATTCACCTAAAATAGGATTATTTAGATACGTACTTTACAATGTAACATGTAAATGTAATATGAAAATAAATGTGAAATTCTAAACAAATATACATTTGAATATTTCTTAATATTTTAAATAACAAAAAATATTTTGCTTTCATGGATTCCGATAAAGAACCAGAATCCAACCTAAATAAATCATATATATTAATGAATATTAGGGGATTAAATATACTTGGTTTTCTTTCATTTGACACTTATTATTATTGAGAAATTCATAAAATTGTCAAAATATGCTCACAATGTTAACAGAATCAAAAGAAAATCTTGGATCTGCATCAAAATCTAATCAACTTTTCTCACGCCCATACCTGCAGAAAGTTTAATTGAAACCCGTACATAATTTCTGGAGACATCTTGTTCACAAACAGACAAACAGATAGATGGACAATCAGAATGTTTCCCTCCAACCAGATAAACATTTTAAAAGACATTGTCTCTGCTAGTTACAGACTTCCTGGGCCTGCCGAGTTGTCATATTGGGATCAGGTCCTGTGTAAATCCACTGCTGATGGATGCGAGCAGTTAGCAAAAACGCTGAGTTACCGACCAAAGTCAGAGATAAACTGCAAGTTCTAATCATCTGAAATAAACATGCTTTGATTAGTAATGTCACATGAAGGCAGTGAATTCACTTCACTGAAGTGGCATTGCAAAGAAAACCTACTTTTAAATTATCAAGTAATTTAAAAAGGACATTCGCCATAATAATATTTGAATAGGGCTATCTATACTTGCACTCGAAAAAGTCAAAACAAAGTAAAGTGCTAATGCACCTAGAAAGATTTTATTATAACATAAGTTAAATTTAATGCACAGAACCACATCTCCATGGTGTCTGAGAGTTACATAAGTAAGCATTACATCTGACTCAGTCTGAACCCTCTGTAGATAGCTGAGTGGAAGCAAACCCTCACCAACAGTCAACAAACCAGAATAGGACTAGAGGCGATGCCAGAATTCAGAAAGACCCAGACAGACAGATAAACATGAAGATGGAGATCAACACTGCTGACAGATAGGAGAGGGGTGAATTCAGGATCCACAGAGACAGAGAGAAAACACATGTTGTTGCAGTCTTTTTTGGCTCTAGAGCTGCAGACATATGCATCAGTGATGTGGTCATGATGTGGATTCTGGAGCCACTGAGCAGCGGTTTGGTTCTCTAATGCAGATTATTAAAAGTTAAATGTCCACAGTCAGATAGCAACACAAAGGGGGCAAAGAAAGATGAACTAGAGGGAGTTTTCCCTTCTCAGTTTTCCAGATGTTTGTACTGGTTGCAGGGATTTGTGACTTCAGTTTAAAGTAGTCTGAATCCAAACATAGAGACAGGCAGGAGGAGAGGCAAAGAGAGGATGAATCACAAAAGAGGGAGACGATTATTGTATGGAAAAAAATTGTCAAGTAGTTAATTTTTTTTCATCCTTCTTCTCCTCATGTTCTGTCTGAAAAGAAAATAAGTCATATGTCTTCTTTTCTTCTTCTCCCTCCTTTTACCTCCATGCTACTTCAGTACTTTTCCCTTTTCTCACCCCCTCTTATGTCCAGTCACTACCTCAGCCTCCCCATGTCTGAGCAGTGTAACTAAATACCAAGCTGTTGAGAAACGCTATGAATGCACATTAGAGGGCCAGAACCATGTTTTTGCACCAGTTAAGTGTGCCAGAGGTGCCGTGATAAATGAAAATGAAAACAGAGGGAAGTCAAAAACAGGATATGTTGCACCCAGCCCTGCACTTTAAGCACTTAAATGACGAGAAAGGTCATTACAGGTGAATGAGACGATAAAAAGCCCATTCAAGTGAGGCAGGAGAAGCGAAAGATGCATTCTGACATTGGAGGACAAATTACTGGATCAGACTCTGTTTAGGCTGAACATTATGATAGGAAGAGATGTGTCTGTGGTGGAAGAAGAGGAGTGGAACTAAAGAATGAAGATTTGGTGGGAGAAAGCAGAATTATACACTGCAAAAACAGCTTTATAGAAAGAAGCCAAACATTCTTAAATCTGACCAAATTGTCCTGTTTTGATCAAAATAATCACTGGGGGAAGAAAACCTTTCTTGGCCTGATTGAGGGGACTTCAAGGCTTAAGAATTTATAACTTAATTTAAGATTAACAATCCGTAAACAGTACATAGAAAGGTTCCAGGTCCTCAGGTAGATTTGGTCCTAGAGACTTCTTGCTGAACCCTCTTCAAACATCACAATAAGATTAAGTCAGTTTGACAACACTGAGTCCATCATTCAGGATCAGACCACTGTCTTGTGGGTCTCTTAATAGTAATAATGTGAAATTCAAAGGACAAGAAGAAGGGCAGCACTGCTAAGCTTGCACAGCAAGAAGGTCCTGGGTTCAAATCAAAGGACATGGGAGTTTTCTGTGTGGAGTTTGCATGTTCTCCCCGTGTCTGTGAGGGTCCCCTCCGGGTTCTCCGGCTTCCTCCCACCACCACAAACATGCATTAGATGAATTGGTAAGTGGTCTTTGTCTTAACTTAAGGAAAACAATCTTGTTCCTCTGCTGGGATATTATGAAACTATGTACTTTGTTACTGGAAAATGTAGCTCAGTGTCATCTGGAATATCTTAAGACAAAGTCAGACTATTTTCTTAAAATTAGATTATTTTTCTAATGCTTAACAAGATAATTTTTCTTCATAGACAAACAACAAGACTCATTTCTTAGCAACAAGAATTTTTAAATTTTCTTGAAATGTTTTTTTGCAGTGAAGTCGTGAAGTGATGGAAAAAGCATGACTTTCATAAGGAGGGTGTGGCCGCAAATGTGTAAACTATCCATACTGTCTGCAAAAACACATATTCTCACCTGTGTGGAGGGGCTCATATTTCCCTCCGTGGTTGAGCAGGTGTACCTCAGGCTGCTCTGTGGCTCTGTCTGTCAGAGCGGAGCCAACACAGGAAAACACCACTCCAACAACATCCAGAAAAAGTTTACCCTCTACCTGGCCAGCCGAGACATTTTTGCTGCTATTTTCATGTCTTGTTTTTTAAATGGTTATTGCTCTGATTCACCTGTTTTGAATCCAGTTTGAAAAAGAGCAGACACATTAGAGTGAGTGACTCAGATAGAAAACATCCTGTGATGTAAGCTGCTTCCTTGGCTCCGTCTATGGGATGGAAGGAGATCCGGCCAGACTGGATGAAGCCAGACATTACTCAGGACTGTCCTCCTTCTATCAGCCTCTGATGGTCGTCTTGTCCTGTGACTATGAATTCTGCCATGTGAGCGTTAACCAAAACTTAATTTAGATTAATGGGGGTTTCTGAAGTCTGGCAACCTGCAGGGCACATGCATCTTCAAGTCTGGTTTTGTTATTGTTTGGCTTGTAAATCCAATTCTGAACAATTTTCCTTACACATAATCAATTTTATTATCTTTCTTTTTGCCAAATCATTTGAAATGAATGGTGGTTAATTGACTCTGTGCTCTCATCACCTAATAATAAAATCATCAGCTCACTATAGTGTAGGCACTGTATGTGGTGAGCAAGGATCATGTGCCACTTCAGGCGCAACCTCACCTCTCCTCACCTCTCCTCACCTCTCCTCACCTCTCCTCACCTCTCCTCACCTCCACCTCCATGTCTACATACTCTGTACTGAACAAATACTGGGCTAGAAAAAGTCCCTAACACTTTGTCATTCGGTGTTGACTTGAACTTTGTTGTTCCAGTATGTCTGTCCATCCGTCCATAATCATTTTTGTCTAGAGCATATCTCTCAAATTATACATACTAGCTTCATCAAACATTACACATATATTAACATGATAAGAAGTTGTGCCTTTTGACTTTTTGAATTTTCCTTTAATTTTCTTTGTTATTTGTTTCCATGGAAACATGATTTTTAAGGTGAGTCTCAAGGGTGGTCATTTTGTCATGAGTGTAACACACATACTGCACATTCCTGCTTTACCCACCTCCATGCATAAATTAACCATGATAAGTAGATGTGCCTTTTCATATTTTAGAAAATCAAAATCCACTACTCTAGGTTCACCAAAGGAATCAAATGCATCAGTATATGTAACATATAATGATGTATTTGTTTTACAATGTTTTGGGGGATGTCGAGGGGATATATCATCTTCAAATAACACTTTGAGTTGCAGCCTCCATGTAGAAGAAAGGAAACCCAAAGCAAAATAGCATCGGCCTTATCAAAGAAACACAAGGCGTAAGTGGACAAAATAAAGATGTAAAAATTCTGAGTTTAAGAGGTCAGTTTAGTGTTTCATAATGATTAGTATTTCATTCAAGAAAGACTACCTACGTATATTAAAATAACAACAACAACAACAATAATAATAATAATAACAATAATAATAACAATAATAATAATAATAATAATAATAATAATAATAATATGGAGATAGTTTGACTTTCTTTCCTAGAAAGGTCAGTAGGTAAATATGAAGCTGGAGCCAGCACTTGGTTATAGTGTATATAAGTCTTATGCCAGTAGAAAACAAATATGAACATCATGATAGCATACAGATTCATTCATTCATTTATTCATTTTCTGCAACCGATTATCCTGTGTAGGGTCACGGGGGGGGGGGGGCTGGAGCCTATCCCAGCTAACTTTGGGCAGTAGGCAGGGTTCACCCTAGACAAGTCACCAGTTCATCACAGGGCCACACAGAAAGACAAATATTCTCACTCACGTTCACGCCTACGCCTCACCAATTCACCTATATTACATGTTTTTTGGTTGTGGGAGGAAGCCAGAGAACCCGGAGGGAACCCAAGCCGACACGGGGAGAATATCCAAACTCCACACAGAAAAGTCCCAGGTCCTCAGGTGGATTGGAACCCAGGACCCTCTTGCTGTGAGGCAAGAGCGCTACCCGCTGCACCACCCTAGCATACAGATTATAAATGTAAATGTTCAAAAATAAAAGTTCATTTAAGTTAGCTTTAGAGCGTAGGTAAGAGTCTCTGGTGCATCCTTGTCTTTCTATATCCTTCTTTTGAGTATTCTTCTCTCTTGTTCACTAATTCTCTTCAGATTTCAATCAGGAGAGAATAGCGGTTGAAGAAAATAAGATTGTTTATTACATCAAATGATATGTGATAATTAATATGTCAGAAAGTCTTTGGCGCTTAGCTGTATCTTCATATTTTACTGTTCTGTAACAGTATGGTAAATATGAAGTCACATATATTTTCCTAAATGTTGAACTTTCCTTTTAAATATCTATTCAAACATATTTACAACTTGCCCGTCAGTCAAAAATAGACTATACACTCTTCTATATTCCTCAACAATTTAATGTACATTTAATGGTAAAGAGTGGACATTTGTGATGCTATTTGCTGGTGATAAAGACAAACTTTGACATTTAGATTGCTAGTTCCTCTGGCTGAATCCAGTGGATTTGAGATCTGGAACCACAAATGACTCATAATATTTATTCTAAACTCTCATCAGCCAGACTATCCTTCTCTCCAAACTCTCCAAACTCAAGCATAATCCTCTTTAAACAGCTGCCCACATTCATAACAGCAAATCTTCAAACTGTCAAGCTGACTGGTGGTGGGGATAAGACGGCCGGCTGAGCGCTGTCACAGACAAACAGTGTGTTGTCCTTCTTCCCTCTGTCTCCTGTAATCCCTCACTCCTGCAGCCAACCTGTTATTACACAGAGATCACATAAGTACATATAATTCCAATTAGGAAATAGCTCGCCTCAGTACTAAGGAATGGCATAATTTTTGGTTTAATCTTCAGGGATAGGTTTCACAAGATTGTTCAATATTCATCTGCAGCTAAAGCACCCCCCCCACACACACACACAGAAAAAAAAACACACACAAATAAAACGTTTCTTTGTTTTTCATCTTTATCCAGCCAGGATTTGGTTGGTGTGAGGAAAGATGTGGTTTGATTTTGGCATGTGAGCTGTTGAATTTTAAACACATGCTAAAGTGTCATTAGTTGGGGTTGATTCAGGTGATGCCGTATGAATGTGTGTGTGTGAGAATAAGTGTGTAGGCGTGTGTGTGTGTGCACATGTTTCTTTTGGTTCACAGTTCAGTATAATCTGCTGCTATTTCTCATGAGAGCTCCATCCAACTTTTTCTTTTTATGTGATATTTATGTTGGTGCCCCACTGCTCTTCTGTGGTGCCAACTCTAACAACCTGACCTGCAGGGCATGCGACCAGCATCCACCTACCGCTGTCAGGAATCTCACACACACACATGGATTAACAGCACTCACAAACAGATGGCACAAACAAGCGATCACAGGCAGCTGCTCCATTTATGAAAGCAGACGATGTGAAACAGCAGATTGCTCCGCTCTGTGTAATCGGATGTCAAGGAATTTCCTCGACGAAGATCCCCACAATGATTATTATGCATGATCACAATCTCAGTGAACAATCTGCTCATCTATATATAAGAATCAGCTATAATCTCATTCATTTTACCTTTCTGTCATTTTACCCCCAGTCCTCCATCTTTTAAATTCTCCACTGTTATTCTGTAGATGAATACACAAAACCTAAGGTCTTGGATATTAATATTGGTTCTTCTTGGGATTCTAAGATTAAAGCAGACTATGCACAGGCACCAAATGACACTCTGAAGAAAGTTCAGTTATGAAGACTATTTGTTTGCACATGTAGGCCATAGTTTGTTTCTCATACCGTCATGTCATTCGCATTTGTCACACATGCTCAGTCTTAACTCCATGCTGTCATTGTCTGGAGCTGTCAACTGAGATGTCAGCTGTTCTCATCAGCTCGTTACATCCATCCAACAGCACGGTGACACACCTTCATTGTGAAGGCTCATTTATACTCCCTCTATGTACGAAAATAAATATGTCGATATCTGTCAACACCTACATGCTCACACATACTGCCACAAGAGGGCAGTGAGGAGTCAAAAGTCTCGACAGCAATGAACATGAGAGAGAGGAGGTTGTGATAATGGGCCTAGTCAATAAAAAGTGCCAAAAGCAGAGGTAGCGATGTACTCGATGGTCTGTGAAGTCATTAAATACGCTGTGACATGTGGACTAAATTTTTATCAGAAGATTCTTTATCTTGTCTGTAAGCATTTGTCATGTCTTGCTTGAGTTATGGCCACACTGTCCCCATTGATTGCAGGTGGTACCACTGTTACATTTGTTTTGTCCATATCTGTAATCTTTTAAACATGAAAAAAAAAATCAATGCAAATTACGGACAAAAGGCTCCATCCATATTTGGATATGTTTTCAGTGTTGATCATAGATTAGCCTATCATCTCGCTGCTGTCATTTTAAATATGATTCTCTTCATGCTGCTGTCATGTGCAACCTCCACCCTGCCTTCACAGATTCACCAACTTCATCATTTCATCAGCCTCATCAGTCTCAGCAGGGTCATCAGCCACCACCACCAGAGTCTGGACTCCATGGGGGGATTTATCTAGCTGCTGTTCAGGGTAGATGCCTTTTGATGTCCCTGAAGAGTCTAAGCGCCAAAGACTTTCTCTTTCTGAGAGACTAATTATCACATATCTGCTGTAATAAACAGTTTTCATTTGTCTCTCCTGATCAAAATGTGTATGTAAATGTATATATATGGCAGCAAACTGTGCTCTGAAAGCTATAATTTGAAGATTATGTCACCCAAACATTTCAAACAATGACATTTTGTGAAACATTCAATTAATTCTAAGGGAATTACCATTATGTTTCTGTCAAGTTCAACCTGGACGAACAGGGACCTGCAGATTTGTGCCTTTTACCAATGGAAAGCTGTCTTGGCAGTGCTGACCTTCGATGAGATGCAAAACCAGAGAGTCGAAAATGGATGAAGCCATCAGACCCTATTAGCTGCGTTTCACCATTAAGTTTGATTGAGCCTCCTCTGTTTGACCGTAAACAACTCCAGAATAGAGGAGTACAGAAAAGAAGAGGAACTTTATTAATCCAACTTGGGATAATTTCGTTTTTTCATTCCTGTGTTATTTTTCTTTACAGACATTAGATCTGAAATATGCACACAGACGACCTATAGACCTGCTATCATGGTGAAGAGGCTGCCACATGTGGTGCATTGGCAGTTCCCAGGAGGTGAACTGGCACCTCTCCGGCTACAGTCAACACTCCATAGTCCATGCTGGACCTGAAGCGGCCACTCTGTGGTTCCCAAATCTCTAGAGACCACACTACTGGTGTGGTTAGCTCGCCAGCTACAGCAGTTTACCAGTTAGCCCACTGAATACATCACCATGACACCGGTAGCAAATGATGTAATGATTAATTGCATTGTGCCACTTTGTGGCCTTAATATTAAAGGCTAGAATAGTTGTAATGTTGCTTTTTAATCACAATGTCAATTTGGTGTTTCTTGATTTCAGCGTGTCATCGACATTTAATGGCCCATTCTATTTCCCACCTCTCCATACTGCTCACCCTTCTTCTCCCATTTTTTCATATTTCCCTCACCCCAGCCCTGTTTCCTTTTTCTCCCTATCTGGTTGTCAAAAGCAATCAGTGTAATCACATCCAACGACCCAAGCAGCCACTGCAGACAAAGCAGTGAACCAGCATGTTGTCTGCAACTGACAAGTGACACACAGGCAGCCAGTGAGACGGAGCTGACAACTTTGAATTTCTTGTTTTCATTTTCAGACCTATTCCAGAACTCAGCACAAGGTTCTGTGTCATGAAATGTTGATTTGAACTGATGAGTGTTCTCTGTATTCATCAAATTTAAGGAACTGATGACCCAAAAATGAAAATTCAGTCATTATCTACTTAAATCATCAATCAAAATGTAAAAAACACAACCAAAAACAAACATGAAATAACCTCTGGACACTTGGATTTGTACTGCAAGTCTCCAGAAATCATGTTCAGATGCACCGAGAACCTAAATTGGTTTGAAAAGATGTTATTTATGCTCCTCTTAAGCTGAAATCTTCACATTTGTTGTGGTTTCAGCAGTGGTTGGACCCAAATGCAGACAAGAGACCCGGAGCAGTTCAGGGGTTTAATTAAATAAATGGCAAAATCCAAACAAAGGCAAAAAGCAAGAACACAGGGAAAAAAACCAGAATCCAAACGGAAAGCAAACTTACAGAAGAGCGCGGGGGAAGAAACACTGGGAGCACTGGGACGTGGAACGAGACATGGCATTGAGGCAACATTAGGAACACAGGAGGAAAACATTGACCAGAGAACACGGGAGGTTACATTAACGAACTGACAATTCACAGAGGGAATCACACAGACTAAATACACTAGGGTAACGAGGGAATGATACACAGGTGACACAGGGAGGAGGAGACAATCAACACAGGTGGAGACGATCAGACAATCACACACTGGAGGGAAAATGCAGAGGAAAACATGGAGGATAGAGTTATCATAAACTAAGAAGACAGAGCCAACAAACACAGGGAAAAAGAGCAAACTAGATGTAAGGACATGGAAGACTAAAACATAGACAGAGGAACCAAAGGGGATAAAACAGATCACAAGACAATATTACAGGAAGTGAGAAGCAAAACACAGAACACGGTACACAGACTTTCAAAATAAAACAGGAAACAGACAACCCAAAATACAGACCATGACAACATTAGCCTGTAAAACCTTGTTTCCACCAAGCAGTCTAGTTTAGTCCAGTTCAGTTTGTTACACATTAGAGCCCTTTTTTGTGTTTCCATTATCAAAAGTTGGGGATGATACTAATAGAAATGTTCCATTCCTTCAAAAGCTTTTGTAGTAAAAAAAACAAAACAACACATACTGAGAACATGAATGTGCCTAATGAGCGTGTGTTTGACAGAGAGGGAGAGAAGAGTGACCATGAATACGAACGAAGCAGAAGTAAACATTAGTTATTATGTTGTCAGTCTGGTCGTCAGGTAGCCTATAGTCGGCCATAGGCTTTGGGGAAATTTAACAAGAGATGCAGTTTCTCAAGACCAAGAAAAGCCTCCTCTGTTGTCTCCTGACATTTGGAAAAGTGATGACACCCATACCCCCTATATTTAAGAGTACTCAATGTGGTGGAAACAGTTTACAGATTTAGGGTTTAGGTAGCCTATGTTTATTATGGGTTATGTATGGTTTCCAGGGGTTCTGTACCATAAGCACTTTGGTGGAAATGCAGCATAAACTTGGCGCATTGGCGTACCACATTTATGGTGGCTACACAAGCTTTAACACGTGTACACTAGACGACATGACCGTACAATCTCTATATACTTCCATGTTTACCCGCTAGCCGCTGTGATGCTTTTAGCTTAGAGGCTACAGTGAAGAAAAAGGGTGTAGGCTTAGAAATGTCTTTTCAAATCAGTTTGGGGTTGGGTTGGATTATACCAAGCTATATTGAGTGTTTTTATGTTTATTTTCAGTTTTTCTTTTGTTTATTATGTTTTTTTTTAAACATTTTCAACAAGTCCCCATTCTTCAGTTGTTTAGCAGAATGATCTAAAACTGTTTTGCTGCTACATTTCTGCTCCAGAAATGTGGGCGAGGTGGAGGGTGAGTCTATGATGACTGGATTTAGGTTTTTTTGGGTGAACTGTTCTTTCAAGGTTCTAAAGAAACACATGTAGCATATTTAGCATATTAGCTCAAGCACGTTTTGTGAAGTTAAACCGGCTTGCACGGTTTCACAGTACAGTGTGGCGCTTCAACAGCAGCAAGCAGGGAACTCTGATATTTGTTGATGGACCAAACCAGTTGATATTTGCACCTAAGAACTTGATAAGTTAATTATTATATAGCAAACTTTGGTTGCTGTAAGTTTGTTTGCCCTCCTGTCGTGAAAAAAATGACTTCGTGGAGCTAAAAATGAGATATTACTATTGATAAATATATTGTATACAGTGTATGACACAGGTTTGCACAGTGGAATATAACATGTACCTATGTGTATTAGTATACTATCACTAAAACTATTATGCATAAGGTCAGGCCTTATAGCAGAGGAGCCTATCCACTGTATCTGAAGCCCAGATAATACTGTGCAGAGGACTGAGCATCTGCACACAGCACTACTCACCAAACCACGCTCTATTCATAGCCCACTATGGTATGCATGAAGTGTGTGTTATGATGAGCTGTGGTCAGACATACAGCAGTGTGAAACCTCAATAATCTGTCCTCTTTCACCCTCACTTTCTGTCTGTCTATCACCAGCCTCTCTCTCTCTCTCTCTGCTGGTGAAACTCATCTGCCCCCTGCAGGTGAAAATGTCTTATTATCAGTGGTAGACCACACTGACGAAAACAAGAGTACAACACAGAATACATGCATTATATTTGGAAGAAATAGTCCTACAGATACAATTGAATGAGTTCATTGTTTATGAGGGCAACTGTTTTTGTGTCACTGCTTGTCTGTTTCTCTTGATTCTGAGATCTGTTGCCAGTAATTCTTCACTTAAAGCTTAATTTTCTGTATGTTTGGTCTCCCCTGTCCTGTCCTGTCCTGTCCTGTCATTCTGTCCTATCCTGTCCTGTCCTGTCCTGTCCTGTCCTGTACTGTCCTGCCTTGACCTGACCTGTCCTGTCCTCTACTGTCCTGTCCTGTATGAATGGGTATAGTCACATGACTGTTACCATCATCATCTATATGAAAGCATCTCCTGATCTGGTCTCTTTTGAGACCATTGCTTTCCATGTCTCTGGACTTTTGTGCTATTCGGCTCATTGAGAGGCTCTCCTGTCTCTCTGGAGTTTTCCTGACCTCTCCCTGACTCCATGAGAGCTTCCAGCCAAGACTAGTAATGAGATATTAGCCCTGACAGTGGTGACTGGGGAAGGGGGGAACTTCCTATTCTCCTCTTTTCTCTCTTCTTCAAGCACCCTCTGAAGACTGAGGCACCTTTGCTTCTTTATTCCTCTTCCTCTGTCTTGTTGTTCTGTTCTGTCTTTCACTCTTTCTTTCACTCTTTCCCCCCGCTCTTATTTGTCCTTGGTTTTCCTTAAGACCTCTTTCTCACGTTGTCTTTCTTGCTGTTGTGAGTCTGCACATTGCAACATAGTGAGTGGGTGAAAGACTGAAGTAAATCTTCCACCCTGACTTCAAATGCCCTCCGCTGGGATTTAGTTGCAGAGGAGGATATCTGAGTTCACTGTGGTGCACAGGAAACCAAATATAGAGCTGTTTCTAGATATTCAACAAACTCTGAAACTACTACACTATGGACTTGTTGACATTGAATTCTTGCTGTGGTTATGGTAAAATGACATAGGACAGGATAGATGGTCTGGTGCAAATGGTTGTGGCATTTTAAACTGTTGTAATAGCAGGATTTTGGAGACAGTTATGAGACAATGGGCCCCTGAGCACAGATAAGTAGAAGGCTACTAATTAACAAAGTTTGTAGTCTATCTGTGGTGTAGGTGTGTGTTTTTTTTCTTTTTGTTGCCATTTTGCAGCTCTCGTATGTTTGTGGTTGTTTCGTATGTCTTGTGTTGTCATTTTGTATCTCGTAGCAGTTTTGCATCTTTTTGTAGCTGCTATGAGTCTCTGTGGTTGTTACCTCCACCAAGGAGGTTATGTTTTCACCCGTGTCTATTTTTTTGTTTGTCTGTCTCTTAGCAGGATTACTCAAAAAAATCGATTTGACAGATTTTTATGAAACATTGTGGGAGGGTTGGGCAGGTGGAAAGGAAGGACCCATTAAATTTTGAAGTGGACCTGGATAAAGGGGCGGATTCAGGAATTGTTTTAAACACAAATCACAGATTTCTTATTGTATATTACTTTTCTAGCATTGTGTAATGTTTCAAAAATATTGTCATTCACTGAACAAAAGTTGTTTAAGTGTTGTGTAATTTGTTATTTGTTGCTGTCATTTGAGCTGTTTATATTTGTATTATAATATCTGATATTGTTTCCTTTTTTAATGTGGTTTTCCTTTTATTTCTGTACTTGTTAAGCGTCTTTGAGTATTCTGCAAAGAGCTCTACAAATAAAATTTATTATTATTATTATTTTTATTATTATTATTATTATTATTATTAATAAAAGAAGGCCAAGTACTCAGATCTGCACTCAGATCAGTATTCGGATCTGGCTGCAGGGTGTAGAGAGGCCTGCTGGAGGACCACTATCTACCCAGTGGAAGTGGGATACAGGGGCTTTGTGGGGCAGTCAATCATCTGCTGAGGGACACAGGAATGACAGGAAGGATGGCTGAAGAAGGCACTGAGAATTTGGCAGAGGAGGTGGAGAAGGCCAGCTGTTGGCTGTGGCTGGGGGAAAAAACAACCAACCCAGACTCCAGCTTTAGGGGATGGCAGGTAGATGTCACTGCTCCTCCACCAGGAGATGTTTATAGGATTAAATGAGCGAAACATTTAAGATTGACGGCTCATGGGTACCAGAAGAGGTGCGACAGGCAGTACTGCCCAGCAGGAAATACCAGCAACCTTTATATTTACTATTGTTATTATGATACAGTTTGTATAAGTGAAGCACAAGAAAAGTGTTTTGGAAAAATACAGTTTTTAATAAATATGATTTGAATGTCTGTATTTCTTATTTGAATTCATATGCTAATTTCACTTTCATCAGCTACAGACCCATTACACAGTAACTGTGGTCAAGCAGTTATGATACTTGGTGAAGGCACTATGCTCTACTGAATATCCTTCATGTTCTGTATCCTTATGGTTATGTTGTTTGTGTTTGTAGTCATTTTGTGTCTCTGTGTATTTGTTTTGTGCCACAGTGACATTTTGCAGGTGAAGCAGAACTCACAGGTTCTATGGTTGGTTGATAAAGGCAGCGTCTTCAGAATCGCACAAATGGAGATGAAGAGGCATCCAATTCCTATCCAGCACTTCTTGCCACAGTAGACCCACGTTGGCATCTCTTTGCACGGACATTATATTATTACACACAGTATACAAAATATTATAAGAAACTATTAAAGAAGGTTGTTAGCACTGACAACTCACAGCAAGAAAGCTGCGGATCCGAATCCAGACGTTGGGCCTTTCTGTCCAGGCTGTATCCCGCCACTTGTCTAATGTCAGCTGGGACATTGATCGAGACATGAGCCTGAGAAGGAGGAACAGTTGTAGAAAATGGATGGATGGGTCAAAGAAAGACAAGCTGCATGTTGTATTTTCTTTAAGCAGTGCAACTCTGCTTCACAGATTTAAACAGCTTTACTTGCATTGCTTTATTTAAATATGTTACTAAAGCCTTATTCTGTTGTGCAGCTGGAACATGAACGAAAAGATAAATGAAAATAAAAAGACAATGCATTTACAGATCAGCAGAAGTAGATCAGGAGGAGGCATCATACAGACATCTCTACTTTTAACTGAGCTCTGCAACACTTTTCAAAGAGGCCTCTGGGTCTGTGCCCAGTACGCCTGTTCATGAATGCATCCATGAGAACAACACGTCACATCATATCTAACACTGGCTTTCTTTTTGTTGAGTTAGAGAGACACTTTCACGCTCCAGAGACTCCAAGTGTTCTTTCCCAGGTCACAGGGTTTACTTTCTCATTTAAAATAGTCGGCATGGTGTCCGTTGTTATCACAACTCACAATATATACAATCCATAATGTGTCTTCCTGAACTTCCTGGGGTTTAACGGCTGCCTAAAAGCAGCAATCACAGCGGCACATTTTTATAGACTTTGTTAAGTATTAATGAGTACATTACACTGGGAGCTGGAAATGGGATGTTTAGCTAGCCAAGGGCATATCCTGTCTTGTACACACATGGGACTGAATAATGAGGCTGAACAGATTGTGAATTTGTCGTCTACAACCGAAGATGTACACAAATAGATAAGCCTTAATCATGTTTATTAGCAGTAAATCAAGTTATGCACACATTGTGCACCAATATATATATGTTGAGCTCAAAACCATTTCCTTGAACAGATGTTCCTGTTAAAAGCTCAGAGTCCACCGTAGTAAAATAAGTAATTACTTCATTAGTGTATTTATTGTTAATGCTAAACATACATGGTTTCAACAGGTTAGTAATGAAACAGACCCAGAACATCAGCTTATTCATTCATCTCTGGCTTTAATTCTACAAAGAACTTAAAGAACAGTCCTAAATAAGATTTTCCTTTTTAATGTATCATTGCCTTTCCTTCCAATCCAGATGAATGCAGCATTCATCAGGTCTGCAGGCAAAGAGAACGCACAGGAAACATGCATAATGTAAAATTAAAGGGAACGGAGAAGCCAGGAGCTGTAGGAACGCTCCAGTCACACACTGTGGGATAGAAAGACGATTGTGTGACACTGTGGAACATAAAATCACATCGCATCAACTCAAAGGACTAATTTACCCTCAGCGGGGTTTCATCATGCTAGTTGCAAAGCCTCTGGGATGGAGGGATGCCTCTGAGCGCTTGCCACACTGAATAACCTTTTGCTTCCTCATTTCTCCTCCATTCAGCCCTCTTTCTTCAATCTTTTATCGCTCTTTTATGCGTTCAGACACGCAATAACCTTCCTCTACCTGTGTTGCCCTTTTGCTCCCGTCTTTGGTTGTTTCACATTTTGTGCAGCGCTGATTAGCAACGCTGCGCTCCTGCTTGAGATTTGTGTGATATGCAAGCAGTGAGGGATCTAATTAGAGAAAAAGCATTCATTCTCCTCGTGTGTACCAGCGCACAGAGACTCACAATTTCTTCCTGCAGCGGAATGTGTGTATAGTGACATGAAGACATGCTGTACGTATCTGCATTTCATTGTGTGTATGTGAGTTTGATAAAATCATACACTTGTGCTACAGTGGCCTATATTGGAGCGTTTGCTTGTGTGTGTGTGTGTGTGTGTGTGTGTGTGTGTGTGTGTGTGTGTGTGTGTGTGTGTGTGTGTGTGTCTCTGGGTTGCCTCAGCATCATAAACCTCTGTCTGTTGCTATTAATGCTGTATTCTCTGCTTTGGAGCCATGTGAGCATCATCCAGCTCCACCATCCCTTCCAGTGTCATGTCAACGTCAGACTCTCTGATTTGGTGATATCCAATTAGTCTCTCTCTCTGAGGGGAACGCGCTCAGCGCTCTGATCTCTTAATTGTCCTCCCTTAATACCAATGGAAGCCTTAAAGCCCGGATTAGTGCTCTTGCCTCACCCGATCCATTCACTCCTCTCTTTTTAAATCAACCATATACCTCATTTTCACTGTTAGGGTCTCCTGTGCTCTCTGTCTCGACCACTATCACTTTGTGAAGGGAGAGATTTGCTGTTCAGGGGGATGGAAAACCAAACACTGCTCTTGTCAGGTCAAGTCCATGAGATCATCCCTCTTATTTATGAACAAATCATGACTGATTGATTCTCACACCTCATGTAAGATGTAGATATTCCCGTCATTATATATAAAGAGGGTTTGTGTGTCTCATTGCAGCTAAGGTGCTGTCCAAAGCAGATGAAATACAAGTTATTTGGCTTTATATCATGGAAAAATGCATGCTAGGGAGGAAAGTTGGAGGAAGACAAATGAAACAGACAACTAATGCTATCTGTTGAAGCTTCATAAGAAATCCCTCCTTCCTCCCTGCTCTGCATATTATTGTTCAAATAAAGAGGAGAGCAGGAGGGTGAGCCTGTTTCTGCTCCCTCTGTTAATTTATCTTTCCACAACTTTCTGTGGAGTATTAATCCCCTGAGCTGTGTGATTGTCTCCTCAGTGAGACTCCTCACTCGTACAGAACCCTCCTCACTCTTGCAGTTTGTGTGTATGGATTTTGACGTGACCATAACATCTGCAGAGAAGTCTGTTTCTATGCATGATGCACAACAGCGACTTTTTCACTGTTTGATGTTTTTGTTTTCTGTTTGATTAAATTCACCGACTCGAAGAGGTTTAAGAATTCTTGGCATTAATTCAATTGAAAACAGTACAAAGACGACATATCTAAAGTTGTACCTCATCAGCTTCTTATGTTTTTGTAACTATATGCTTATTCTAAATTTCATGCTAGCATCATGTCTCAAAAAGGACACAGGAGCGACAAAATACTGGGAAAGTTGTGTAATGCTCAAAAACACCTGATTGGATCATTCCACAGGTAAAGAGGTTCATTAACAGGTGATAGGATCATGATTAAGAATGAAAGGGGCATCAAAAGGTTCAGTCATTCACAAGCAAAGATGGGGAGAGGTTCCCCACTGAAAATTTGTAGGGAATTTGAGGATTTCACCATCTACAGACCATAATATCATCAACAGATTCAGAGCATCTGGATGAAAGATGAAAACCAGCAATGAACTTCTATCCCTCAGGAGTCACTGCATTAAAAACTGATGATAAAAAATGACTCTGTGAAGCATTTGACATTTTACATGGAATCAGGAACACTTTGGAAAACCGTTGTCAGTAAACAGTTTGTCGCTGCATCTACAAATGCATCATCATGACCTATCATGACCCTGATGAAGGCTACAAGCTGAAAAGTGTTGGTCTAATAATAAAATTCCTCCTAATACTTATTTTCTGACTTTGCTATGATGGCTGCAGGATAGCTAATTTGTCCACTGCCTCCTTTTATTTTCTTGCATTATGTTTTCATCTCTGGCTCGAATGAAATATGGCATATTAATAATTGCACACCCACATACTTGCTGCTGAACATGTAGCTCACAGCTCACCTCAGTCTGTGAGGTGAAAAATAACAGGATTTTATGGCTATGGCTTTGAAAAGTTCTGCATTTATGCACCATAATCCCAATTATTAGAGACTTGCTGAGGAGTTTCAGAGGAAATGTGGGATAATTTAGCAAAGGCACAGCCGTAGAAAAACACTCTCACTGTACCTTCAATGCATGAGCGCACAAGAAAATCAAAAAAGAACAAAAGAAATGCAAGAAATTCTAAATGATAAGTTTCAGTATGTTGATAGATGAGGCATTTGTGTCTTTATATGACGCATCAAAGTTTTTAGAACACTTTCTTCCCTGCATGTACTCATACTTTATAGCTCTTAGTGTAATCATAGATAATGGAGATTATTTTTTATTTCATTCAAACAAATTCTTAGAGTCTGCTAATTCAGCTTAGAATAACTGCAGCAATTGAGGAAATATTGAGAATGACTTCTGTATGCTTTTCACCTGACAGATACTTTACAGGCAAATACTCTAAAAGGAAGAAATGAAAATACGATTTTCCCAAAATACAGCATCTGTGCCCTGCAAAGAAGGAACACAAGACTTCCTGAAAATATTTTTGGGAATGACGACACAATGACGTAAGCCTATGAAATGAGATTCAGGTCAATCTGCCCTTCAGAGAATTCTTCCTAGTGTCCGATTAGCTCAGCGAAGTGGCTTCTTAAAGTCTTACATACAGTAACACTGACACAAAGGAAAATTCCCCGCCTTCCTGGAAAGATACCAAAAACAGAAGTAGTTTTTTTGCAATAACAACAACAAGGAAGATTTAGTACTGCAATAAAAAGATATCATTGTGTACAAAAAATAAAAAATAAATAAAAATAGGTTACCTTTGTGCCCTGTAGCGAATGTGACAATGATCATTTTAACCATTTTGCAGAGCAAGCTGTTAAAATAAAGCCACAAGTTATGGAAAGCAAAAAGCCTCAATTATTCTAACAAGTCAAAACTATGATTGACTTACAAGAAAAAAAGCAACATATTCTCTAAATGTTCATTCAGCTGCAGAGCCGTGACGTTGGAATTCATTTAAATGTAAATATAACATGACTGAAAAATCCTGCTAATCAAATAGATTGAAAATGAATGTTTATTACTGAAAAATGAACACATGAAAGAAATTTGCCAGTTGTTATAAAGATTCAGGCTGAAATTGAAGGGATTCTACACCTCAAAGCTTAAAGGAGCGTAAGCCGATAGGAAATGGAAATGCATAATGTGTTTGCATGACTGAGAAAAATCATTAGTTGCATTTGAAGTGAATTTGAATTGACTTGAAAGCTATGCCAAAGAATTTCAATCGAAAGAGGGAGGAGAGGCCAGTGAATGCTGAAGGGGAAAAAAACAGACTAATGTATAATACGAAGCAGGGATGATGATTTTATTATCCAACTTTATTGGAACAACAAAAACTAAAGTGATGACTTTATGAATAATATATTAATCTGAAAGCAATCCTTAACCATGAGATAGAAAAAGAGATTGCAGATGACAGGAATCAGTAAAACAACAGTATAATATAAAAAAAAAGGATGACATCATCAACACCATAACGAATGAAATATCAAATAGAATGAGAGACACGACACAGTGATAAATAAAAACACAATAGTGTCAAGTCAATACTAAAGGTTATCTCAGGGAACTTTCCAGTAGAGCAGGTCTAGCCTAACAATTAGAGTTAGAGACTGAATAGGATGATGTCATAGACTGTATTAACAGTGAACTGGTCTTCCGGGTCTGAGTGACGCCATTGCAGAATTTATTTAATCCTGCATTCTTTTGCCTGAACAGCAGGGGGCGACTCCACTGGTTCTAAGAAGTTTAACTGTATGTAAGATCATGAGAAATGACTCTACTTCATTGATTTATTACCCCAGTAAACACTTTCCTTATGGGTTTATGGTCTCGATCATTATTTCAAGTCTTCTTCAACACAGGATGAAGCTCATTTTGTACATTATGGTCCCATTTAGAGTAAAATAGACATTAAAACAGGGTATGCTTTAGGGCTGTGGCTACCTTGAGACAGACAAGTCCCAGCCTTCGCATATTCTCGGTTTTCAGTCTTCAGCTCTATCATTTTGTACAAGCAGTCACGTCTGGCTCCAAAAAAAACCCCAACAACAACAAAACAGCCCATCTCTTGATACTGATCAAAAAAGATTGATTAGCCTTAGTTTATAGTCTGGAAGATCATGAGATCGTGAATCAAATGTTCACACAGATTGTCTCCCATCTCATATCTTTGGTTGAGAGTCTATATAATTTTGTGGTAACAACAAAAAAACAACAACGCAGAGAGAAACACGGAGAATCTTTCTGTGGAAGTTGATCATAAAAGGCACCAAAGGAAAAGAGAAGGCATCTCTATACCACATGTAACTGTTCAGGTAGTGTGCATTCATGTGATCAGAAATAGCTTTGCACTTGTGCTAATTTGCCTCTGAAGTGTCTCACAGAGGTGCATGTTTCCCAGGGGGCACTTATACTGTTGCCAAGGGGTACCTGAAAAGATTGTGTAAGTAGCTAAACTAACTGAGAAGGTGAGTGTGTTGAAATTACTGCTTTTTTATTCATTGCTGATCAGGAGTGCAATAATAATCATTATAGGTAATAAAAGGAAGCATCATTTTATCTTAACGTTTTAATAGGTTGATGATCTCATCTCCTCGAGCTTATTTTCTCAAGGTAACTAAATAGTTGGGATCTTGAGAATACAGCATTAAAAAGGTTGGTAAACAGTGACGCAGTAATAAGGTCACAGGTCACTATTGCAGTCTGAAGCCAGCATCATCAAGTGTTTAAATAGGATTAGGAAGTGTCCCATGTTTAAAGTAAGCTGTATATGATCTGCTGTGCATTATCACCACCATCTGACCTCATATTCACCAGCGACGCAGACAATCTGAGCTTTATGACCCTATTCTTACAGGGCAGACATGTTATGACACGTTAGGATCTGTGGGAGTCATGATAATATTATTAGTCAAGGTACGAGAGTTATGCACAAATCATCTTAACGGATACTTCAGCACTACTTGAAAGCTTGAGAGGTGTCTATTAAAATTTAAAATTAAAAGCTAAACTTAAAAGTTTTGCAGGAGTTTTGGCCTTTTTAGACTTTCTCTCTTCTCCAAACTCCTTCGCTGCTTCTATAGTATTGTACAAAAAAAGTTCCAAAACAGGTTTTCATGGTAAAAGTTTTAAAACACCTCATTAGATTGACAGTTGAGCGCTAAGCCCGAACAATCCTTCACATCTGTTAAGCTTGCCTGATCAATACCCCACCCCTCCATAGAGTTAAGTGGAAATCAGTTCAGTCGTTAATTAATTAGGGAAAATTTCTACGTTAACAAAAACAGAAAAAGCTCCTGGATCCGCCCCTTTATCCTGCACCAAAATGTAATGGGTTCTTTTCTGGCTGATGTTCCAACCTTCCACCAAGTCAGTCCTGATGACAAAGAAACAAACAAACAAATCAACAAACAAACTAGAAGGACACTTAGAACGGGCATACTTTCACCAAAAAAAATTAAATTAATTGCACCTGGTACCTGCTACTACTTCCTTAGTATTTCCAAGTACTTAGTTGAGCAGATACGAAAAGATCACATGAAACATTACAGACCACTGATTGGACAATTTCCTGTTTTCTAGTTTGTTCAAAAATGGCTGCTCCTTTCTAGCTGATTATAAATCCATGATAATCCATATATTATCACCAAATATCGCGTTTCATCTTTCAATCAACTCTTTAATTGAACTTTCTTTACCATTGTGAGAACCCTGACTATGGTCATTCAGTAATGACATGGATAGCTTTACTGTTGGTGGTCAGATCAGACCATTTCCTTTATTCACCCACAAACATAGACCAAGATGAAGATGGGTCATTGTTATTTAACCATACAAAGATGTTGGGAATACAGATAACATTTCACCCTCAGGTGAGATGAAGACTTGACTGGAAGCTGAGTTGAGCATGTTGTCATATCTGTTGGGAGATTGCTTGGAATTTAAAAAACATAAGTTTGTCTTAAACACAAAGTGTGAGTTCAGCATCTGGATCCAAAGTGACACTGGAGACAGTGTTTCAGTCGTGTCTAGACATTTTTTGATTTAAAGAAAAAGTTGTGTTCATAAACCAAGTATAGACATCTGTGGTCTCTTTGAGCCTCTGGTAAGGAGCCCACAGATCATATGTTCTCTATGCCTGCAGTGTATACAGTGTGTATATACAGTGTGTGTATACAGTATGTGTGTACAGTGAACCTCTGGACACACACAGGAATTCATGAGCTTCATGAAAGAACAGATTTGTCAGTTGAAGTCATACTTGGCCGATGTTTACATAAATCTGACCGGCTGCAAAACGCTGCCTGTGAAGGTGAAGATGTTACAACAACACACACATATATATTCTGTCCATACACAGAGTCTCATGCCTCACATTCCTGCCCCAGCGCTAGTTTTCAATGCTAAGTCCCTCCGTTAATCTAATTAGTTGCCTCTGTAACAGCATGTTGTACGCAGACAGAGGAAGGGTGGGCTTTAAGATTGACATATTGACCTACAATCCAAAGATGTCAACACTGCACAGGCATGTTGTACAGTTAAGTCCAGTCCACCATTATTAACTTTAACCAAGGAGAGTCTTGATCTGCCTGCATGGTTTAAACAGGCCACAGGTAAAAAGGCTTAGGTGAGCTAACTGCACTTAGAATCTCTGGAAGGTTTCCATCATGCAGTAAACATACCATAAATGACCTGATCGGACATGTGTTCCACCTTTTCTTTCAAATATTACACACAATCTTACAAGCTTCTAAATCATCTGACTAAACATTTTCAGCACACTGCTAAGCAGCAATTTGTAACCCTCCTCTCTTTGAGAAAATGTTCCCTGAAAGAGAGGGGGGTTACAATTTAAGGGGAAAGCTAAATTTAAAGACTCAGAGTATCCGTATGACAATGACAAGTTTTTGTGTTTCTATCTGTGGAGGGAAATTGTGGAACAGACTAAGTGTGGATCTAAAGCAATGTCTAAACATAATCCAGTTTAAAAAGAAATATAAAGACATTATTTTCACGAGGTACAGGGATGAGGAGGGCTAAGTTAATCACAGGGGTGTGCTGTTATGTGTAAATATGTAGATTTGTTGGTATGAATTATTTTGGTTTATGAGTAATTTATTGTATATTGTACATATTATATATTGGTGTACGCATAGTTTGTTGTATATTGTATATAGTATATATTGTAGGAATAGTTTATTGTATATTGTACATATTATATAGTGGTGTATGAATAGTTTATTTTATATTGTATAAATAATATAATTATTGGTATATAAATAGTTATTGTATATTGTATAAATAATATATATATTGACATATGAATAGTTTATTATATATTGTATATATTATATATAAAGAGGGGTAGGATTATATAAGTTTACACTTCCTCCTACTCCTTTTTGTGCATGTAAATTGTGCGGTATAAATGTTGGCAGATGCAATGTATTGTCTTTTGGTTTTGTTTATCTGGGTTTTTGTTTGTTTGTTTGTTTGTTGTTTTATTTTTTACATGTTCGAAATAAAGAGAAATCAAATCAAATTAAATCAAAGCAGATTTGTGATTTGATGATCCTGATGGCTGGCCTTCTTCTCATTGTGGTTCCCAACCACAGACTATTAGAACTAATAACTGCGGTCTGCTTTAAGATGTCAGCTCCCTCCTCCAGCCTACATTCTGTTAAAGAGGCTTAGCCATTGTCCTGTCCTCCTTTACAATCAGACTGCCCTCAAAACCTCAGATAATCAATGTGCAGCAAATCATCGACCCCAATTCCAAACTAATGTGACATACGAAGAAGTCAATCAGTCGTAATTAAGTTGATTTAGCAAAATAAATATAATTTTCATAGTAAATGGATAAAGTACATTCATCTTACTGTCATCATTATCCTAAAAACTCAGGTAATTCCCAATTAATGACCCTCATTCCCATTTTAATCTGAATTAATGAGTTGGAGATAATATATGACAGGATAGATATTTAATAACTAATAATAAATAATGATAGCCATTAAAGATGCAGTTGTATTAATGAGATTATGCACATTATCACACTTTCAATAGCATTTCAAGGAGATTACTGCGAAACCGGTTGCTAATTTAGCAATTTATAGCCATGCTAGTTGTGTAGCAGTATAAGGCTGAAATATATTAACGTTTATGGATGGCCATGAAATTCTGCACAGACATTCATCGAGCAGAGGATGAAGCTCCAGTTTTAGCTCCAGTGCCGTGTACAGCATGATGTGATGGTACCATCTCGACTCTGCCTCCCTTGAAAACATAGAATATTAGTAAAAAAAATATTCAAGATAATAATAGACAGCGTGAGAACGCAAGGTAAGTAAAAAAAAAATGGAAAAGAAATGCATGAATTAAATAAGGACAAAGAATGAAACAATGACAAAAATATATCAACTAGATAACATCACTTAAATAAATAAAGACAAATCTTATTCTTTATTCTTTGTAAGATGACTAGAGGTGATTCAGGTCTTCTGTGCAGGTTTTGCATGTTTCCCTTGTGTCAGGGTCAAACTGCTCAAATCAGTGGCTGACTTTGAAGTTTTGAAAGATGAATGGTTGGATAATTTGCAGAACTGACACCAGAATGTCTGCTTACCAAACTTCCCATTTGTGTGTGTCCCGCTTCCGAATAGGCTAATCCGAGATCCTCTCTTTAGATCAACGTTTTCCACACGCGGAGGCCAAATCGATTTTAAACCACTGTAGATGTAGATGTCTGATCTTTCATCTATCATTTATAGATTAGAGATATGAATGATGAAAACAATAAGGCAAGGCACAGTTTAATATTGTCTCCAAGTCTAAACAAATTGTTCCAAACCCTTTTCACCTCAAGGACCACTAAACGTACACAAATTATTTTTAATTACAGGCCCCCTCTTGATAAAATCTTGTCCCCGGGCCCCCCATATATTAGAATTTTGGTTTTAGATGATTTAGTACATTTTGTATAGTTGGAATTATGGGGAAAATAAATAATTACATGTTTTGCTGGTACCCTGCAACCCCCACCCCTGGTGTTTTGAAATCCATTGTCCTAAACCCTCATCAGTTCATGTCTTTCATACTTCAGATACTGGTTTGTGAGGATTTTAATTCCCTGGGTCCAAGGTAGAAGTAAGAACTGCAGTATATAAGGCATGAAGTCAAGGGCAACTGGGCCTGCTATTTGTTGTTTCCTCAGCCTAAGGCGAAACGTTATCAGAACCAAACTTCAGGTTCAGTTTGATTTTGCACTTCTATATATGTGACTAGTGTTCATCAGGTTAATTACTGTGCCGCAGGCCCTCCCACATTGACTGTGGGTCTCTCACAGCAAGGGTGCCAAGGCCATACTGTGAAGCTCAGACACAAATAGAGCATGTAATTTAGAAATACTGTGCAGTTAAAGCTGAAAGTGAACAAGAATGCCATGTGACAAGAAATGTGTAGCTGACGGAACAACAAGTTCATCTATGATTTTTGATACAAAAAGAACAACGTTTTGAACATGTAACAGCTGTAACATAACATAACATCTGCAATATGAAAAAAAATCTTTGAATTTGAATTTGACAAAAACAAAAGTCAATACATGAGGCTGATTCTTCCTATGAAATTATTGATATTGTGTTTTAGGGAATATTTTGATGACTTAATACTAAAAAAAGTTGAGGTTTTATTGAAAAGCCATCTGTTACAGCCATCTGTTACAGCCATCTGTAACAGATGTAACAGCTGTAACAGGTGTAACAGATGTAACAACTGTAACAGGTGCAACAGATGTAACAGCTGTAACAGATGTAACAGCTGTAACAGGTGTAACAGATGTAACAGGTGTAGCAGCTGTAACAGATGTAACAGATGTAACAGATGTAACAGGTGTAACAGATGTAACAGATGTAACAGGTGTAACAGATGTAACAGGTGTAACAGATGTAACAGATGTAGCAGCTGAAACAGGTGTAACAGATGTAACAGATGTAACAGGTGTAACAGATGTAACAGATGTAGCAGCTGAAACAGGTGTAACAGATGTAACAGGTGTAACAGGTGTAACAGGTGTAACAGGTTGGCTCTCCAATAAAACCTGAACTTTTTTAGTATTAAGTCATCAAAATATCCCCTAAAACACAATACCAATAATTTTATAGGAAGAATCAGCCTCATGTATTGACTTTTGTTTTTGTCAAATTCAAATTCAAAGATTTTTTTTCATATTGCAGATGTTATGTGTTGAGGAGTGTTTGAAATATTCTTGAAACATTGAAATATTCTCCAACAGTCACATTAGATTTTGACCATTGTTCAGTATGGTGGTGTCAACAGGATCAACAGTGATCTCACACGCAAAACCAGCGTCTCACATGGAGCTAAAACGCGACCAGCAGGTCGTCTCCTCAGCTAAATGCAGGCGTCCTGAGGGTTTAGAGGGATAAGCCCGATCAAATCCTTCCAGATTGATCTTTCACACTGTCTGCCCAGGAGGCTGCATGACCTCTAGGACAAGGCACGGAGGGGAGGGCAGCAGTGGGTGGGGTAATGGGAACAAGGATCTCTGGAGTCAGGGCAGGGAGGAGGGGAGAAGCTACTGGTTTGGTGGAGAAGTTTGGCTGACCTTTTCCGGTGACCATGTGACTGGTAAGAGGAGGTCATGGGGATTAGAGATGCAGATATAAAAGCACAACACAGACGATACACCAAACAACTCAAGAAGAAGAAAGACGCAGCTCGGAACAGAGACCGGCGGAGGCTTCTTGGGATATCTGTGACAACAGGTGAAAATCAACTCTACACCTGCAGCAACCTTAATGGGATGACTACCTCGTGAAATGATTCAGTGTACCTTAACTATAACAGCAGCAGCTTCTACAGTATGAGTGATGTTTCTTTTGTAACGAATTGGTAACTACTTTTAGGTTGGTGAGAATTAAGATGATGATAAGGATGATTTTAATGAATGTATGTATAAACTATTACCTGATATAGGAACAGCTTGACTGACAAGAGCGATGGGTTTGTTCTCGAGTGTAAAAGAAAAGGAATGACTGAGAGCTTTTAAGGTTTCTAGTTACTATGTTGTTTGCAAAGTGGTTTGATGCTTCAATTCAAATTATTTAAATGGATAAAAAGTGATAGAAATGAAGACATTGTACATGTTAAAGTACATATAGTCAAAGTCAGGAATGCAACAGTTGAAAGCAAAGAAAGGCATGACTAGAACCTTAAAGGAGAGAACAGGTGTGTGTAAAGAGGATTGACTTGAAGGGCAACAATCACACCAACAGATGGCTAATAACACGTTTGGCAGCTCCACAGCTCAGCTCTGGCACAGTTTCACAGATCTCAGCAGAAAGATAGATCCTGTCCATGGGCAGTCTAGTGGTCCGCTGGTGCTGATGCAGATGAGTGGAGTTACATAACGTGCCAAACAAGGGTGTTTTCCACTTCTGTCAAATTGCCTTGATAGGATTAACAGTGTCAGCAGTCAGAGGAGGGCTCAGGCAGGATACTGCTTAAGATCAGATCTGAGATGAGGACAAGGACAGACGGCACAGAAAACAACACTAGGAGACGTGTTGTCATACGTCATAATCGATGCAGCCTGGCTATAGCGTGAAAGAACATAGAAGTTACTGATGATGTGACTGTAATAGTTAACGATCTGTCTCAGAGTTTAATAGCTAAATTATATCTGCTAATGTTAAATTTCGAGGTTAAGAGTAGAGGTTGCTTTTCCCATTGCACATGGCATCCCTGTTGTTCGAGAAGGGCAATTAGTCTGCTGCAGATCAGGGTGGGATTAGAGCTAACCTGGCTAATCTGATTGGCATTGATCTGAAAGGAAACAGGATTAACAGAGGGCAGCGGGGGTGAGGGGGGACTACAGAGAGGAAGAAGCCATGAGTGAAAACTGTGATCTCTGAGGAAACACGTGGTATGAAAATGTCTTCTGTTGTTTGGTCACCCTCATCAGAAATGAACGCCAACCCCCCTGCAGGAAGCGCCCTGGCCCCTGGTGGCTCCACTTGTCCCACCACACCAAAGAAGGGACCACCCAAATTCAAGCAGAGGCAGACCCGCACGTTCAAGAGCAAGGCCCCCAAACCCGGCCAGAAGGGGTAAGTATCAGATGCAAACAATCAAATCAGGTCATCTACCAGGACCTGAGACACTCACCTCTTTGTTTCCTCTCCTCCAGCTTTGGTGACGACATCCCCGGCATGGAGGGTCTCGGAACAGACATCACAGTGGTGTGCCCATGGGAAGCCTTTGGCGACATGGAGCTCAGCGACTTGGCCAAATATGGCATCATTTAATTCTGCTGCCTCCTGCCTTCCTTGCCTGCCTGTACCTCTCCTGTCTAATCCTCTCCACCCTGCCTTCTCTCCACCTCAGCTTGGCGCGCCATGATAAGGCTGCCAGCAAACCCCCTAATGCCCTCTCGTCTATCTACCTCATGCATCCCTCCACTAAGTGGGTGGAAAGCATAATAATGCTCTTATTTTTATAGTGTCATTACTATTATATGATACTGTTTATAGTAAATATACTTGAAATGAGAAGACGAGAAAAATAACTCCACATACCTTACTCCCTTTTCCCTTCATCCATCTATGATGTCTACTCCTGACTCCTCCTCACTCCTCAGTTGGACCTCCCTCTCTCCCTCTGCCACTCCTATCCTACGGCAATGGACGCAAGGACACTAGTCGAAACTTAACTTGTATTTGCTTCTAGCTGCCTATTAAAATGTAAATATTTTGTTCTCAGTGCTGAACTGTTTTACCTTGTCTTCCGTCCTCCCTTTTGTACTTCCTCCCTCTTTTACTTTGCATTGTATTTTCTACTCCTTATGCACAAGGTTACTGTGAACACCAAGGGATGCAAGGAGAGCATGAAATATGCTATAGCGGTGAAAACTACAATGCACTTTCACTTGATCATGGAGGACGAACTCCCTTTTATCCCATCAGTCTCTCTCCTTGCTGCTATCTGAACCTGCATCCCTCCTTAGAGGAAACAGAAGCATATATGTTTTTTGTTGCAGACACAGTGCTACAGAAGATGTACTGTGAACTGTTATGTCCTGAGCCGCAGTAAAATTGTTTATTTTTAGTACTTATGTTGTCTGTCGTTTTTTCTGTTACTTATTAAAAGCTGAAAAAAAGGATGCTCAGTTTGAAATAAAACAGAAGTAACAACATGCCAAACCAGAAAGGCAGAATGTCTTTCAATTCAAACTATGGCAAAATGTAAGTCTTATGATGACTGTGACAGCATGGCCCCAGTTGACGCATGGCTATTATGTTTTCAGCCAAACAGCCATGCGTGAATAGAACAATAAAGACAATGGCAGACCACAACACTACTAACTGAGAAGTTACACCGCCGACTACTGGCCTGGCATGCATAGCCTACTGCAGTGTTTTTGTGGATCCATTTTTTACAACATTGTCGAATGAATACAAAACTTTTTTATAGTGCAAAGGAAAAACTTTACCATCTTTATTGTCATCACTGTTGTCATATAATAACAATAATAATTTATTATTATATTATCATTATTCATTTATATAGCACCTTTAAAAACATCAGTTTACAAAGTGCTTTGACAGACAAAGCAAACACAGGAAATTCAAGGTAACATGACGAGTGTAAGCACCAAACCATATAGCCAGACATGGTTTGAAACAGAGTTGAGAGAATTAAACTTGAGGATAAAAATACAAAATACACAGTGGGTGACATAAAACTGAGAAATGGGGCAACGTCAAGGTAATGGTCAATAAACACAAGAGAGAATGAATATGATGACAAAATAAAAGTAGATCAATTTAAGTAGTGAGTAATAGATAAATAGAAGATAGTAAAAGGTCATAAAAAGACAATTGGAAGACAACATCACATTGCAAGGGTAAAATCACAAAATAAGACTAAAACTAAGGGATAAAAATAATAAAAGGAGTAGAAGATAATCAAGAAAGAAAAAGGACAACTAAAAGAGAATGAAAACACGATTAAAAATATAAGATAAAAATATAATATAAAATATAAACCGGGCTTCAGTAGAGCCCATACCTTTGTCAAGGCTGAACATATCTTTAATCTTGCCTGACCTACGCCCCGCCCCTCTAGAACGATTTGTGGAACTCGGCTCAGTAGATTTTGCATAATCAGGGAAAATGTAGAAAAATGCCTGATCTTGCAATGTTAATTCCTGTCCATTTATCACCAAAATTTAATGGGTTATTTCCTTCCACATGGCCCATCCTTGCACCTAGTTTTGTGGAAATCAGTTCAGTAGTTTGTGCATAATTCTGCTGATGAACCAACCAACGGGTAAAAAGGTAAAAAAAATAAAATAAAATAAAAAAAAAATCAAAGGGAAAGAAAGAAAGGACCTTGGACACTAAACAAAATGACTCCAACATTTTTAAACAATCTTCAAAGTCAAACTAATAAAATCCTCTACTGTGTCTTGACTACAATGCTGCTGATTGATTCTAAAAATAATTACAGATCATTTTAAGACTCCCAGAAATAAACACACTCCCATATGGGTCGTTGTTGGAAATGAAAAACAAATCATAGTGTTGCTTTTGCTTTTCCAGACAAGAAACAATATTATTTTGCATCTCAAAGGGAAAATAAATGATCTGCAGATGTGCTGTATGAAGTATAAGACCCAGCTCACAAATCAATCTGTGCATAAGACGATCCCAGACTATAGTCAATGTCCAAGGGCTAATGATGTCATGTTTCTCTGAGAATAAATCACATCATAGACATTACAGCATTGTAACCCTTTTCAGGTGAGTAACAGACCTTATGTATTAACAAGAGCCAGGCCAGCAGGTTCAGTGAAGCTGTATTTAAAAACAGCATGCTAACATGCTCACAATGACGATGTTAAGGTATATGAAGGTATATGCCTGCTAAATATCAGCATGCTAACATTTGCTAATCAGCAGTAAACACTGTGTGCACAGTTTCCAGGTATTTGGTCACAAAGTAATGTAATAAAGCAGTTTGATCTTTTAATCTGATGGTGATGAAAAGTCAGGGATTTGCTGAATTTCATCCAAAGAGAAAAACTAATATCTCTACCACATTTCATGGTCCTATTGAGATATTTCACTCAAAACAGTAAAAAGTCGATGGATTAATTGTCTATAGGGACCATGAATGTTTGCACAGGATTTATTCATACTTCATCCATATAGCTGTTGAGGTGTTTCAGTCTGTTGGGTTGACAGACTGTTGGAAAACGTAAGAACTGTATCTGCAAAGTTCACCACAGACACACTATACTACCTCCTTTCTGTCAACATCCTGTCCATCAACAGCTTTCCCTAGACACCTGGGTTGCCATAGTTTCTCTTTCCAAATATTGATCTGCTATCAGCACTGAGTGACTGAGTATTTACTCAGATTCTTTCCACTACATCCCAATCCCAGTGACAGAGACATGAGATAACAGGTTGCTTTTGGGATGCTTAAAATAAATGATGTCATGCTTGAAGTGAGAAATCTTTAAGACTATAGGTTTAAGGTGTTGGTGCATACCTTATACACATACCACACATGTCAGCCTCATTGGATGCTCAAATGTAAGACTTGCATTGAAAATCCTTTTCTTTAAATATCCTTTGGAAAAACTAACACATGCAGAAAAGTTTGAAATCTTACCTTTTACACTTGCTGGAAATATCTATCGGCTTTGGGCGAACAGTTTCTACGCAGTCAGGTAGAAAGTGTGTATTTGACCATCTTTGTTAGCAAACTCATTGCACGTAGCGATAACTCATTCAAAGCAATTCATCTGTTAAATGAAATTTCCCACCTAAAGAAGAAAATCACTGCACATGACCAAACATAGTCTCGCATACACAAGTTCATGTGCAAGATCATGACTTCCTGTTGTTTACCTTTGCAATATTTATGGGGGAAAACTATTTTCCATACACATCACTCACTTAATACATCACATCTGAAAAATACATTTGAAAAGAAATCTATTGAAATGCAGAAAATCTGTATGACTTAGCGGCGCTCCATACGGGTTGCCATGTATGATATACATTATATGTGCACACATTCTACTCTTGCAAGCAACAAGCTTGATGAATAAAAAGCTAAAGCTCTGTCCCTCTGTGTGAGTGAGTCACATTGAACTGAACACACCCTAATAACTCTGGACCTGTTCAGACATGAGACCAAGTGTTACATCAGGACCTGTAAAAGACAATAGTCAAAATCTGTCTTCTCCCAGCGGGTAACTGACCCATTCCAAATGTTGCTGCTGTGATTTAGCAGTAACTAAGGTTACGGCTGTTCCTGTTTGAGTCACTTGGACTCTCACCATAATTCTCTCACAACAATGTGCTTCTCACCCCTCACCCCCTCTCATGCTTGATTTTCCAAACAATGCACATGAAAACAGGATGCAAATTCTAGTGGGAAATGGCTTCATAAGTAGGGAGGAGTCAACTCTCACCTCTAGGTGTGCCCCACCTATAGTGTCAGGGAGGGACACAGAGAGAAAGGAGGATAGGTGGGGTCTGAAGGGAGGGTATGAGCAGGGTTGCAGGTTTCTCTGCTCTTTCCCCAACTGTTGATGTGAGATGAAAACAATCCTCTCTTCCAGTGGCCTCAGACCTCAGGAACTCCATCGCTTCCCACTCTCCCTCATCTCGTGCCCTTCCTGTTACCTTGTGCCGGCAGAGATATGGGCGTATCATCAGGACAGGAGGTGCACGGCTGCACACTAAAGAACAGCTAGAGCTCCAAATACCCAAATCTTTATTGCAAAGTCTTCCCAAAGAGCCAAACTTCAAATCAAGACTTTTGGAGTGGAATCGGAGAACTGTTTGGATTCACATTCCTCAGGATAAAGGTAAGTTCCACTGTTTTTTTTTTATAAAGGCTTGGTTCAGCTTTAGAGTTGGCCTCCTATTGTGAGTATAGCTTTAAAATTCTAATCTTAGTCTCCAAAGTTATTTTCTTTGTAATATTAAAAAACATTCCTGGAGCTTGTGTGCACTCTTTGTCTTCCAAGCCCTTAAAATAATCTCCTAAAATAAATGTTTCCTCCTTATAAATGAAAACCAGTGTTATGGCAAAGTTCAGGGCTTTGGTCATATCTAACAGGCCATTAGCCAACATCAGGTCATATTTGAATCTGTGATGCTGAAACAAAGGCTCAGTTATGGCCTGGAGGAAGCGGCCCTCAGCTATCAGTAGTCACCATCGGTCCCTTACCTCCAGTCTGCACTGCAAATAAACCTCAAACCCTGTGTGTGTACTGATGTCTGTTTACTGCGGTTTTATGAGCTGATGTAGCAGAATAGTTGCTACTTGCTATTCTGTCACAACCTCACCTTCATGTCGACGTTGTTTTTTCCTCCTTCTCAGGCCTGTCTAACACGCTGCTCTACCTTGTTCTGGCATGTTTATGCACTCCCTCTTCCTGCTTTCTTCATTCCGGCTGTCAAACCACTCTCTCCTTTTTCTTCTCCACGCTGTGAGCTCTGTCTTATCCTTCTTGCTCTGCGCTGCCAGACAATACACTCTGAACACAATCAAACATGTGGAATGTTTTGTGCTGACATGAGCTTTTTGTTTCAGGAATAAAGACGTTCTGTATCAAAGGACACTGAAAAAGAAGGACTGAATCCTCATGTGGATCACCAAGATGAACATGGGCTGTTTATCCAAAAAGCACAAGTCCCTTTTCCCCCTCCTCTTCCTCTTCTACACCCTCCTCACCTGTCTATGCCAGTCAATCAACAGCAGCTCAATCAATGCCACAGCTAACACACCAGTCACTTCCTCTCCCTCTTCAAATATAACGTCCCTGAAGGGTGTGCCAGGCTGCAACAAAAGACTGGACCCCATCTATAGGTACCTGTGTGACCGTCGGGCAACATGGGGTATTGTACTGGAGACCCTGGCCTCTTCAGGGTTCCTGTTCAGCATAGGTCTCCTCCTAGGCCTGCTGTTCTGGTCAGTATGGATCTGTTTTTCATCCAGGCAACATCACAGCAGCATTGGAGGCACAGTGGCCTCTATGTCCATGTTCCTGTTGGCCACAGCTGGGATCTTCGCCACCACCTTCTCCTTCATCATCCTTCTCACCCCTCAGACTTGCCCCACCAGGCTCTTCCTCTTCACTGTGCTCTTCTCCCTGGCCTTTTCCTGCCTGCTGGCTCGCTGCCTCGCTCTGTTGGGCTTCGCAGCTACCCGGGGCTGGGGGGAGCCCGCTGTGGCCCTTGGGCTCTTCATCGTACAGGTTATTATCTCTACCCAGTGGCTGATCCTTGTGTTGATCCGGGACAAGAAGCAATGCGAGTACAGCCAGGAGGAATTTGTCATGCTGCAGATCTACGTGCTGTGCCTCCTGGCTATCAGTTTGATCCTCTCCCTGCACTTCATGTGTCGCTCCTGCTTCTCATACAGCTACAATTACACAGGAGCCGCCCGCCAGATGGGGAAAGTACAGGCCACCCTGCTCTGCTTCACGCTGCTGCTCTCCACCTGCATCTGGGTGGTGTGGATCGCCATGCTTGCCAGGGGAAACCCTGAGATTGGCCGTCGGCCACAATGGGATGACCCGATGCTTAGCATTGCCTTGGTGGCAAATGGTTGGGTGTTACTGATGGGACATGGATTGTCCCAGGTCGCTTTCCTCTGCAGGGGGGAGGCCAGGTCAAAAGACAACCCTCTGAACTTTTTAGGCTGGAGCAGCCCGAATGCTGATATTCCAGGACTGAACAGCCCAACGGAAGGCAAAGAAAACGGAAGCCTTGAGGCCGAAGATGAGAACAAGAGAGGTGAGAAGCTGTTTTCATTGGCCAAGCTGAGTGGCACCGAATTGGAAGGTTGCTAACTATGCTTAGGAGCAAAGACAGACTGTTCTTATGTTCCCCATAATAATCTCCCAGTCACATGGGACATCTCCAGATTACTTGTTTTCACCAATAATCAATTTACTATCAAAAAAACAGAAATAGGAAATATTTACATTTTAGCAGTCAGAACCAGTGAATTGTTTGCTCTTATTACTTACTTACTTACTTAAAGGATTAATCAGTCTTTTTCTGTTGCTTGTCGAAATAATTCATTGTTTCAGCTCTAAAAACAATATTAACAATCAATGGAGTAACTTTTTAAGAGCCATTTCATCATATTAGTTTTGAATGCAGACACAAAGGTGGCTCTTTTAAGTTAATGCCAGCCGGCTGCAATCATCAGCCATAAAAGTATTAGCACGTTGAAATATGTGCAAAGCAACATGTGAACAAATGATCCAATCATCTCTCCATAAACTTTAGGTACACTAGTAAAAAATAATATTTAAAAGAAAATTTCAACGCTGACTAAATGCACTGATAAAGTAATAATCAGGTATATATAATACAAAATGGAGTACAGTCCATCTCTCCTTTTAACAGTGTGCACTGTGACCACAATTAACAATGACAGCATAACATTAAATGATCAGAGAAAAGCACAGTAGCAGTAGAGACTGACTGATGTCAATCACGCAAAAAAACCCATCGAAAGTTTGCTACCGTTAGCTAATATTAGCAGCCATAAGCTAGTGGTCCAAACACTACAAGTTAAGGTTCATAATAAATAAATAGAATGATAATAATAAATAATTAAATAATAAATAAAAAGATGATTAAAATAATATTAAATACAAAATGTGAACAGAGAGTTATTTCACTTTTTCATACGGATGTAGTAGCAATACCTCTGATCACTACTGTGTTGTACCACTATTCCAACTTTTCACATTCAACATGTTACTTCTAGTGAACAAAGTCTTTGTTCACTAGAACAAAGGCTTTAAAAGCCTGTTTTTGTCGACCTCCTGTACAAATAGCATGCTAACAGCTAAAATGTGGAAATCCTGTCTGACTCAAGAAAGTCTGCCAGTTAATTCAATGACGTTCTCTATGCTGAACAAGCCAAAATGAATATGGAGCTGGTGTCCAACATGGGAAAATGAATTCTGCTATCAATCAGCTCTCTCTGTGATGAATGAAATGATAATTTCAAAAATAACAGTATCATGTGTGTCTTTTCAGGCAGGAGAACTGAGCAGTCGCTGCGATCACCCTACGAGTCTAGATTCTCCATGACAGTGAGTAATAAACCATTAGGATCAACAATGATTCCACATATTCTGTAATTAAGCACTTTTCACTATACTAGTAGCAATTATAGTCAAGTCGTATTGTAAGGTTAATGAAAGTGAGGGTATTAATTGCACTGACATGATGAATGTACTCCTATATGTTTCTGTGTGTGTGTTTCAGGAAATCGATCCTGACAAAGATTTCAGCATCCCTCGCCCTCAGACCACCAACTACACGGAACCTTATGATGAATATTATGGAAATGATTAAAATACTCATTTTCATGCTTGGTTCTTAAACGCACACATGCAAATGTATGGCAAAACCAAAGCTGAGGGTGACCCAGCTGCAGGAATCTGTGCTTGGCACACAATTATGTTTTTTTCTATTTTTTAATTCACCCATGTAAATGTAAATACATTTATTTAGTGTGAACAACAAGAAATGTGGTTTCAAATCTACCATGAGAATATTAAATTGTCCTTCCCAAAAAAAAAAAAGGAAAAGAATAAGAAAAAAGAAAAAGAAAAAAGGCAGCAGTATGACTCATCTGCTTGAGTTTCATCATCTGGATTGGTTGTGATAGTCCGGCTTTCTTATAGAAGGAAATCCACGTCACAAGAGAGATTCTGTGATGGAGTGTGTGTGTGTGTGTGTGTGTGTGTGTGTGTGTGTGTGTGTGTGTGTGTGTGTGTGTGTGTGTGTGTGTGTGTGTGTGTGTGTGTGTGTGTGTGTGTGTGTGTGTGTGTGTGTGTGTGTGTGTGTCGACACTGGGTGCTACTCTGAAATGGTATATAATAGCCCTGAGGTGATAGAAGAAGTGTGAAACTGTTGCTCTGAAGGTGCCAAACTGCTGAGCAGAGCAGAGGCATCTGTGAACGGAAGGAACAGAAGGAACGAGGGGAGAGGACAGGAAGGGAGATTAGATGAGACAAGACAGGAGGAGAGCAGGACAAGAGACCTGTCAGCACAGTGGGAGACTCGTGCCATCACTGATTAACATCCTCATAATCACAATTATGTTACAGTTGCTGGGCTCCGTCGATGCTGCTGCACCAAAAACAAAAGATGGGCTCCGCGTACAGCCTTTCCAGCAAAGCATATTGTAATGTTTTTTGACACACACTTGTGACGAGTTATCAATAAAAGCTGGATTTTTTTTTTTTTTTTGGTCTTATTGTCAAGGCTAAATCTTTGCATCTCCCACTCACAGTCTGCACAGATGGCTCACCAAAGGCCAATTACACTCTCAACCAGTTTCAGAGCCATGCCTCCAGGCACCTGCTGCAAACAGGAGGCTCAGCTACACGAGGAGGAGGGGGGGTGCAGTGTTACAGATCAACCACCAGGGGGCAATGTCTAGACATGGCAAGGATGACTGGACTGTTGAAAGTGGATGAGACAAGTTCAGTCAGAAGTGACTGTAGCTGTCTATGAAGACCACATCTAGTGAGTAATGCCAGGGGCATTTATTGAGTTTCATGACTAGACTCATTATACACACAGTGGTTTCTGAGGCACCAGATCAACAGTCATAAAACTTCATAGATGTGAGACGTTTGAGTCGTTTTTCCTTCTTTATATATCATATAGGTTTTATAACCTCTTCTAAAGCAGCACTATTTAGTTGTAATGCTCTAAATTAGGGCAATCTATATAATAATCAGTTATGATGCAGCACAGATTATTTTAAAAACATGAAACGGCATTAAACTTCATCACCAGCGACATTCAAATATTACGACAAAGCATGAATTGTTATAGATGCATCAATGTGTATTTAACATTAATGATAACTTATAATACTGCATGAACTGATACGGCATACTATGAGATATTACTACAGGTGACGTATGTACAGGTAGTCATAATATATCATAACCTCATGTGTCGGCCGGTAGTTTATAACTAGTCAGGAACCTGTAGAGACTCAAAGTTATATATCACATCTATGATGTTTTATGACTGTTGTCCAGCAGAAAGCATTGTGCTTATAACACACTATGAATGCCCTCATAGCGCATTATGGATGTGGTTTTCTTTGAGTTTTTCTAAAGTAACAACCAACATAAAGGAGAGTATTTTAGCTCTAGTAGCAGTATAATATCATATAATCTATAATTATATTGTATGAGTCAGAATATCATTTACATATAGACAATATGTAACATTGTTTAAATACAGCAGTACTCTATAGTTTCAGAATTAGTTTGTCATGGCCTGCAGTGACTCTTAGCATTCAAAGGTCAATTCTTTACCTCAATAGATGCAATCTTCACACACTCCTCTTATCAGACGGCCTTTAATCTATTGTTCCAATTAGCCCAAATTCAATTACTGAGAGAGAGAATGCCATCAAATAGGCAATCGTCCTCTTGTGCATTAGAGCAATTAGCAGGGATGAGGTTTCCCGCCACATCCAACCCATTTACTGCCATTAACTCCACATGCAATTAAAGATTGTTCCAGATTCTTCCCCCTTGGCAGCAATGAAAGTTGGAGGTGGCAGAAGAGCTTATCGAGCAGTAGATGTGGTCAATGCCACCCAACAGAGCAGGATTAATAGTGTGCAATGTTTCGTCCAATCACTGACTCACACTGGTTTATTGAGAAGCAAAAGTTTCTGCACAGTAGAGAAGCGATTCTTGGTTAGCCTGCAATCAAAAGATTGCAATCGTTTGTTGTTTAATCAAAAAGTTAACAGTTGGAAAAAATTATTCAACTCCCATTATATATTAGATTTATTGGCAAAATATACCATTTACCAGCTGTTTGCAATAAACAAGTCACACAAGAATAGTTTAAATATCTTAATGCAAGATGTCAAGTTTGTTTTTGTAACTCCCTGAACAGGAGCGCTGCCAGCAGCTGGTGTCTGGATATGCATCATGTTAGCAGCAGGTCATAGCAGCTAAAGGGTCTCCAGACCCTCGTCATTAAGGGGTTGAATCATTTAGAGACTGAAGTAGTAAGTAAAAGTAGAATTTTGTGTGTATTTTTTTTGTTACATCTGTTATATTGAGCTATTTAAACTACTCTTGTGTGATTTGTTTTTTGCAAACAGCTGATAAATAGTGTATTTAGCCTGTAAACCTAATATTCAATGGGGGTTGAATAATTTGATCCTTTATCTCCTTTATTGCAGGGTTTTCCACTGTTAAGGCAGTCTCGCTTCTCTGATTGGATAACCTCATTTCAGGCAAACATTGAAAAAGAAAACGATAAGCTTTAGAGAACTGTGGGAATGAAATACTGTAGAATAATAGTTGGCAGCTCCAAAACCAAGAAGCCTATCTAAGAGTGTGCTCTATCACCTTGTATGAGTTAAACCTAAACCTAATAAATAAGCATGGGGCACAGGCAAGAAGCATTCAAAGACCAGCTTAAAAACCAAACAGTTTATGTATTATTATATACATTCAATAATAATGATGATAATAAACAGAAGGTAGACACAAGAATGACAAAGAAAAACATTGTGAGAAAATACATGTCACTTATTGAAATAAAAATCACTTGGATAAATGAGCTTTTAAGAGCATGTGACATACAAAAAAAATCCACATGCAATTCAAACTCATTTATTTAATCCCTGTACAAAAGAAAACTCCCACTGGGTTGACTTGAGCACAGTGCAGGGAGTCGGAGTCAGCGGCCGAGGATAACTTCTGCCTCTGTGTCGTTCCATCACACCTTTGCATTAATTCCGCAGCCTCCCTAACAACATTTACTTCCGTCAGAAGGGGCCGAAACGAGCACGAGCGAACCCGCGGGAGTCCCCGCGGCTGCAGCAGACGCTGCTCGACGGGATGGGTGAGGTGAAAATGTTGCTATATGAGCATCTCATGTGGGCATGGTCATAATATTTCTTGAAGCAGGCAGCTGCTGACGCATCAGCAGCCTCATCTCAGCATGGAACTGCACTTAAGGCTGTGTTATCACGGGGTGGGCCGGTCAGGATCATTTTTTTTTGAGTTTTATTTTCATTATAAAAGCAAACCACAGGGGTCCAGACATATCAAATTAAACTTTACACATCTCACATGACTGGTGACGACCACAGAGGCACAGAGCAGAGATAACCCAGTTTATTCAAGCGGAACCGAATCTGCTACAGCGGCTGTGGGCCACTTGCTTCTGCCCTCCCCACCCACATCCTCTACCTTTACAGAGACTCCCCAGCACTCCCGTCGCCTCGCATCACATAACATCCGGGTTCTTTCCACCGCCAGCCATGTAAGCACCGCATCCTCCTCTACATCTCCCTCCTCCTCCAGCACTATGATTTGAATTCATGCACAAACGAAAAGACTGACACCCTTCCTCTCGCACAAGAGCATGCATAGCAACACGTCTGATAATACTTGTAAGGAATAATAGGACACAAGAGGTAATGTGCGTCAAAAATACTCATTGGACCTACTGCACACAGTTTTCACAATCATACAAAACAAGGTTACTCCTCCTCGCTCTGCTCCTGAGCGCACTGTACCCCCTGAAAAAAGAGTTATAGAAAGACAGCAGGGGACGTTGTTATCCTGTCAGTTAATGATTAATGGCTCAGCTTTTCACCTTCACCGCCATAATTTCCCTCGACTAACCACACACATCGTCTCATTGTTCGAAAAGGTTGGCCACTGCTGGGCCACGGGGCCCTTTCGACATTGTGTGGACATTCCCCTCCATTTACTTCGCCTGTAATTTAGCCTTACTGGCAAAAGGTAATTCAAAATATCCTTTCTGTATTTCTGCACATCCCTCATGACTCCATCTGCTCTGATTTCCCTCGTCTGCAGCAAACACCTCAGCATCTACAGCGAGTTTGTGTGATAACTTATAAAGAGGAAATAAATTACTGTGTGGACTAAATGTTTTTTTTTTCTTTCTTTTTTTTTGCAGCAACCTTTAAAACGCGTGTTCACCCTCTTTTTGTAGACGCTGCTTTGATGACATTTCCCAGGGTGCTGTATAAACACTGTACTCAAAAATACAGCTGGAACCCATCAGATAAAATACAAAGAAATACAACAAAGGCAGAGAAACAACCACAAAAATATGAAATACATCAGGACCAAAAATGTGCTTTCTTCAGAAAATCTTTGGAACCAAAAAGGCAAATAATAGCAATAATAACATAGAGAGTATATGGAGATGTGATACATACAGGACAGAGGCTAAACTGGCTACCAGTTGTTCTACGAAGCCTTCAGACAGACCGGTGAGGAGAACTTTTAAATATTTGCACTGAAATATCCCAGAGAGCATGAAGGAGGCATTAAAATGACAGAATGATGCCTACAGGAAGCGTATGTTGTGTCCTGTCACATTAAAAACAATGAATATAAATAGAAACTTCTAATTATTTAAAGACCCCATTACATGACTGCAAGCTTTGCTTCTCTTGCATTCTATTCTGAGCTGTTCTGTGGGGATCTACTGTTCTGCTGAGCTGAGATCAGACACCATTTCCACGCTCAGAGCATGAGCACAGAGTGACCCTGCCTGAGGCCTGCAGGCATTTATATCTCAATTGGCAAGGAGGGATTCCCATCTGGCTGACTGGCAGATGATTGGTTTCCCGTGTGGGTGTTCCCGCTTCCAATCTGCTTTTTGCTAAGTCTAGTTTGGGTCCTTTGTCCATCTGATCCGTCGGTTCACCGCGTCGCCTCTACAGCTGGAATGTCTGACAGGTTTTAGGAGACAGGAAGAAATGAAGCAAGTCTTTTTATGGAAGAAGAGCTATGAGCAGATCAAGGGTGAGCCTTGAGAGGGGTGCACCGACTTCTCTACATGGACATGAGTACAGGGTCAGTTGATAGCCGAACATCTTAGTGTTGTGGTTACAGTAATAAATGGAGTATGAGCAGACCAGTAAGTGGCTCTGTCGCTGAAAATAATAACAGCTTTAACACGTCCACATATATGTCATGACACGTCTATGAAGCTTCTTAAAAATGGCAGCAAAACAAAACAGAAGAGAGAAAAATAGAGGTAATGCTGATAAAATCACTTGGGTTTTTTTTTCTTGTAATTTTCATTCTTTTTTCTGAATTCTTTTTTTTTAAACATTGATTTTGATTTTACACTTGGGGGAAGTTGTAAAATGTTAGAAAATGACAAAAAGAGTTGTTTTTTTTCCCATGCTATGTGTTTTATAGGTGTAGTTTCCAGGTCCACAGTGGTCTCTCTGAGTCAGTCAGCTGCTCCCAAGTTCCATCCAGCTTTACAAAATAACAAGAATAATTCTGTACTCAGCAGTCTGAGTCTGAGTCATGTTTTCATTAGCAATGCTAAACCAGAGGGCCAACTCTGCTGCTATGTAGTGTTTAAAAACAGAAGTACCTTTTTATAGCACTGCTGTGCTGTGGCATCAATCTGTGCAGGACGACACTAAAGGAAAATGTAGAGGACAGCATCTACTTGGTGCTGAATGTAAGTGTGTGGATGTAGGTCTGATTAAGTCTTATAGGGCAGTGGATATACTTAAAGTTCAGAGACTTGTAGGACAGATTTGTAGTGTGCAGGATCAGCAGTCTCTCTCCTTCCAGATCCCATAGTGTTTCCAAGAGCCGTCCGAAATTGCGCCCCCGTAGTTCAAAGTAATACGCTCCAGCTTTTTTTATGTGGGAGACACGTGGCAGTTTTGTCAGTTTCCATGTCAGCGACAGACAGAAGAGTATAGAAACAGAGTTTGAGTTGATGATGTGGCAAAGTGAACTGTCTCGCCACAAAAAAATGAAATAAAATAATAAAGTAAAAACACATGAGCTGTCACTACAGTCCGTCTGCAGAAAAATGGAGGGGAGCGACTGCCAAACAAAGAGCTTGAAAAAGAGTTTTGGAGCGATGTGAAATTCCTTGGGTGTGATTTGTGGTTTAGTACGGAGCAAACCTACTGTATCCTGCCCGGTATAAACTGGCCTGAAAGAGACAAATAGACAGATAAGAGACGGTTACTGAATGGAATAAAATGATGAAATACATATTATTCATGTGAATTCATCTAGGCTACAGTTTTACTACAAATCCACAAATCATTACATCTATTGACCCAAGGCTGCAAATGTGTGCATATATTTATTCATTTGTGTCTAAGACAGGCTCAGTGTAATGTCCTGGTGAGAACACACGAGAAAAAAGGCCCACAGTGGAGCCAAAAAGAGCTTAACATGAGCATCCATATTGTATTCCATTTACTACTTTAAAAAAAGAGAGACTTTTGTGCATCTTTAAACCACCTTCTGTTAAAAATAGAACTAATTGATGTTCCCTGCTGGTTGTTTTGCAGAGCTTGTGTCAGTTTTCTCACCATTGCCCCGACTCCATAAGCAGCAGCAGCTGGAGCTAAAGCATGGTAGGGATCTGTAGTGTACACCCGGCCATAACTAGCAACACAAACACAGCATAAAAGAAACGACTCATTAGATTAAAAGGAAAGGACAAACTTCTAAAAGGTATCCTGTGGAGTTTCTGATTACTGTCAGAGGTCTGGACTAATAAAGGCGAAGATGAGTAAGACCGCTAGGAGCAAATATTTCATGAGGAAGGAAATGCATTCATCATAATCGTTAGGCCTGATACACACACAGTATGTCCACACTAAGGTGATTAATCTGTAAACTCAATCTTTTTTCTCTCCGTCTAGATTAGAAACAGAAACTAACCTGTTTCTAAAAGTCTTCCATCGTGTGCTTTAAAGGTGTGTTGATGTGTACAGGGGAAAAACTAGCAATTGCAAAACGATGATGTAAGCGGCTCGGTGACGGTCAGGAACTGTCTGGTAGTGAAGTTAAGGACTTTCTGTACATCCAAACTCTCTCTGGTTATTCATTTTAGATGGTGACATACTGTCGCTGATCCCTCAGTGCAGCTGTTGTCATTAACCTGGATTCATGTTGAATTTGTCGAAATACGTCATGAATTGGTCGGCTGAGCTGTCTGTCATACCTCTTACCATAACATTAAATGATATGATGTAATTTTATTGATCCCCTGTGGGAGAAACTCGGTTGTAGCCAACTTTGTTGCTATGGTTGCTCGACCCTTCAGCTCTCACAAACCAATCTTCGCTGGTTAACATGAAAAGTATGCTATGGTTGCGCAATCAGGAGAAAGACTATATATTTCACTATTTACTGAGAAACAGATTTATTAGGCAGTGGTAGACTTGATCAGAATTGCCTTAACTCGTTTAAGCAGGGCTTGAGACTAACAGCTGTTCGTGCAAGTTAAAGCTAAGTTTGCACTCCAATGTTTCCATGATCAAATTTAATTAACTTCATTGTTTTGTGGTTTCTTACACACAGCTGCTGCAGAATGTTGCTTAAAGACAATTCTGTTTTCAGTGTATTACTGGACTTATAATGGTTTCATTTACTCCATCCATTAAAAACAAGTTATCATTTAACCACATTCATTTAGCTCCCAGGCCATGATGGCATTGAGATACATTTTACATTACATCTAATCTCCCAAGACACAACGTTACATTGTCATGGTTACAAACTTGCTGGCTCTCACTACCGCCTTGTTCATTTGTATTCGTCTGTGTTATTGAGCATAAATGTCCTTATATATATTCATACTGGGGGTTCTCTTTGGCTGATCCTGAGCCAGCTGCCTCGTCTCTATACTGACACTACAGTCCATCTTTACAGTCTGCACCTCAGCACTCCAGTTGTACAGTGAAGCGTGTGTTAATGTGTTGGCTTCACCTGTCACTGTACGCGGCAGCTGCAGCGGTGGCTCCGGTTACGGCAGCAGGCTGGGCGTAGCGATAGGCAGCGGCGGCGGCGGCGGCAGCAGCAGGGTATCCTCCCTAGAGATACACACACGCACACACAGAAGAAGTAACTTACATGGCCCTGAGGACACCTGGGTGGTAGTGTGTGACCAGAGATGGAATATACTGACATTTCACTCCAAAAAATACTGATATGTAGATAATATGCTATGCTTACTGTGTATTTATACTGTACATGACACTTAATGCACAAATTTTAAAGGTAAAATGAGTAAATGCATCATATAATTATATATTAACTTGATAAATACTTTTATTTTTTCTTTGTATTCAGTAAAAACACATTTTCCTCACATTTAAAATAGCATTTCCTTATGTATACTGTATGTATGCCTGAACCTGTTCATCATAAATTCATATATACACATTCACAGGTGAAATACAGTAGGTGTCAGTATATTGCATTTCTGTATGGGGAAAGGAGGAGGTGGGGTGTGGTGTTGGATGCAAGACAAGAGTGCTGTATCAGTGAGACAGAGAGGGGAAAGTGGTCTGTCGAGGTTGAGTTAGGTTGTATTATAACCACTATGGGAGACGGGGGAGTAAAAAACAGTGGAAGACAAAATGTTCACAAGGTTGAGGCCATAAAGAAACCTGTCTCATCAGGACAGAGGTGTAATGAATGATACGACAGGAGAACGCCTACAGCTTGAAGACACCAAGGTTACGACAGTCAGAAGGTCTAGTGGAGACATATTTATGATAAAAACTGCATTTGTTATTGTTTTTGTTTATTTTCATCCACATGGGTTTAGGAGACAGAAAGTAAAAGGGAGGATGAAAGGGGCGGGAAAAAAAAGTCTCACACACAAACACACCCACGCAGGCCTATTCTGACTGAAAATCATCTCCTTGGACTCAGACTGCATGCATGACCCAAATTAAAAGTTCAACACGACACCACTGCATTTGGACCTGATCAGAACAGAGCACAGCAAAGCACAACAGAAACGCCCCCGGCACTCTCTGAGACGCCTGCAGGACACGGAGCAGAGGCCGGGGTAGGGAAAAAAAACGGGGAGTTATTGGGGGGGGAGAGCAAGGCCTTCCGGGTGAGTGGAGGGGAAGGAGCAGTAATACAGTATGTCTGCATGCAGCAGCTGATCAGCACATGCTTCGATAATCATCCCGGGCAAGGTGGGGCTGGTTAATACAGGAAGAGATCATGTTCTCCGTTTCAACCTGAAGGAGTGTCTCACAACCCAGGCTCATATTAACTCAACGCTGGCTGCTAAATGGTAGCCTCTCATGCTATAAGAAGCATTAGCATAAACCATCGTGATTTCATCCCATTTGAAAATATGCACCAGCTATTTCCCTTTTTTTTTTTTTTCATTTGAGTGAGACACAGGTGCCTTGTCTTTTTTTTGACAAAAAGAGAACGAAACCAGGAATGTTTCTCCCAAACTAGCCGAGCAGACAAAAGAGAGCAGGTTCTCTTTTGAACAAACTGGTGGGAAAACATATAAACTGTGTACAATTTAGTAGTTTAGTAAACAAACAAACAACGCTCCCCCCCCCACACACACAATCAAAAAAGTGCACATTTCAGTGAGTTAGTAGCAAAATAAATTTAAAGCAGTGGTGATTTTTTTTTTTTAAACAACTAAAAGAAAACATGTTCCAGACCAGATCAGAAGATGATTCATAAGATCAGAGGAGGTAGTACAGTAAAACAATGCACACTGTGGGTTTGGTGATGAGTTGACCCTACCTGAGGCAATCTGGGACTAAGGACTGAGTCCTGAAACACTAGTCTATAGAGAGAACAGAAACAACCGTTGTCAACCTGGATACACACACACTCGTATGTGCACACACTCGTACACTGACGTACGCTACCGCATCCACCCACAGAGCAGCCTTTATAGTGGTGTCATTAAGATTTAGCAGCTCTCTGTTTAATCTTTAAACCAATGCAGCTGTTTATGACCCAATGTGTATTCAAATTATTTTATCCGGAATGTTTCTGTCAAAAAAACAAATTAACCCAGCTAACCCATCATGATGGACCTAGTGTTCATTTGTTACAAGCAGTGCGTTGTGCGTCTACTCGGTTCTTCACTGTGGGCTCATTCACCTTTATGCAGGCAGCTCTGTGCAGCGCATGACTGGACGCAACATGCAGAATCACCCGAGAGGAGGAAGAAAAAAAAAAGAGCAGGAGAAAGCCGTGAGGGGAGGAACAGAGGAGGTGTGTTGGGTGGGAGGTGAGTTTACTTACATACAAGTCTGCAGCTCCGTAAAACCCATCCTGATACACCACACTGAGAGAAGAAGCAGCACGGGGGAGAGGGAGAGAGGAGTAGGAGGGTGTGGTGGCGAGGGGTGCAAACAGATTGGTGCACAGTCCCAAAACCAGAGTGGACAAACATCACATCACAGCAAAATACAAAGGAAGGAAAGGGAGGGAGGGAGAGAGAGAGAGAGAGAGAGAGAGAGAGAGAGAGAGAGAGAAAAAAAGTAGTTATTTCACACCCATGCAGCATGCAGAGGAAATACAACTTCCATTTTAGCTCCACGACTGAAACCAAAAACATAAAACACTGGACTTATGGGGCTAATCGATAAAGTTAACTGAACTGAAATAACACCATGAACTGCTATTGTTCCCCCGTGACAAGAAAAGCAAAGGCAGTAAAGGTTACTTTGAATGGATGATTTCAGGAGGAGAGGAGTAGCTTTTCAGTGGAGCACATATGGAGAGGGGATTTCCTGCAGCCCCCAGTTCCATCATGTTTAGCTTTGTTTGAACGTTAACACAGTACACAGCCGCAGGGCTGCAAACCAATCAATTCTGCTCTGACCTCAATATCATAGCAGTCACAACCCCATTAGCCAATCATCATAGCAGAGCAACGACATGCACGATAACACATACTGAGGGGACATAAAACACATCACAGCAAATCTGTATGCAGGGCGAGTGCTTCTGTGATATCTGTGTGTTTGTTCAAATGAAACTTCAATGGTGCAATGCCATCAGTGCGTCATACTCCTGCTGAATAGCTTGTGAATTGACTGACAATGTGCCAGGAGTGAGTGAGCACAGCTGTGTTAAACACAGACGTGGTCAAATAGAATTTGGAAAATGATTCGGAAAATGGTATTCATGAGGTGTTCAACAGATTCACTAGGCACTGAACAAAATGACTTATCTTGATGTGTTTGTGTTATATAGTACGCATACAGATGACCTGGGACGGCTACAAAGCATGTGATGTCAACAGCTCCTTTTTATAAGTGGCCAATCGTTCTCACCCAGGGTACGCAGGGATGGCGGGCTGAGGCACAGCAGCCCGTACTGCACTGTAGACGGGCCGTCCTCGGCCCCTGAGGTGGGCTCCACGAAATGCTGCTGCTGTAGTGGCTGCCGCTGCTGCTGCTGCAGTCGGGTAGGGAAACCCTGGGACTAAGGAGGAGGAGGAGGAGGAGGTTTAAAGAGAGAAAGAGAGAAAGCGGGGAATTTAGGGAGGAAAGATAAAAATGGGAATATAAAAGAAAAGAAACAAGGAGAGAAGGGGAATAATCCAATTATAGCCTCGGGGGCTGGATATTAATAAAAGTGTCAGCGAGGAGAAATGCTAGGCAAGCAGAGCATTAATATAAATGAGAGATTGGAATGTGACTAAAATTTAAAGTAGGCTGTAGAGACAGATGTTTAATGTGGGTGATAGAGATAGAGAGAGGGTTTACCTGCGTAGATCTCTGGTCCGTACACGGCTCCCACCATAGGACTCAATTTCCACCCTGCTGATTGTCACACAGAAGAAGAAGAAGAAGAAGGAGAAATTCATTAACCCAGGTAGATCCTATATGCCTACTACACTTTTCTTTACATACAAGTACATCACATTTAGTAATAACATCTTTTAACATCTCATTAAAAAGGCCTTTTATTAATTCTAGCACATGGTTTTATTGCCGTTTCTACTGTTTATTTTATTGTTGTTTATCTGTCTCCATCCTATAAGGTTTAATCCCGTTTTAACTTTGTCAGTCTATTTTTGAGAAGTGTTGAATAAATAAAGTTTATTATTGTTGTAATTGTCCTTATTATTATTATTATTATTATCATTAAATGTGGCAGGGGAACAGAATATTTACGACATGCCTTTATTTTGAAATTCCAATGGATTTTGGAGAAGTAAGAGTCAACAAAGAAAGCACACAACTTCTGCAAACAATGTCGTTACAAGATAAAATATTCAGGAGACAACATGAATCCCACCAGTTAATTTGTGGCTCTTGCTACGGCGATATTAACCAGGTAGCTGCTCTATTTCAACAATGTTAGGCTGAAAAAGATGTGTATTCTGGGGATGGTGTGACTCACACCAACAGTGAGTTGGAAAAAGTATAAATAATATACATAATTTGTTAAGCAAATTATTTGATTACAAAATGCCATAGGCTCAAGCTAATATTGGTGACTCAAAAAAACATTTTTTTAATAATGAACAGTGACGGTTGTTATTGAGCCGAATGTCACACTTGTGTTAAATGTTCTTGCTGGTAAGCCATGTTTAATGCTACTTATCATCATGGCTGTCAGACAAAAATAAACTGGATGGGGCTGGTTAGATGATCACCTTACATAATATGTTCTGCAGGGAGGGAAAACTGTGGCTGTGTAGTTATGTCACCTTGCCTATGTCTGTCTTTCCCTCTGTACCCAATGCTGTTTGGCTTATTAGGCAGGCAACGGTTCATGTTAGTGTGTGTCAGTGTGGCTGTTACCATAGGGCAGTGTGCTGAGAGCCTCTCCGTTAGGGTAGGGGCTGACCATTTTCTTGTTAGTCATCACCCTGGCAGTGGCATTATTCACCTGGGGACGAGGGAGTAGATGGTCAAAGTCACAGACAAGACACCTGAACACAGGAAAGTACAGTATAACACACTCATTAAGAAGGCCATGGCTGCTGTACTGTCTGTTAGAGTTGTGTTCTCCGTGTCTGCTGTTATGTGCTGGTATTATGCTTGCCTCCAGTTTGTTCATCTTAATGCATCTATGGGGTGTTCATTTACTGCTACTGGGTTATTCAAAGTGAGCTCTACTATTTTGGCTCCATAATTAGTTTGTTACATAATCTTGTTTTTAATTTTGAAAAAGCACACGTGACAGCTGGCTTGACGTTTAGCGAACGACCCGTCCATGACATGATGTTACAACGAAGCTCCTCAGAATCTCCTCGAGGGCTTTTTTTTTTTTCTGGTAAAGGGTGTATTTTCTTTCTTTTTTCTTTATTTTCTGATGATGTTATGTGTGAAACACTGCATACACTTTAAAGATCAATCTACTTCTGCAGAAAGGAAGAGTGTTACTCCTTCGGTACTTTATGTTGGTGTACATGTTTGTGTGTGAAAGAAGGTGAGGACTGTTTGGGGGGCTGTTATTAGTCATCATGCAATTAAAAGCAAATTGCCCTGTAGAGGTTTGGTGATTCATTGTGTGGAGACATGAGGGCTGGTGTGAATGGCATTGGTTATATTGCTGCAGCGACTGCATATGGGGGTGGGGGTCTGGGGTGGGGGTGGGGCACAACTATAGAGACTGAGCTGCACTTTTTTGGCATGTGTAGGTGAAAATACTTTTTTTAGTGTTTGTGTGTGTAATGCTAGCTGACATCTTAGTGAGGCTTAGGCTTTCAATCCAAGATGGTTGATAATCTCCTCTCTGAGCTTCAAAGGCTCACACTCCGCTCCCTTGATCCATCCTCATCTTCCTTTGAAGGGTTTTAAGAGGAGGAGATTGAGGCTCTCCGTAATGACCCTTACAGTCTGAGTGTTTGCTGCAGAATTTCTGCATCTGATGTTGCGAGCTACAGATAAATGACCTTTTGGCTAGATGAGGGGAGAGCGAATGTGTGACATAAAGACAGAGAGGGAGGGACGGCGAGGCTGGGGAATGAGTGTTTGTGTGCGCATACAGGCATGCACTCAGTCTTGGAAGACCATTACGGCCTACGCCGCCATTCACCTTGCCTCGCAGTGAGTCATGTTCTTTATCTGCTGGGCTTCATTCAAATGCAAATGAATTTCACCTAATTTTTCACTCATTACAAATGACAAGGTCAGTGGAACATGATTCAATGAGCCAAGCACTGGCTGGCCAACTGACGGAATTGTCCACGTGTGTCTAAGTGGAGGCATTGTGAAGCATAAATCGAATCAATGAATCAAATTAACGATCAGAGTGAAATTTCATCCCAATTTGTGAGAAGTTTTATGTTGATCATAATGAAGAGATTAGCCTAATGATGCGTTTGTATGAGTGGAGGGTATTCAGTATTTACCTATGTTTGTGTCACGTGTACATTAATGACATTGGGTCGACAGGGACACATGCAAATCTCAAACTATTAACGATTAATAAAACATTTAGCCTTTCTCATGCCACTTTTGCCCTCCCTGAATGATAAACCTGGACAAAATGAAGTCACATTTCCATATGAAACCAAACTTGTGGGGTTTACAAACCTAAAAAGAAATATTCAAAAAAAAAATAATACAAGGGAGAGAAAGAGGGGGTGCAAAAACATTTGTTTGAAAAAATTAATAATCATATAACATAGAAATTACACGCAGCCAAATATGGGTGCATCACATGACCAAGAGTGAGTAACAAACCAAAAAAAGTAAAAAATTCAGCCAATCAGCAAGCGTCGGATGCAGCATAGAGACCAATCAACACAATCGCGTCACTCCCACATCGATCACATATGAGACAAACACGGTACAGGTAAGTTAAGAGGAAGGGATGCAGGTGAGAGGAAAAGAGACAGAGCCAGTCCATATAAAAAATTTAAAAAAACAGGACAATGGAAAGATGGAGTGAAGAGAAAGAGGAAAAAAAGGGAGAAAGTTTACATGAGCAACACAATAAAAACCAATAATAATAACTGTTGAAAACAAAACATATATCCCAAGGTGCATCATTCAAATAAAGCAATTAGATTTGGTGACCATTCTCCTGAAAATCTCATTATATGTGGTGGGTTGAGAAACAGAGCACCAAAGGATGGAGGGAACACACAAAGAGAGAGAGAGAGAGAAAGAGAGAGGGAGAGAGGGGGGGGGGAGAGGGAGGGAGAGAAGGGGGAAGAGAGAGAAAGAGAGCAATCCTCATTCCCAAAAAAGGAGAGAAATAAAATAAACATGAGACACTATGCCAGGCATCAGAACTGTGTGTCACAAACTATGACCAGTACACTAGGACTACTACTACTACAACTACTGGTACACAGACAATCCACTACAAGAAGACCAAACCAAAAGAGAAAAACAAAACGGTGGCATACAGTAGAGACCCAAAAAACAGTAAACCCCATATCGGTTCAGAAATGCATATGGTTACACAACGCTGGCTGTTTAGAAGTGACCACAGCTGAAGCAGACTGTATACAGATTCTCTCTTTATTTTATATAAATTAGCAAAAGATCCCCAGATTAATTAGATCCAGTTTAATCTTTAATGGCACTGCAAAGGAAGATGTTGCCAGGCTGCAATACACTAAGCCAGGATGCTGACCACTGAGCTACATGTTGAACGAGCCTGGACAAACTCCTCACCTCTTCGCTAACATGCTTCAATGCACATTGTGTCAAAGTGGCTAATGTTTGACAAATGTACACTATGCTAAATGCAGGCAGGTCAATAAAAAAAAAAAATTTAAAAAAATCAGAAGCAGAGCAGCGTTATTTGCCCTGCAGCTTGGGTGTGGGGGGGTGTAGGGGGTCTGCATTCATCAGAGCAATCATAGACAGCATCAGGGAGCAAAGCTTCATATCACTTCTGTTGATTATCATTTATTATTATTATTAATCACAAAAATTAATTTCAGTTACATCAAGTCCAATGGAGAATTAATCAGATGGGTTGTGCATAGTTGTGTCACTGCATTAAGGAGTGTAATTACATTCAGTCATTCGCTGTGACATGTTAATGACATGGTGGGGGACGGGCATGTAGGAAAAAATACTGTTAAAGATCCAATCTGTGGAGAGAGACTGTGTCCGTCTGACTGTGCCTGTGAGACTGTGTTGTGCAATGTAGCATTACAGAAGAGCAGCTTTCTGTTGCACTGAATGAGTCTGTCGCATTAAACTGATTTTAATGCGTAGAAATGCAAAAGACTAATATTCTAACTTCACATTACACTACTAGTAAATGCCCATATAAGGGGTGGGGTAGGAGGGGGATCAGTTCAGTGATGGATGTCTGTACACAACTTACCGTTGCCGTAGAAACAGCGAGTGGTTACCGTGGAGACTGACAACAACACACAGAAGTCGTCAGGGAAACAGAAAAAATATAATAAATAAAGGAACAAATAATCCTGGTAACAAAAGAAACCTAAATGTCTCCCCTCCCTCCCTCCCTCCCCCAATGTGAAATAAAAACCTGACAGTAGGAGTGTTAGAATACAAGAGAAGAAGGAAAGAGGGAGAAGAGGGAGAGCGGATGATGCTATTTGAGCTCTGAGCATCATTAGAACAATCAGAAGGTATACTGTGCTCTAGACAACAAATGGATGGTATAAGAGAATAATATATGAGGACACTTTGCCTTAAACTCCCCAAAAACTAAACTATTGAATGTACAGTGACTGAAAATGAAGCAAACTGGAAAACTTCCTAGGGAAAGTCAGGAGATGAAGTGAGATAGAAATGTGCACCGCCCACCTCCATAAGAGCAGGACAGTAAAGGTTGTTTAAATGCTGTCTGTTACAGTCAAAAAAGGACATCTGGAGGTATACTGGTTAGATTGTGCAAGAAATCTCATTCCTGTGTGGTAAAGCTAGGCCACAAGAGAAGAGTGTGTGTTGGAAATTGGTTACAGGCACATTGGATATAATCCCATGTTTTACCAGTCACCGCAAATAATAAAACATTATAATAAGACAAAGAATGAAGAACAAAATGGATTATAATGAATGGAAACTAAATTGGGCAGACAGAGATGATGGCAAAAAGGAATGTTGAAATCAGAAAAACAGCTAAAGGTTATTTTTTATGAAATACAAACTGACAAAGACGAGCTTGACTGGCAATGGGAGAACGAAGGGATGAGTAAGAGAGAGAGGATGGAGCAGACACACAAAGACGGAGGGTGGGAAAAGGAAAAGTGTGAGCTCTCTTTCCCCTTTCCTTTCCTCGCCTTTTCTACATTTTCCACACACACATGGATCAGAAGAATCTTCTCTGGGGCAAGTCATGCAGTAACAGAACGTTCAGATGAACAAAACAGGACGAGTCAAATCCAAAGCTGAGGGATGTGGAAGCATTTCATTATAAAATCATGCAAATAATGTTTATGAATATGACGGACTTAAGACCATGGCCAAAGTGAACTGAAGGCCATCAGTGTCCCGCAGGGGAGTGTGAGTGTGTGTGTGTGTGTGTGTGTGTGGTGGCAGTATTGTTAGATGGAGAGTACATGGTCAGGCATGCGGAACCACAGACACAACTTCTCATCCTTTTCACATATCCATGCAGTGATGATGACACTCCTTACTCAACAGTTCCTCCAAACGAGGGTTCCTTTACATGCAGAGCTGCATCCCTTGTGACTGACTGACACACACACACACACATCAGTTATTCTGTGCTGCTGCGTTCAAGTGTCTGACTAAAACTCTGCGCCACGGAGGAGCCGTCACTTCAGCCACACAGATCAAACACACAACCTAAAAGCAGGAGTTAGTGAATGGGAGTCTGTAGGGGTTTAGCATGGTCTCCGCGCCCATCCTTGAGGCAGTGTGTGCACCCCCGCTGATCTGAACAAACTGCTGCATGTTTGTCCTCGCCACAGCCCTGCAACACTGTAGTCCACACTAAAATAAGGTAAACCTGCAGACAGTGTTGACTGTTTGGTGAGGATTAACTGCAGTCTCTTTATTTTGCTGTGCATTTCCAGAGATGGAACAATGAATCTATTACAACGTGCCACCTTTTGGGAAACATGAAGAAATATTACGTGTGTTTCCTGGACTAAAGAGTGTTGTTCTGTGTAACCACAAGCTGCTCACAAAGATGGGCTCAATCAGGAGCGAGACGGGTAGCTACTATAAGCGCGGGCGTTATGATTTCCTGGATCCAGGTTTGTGGTTGCACAAATGAGACCATGCAGGGACCCTAATGCTCTTCCTGTGCAGCCAGTGTTTGCAGAATAAGAATGAAATATGAAATATATGACTATACATAAGAAGATTCTATCATTAGCTGCATAGGGGGTCTTACAGTCTATGAGACTTTCTCAGGGGGACAGATGCAATGATTGAAGACCACGTCAGCCAGAGCATACACACAGAGAGTGTGAGGGGGTGGAGATGCACTGAGGTGTGTTTGTTTTATGAGTGCTTATTAAGATGCACACGGTCACACCTATATATAGGCCTATAGGACTATATATAGAATGAATGGTGATAAGATGGGTTCACACAGAAGCAGGTAGAGACAAAGTGTATTATTGCCACTCACATGAATACATTGGAAGGACACAGGAAATTGACTTCTTCAAAGTGCAGAGTTTTATTCCAGACAAAGACAAGTACAGTTTAACTTTAAGCAGAAACCTTTTCCATTTCATATGGGCTACATACATGCACACTACAGACAGCTAAGCTGTGAGAACAACTGCTAACGAACTCCCAATGGCATGCTCCAAGAAAAAGAAATGTCAGCACTCAAGTAAAGAACAGCACACCAATCGTCCAATCAAAACTTAATCTGAAAACTAAGCTATTCAGCCTTTTGTAGGTGCATGACTAGAAGCCACCCAGGTGAGACTGATTTCATGCTAGCTGAACACGTGAGTCAACGGTCCCATCACCAAAACTAATTCAACATATGGCCATACAAGACATGCAAGAAAAAAACAACAACAACATACAGCTGTTTGCAGTACTGCCTCAGCTTCCAAACTGAAATACCAACCATGCACACTTTGGCTACAGCGACTTAACTCATGCCAGTGGATAGCAGTGAACTGCAGGGTCACACACGATAATAGTTAAACAGTTATGTATAACCATGGTAAGTGGTAGGCCTATATTTCAGAGTTTCTGAATTATTAGACGGATACAATCGCTATAGCAACCGGAATCTCTGAAAGCATAGTTCAACAAACTCTGAAATGATATGACCAATTAAAGCAAGAGTAGCACAGCAACATCTGCAAGACAGGAGAACTGCCAGAGAGCATTGCCTCAAATAGAAATGACCGGCTCTTTCTCCTCAGTTGAAAGAATGTATAAACACAAATCCACAGTTTCTCCTGCGTCAGCCTTTGTCTCTTCAAGTCCATGCACCATAAACAGACAGAAAGAGACACACTCTACAGAGTACCCGTTACTGGCCCACCATGCAGCTGATAACTCGACGTGACTCGCTAGAGCCCAACAACACTACAAGTACAACTGAGTACATGCAAAGTAATAACTGAAAACAAAGACAAACTGCTCGCTGAATGATACAAGTCACTGTTATCATGCAAAACCTGGGAGGAGAAACATACAATCAGGTTAAAGCAATGCCAGGGACAACACAAGTTGTTGGCTGAGTGCAAGGGGCAAGACTGATGCAGGGTAAATTGGCTCCATTATTATCTATTCAGCTTGCTGATTGGCTGAAGGTGGAGGCGGCAGAGGGAGTTTGTTGTACCAGTGGATGCAAGTGGTTGTCTTTCATTCTCAACCACACTGCAGAAGAACTGAGAGTACAAAACTAAAAGAAGGCCCAGCCAACCTCATACATCATGCAGGTGCTGACACACACTCTCTCTCTCTCTCTCTCTCTGTCTCTCACAAACACACAAACACACACACCAAAAGGAAATCACCACAGTAAGCCCATGCAGAAATCCTGGCTTACAGTGGTGTGTGTCAAGAGATCCAAAATGAACAACTGGCTGATTTAGAGCCCAAATAAAATAAATATGAACAACTGCTTTTGAAAACTCAGCACATGCCTCAGTTAAAAAACAATATTAAATAAAAATAAACAACCTGAACTCACACAGACTAAACACATACTAAGAACTCAAGTGAACAGATCTTTGGGAAGAATCCAGACTTCATAAAAGAGAACATGCATCAGTGTTGCTGTGATTCCCAGCATGCTGCTGTTGCACCAGAAGCCATGAGCTTGTCACAAACACTTAGCCGCAACACCGGGAGAGGGGAGCACAGAAGGATTTCTACTCTAGGGAAGAAAATAAGAGCATCTGACAGCAATCTGCCATGCATTATCGTTTTGCTGTGTTCCTCTTGTGCCCTCCGGTGCCAGCTACACAATATCATTCCAAATGCTGCGGGGAAATCTGTAACATCCGTGTGAATACATGTTGCGCATCAGTGGGAAAAAAAGGGTGAGAAGGCAACGGCTTAACATGAAAAAAAAAGAAAAGAAAAAAATGCCGCAGAGGATAAGTACCCAGCATGCCTTATGTAGTGTTCTTGCACCCCCAATCATTTGCACCACAAAATCAAAACACAACAAAAAAGGAGAAAGGCAGTCTTTTTAAATTTAAAAATGAAAAAGGCATTGCAGAGGACCAGGGAGTGGGATACCAGTGGGCTGCATCAGAGCATATCACTAAAGGGAGCATGGGAGCTAGCTAGCAGTCCGTGATCAAGCAGAATCCCAATAGGAGTACAGAGAGAATCCAGAGCAGAAGGAGGGAGAGAGAGAGAGAGAGAGAGAGAGAGAGAGAGAGAGAGAGAGAGAGAGAGAGAGAGAGAGAGAGAGAGAGAGAGAGAGAGAGAGAGAAAGAGAGAGAGAGAGAGAGAAGGGGAGACAGAAAGAAAAATTACCTCAATCTTGCGACCTTCCACCAGCGTGCCGTGGAGCTTTTCCCTGGCTTTCTCTGCGTCTGCACTGGTCTCAAAAGTCACAAAGCCAAACCCCTATGACACATGGCAGCGGTTAAAGAGAATGACAGCAGGTAAGGGACCGAGGAGAATCCTTACACCTCGGTGTGCAGTTTCATAACTGACTCTCCACGCAATGTGCTGATCCCACAAAATTAAGTGTCCCGTTCACAGAGAAATTCCATGCATATCACCAGGTGTCAACAGTGAGAAGAAATTGCAATGTAGTGTCAGAGAGTCAGTCTTCTGTTCACTTACCTTTGAACCCCTCTCATTGAAAATAATCTCTACATCCAGAATCTTTCCAAATTGCTGCAAATAAAATTGAGGGAAGAAATCAGCCGACATACACGAAAGGCAAAGGGAGAAGTGAATGACATCTTTGAGTCGTCTCACAGTCTATGGTTGTGTTAGATTTCAGGATTTTAGGACGTCATCGCTGCCAAGTCAGAGGCTTCAGTCATTGTATGAGTTACAACTACCTTACACTAGGTGTCACTATTATACAAAAGACAACATCCAACATTTTGATGTGCTTCTTTCTATTCCTTTGCCTTAAACTTTGCTCCGTCCCCCTTTTCCCCCTCTCATTTTGTCACTCATACTAACACACTGACACATATAGCAGACAATTCCACCTTTAAGCACCAAGAGAACAGTCATGGGTGTCTTTCCTTTGTGTTAGTTTGACTCTTTTGTCAGTCTCTAAACCCCACCCCTAGTCAGCGGCCTCCGTCATGGAGGACCCCGGGTGTCTAGACAGATTTATTGATTCCCTAAAAAATGAGGCCCACAACATTCCCAGCCTCTTACCCCAAACATCTGCCTGAGGTCAGGGTCCCGGAAGCGGAAGGGGATGTTTGAGACGTGGAGCCGTTTGGGGGTTCCTTTGGCCTCAGTGGAGTCCCCCACAGAGCCTCCTGCTCCTGTGCCTCCTGTTCCACACTGTACACCTGCCTCCCCCTGGGACGTCTCCTCTGTCTTTCCCTGTGGAAAGAGAGAAGAGAAGGAGGCTTGTGGAAGGTCAAGCTAAATGAAATGGAAGCTAATGAAATGGCTCATGATAATTATTTTAGCAAGTTGGAGTTCTGCTAAATAAATATTATTCTTGTATTTATGTTTATGTTTTTATTTATGTTTTCTTTACTATGTTTAACAACAAGACTAAATGTCTGCAGCCATTCCTGCTGCTCTGTGAGGATCTCCTGAATGCTAATGTCAGAATGCTAATATGCTGATGTTTGACAGGCATAATGTTTGCCATCTTAGTTTAGTTTGTTGACATGCTAACATTTACTAATTAAATCAAAGACAACATCCAGCTAAAGCTGATGGAAATGCAATTTGTTTTGTATGTATAGATAAAATAGCACTGGACAGGATTTTGACTGTATGATGACACTAGAACACCAAATGCAATTCATCCTGTTGGGGGGGGGGGGCGCGCACAAGATTGACTGTACCACATTACATGGCAACGTATTAAACCCATAGTAGTTGGTGAGATATTTCAGTCTGGGCTAAAACGGAGTAGTGACTGAACGATTTATGACTACTGTGAAGAACTTTATTTAATAAAAACAATTGAATCTTAATGTTTCTTCACAACCTCAAGACATCAGGATATCAACCAGGAGAAAAACAGGAGAGGGGAGAAAGTTTGTTTTTCCTTCAAACACCGCCAGTACTTGCTGAATACCTCTACAACAAACTATGACACAATACCCCATCCCTCTGAACGATGGCTAATCTACTTAAGGCCTCACAAACACACAGTGCTTACGTTGTTGTTGGTGGTGTTGGAAGTGGTGGTGGCTCCGTTAGCACCGGCCCCTACATCTGCTGTACTTTGGCTCCCTGCAACAAACATGGCCCCGGAGCCAAACTCTGTGCCTGGTAGCCCGTTTTGAGGAGGGGGTGGAGGAGGGAACGCTGAGAAGGGTGGGGCCACCAATCCCTCCTGTCCTCCTGTCGAATCCTGAGAGCCCTGCAGCGGCGAGGAAAGGAAAGAAGAGAAGGAGATAACTTAAAATGGGGTGGTTAAAATCCTGCCTATTGAATTTCACTCTCTCTCTCTCTCTCTCTCTCTCTCTCTCTGCTCCAGCACTCAGTTACTCCCCCATTCCCTCGCTGCTATCCTCTTCCCCTCCCTTTTACCTCCATATCTCTGACAGGCATGTGTTTTCAGTCAGCCGACCATGAAATATTTACTGCAAACACATCTATTATTAAGAGTCAGAAAATTCGATACACAGTTTAAGATAGAAACATGATTATGGACTGGATGGACATGCAGAGATTAAACACCAACAGTGTCATGATAACCGTTACATGTTTACGGCTACATTGTGTGAATAATTGCATTTTTTGGATTTCTTTAATCAACCATCAATAATTGAGATTCATTGTAAAACAGTTTCCTCAGGCTCTTTTTTTATTCTTCCCCATTACACCTGTATCAGCAGGAGGATCATTTCCAGATGCTTTACAGCTGTGCTGCTGCTCCACCGAAGACATCTTATCTTATGTGTGTGTGTGTGTGTTTGTGTGATGACTCTGCAATAACGAACGCTTCAATCATTTCACACACTCAAGGACATCTTGGACTACTTTTGGCCAAGTCCTTTTAGAGCAGAGTCAGAGCTTAAAAGAAAGGGAGACACCGCGAGTGGACAGGGAGATAGAGATGAGCTGAAAAAGAAAGAAAACTCTGAGGGCTTCTCCTTCCACAACAGCCAGGCCTCCAACACCATTTACCACTGATCTGTCTCTGCCATAGGCTGCGTGTGGGCTGGGTGACGCCAAGAGACACTAGGTCTACGGACAGCCGTTTCAATTAGACAGACTAACTAAGATGCCGCAAAGTAAACTCGCTCTGTCTTCCTCTAATCCTTTAGTCTGACTGCTCACTGTCCTTCTGCTGTTTTGACCGCAGCGGCAGTAAAACTGCCAGCTGAGGCTAAAAAAGACCCATCTGCAAGACAGAGGCCCAACAGATACACAAGGCATCAGAGGAGGGGACGAGATCCAAAAACGGAATGGAAAATGATGGGAAACTAGTCCGCAGCCACTCTCATTGTGCTAAGGCTGAATGTGTGAAGCTGATTGTGTTTTGGATCTGCTATGGTTTCTGTTACCTAGTGATAAAAAAAGGAGCCATCAAAAGCTGTTACAAGCTGCGCCGATAAGGCATTAAAATTCAATATTTAGCATATGTAAAGTGTACTTCTTCGGGCATGTGTACTCATGCAGTTGCCTGCATTAAGCAGGGTGTGTCTATAGGCATATCCCTGCCCTGGGCTGAGTCACACGCAAATTGGGCAGAGGGAATGAAGACAGAAAGAGTGAGGGAATTAAAGACGGGTGCTCACCTAGATTTTAAGTCTCACTGACTGGAAAAGTCATGAATCTCCCTGAACTGAAATCTTTCATTAAAAAAAGGGAGGCCGTATCATAAACACTGATCACATTTAGTTTTTTATTTCTTTTTTAGAAGAATACATAAGTGTACTAGGGAAGCAACTTGTGGTTTATAAAAGCTTCATATTCAATAGCATGAGTCCTCGTTAAATGAAGCACTGAACCCACTGAATGAGTGATGTGGAAAAACTCATTTTGATGTGTTATAATATTTAGCTTCCTACATGCATACCATGTATAAACGATAACTATATCTAATAAATGAGACAAATTAAAGCTGTCGGTTGATTGAGCTCATGGCTGAGAACAGTACACCCTTAAGACATTCCTGACCCATTGACTAAGAGGCAGCACTGCCCTACATGGCAGCATCGTCTAGTCAATGGAAGAAGGGGAGAGGAAAAAAGAAATAATGGGAAAAAGAGAAGGAGAGCTCAACAGGAGAGGGAAGGGGATTGTGGGAAATAATGACAGACGCTGTTAAGAGTTACATCTGATCTCAACCCAAACTGCATTGTCACATTGGGAGATAAGACTAAATTGGCTGAATCTGAGATACAAACACTTATCAACATGAAAAGCTAACAGGCAAAGCTGAAAATGGAGTAGATCAAGTATCAAATGAAACGTTTTTTTTTAATCAACAATCTGATACGTCAAATAAAAGGACCATCTGGTGTAGGACTCATTCATCCATACTGTTTCATTCTCACCTCATGCATATACGCACACACAGCAGTTGTGTTACCTGAGACACCATATGTTTTTCCACACACGGAGGGGATGAGGGGGGGAGGAGAGGCCTTTTCACAGCAAATCTCTCAAGCGTGCATCTGTGTCTGTCTGCTGACTTTAGCCTTTCACCACAGACACAGAGTGAATAACCAAGTGAGGTTTCTGAAACTCACCAATCATGGAAATTCATAACATATAGTTGTCTAGGGGAACTATATAGTGTCTGTAAAGTTGCCAGGCTGAAGATAGAAATGCTTTTTTTTTTAAAGTTCATTCTACCTCTGCAAGCAGTCTCTTTTTTTTCCGATGGTTGGAGAAGCAAGTATGCATGCGCCGCCCCCCCTTTTTTTTCCCTTTCCGTCTTCGTCCTTGCCTTCCACGCTTGATGAAAGCCAGAGACAGATTTTTTTCCCCCCTTTTAAAACCACCAGCACCCGCCCCTCAAGTCACTCAAAGCTTCGACTGCACTGTCATGTCAATCAAAACAGAAGCCACGGCCCATCTCCTTATACGGTCGACTGTGCAGGAGCTCCCGTCTCTCCTTCCTGACTGTGGGCCAATCAGATAACACAAAGGCTGCCCCTTGGAGATAGATCAATAACTCAATGGTTCAGAAACAGAAGATTTAAAATATTTAGAAATTAAAGTCATTTTAAATGAAGGAAATAAGGATAAAGTATATAATAAGTTGTGTATTGACTATCAACATGGTTTGCTTGTACAATAACAAAATAACAGAACAACAGCTCTACTTGCAATGTTGATGTAGTTTTTCTGGCATTACCAGACAACAACCAATAAAAGAGCAACAGGGCTGGGAGAGAGAGACTATACTCAAGACAACATAAAGTCCAAGGTTGTAATTAGAGCTGCAATCATTAGCCAATTTATTGATTAGCTGACGGACACAGAATTAATCTGTAACTATTTTGATAGTTTGTTTTAGTCAATTTGCTAGTTCCAATAACTTTTGGACAAAAAATGAGGTAGTTGCAATGGACAGAGATTTTAATTTTCATCATTATTATTTCATAATTATTCACTATTTCCTGGCATTTTCATAAAGCAACATGATTGAGGAAATAATTGGAAGATTAATTGATGAAAATGAATATCAGCCCTTAATGATTGATGATTAATTTAACTTATAAAAACTAAAATAAACGTTTAAAGTAAATCTAAATAAAAAATAAAATATTTTTTCCTTCTATATTATTAGATTTAATTGAGTCACTAATACATTCACTAATATTATTCACTACTACACTGTGGTGGGAGCTCATAGTACAGGTAAATACTCCTGATTGGATGTAACTAAAACAATCTTTCTACTGAAAAAGGGCAAATTCAGTCCAAAGACACCCTCACAAATTCTCACATTCTCAGGCTGACTTTATCCAGAGGCAAGTTGCTTCATCTGTCAGGGGCGTGACAACCTCAGTGACGCCAATCATCGATATCATGGAAACCCCATTTACTATGTCTAGGACGTCATTTTTGTGTCCTATTGCTCATATGATAGATATTGACACTTAAGATTTCCCTGAACTTTAATCCAAACAGATTTACAGAGGATACAACAGCAGAATAAGCTTTTCACTCTATACCGCCAAGAATCCATAAAAACAATACAAAAGACAACAAAGACCAACAGAAAATCCAAATAAATTCAGTGCAGAATTTGAATATTTTAGCATGTTTGCTACACTTCCGTTTTCAATGGTCTTATTCCATTTACACTGCTTGGTACAATCTGCCGAGTAGATGCAGCAAGATGGGGAATTTGTACAATGCTGTCACGGCTTTGGCAGAAGAAGTTTAAATTTAAACTCCCAGACTTGCTGCTTCAATGGGAGCTAGGGGATGGTGTGCAGAGGTGCATTGTTGCGAGTGCTGTTCATCATTCAGGAGCAGGTTATCTTGGAGACACTGCATACATTGAAGGTTCTGCAACAAATTGCTTACAATGCGCCTGTATGTGTGTGCACATGTGCACTATGGTGTGAGGTAACATGCCGAGTGTTTTCACACCTCTACCACCTGCATGCAGCCCCCGGTAGTGGCAGTTAAAACAGCGTCAGTGTTGGAGAATATCATCAGGGCTGTATGTGCCGAAGGGAGAACCCTGAGGAGGAGGAGTGTCACGCAGTGTCTTATATACACCACCTCAGAGGACTCTGCCTTTGGCTTTGGTTTGAATCTGTAGCCTTTTTTTTCTTTTTTTTTACAGATGGCGCAGCAGTGCAGCAACTAAGTCCCTTCTTTTAAACGCCTTTTGTTTGTTTACACTGAGCAAGACAACGGTAGAGCAACGCGGCTGCGGTGTGTGGTTTTAAATAGCTAGCCATGGCTGAGCGAGCAAAAGAGGCATGACGTGTATTACAGCAGCGTCTGCGTCTGGTGTGACATCAAACATGTGTCTTGAGCAGCGCTTTGTAAATAATGGCCTAACATGGGGGGGGGGGGGGGAACGATTTACTTTCCATGTTAAATGGTTGATCTCATCCTCTAATCGGAGGTGCTGTCTCCACAATCTTCGATAGATTTTCTTCTACTACTAGCTGCTCTATAAGACTGGCGATTTTGCCCACACGCATGATAGGTCCTCAAACTGTCACAGCCCTGCCCATCTGCGTACCAGTCCCACCGTGAAAAGGATGTGTAAATGGGGCTTGTGTTAACAGGTAAGACCGTTTCCGCAACATGGGAAGTCAGGATTTTCAGCCACTTTCTAATGTGAGAGTTACCAGGAACAAAATACCCATGATCCCATGAGATAAATAAATATGTCACTGGTTAAAGTGAGTGTTGTTTTACCAGGCCCTGACACAACAACAAAGGTACCTGTAAATTTGTTTTGAGTTCAGCAGCTCAACTGAGTACATTTCTCCTGCGCATGCTGCTAAACTCCCACATACAGATGTACACACAAGAGCCCTGAGGGTAACAGACTTGGGTGTGGATACCTTGCAAATTCCTTCAAGGCCTGTTGTATGCTTGCTCATCCAGAAATCCTGAGGAGATAATATGGGTTGTGGAACAGTTAGGTGGCCTCATATGTCACTCACTGCCTTGCAAGTCATTTAGCGCAACCGTGGCATGGACCTCTTTATTCTGATTGAAATCCTTTTAAAAGCGCAATCAGAATGAAAATGCTCCACATAAACACCTCTTTCGGAATAAAATTTCATTCGGTTGCAGAGGGGTAGTATAAACCTTTTCTTAAACGGATCAGAACAACCGTACCATGTAAACGGTGGAGCAGAATATCTACTGGTAGAGTTCTGTCTACGCTGCTCAGAGTCGTGACGTATTTGAAATGGCAGCCTTAAAGCAGAAGTAGACAACAGCAGAGAGTTTCTATCTTGTGCTCGCCGTCTCGCTTTCATTGATTCCAGTATGAGCAAGCCTACATTATTATCATGCTGCAGCTTTATTAAAAGCACCACAATAACGGCAAAAATTGCGCCGATCACACGATCGACATCCATCTTCTGGTAAAACGTGCGAAACATACGCCACTTCCATCACTTCTGCGCATGTCACACAGCTCTTCTGATTAAATGCGGTGGAGCATGTAAACACCAGATCATATTAGATCACAACTCATGTAAACAGTTGAGACGAAACCTTCAATCGGAATGATTTCAATCAGAATGAAGAAAAGCGTCCATGTAAACCCAGCTAGTGGCTGGGCTTGACACCCTTCCTCATGGGCTCAGCACTGAGCAGAGGGGTTAGAGAGGTGTTGCAACTCGTCTGGACATCTATAAACACAGTGCACAAAAGGATTAAGCACACTGAAAGTGAATGCATTTTTATCATACCAGGTATGCAGACGTGTTTTTTTGTTGAACTGAAACTAAAGCAGGCTCAGTGCTTGTATGCCAACCTGCTGCAGTAACGACTGTGACAAGACAATCAAATGACTTTTTAGAATCGGTACATCAGTGGGCTCCTTACCAAGTTCATTTGTCAGTCACAATAATATCATCATGGAAATCCAAGCAGGTCTGTGTGATATGGTCAGAAATAAACCCATCATCTTGAAATTAAGGGAAAATTCACAAGTTTAAAAAATCATTTTTTCCTTAAAATGCACCAAGACTAAAACATGACTGAAACATATCTTTAGGCCAACATGTCTAAATCAGTTGCACAAGAATAAAAGAAGATCTCCACCAACGACAAGGCTGTCATTGATATGCATGTTTAGGCTATGCTATAAAGCCATGGATGGCTTGCAAGCAGATGCTTCAGCTAATTAGAGCAAAGCCATTAACTTTAATAATTTCACAAGCACAAACGTCTGCTTGATAATTCACCTCCTCCTGCTGTTTGTTTGTTGACATCAACCAGATATCTGCAGATGCATTCTACCTAGCATGATCTACCTGGTATGTTGGGACAAACTGAAAAGTGAATACCGTAATTCGCACACTAAGCAAAGAAACCAAAGAGAAAAATTGTATGCAACGTATTTTTGAAGTTGATCCCTCATGTAGATGTGGCATCTACGCACAACAAGCAAGCCTTCTGCAGTCAGGAGACGTCTGAAAATCAAGATCAGGTTAAGTTGTGCACACATGCTGCAGTTTACAGGGCTGTCGTGACTCGACACGGCTAAGGTAGCTAGCGATTTGTGCATGTTTACATAATGACGAAGACATTATGCACATCTTGCAGCAACTAAAAAGTGAACTTATCATATTCATTTGATAAATCAATGAGCCTTAAATTCAAGGTTGTAAAGGACAAGACATGGTTTAGCGCGTGCTTAGCTTTAGCAAATTTCATCTAATTAGTTAGAGATAATTAGACTATGAAATGTTGACAGGTGCAACTTAGAAGCAAATTACGCAAGGATTCAACTGTAACTCTTATCCCAGTGTTTCCATAAGTAATTTTAAGTGGGGGGGGCCATGGAAAAATATTAATATTTATTTATTTCAATTTACTTTGGCTTGGCTATTAGCACATAGTCTGGACCAGCTGTGCTATGAAAATGCAGGATCTGCTCTGTGACAGCAAACACACACAGCCCTTCAGTGATTATTAGGCCTATCTAGCCATGTTATGACTGAAAAGGGGTGCAACAGATCACAAAACTGTGAAACACATTGGTGCAGTCCAGCTGTGGGTTTGCTAACTTCAATCAAAACACATTGTTGTCACTGAATAATGATTATATCAATTAATACAATCATTGAGTGTTTGTTTACTTTGATAGACAGAGGGGAACAGTGGTGAGGGAAACAGTCAGATCCTTTACTTGAGTGAAATGACTAATTATACTGTAAAAACACTGTAAAAAAGTAAGAGTCCTGCATTGAAAATATTTCAAGCATGCAAGTATGATCAGGAAAATGAATTGAATGTATTAAAAGTATTCAGAAAGTGCAAACCTCTGCCAACGCATCTCAGTTTCCACATTATGTCATTGTACCTACGGTAAAAGCAATAGTTCCCTGACCCTTGACTATGAAATCCTACCCCAAGACTTAGCAATCACTTTGGTATTATTATAAGTTTGATAGTTATTCGAGAAATTCAGGATGTAGCTCAATAGCTTTTACAGGTATGTCAAATTTGACTCCAAACTGAATCAGCACAGTTTGAGCTGCATTTTGATCTTAGTTCAAGTCTGCATCGTTATTATTTATCACACAGTAGTGAATTTTCTGTCAGTCCTATAAATTAAAACAACTTGGATCATCAGATCTGGAATACTACTTGGATACAGATGAGACATTGGTGTGTAGTAGATCTTACGAGGATGTCATCATGTAATTTCTGTCCAAACATTGTAGGCATTATCCATGAAGTTAGAAGCAAAACCCTTCTAACTGTCCTTATCCCGCAATGATAAAGAATCCTTTAAAAAAATATCTGGATCCAGATGTTGATCCGGATCACCACCAAAATCTGATGGCTTGGACCACATCTCTACAAAAAATGTCATCAAAATCCGTTCAGAATGTTTTGAGTAATCTTGCTTAGCGAAAAACAAACAAACAAACAAACACCAGCAAAAACATAACCTCCTTGGCAGAGGTAATAGTTCTAATATTTTCACATCTGTGAAGCTGGAACCATGAAATGTTTTGCATGAAAAATGACAAACAATGATCAAAATGTACTTGTACATACTGATGGATAATTAAGTTGATGACACAACGTCTTATTTTTAAGCACTTTGTATCTTTAACATGCAAAAACATCTTTAAAGTAGAGACTAAAGCCCCAACTACCAACTCCGCCATGATGGTATTTGATCCCACAGCAAACCTGTCTTTCCATTGGAGACACTATGAACAGTGTAAACTGCAGTATAGAGATGTGTCACCCAAAACAGAGAGCAGTACCATAAATTCTACAGAGCACAGTGTGACTGGTGGTGTGTCACCTTTAAAGTGCATTCCCACATGGAAGTAATGACCTCCCCTTCCCCACCTCCATTTGGCGTCATTCTCTTTGAAGAAGAAGAATGTGTTTAGCTTACAGCTGCTCTAACCTATGGGGGGGGGGAGGAAAACAGAAAACAGAAGAGGGGGAACCAGAGAGATGAAAAAGAAATAAACAACCTACGCCTTTATTTCACCATTATAGAATGGTTGTGGCTTTTCAGACGATGACCAAATTAAGGAAAATATTCCACAAAGGTGCTCTCCTGTCTACTAGTTTAGACACCACAGTGATCTATATTGTTCAAAGTGTCCACATCTCTTCAAGAAATACACAGCTTTGTTGTCATTCTGCGATTTAGCTTTAATGTGTTTGGAACTGCATAACGCTGATGACCAGGAATTAACCAATAGGGGTGGGTTTTGACGAATAGGTCTAAAAAACATAGTGGATATATGTGTTTGTGTGGTGACCAAAAGACAAGACTTGTTGCCATATTCATGAATAATATCTATGTTTGTCTGAGTGCCTTAAGACAAAGGAGGGTGGTAAAATACTCAAGAAACAACTGGCGTGTGTGTGTGTGTGTGTGTGTGTGTGTGTGTGTGTGTGTGTGTGTGTGTGTGTGTGTGTGTGTGTGTGTGTGTGTGTGTGTGTGTGTGTGTGTGTGTGTGTGTGTGTGTGTGTGTGTGTGTGTGTGTGTGTGTGTGTGTGTGTGAATCCAGAAACAACTGTGCCTTGGCACCTGTCTCCCTCAATCCAGGGACAGATAAAGTTTAATCTGTATGGACAGCTTGGATGTCAACATTCAATCATTTGACAGAATCTCAGCCTCCACTCTCTGCGCACATGACGTGACACATGATGCACGCAAACACATGTATGAAATATAAGTGTGCAGTCTGACGAGAGCATGCAACACGCAATGTGCATGCATGTCGACACAGGCAGCCAAGCAGCGGTTGCTGCCTCGTGTCTGCAAGTACCTCCCCGCCACCTCCCCCAATGCTTATACCCCTAAACGCCCAAAGGAACCCAAGACCGGAGAACGGGACATGCTAGAACAGAGTCAGAGAACTGTTCTCGTCCTCAGGCTATCTCTCAGCTAATGTAGCACAGACACGCCCACCGTATGCTAACAGAAGCCTAGCACACATCAACTGTATAAACATTATATGATATGACAAACGTGTTGACATTCAGTAATCCCCGAGTGAGCAGACCAGTGCCTCCCTTTACACAGCCACCACTCCAGCAACAGGATGAGGATGAAATGTCAGATCATCTCAGTGTGGTCATAATTCATTAGCATGATTCGTTCTATAACAATTGGAGACACTTGGACACAAAGAGTTAAAAAAAAAAAAAAAAGAAAGTGAAAGGAGCAGAGCTGCAGGGACAAGTCCTGCTGTTAGCCTGATGCCCTGCCAACTATCTGACAAAGGCCTCACCTGGGCCAAGACCCAGCAAAGCGGGCCATGCCATTTACAGCATACGACACCCATTAGTTTCATCAAGCCAAACTACTAACTACAGTACAACTAATGCAAATAAATCATTAACAATCTCTCTGTTTTTCAGATCTGGTGTTTCAGTTCTCGACATTTGTGCTGAAGCTCTGCTGAAGTGAACTTACCAATAGCATTGCAGGGTAGTACAGCCCCATCATTGTCTGATCTAGAGGAGGATCTGCTGCTGACCAGCTCTCCACTTTCCCGTTCCTTGTCCTCTCCTCTTCCCTCCGTGGCTCTATTCCTCCTCCTGTTCCTCCTCTTCTCTGTCTCTGCTCTAAGACCATGAGCCGACCGATGGCTTCAGTCCACGTCTGTCTCACACATTCAAATTCTCCCTCGTTCACTCCCTCTTCCTCCTCCTTCCCTTTGCCGGCACGCAAGCCTTGTCTTCCTGTCACTCTCTGCCTCTCTTTTCCTCGTCTCCCTGGCCCCGCTGCGCTGATCCCCCTTGGGCCTTTCTGTCTCTCTCCTCCTGACAGCCTGAGTCTCTTCTCGCCTCCTTTCTCTCTCCTCTCTTCTCTTCCCTTCTCTCTGTGTCTGTCATTCACACACTCGCGTTACACGTCCTGCTGCTCCCCCTGCTTCCTCTAGTTCCCACCCTCTTTTGAAACTTTCCCTCCCTCTCAGCTTCAGTCCCTCCTATCCATCAAAGCATCCATCCTTCCATGTAGCCATCTAATCCTGTGCCTAGATGGAGTCAGAAAGCTGTTGTTGCTGTCTCCTCGAACTCCCTCAGAGAGAAACACAACAGGACGGCAGAAGACGCTGTCTTCTTCTATCCACGCACTGGCTGCATGAGGGTACAGAACACGAATGCGGCCCCCACTGCATTGCAGCTTTTTTTTGATGATTTATTTATTGCGTGGCAGCCTGTCAGCTCCAAAAAGCAGCGGTAGGTAGGCCAGTCAGTATACAGCTATGTAGCTAGTTGCGTGGGTAGGATCCTAGATCGCCATCTCTCTGCTGCAGCTGCCTTCAACACATTGATGGAAGTCTCAAAACTGAGAGAACGCCAAACCCACAGTCCAGCGTGTAAAAAGCTCAGCCTTAACAAGCATCAGTACTACGCTGCATTGCGCCTTTTTCCTCTGGCTCGGGCTCAGTTCCCTCACTTCCCACCACTGTATTGTTAGGAGGTGCTTAATTTGCTGAGATGAGAGTGCAGTTCCTTGCACTGCATTTTCATATGGGAGGGACTGAACTCTGCGGAAAAAAAGCCCTGATGCAAAGCTTTCAGACATCTGCTGAGTCTGGCTGGAACTGGGTCCAGAGGGATGGGGGGGGGGGGGGGGGGGGGGGGGGGGGCAGATGGAGGGAGGGCAAGATAAGTGATTGGAAGTGGCGGGGGGGGGGGGGGGGGGAACGGGGCAAAAAGATGGAGCTCGCCTGGAATGGGGGCTAGTAAGGACAGAGGGACAGTGGGTGCGAGAGAGAGATAACGGGATCAAGAGATAAATGGATAAAGGGCCTGGGTGAAAAAAAAGAGAGGGATGACAGGATTAGGGCTGTAAGTGAGGAGGATGAGGGGATGAATAGGGGATGATCTGAGGATTAAACACACAGACTGGACAACAGTGACGAACACACACGCAGTCACACACAAACACATGCACGAACTGTACACAAACATGGGCTGTGATCATGCTCATGCAGCTGCACACATACACGCTCAAACAAAAAAGCTATATCCATCCAACGCTAATCAGCTAATTCAAACAAACGCCTGCTCATTCAAACAACACCATCTACAGATAATCAATAGTTCAGGCTCGACTGTTCTACTGGAAGCGTACAGAACATATTTAGAAGAATTGCAGTTAGTCATGGGAGGGTTTTGCTATTATATTTTAATGCAGTTCTGCTGCTGCTTAGTCATGAAAACATGCATGAGTGTTTAGCCTTAGACTTGTGTGTTTGTGTGTGTTGTTAACCCTGATCACTTATGTGACATAAACAGTGAGAGACATGCATGTCCCCAAGGGGCAGAAAGGCTACACACACACACACACACACACACACACACACCCACACACACACACACACTCACACACACACACACACACACACACACACACACACACACACACACACACACACAGTGTGCAGCAGCAGGTACCCACAGGAGCCTGTCACCGTTTAACACAGATATTGACACAAGCAGGCCCACAGGCAGTTCAAACATGCATACATAACATCAGACAGCAGCATTACCAAGACAAATGGTCGGCAGCAATGAACAAGCCAATCCAGCTAGATTTTCGGCTTAGGTAGCTCAATTTGCATGTTAACCAGCTGCTAGCGAGCTGGAGACTCCTAACGTGTGCTCAAGGGCAGAATGCATTAACAGGGACGACTTTTAAATCATGCATTATACAAATACGACAGCGTGCGATGGTGGTGAATTTAACAGATGACAAGAGGGGTTCAGACGCAAGTGTCTTCTGCCCAGGTGTTTGTCTTACAAGCAGATGAAGCCAGGCAGGCGACGGCCAAACCTGGAATACAAATCTGCTCTGTGTGCACTGTGCAGCTGGCTATTGTATGAATTTGTGCTTCCATTTCTGTTTCACCTCTGCTCCACTTCTAAGTCCCATCGTCTCATTCCATTTTTGCCAGCTTGGTCACAAACTTTATTTCATGTTGTTAGACATCTATTCTAAACAGACGTAACTGAATACTGGACACAAGAGACGGGAAATCTACATAAAGTTAACTCCAAACCAGAGGGACAAATTCTTACATTGTCTTTCTCTTCAAATCTATGTGTTCCCAAGAAAAAAAAATGCGTGAGAGGGGATGAGGCCTATGAGAATTTCCCATGTTGTGATTTGGGGAGGGAGGCTGGGGTCGGATGGGCTCACAGACCAACACTCCCCTCCTGTGGCACTGGCAGAGAGCTGCACGTCCCAAACACGAGCTTGAGGTGCACACATGCCCGCAAACACAGACAAAGGTGCACACACACACACACACACACACAGGCTTCTCACAGGCACAGGCCTTTCTCTTGAATGGGGTTTGCACGTGTGCATGAACACGCATTCACACGCACGCATACTGAGATGATTTGAGCCGCTCAATATGCTCTGCTGCTTGGAGGTAGATAAGAAAACAGTCAGCTACCCTGCCGCTACGCTGCACACATAAGGTACTCATTACTGAGTGCAATATGCATGGAGACACTTAGAATGAGAGAGAGGCAGAAAGACCAAGATAGGCATAAGAAGAGAGAAAGTGTGAGAATATAGAGAATGGTATTGTGAAACAGAGTGAGCTCAGTTGAAAGAAGGTAATAGCATAATTTCTCTCTACTTTCTGAGGGTACAGCTTTTGAAAGAGAAGCTCAATCACTATAAGTTCACCCTTCATCAATTCTTCTAAGAGCCATCATTTATAGACTGTATAAGAGGAAAAATTTAAGAACCCCTGCAGAACTTCATAATTGTCTCCATAATGATGCTGCAGTGCAACAGAGCCTATCCTGCATATTGGACTGGATGGACAGCAACCCTAGATTCCCCCGGGCCTAGTAGAATTACGAGCTGGTTTCGAAAATGATACTGATTGTATTGTATGCAAAGAAATTTTACAAATCAGACTATCAAGAGTGTTAAAATGTTTCATCCTTGATTCAGTTTCCTCCTTTTATACCACATTAATCTTTCAACTAAAACGGGCACATCTCCAACGAGTCAATGACACTTCATTCAATTATTTCTTATTTATTTTTCCAGAGGTTTGCAATCAGCTGCCAATCACTTACCTGACTATGAGGTGGGTATCCATGGAAACCAGGGTTTAAAGGCTCATTGTTCTGTAAGAGACAACAGGAGGAAAGAGAGCAGTGTGAGCACCTAGGCTTAAAAAAAAAAAAAACTGAGTGGATTCAGCATGACAGTCTGAAACTTTAACAATGTGGGTGAAATGCACTCTCAGACACAAATCTCCTCTCGGCTTATTCTCAAACTAACCACGGAATAACTGGGATTTATTTCTGCTTTTGTCACAACCTGTTTATATATATATAATCTAAAAAGGCAACTCAGTCCAGTGCAAAGGAATCCTAAACCATTAAATAATATCCAAACATCAGCAGGATACTTTTGTTGCTTAATATCAACTCAGTGACAGAGGACACTTCCGCCATACTAGCCAATCAAAAGCCACAAGTCCGCTAGTGGCTGTGCCCCCACCCCTAATCAACCCTGTCCCAGAAACCAGTGTTGTGGTTAATTGCTCTGTAATTAATTTTAATTGGATTATTTCTGTCGCTCTTCCTCTCCTTTCTCTTGGACCATTATTTTCTCCTCTAGTGTTGTTTTGCCCTGGCACGAGCAGCCATTGTTTGCTGCAGAGGTAGGTGAGAATAGGGAGGGGGGGAGAAATGAAAAGAAAGAAAGAGATGGGGAGGCAGGCAAACAATGGGGAAAGTTAGCCAAATGATGATATTTTGACAGCAGCGAGAGAGATGACACCGGCACACACCAGCCTGCTGGCATGCCTTGCAGAGAAAACATGACCGCCTAGTGAGACTCATGCCGAGGAATGAGTAGGCGAGAAGGGGAGGGGGGAAGGGGATGACGGTCTGAGGGGGGAAGAAAAAGAAAGATATATGTGGGGGGTGGGGTAGTAGTCTTTAGAACTGCTGGTGTTTTCATATTTATCTGAAGGGTAAAATGTTTCAAATCCATGTGCCGCCCGTTAGCCTTTCATTCAGCGAACAGCTTGAGTTTGGGCCTTCCAACGCCGCAGCGATGACAAGGGCAGATTTAGCTTCAGAAGAGCGTCAGGGGAGCCAGCCCCTTGGCCCCAACCATGAGCTGCCCCCTGTGGGAATCACTTCCTGATAGCATCCATCTAGCCAATCAAGGGCAAACGCCTGAGACAGAGGGCCACAGTGACTGCAGGTTGACACACTGTTTGTCTAAACTTACTAACAGCTCTCAAAGCTGATCCTGAACTGAAGGCTTATACAGGGAGGCGAGACTAGGGCTTGGACATACTGTATGTTGGCGAAGACCAAAAACAATGATGATGATGATGATGGTGGTGTATGGGTAAATGAAGAAGAGGGAGAGGAGTCTAGACAGAGTGGGGTAGTGGGAAGAGAATGTCATTAAAAGTGGCCCTTATGTAAAGAATAGGTAAGAAGTAGAAAAAAAAAACATTTTTCTTTTGATGCCGCAGGCAGTGGACTCTGAGTGTGTTGTTTTGTGAGTGTGTGTGTGTGTCTGTTTGTGTCCAGACTCAGGGCCTGTCCTCCCTTTACACTGTCTAAAACAGTCCTTTCTTTGTCTACCCTCTCCACTTCCTGTTTCATCTGGAACCAATTTCCCCCTCGTGCCTCGTCCCCAGGGGGAACACTCTCCTTGGTGCGCCGCACTTACAGAGGAATGGACAGGCTTACATTCAGCCAAATACTGACTCTCTTAATGGATGTTGGTCCTCACCACAGCACATACAGAAATGCAGCAATAAGGGCGCTGCTCATGGCAGAATATCAAGTGTACAAAGCTTCGGGCAAGTTCAACCTGAACGAGAAACATTTTTCTGTTTTCAATAAGAAGAGATGCACGTTAAAAGTTACTGCACTGCACTGCGAATAGGACAGAGCTGACGTTCTTGTTTCCGTGCACCACACACTAGGGTTTGTTTTTAATCAGTGTTTGTGTGAAGTTCATTAAGTGGTGGTGGGCCATCAAAGCAGGAAGTGTGATAATTTAGCAGCATTACTACAAAACACATACAATTACAGGGGACGTACAGTAGAAATTTGTGTTTTTATCACATTTCCAGTCAAGTAAGGACGAAGTTACTTGAACTAAGCTACAAAAACTGGAAGGAAAAGTGGAACGCCAGCAAAGTCAAAAACAAAATTATACCCAACCATCAAATTATAAAGTCACCGTTGGTTCTACAGTGGAAAGAAGAAAGAGGAGGAGGAGTTTATGTAAAAGAACAGGAGGAGGGAGAGGGTAGAGTTAGGCAACATCTGGAATCAATCTGTCTGCAAGAGAAGAGGGAGGGAACACAGTGGACGGATGGGGGGAGGACAGAGGAGAAAGAAAGACAAGAAAAGAAAAAGAGCAGAACGACTGAAAATAAGAGCAGACAGGAGGAGGAGGAATGTGGGGAATAAGATGGCCAAAACCAAGGAAAGGGGAAAGAAATATAAAGCAGTGAAACATTTGTGAAATGGAGACAATGAGTCATAAGTGAAGAATGCCATGTGATTTATGTTTTCTTTAGGGAGGGGGAAGGGATTGGGGTTCTGAACTTGATGCCTAGTTTTCAGAGAATATTGTTTACCCACACTCACACTAAAGCACACATGCACACACACACACTCTCTTTGCCATATGGCCCTGCTTTTATTTATATTATATGCCTGCGCGTCTTGAAAAGTATGCAAACAGTACCCACACTTCAGTTTGCCATACTTAATTTCAAATGCATAAATGGAAAATGAGTAGGGCATGCTGCACCAAGCCTGTCTGGGTTGAAAGCTCAGCTTTCGTAATGCACTTTTGCAAGTTTCCATTAAGTTAATTCCATACGGTTTGTGAGAGAGGAGGAGCGTTTGAAGGCGCCGGCTGGCTGACTGTTGGGGCTTCAGACTGCACTGGCAGGGATCAGCAAAAGCACAGAAAAGAAGACACATAAACACACTTTGTCTCTATCCCTCTGTGTCCCCCCTCTTTGACTCCACGGACAGCAAAACTATAGGGTGTCTCTCTTGCTTATTTTCTCTCTCGTTAGGTTCCTATTTTAGGAGAAGGAAAGAAGTTGGGGAGTTGCTGGAGCAAAGCGGTAGGAGCAGAGGGAGAAAAAGGAGCAGCAGTGGTGAAGGAAGGCAAAATGACATGAGGTCAACAGATGGTGAGAGGGTAGGGAGATGGAGGGAGGAGGGGAGCAGGGTAATTAAGGAGCCTGCTGCAGTCATCCACTGAGCCTTAACCTAAGAGCCCAAGGAGGTGGACAGCTCCAATGTTTGGCTGCATCGTGGTCTCAATCATATCACCAAATGTAAGAAAAATCCCATCTGCAACCAACAACACACCCTGCTTTTTTTAAGAACATAAACATGATACAAATTACTGCAGAGGACTATGGCTTTGACAAAGTTATGCCTTTCACGTCAACAGAAGCTTTAAATCTACAGTACAAGGAGCCAGAATCAACACCAGTCAAATTACTTTTCACAGCCTCACAGAAGCCACAGGATCCGACACATGGAAAACCAGTCATGAAGTGATGTCTGCCTCTACAGCTCAATATAATCATCAACCTACATTTCAAGGAGGTTAATAAATCATAAGTGAGTGGGAAAGACTGGAGGAACGAGACACACTCTGCGTTTTCATCCAATTGTCAAATTTGACGCAGACTTCTGAAATGCCGTGAAATGGAAACGAGAAGAAAAAAAAATGCAAATTTCCATCAACTGTTTTGGAGCTGAAACTAGTCTATGCAAAGCATAGTTGCATCAGAAGTTGATGCAGTAAAGCCAGGCTCTGACTCAGAAAGGAGATTAAATCCTTACTCTCCCCTCTCATCAATCAGGGAAGTTTTCCTTCATTTTTTGGTAAAGGAGGGGTTTACAGATCCAGTCTTAAACCTCACGATCTGCTTACATAGTTATTGGAATCATATCACACGTTTGATATTTAGGATTTAAAATCTTCATGATAATGTTAGTACTTTCCAGGCAGGAGCACAAAAGCCAATGAGAGAGACATCCCGGAGCATGTTACAGCGCAACCAAAACAATGGAGAAAAACTCTAGCCCTTGAGGCTAACGTTTGCTAGCATACTACTTCATGAGATCACGTGAGAGAGACGCCTTGAGGCAGTGCATCAGTCTCTCTGATATCCTGCTAACAACATGCTGTAATGTGTGATGCATCATTTTCAAATCTTGTAGCATGTTTAAGATTTGGGAGAAGGGGTTTCTTTTTCACGTCTGATGAAACCTTCTTTCAAAATCAAAATCAGATTTTAAAACTCTTGCAGTCTCAGCCCGGTTTATCACATGACTGTAATAAAAACTAAGTAGAGGTTACGAATCTAAAAAAAAACCTTGTTTGCAAACCGCAAGACGCCATCAGTGGCAGTGCAGACATGTTCTTCTTCTTTTGGGTCAGACACAAAGACACAGTTGTGCGAGTTAAACGTCTCTAACATTAAACCTTACGCGAAAAAATGTTTTCATCTCCCATTAAGCAGATTAACTCTTCCGAATAGGCAAAAACTACCACCTTGTGAAGTTCTTTTTTTCCATTCTGCGGTTTCTATCAATCTTTTCTAATGCGCATAAAATACATGGAAACACGACTTCTGAGAGGATCACACAGAGCCAACATGAAATAAACAAAACCAGAAGAAACTGAGGAATTAAAAGAACAGCCTGCAGGGCACAGCATAAAAAGTGATGGATGTTATTTGTCAATGTGATATGCTCCAGAAGGCAAAGCAAAGCCAAATGATGAGGTTGAAAATGATGATGGAGAAAGACGATACGCAGGGACATGAATACAAAGACAACCACGACAAACCTGATGAATTGCTGTGCCGTTTCCTCAAATACTGAATGCTTGTGAAAGCACATTTTAGACCAGAAATGTGCCAATAGAACAAGACAGGTACAGCGACCCATTTTGCTTCTTTATTGGTCTTTGTAAGAGTAGGTTTTCTTCGATGCTTCTATGCAAAATGTGGTTCAAGGGCATTTGCCGGGGTGAATTTCTTGATGACTATATCCTCTTGTTCGACTGTGTTGCTGCTAATTACAACAGATGAACAGGACTTCATAAACATGCAGGTCCTGATGTGTGGGTCTACATGTGGAGCCCTCTACAAAGCTGCCAATGTGAAGACGATTTCTTGGAGTAAAAAAATGTAATACATTCAAACGTCGCTGTACGATGCGTTACACATCCATCATGTCGTGGCACCATCACAACAGTCAAAGGGCCGATCTCCATTTAATCCATATGTCACATGCATTCACACCACAACCACTGCACATCATAATGGGCTCAGGCTCTTTTACTAAATCACATCCATATGCAAGTGTTTTTGTTTCCCTCAGATACTTATTGTTATGCTGTTCACATTCCAGTCCTGGCCTACAGATAACACTTTTTAGAAATTCAATGCAGAGTGCATTTAAAGGTCACATTAAGCCCCCAAAAAAAGAAAAACATTACAAGTATAATTGTGAGTTGCAGAGTTCACCGCAGTGTAGCTCATTACTCATTATAAACAGCTCATTTTAATCATATGTCCTTTGTGAAATGAATATTTTTCACTGTAAGAAGACTATGTGATGTCATACTTCAAGACTAGTGATAAAAAATAGTTTCATTTATTATTTGAAAAGTTCACATTAGCTTCTAATTTTTTATTTCATTTTAAAAGTGAGAACCTGTCCGTCTTTTCATGGCCCCTTACTTTCACCAATAGGCTGCACAGGATCCTTCATTGTTTTCTGTCAGGTGTAATTATTTCAATTTGTCATGGCGAAGCCTGTAGTGCACCATGGGAATGCATAACGTTACAATGCCTTATAAATTTAACTAAAACACATGTCTATGTGAGGTATTCAGGTGGCCAATAGTACACTTATTTGATAGTCACATTAGTACTCACCATTCTTGGACCTAACATGAGACAGCTAATGGTAGTTCTTAAAGCGGACAAAGCGTCACACACAACCTACTGGATTGAATTATATTTCACTACTGAATCTCCGTTATTCGTGACAATGCTGTGGCAATGCGTCAAAGATGACCCGTGTAAGGGAAACACTGAATTGACATTTCACTCGGCGTGTGGCTGGAGATGGGAGTACAAATGACATTTTGGGGGCAGCCTAGGGCAGGAGGCTTGTAGTGTGGGGGAGTGGTGACATGATGACCATAAAGGGAGAGTTAACATGCGAGTGTCATGTTAAGTCGCTGACACTGGTGTGTCTTACGACAGCAAAGAGAGGGAAAAAACAGAGAGGGAGCTCTATTTATTTTTCCTTTTTTTATGAATGGCGCCTCTCCTTCAGTCTATCTGATTATTCCTTTGTGCTTTTGCAATCAGCTGCTGCTTTTGTGCCAATAATGTACAGTACACTGAATAGGACACATGGGTACACAGAGATACAGAAGGGAAATATGATTGAGCAACTTCGCCTGGGGAATTTTTAGCTTATCATTGCCAGTTCAAAAGTCAAGGGTGACTCCACTGCTGTGCTGCAGCTCAAAGTTTAACAGCAATCAATAAACAGCAGGAGAGAGCATGACGTGAGAGTTTCTGGGCTTGTGTGCGACCCTCTGTAACAAATATTAACACTCGTCTGTACAGGAGGACCCACATCCTCTACATCTCTGATCCTCCTCTGGGGATATTTCTTCTTGTCGGTGAATACCCCAGGAGGGTAACTTCTGAAGGACACTTACTCTCATAAGCCACAGTTACATATAGACACTGTGGGTAAATGCAGATTACCAGTGTGACTATTCATTCACTGGGATTATCTATCAGTATGAGTAAAGACAGCAACATTTAATCTTACAGGCAATAATAAGGGACACCAGCAATATTTATTCCATTTTAAGTCACCTAAATAGTAATTTTGTCAGTCTATAAAATGTCCAAAATAAGGACAAATTCTATCAAAAACACCAAACTGGAGTCTTACGTTGTAGTTTGTCATTGACTGTCAAATATATGAAACAAATAAAGGCAATTTCTTTGCATTTATGAAGCATTATCCATCAAATGTTTGATATATGTGCTTAATAGATGTTTTTAATTAATCTATGATAAGAAGACTTTATTGTAGAAGAAAGAAATACTGCATGATCTTAGATTTAAGACATTTTAAAATCGAAGAGGTATCCCAGAGAATGAGATTTTACACACTTAAGAGCAAAACCTATTTTAGATTTTGCATGCAATTTACAGCAACATGGAAGAATCCAAGCAGATCTCAAGAGAATTCTTTAAGGAACAATTTTGAGGCGAATGGTTGGGAACTCTTGTCATTAGCCACCGACACGACTTTCTCATTGGCCTCCTGGGAAGACTAAAAAGTTTATGCAAGCACACTTGTACAGAAACAAGTAACATTAAATGGAATGATTACTGTTTTTGGTGAATACTGTAATATTCTATCTCAGTGGTCTATCCATTCATATCAACCCACCCCTTGTCTGACCCCCCTCCCATTGCTCAAGCCCGTAAAAGCGATCAGTCTGGTTTATGCCCTCTCCTAAATGAGCTTTGATCTCGTTAGCGTGACACAAAGCCTCTTTACTGCCAATGATAGGACAAATCTGCTCTGCGAAACAGAGAGAGGCAGACTGATAGAGAGTTAGAAACTGTCCTGCCATTGGATCTGAGTGGACAACATTGCTGTCGCATCCATGCTACCAACAGAGAGAGTGGGAGAAAAATATAAAAAGAAGGAAGAGGGAGGACAGATAAGGGAGATGAGGAGGGGGGAAAAACTCGTGAGAAGAAATCGAGAAACGGGACAGATGCAGAGCTGGAGAAAAAACATTTATTGATGTTACTGTATAGATTTGAGTAAATGGAGATCGGCCGAGGAAGGGACAGATAACCACAGACGACAGGGGGTGGGGGGGGGGTGGTATGGCAGAGAGAGGAGGGGGAGGGGTTGGTGTGGTTCATCTCATGACACACTCAGAGCCTGTGAACCAGGAGTCAATTAGCAATCTGGAAATATGCTTAGGGGGAGACAGGAGGGGGAGAAAACAGAGGACAGCTAGAGGGGAGCAGGGGAAACAGGGGCGTGTGCGTGATTGGGGGGGGGGGGGGGGGGGTTCTTTAGTTTGCATGAAGCAGAGCGGGGGAGGAGAGCATGAGCAACAAAAGGTAGAGGAGGGTGCTCTCTCATTTATTACAGTCCTGATTTACAGTCAGCCTGGAAGGTCAGCAATCCTCTACCTCATGCTCTCAATATGAGTACTATGGAAATTGTAGTGCTTTTACTAATAGGAGCATCCACTGAACTCATCCGCCCCATCCGGAGCACACACTCAGCTACAGTGAACCACCGCCATTCAACCACAACGACTGACTTTCCCACGTTAGTGACTTTTTTATTTATTTTTTTATTTACCCTTTTTATAAAGTGTCATTCAACCCTTCATCTTCATTCAGAGCCTAACCTCCAGTCTCTCCTCTAACTGATAATGCCATTCCTGCAATCCATCACTTTCCTCTCTGGCTCTCATCCGTTATCATGAGCCATGAGATGGATGCAAACTAATGGCTCTGATTTCCTTCCTGTTCTCTCTCCTTGCCTCCATCCTTTATGTCTCCTTACATCTATCCATCCAGGCTACATAGTGTCCTTTCTCTCCTGCAACTATCAGTCCATTCAGACCCCACTCTTTCTTTCTCTTTGTCCCCTGCCTCCTTCGATACACCCATATCTCTCTTCCCTTGTGCATCTCTCTATCTCACCTTCCCTCTCTGTTTGCACTCCACTCTCTCCCATTTCCACCATGGCCCTTCCCCAGTCCCCAGCGATCAATACAACTGATGGGCAGGGAGAATCCTCCCCATGCCACGGTGCTCATTGTCACATCATCTTTGCCGGCAGGCTATAACCTTTCCAAATCATCAGCATCCATCCTTTGCAGAGCATCACAGCATTGCCATTGCAGTAGGTCGGCTACACAGCCAATTTAAGTATTTTATCAATTCCCAATTACCTGCAGATGACCTGACACCACGTCCGCCAGCCGTTAAGACTGCCATTGGTGCCATTTTCCTGGACTGAAACACCAGACATCAGCTACATTTCTCCATTTCACTGTTGTATTATGAACATTTCAAAGCATATGCGTGTAGATGTAAAAATGGCATGTGGTGCATGTGTTCACGAGGGAGGGAATAGTTTACTGTCATAAATACAGATCAGTTTTTCAAAGGCAGGAATTGCTGCTGATGCCTTGCTGTCTCAGCAGTCGAGTCATGAAAGCAAGGAAGAGTGGTGTTAAGGAGGTCCCTTGAGCCCCCTCACTCCCTCAACCGGCACCAAAAGACTCCGCTCTTTGTCTTTAGTTGTGGTGACCCCTCCCCCAATCCCTGTCTGTCTCTCTTTTAACACCTAGAGACAATCAGGAGGGGGGACACTGAGCGATTAATGACACATGTGGTGTATAGCAGCACTGATTTCATCCATGACTAATTTTATTTATATATATATATATATATATATATATATATATATATATATATATATATATAAAGTACGCCTCATTGGTTTACCCTCCATGAGACAGACAAGATGAATGGGTCTGATCTTTGCTGTGCTGCTGGCTGTCATAGCAATGGTGCCTGTATCATGTTACCTTTGTCTGGCTTGCTCATGCTTCCACTCACTAAAAAGCTCCAGAGACACAGCTACAGTATTTCAGCAAGCCACACTATGAACTCTTCATAAACATCTAGTTTCGTTTCGTTTTAATTAAAGGATGTTGTGTATTCTGCACTGATGAGATGTTGATGAGAGAAAGTGGCCTATCAAAACACAACCATCATCCCCCTCGTGATGCTTAGGAACAAAAGGTTTTATTGCATAAGAAAGGGGAGGGTAGACGGTACTTTGTTTAAATGCTGCACACATTAAGCTGAGATGGAAACAAATCGATACACATGTGACACGTTGTTAGTGTGTGTTAATATTCCTACCTGTCCAATGTCACCAACAACACTCCCAGTCCCGTCTATCCTTGGTCTTTTGCACTCCGCCCCGGCTAAGTCAGGCAAGGCAGCGGCTGTCTGAGCGTCGGGCTCAGGGTCTCCTCGCTTCATCGCCCGGACAGCTGCTGGACCTCCGGTTGCGTTTGCGAGGGATCCGCCTGCTGTATCAATGTCTCTTTCCCGGTCCATTATTCCCCGACTAACGGGTAGCATTATAGATGCAACGTCGGTCGACATTAACATTGGACGGCAGACAGTGACCAGTCAAAAGTCTGTTTTACCTTCTCCTTCTGATTTGTCCACAGCTCGATGTTCACAATGGATTTGGCTTTACTCCAAAAGCGTAAACGGATAATGTTAACAATAAAGACAGCTTTTAGAGCTGTTTATTGTCTCTAACTTGTTAGCTATTCAAGGTTGAACATCATGACCATACCGGGATTCTGGTCCAAACACATTCAGTAGTTTTCCCAAACAATAAAACGACGCCAAACAGTGACCTATTTTAATTAAGATCACACGTCCGACTCTTGGATCCCTGACAAGCTAATTAGCTAGCTATCATTTGCTAGCTTGCTAGCATTACATTCCGCTAGCTCTCTTTATAAATGTGGCTCGGAGAGCACACTCCCGCTGCCAATAATAGAAAATGTGGGAAATTAGCTGCGTAATACCTCTCCTTTTCCGGTGCCAGACAGTTCTCTCTCTTCTCTCCGTTAAATATATTTTTGTCTTATACCCCTCTGTTGTTCCTACCAGCGGTCCCCCTGGTTTCAGCCCCCTCTTATCACACCGTCCTTTCCCTCGTCGTGGTCGGCTATGGATGTGTCTTGGCGTGCGGACTTGTCTGCCGACGAACACGATTTCCTCTGGTCTGTGTCCCAGTTGTTGTAACTCGTAGTGTGGAGGGAGACAGAGTGCGCTGGTCCGTGGTCAGATTTGTCTGCGAAGACCGTGCTCAGAGTGAGAGGACAGTGAGGTGAGGTTAGCTGATCTGAGGTCTGCTCTTCCTCTGTGTCCTCCTCCTCTTTTTCCCCCAACTCCCCACCGCCACAACCAAACTCCCATTCCTCCTTGATCCTCACTTACATCACTATTAAACCAAACAAAAATTTTAAAAAGCTGGCATTTTGCTGCTCGTGACCCAGTTACACCATTTGCTACTAAATCAACAAACGCTAAACGCCTCAGAAAAATTAAAGACAATGGATGAATACTTGAGCACGTCAGAAACAATGTTCACAATCAAGACAGACAAAAGGCAAATATAACGTATGATAATATTAAGGCTACATTTTACTACTGGACGGTGATAGAATATTTCATTTGGATGTATGTATGTTACAAACATAACGAAAAATATATATAAATGTAGGCTATTGTTTACACAAGTTTATCACAAGCGTCTCTTTACATTCACAAACGACAATGGATTCCCAGATTTGGAAATTACGTAATCTGCATAAGAGTGAAAATTCTTCAATTGTTCAAGATTTCCCTATACATTTTGACGTCATAATTCAGTCATATTTACAGCTTTTAAGTGTATTTTTGGAGCACGGCTAAATGAATCCCAGGAACAAATGTTTAACGGAAATAACATTTCAAATAAATTAAAATATTTGCTCTTGTTGTCTCTAAATTGGGTTATTTTAAAGGAACAGCATACTGTAGGTGTACGGTACACTACAGTCCCGTTTTTAATGTTTTTGCGCCCCCTGGTGGGTCTCAAATGACAGAGCGTCTCAAGGGAATTGCAACTTCATTTTGAGAGAAGAAAACACTCTTTGGAAATTATTGTCCTAATCAGATAAGGCCGATGTTGTTTAGAAAGCTTTATAGTGGCAAATCTGCAATTACTAAGGGGGTGGGAGGATTCATTGAATTGAACAGCTTTCTCATTGCATTCTACAACTCTTCTACCTCTTCCCTGAGCTGTTTATTCTCCAGCATTCTCCTTTTTGTCTTCGAGTCTTTGCACTAGTCTATAAGGAGCAGACGGGCATATCACCACCTCCGTGTTAGTCAGTCTGTGTGAGGGGTTGTTTTCATACTGGACTGTTTTCTGTCCAGCGTCTACTGATTGTATGTTCCATCTCTACTTACTTTATCTGCTGTTTCACTCTGTCTTGCAATTTAAGAAGGGAAAGAGCACCAAGGTGAGGGCTGACACTCTGAATTAGGGATCTTCTGTGCTGTTATTGGCATAAGGTGGGATGTCCAGTTGGTCTGTGGTCGTGTGGCTGCTCTAATTCAGCAGAAGTCCTCCTCAGTGAAACTTAAGTTGTCCTGGATCATCACTTTACCTTCCTTATAGAGATATACAGTGGTTTGGTCATCGTCTTGGTTTAGGTAAGGCATTATATTCATTTTTCATTCATTTTCTGTAACCGCTTATCCTGTGTAGGGTCGCGGAGGGGCTGGAGCCTATCCCAGCTGACTTTGGGCGGAGTACACCCTGGACAAGGCGCCAGTTCATCACAGGGCCACATAGAAAGACAAACAACCATTCTCACTCACATTCACACCTACGGTCAATTTAGAGTCACCAATCCACCTACAGTGTATTGCATTTTTTTTTTTTTTGGTGGTGGGAGGAACCCGGAGAACCCGAGGGGACACGGAGAGAACATGCAAACTCCATACAGAAAAGTCCCAGCATTATATTAAGGTCCTAAAAGTTCATGGATAATAGGGTCCTTGTAAATCCTTGTAAGATGCTAACTAACTCTATCATGTGTTAGTAAGACTATATACATTTTAATAACATCATAAACATATTTATTACATTATAAGACATTTATATACTCTTATGTGTGACATAAATTTCATTATCTGAGGTTGTAGGCTCTGTGCGGACATCAGCGTACCTGCAAATATGACTGTTCTCCATGAGTTCTTCTGTATTTGTATCTGGCTGGGTCATTTGTGATTTTTGCTGGAAACAGTGTTTTGATGGCTTCTGTGTCGAGCCTGGCCTGTGATACGGGTTCAGGTTCATGTGCCCCTTCTCTTCACACCTCAGGGTTACTTTAAGTTGCAGCCAAGTCTAGCATCCTAGAAAGCTGGGTATCCAAATCCTAGTTGTCAAGGTTCCAAAAATGTTGATATTGGAGTATAACTTTGATATTGATCACTTTGTCCACTGTTTTGGATTACATGGTACCCCAGACTAGCAGTAACCTATGACTCAGGTTAGTGTTAATCCCAGGTGTCAATTCAGCCTCATCAGTGGAGAAACAATGCTTGGCTCAGATTATCCTTTAATGTAATTAGCTCCTGATCTGGGATGTGTGGTGGAAACCCTCTTTAGAGCCATCTAAAAATCTCCTTTTTATTCCACTTGTAAATGTAAAATGTTTTATGTAAATAATTTGACTTATTTATTTATTACTTTTTAATCATGTTTTTTTATGTAGGTTTCTGGTTTGTTTTACTTGGTGTCTAGGATATTTTTCTGTCAAATTTCAATGCTAAAATAATAGTGATTTTGTGGTGGCTGCTCTCCGTTTTGTTACTGTGGTTAACTGGAAATAAATGCACAGTTGCTTTCAAACTGACTGTCATTTTTGGTCTGGCTGAAAATTTCATTTTTATCTCCTCTTATGTGTATTCTTAGGATGTGATGTCATGTATCTGATCCAAGTTCTTTGGTTCCTTTTAGTTTGAAAGGTTTATGTCTTTATATTTTGCCTCTATTTCCTGTTTTATTTTGAAATGTCTATTTCCATGCCATGTGTTTTTGCTTTGCATTTCCTGTGTTTTTCTTGTGATCTGCTTTATCCTTATGTTTTTTTCTGTCTGTCTTAAGTCTTCTATGTTTTTAGTTCCAGTTTGCTCTCTTTCCCTCTGTGTTTGTTTGCTCTGTCTTGTTAGTTTTTTGTTCTTTGTATCTTCCTTGTTTCTTCCCCTTTAATTTATTTTCCCTCCAGTGTGTGATTGTCTGATTGTCTCCACCTGTTGCTGATTGTCTCCTCCTCGCTGCATCACGTGTTTGTCATTGCCTCTTTAGCCTGTGTGATTTCCTCTGAGTTGTCAATGTCTGATCTCATGTTTCCTGTGTATTTCCAATGTTTTTCCCCGTGCTCCTCAGTAAGTTTTCTGTTACTTGGATTTTTGCCTGTTTATTGGACTGGTTTGGTTACTCTTGGATTTTTTTTGTGTGGTGTACTATCTTACCTTACTTGTTAAATCCCTGAACTACACTCTGCCCCCTGTGTTTTCTGCATTTGGGTCCAGCACTTTGTGAATCCTGACATGTGAGGCATCAAGCACTTGGTAAACACTTCATAAACAAATAACAGAAGCCAAACAACAGGGTCATGACCTTTATGTTACATCCCTTTTAGCATAGGTGGATCCACAATTTCCCTCAAAAATCAAAATAATGTTAAAGTTAACATCCGTTGACATTCTGTAAACCTTCGTTAATGCTCCAGAGTTCCTTCAGTATATTTATACATCTCTAAGAATGCGTGCTCTTAGGAAGAGATACGGTTCTAAGGTTTCATCTGGTGTTGTGTGCGAGTGTGAGAAGTTCTCTGCCATTATAAGTCAACACAAGCTGAATACTGTTTCATCACAAGGATAAGGTCCTCTCTGTTGGCATTCATGTTCACAAGCATTCACTGCTTCCTGAGAGACCTCTTTCAGGTGATCTTGTCCTCCAAATAGACGAGGAATAGCGTACATGAGAATTGGACATCCACTTGGAGCTACTGCATTCCTACTACGGCGGATGATATGGGTATTCCACAAATGTGAAACTTGCTGCAGCTCTTCCTGTAGAAGAAAAATACCAGTGAGAAAAAAACTGAAATCTCCAGTGAAGATAGGCAAACAACTCTTTTGAAACCATGGATAGTTCATCTATTATGAGAATTTCCACATTGGATAGTGTTGCTCTCATTTCATCCAATGTATTTCCAAGTCCTTGATATGGTGGTTTCATATTTCTTGGCAGTTTAAGGATGGAATGCAAGGTCTATGCAGAGATTTTAAAAGCTGCAGTGCCAGTAAATGCAGTCAGCAGTAAGGTTGGCATGGACATGTCGGCTTGGTCTCGGAACCTGGGGAGTTGGTGGCCTGTTGAATCTTGGTGAATCTTGGTGGCCTCCTCATGAATGCACTTGATAACATGGGATTTTCCACAGCCAGCTCCCCCAGAGACAAAGTAGAAGAACTGTTCAGGATTGTGGCCCCAAAGACGCTTGACGCTCCATTCACGCACAGTGTAGAATATGGATGCCTGTGTTTCATTGAGACTTTGGTACAACTTTCTCACAAAGTCTAGGCTCAACTTTGGCACCTCTATTGCTGGTTAGGGTTCAGGTTAGGGTTAGGAGGGTTAGGTTGGGGGAATGATTGTCCTCTCGGCCAAACAAATAGCACAGGCACACAAAACTTCCAACATCCCTTTTCATTATTCCAAAAAAAGAGCAGTAGTGATTGAAATGTCATGGTCCAGAAAAGCATCGATGGTAGACTGGACCAGTTCAACTTGACTATCCACAACACATGGTCTCCAGTCCAGAGTCCGCACAAAGTCATAAACATTGCAGATTCATAGGGTTTACTCAAACTCATTTAATCCGTTGGGATTGGTTCAGCCAGCTTGCTGCTTGGTGGACTATTGTTATGGTGAGGTAAAGGGTCACATGCTGAGCTAGTATTACACAATGGACACATTTCAGTTGGCAGTTTGTTATCTTAGTGTGTCATAATCAGGTTTATCTGATTGTGAGATATAAAGAATGTTTTTCTTATGTACTGTTGTATTGTTATTTATGTCTCTTCTTGCAGCCAAAGACAAATTTCTGCCTTTTGTTCATAAAAAGTAGACAAAGTATTTTCTATTCTATTCTATTCTATTCTATTCTGTCTGTCTGTTCTCTTCATATTTACCCAGTCAGTCTGAAGTGAGATGTGAGATGTGTTTGGTTGATTAACAAACTCGTTTTCTGCCTTTGCTATACAGAGATCTTCAGAACATTTGTATAATGATCTTCACTCATTAATTACCACCTAACTTAACAGTAAGCCAGCAAGGCTTTCGAATGTGAGCCTACTGACACCTTTGGTTGTCTCTGTCACTTTGTTATAGCAGTCTCTCCAGTGTTGCCCATTGTGGCTGCTAGTTCTGGGATGTTCTAGGTTTGCTGGTATATTAGCAGTTAGCTTGCCAGCTACTGAAATTTGCCAAATATATAGCTCTGCAAATTGACGTCGCTTAGCTTCCAGCACCATTCATTTTGCAAATACAAGTAAATGGACTGTTCACTACTCTAATAACTTACATATAATGAGTAAAAAAAGAAATACATATAATATAACATCTAATTTACATATTTGGATTTCAAATCAAACAATGTGTCGTACTGCAGTTTGTAAATGATTCTACTTGGATGTTGTACTGAGGGCACTGTTGTCATAAATAAAATACCAAGCACACAGAGGTAGAATGTGACACAGCTGGCAGAATTTATTTAAAATATTTTGTTGTCACACCTAGGGCAGTTTAGAGACATCAAAATCTAAGATAAGGGACTGTCAGTTATTTATGAAAGAGGAGGGAGTGGTGCAAAACGGGGATTTTTTTTAACCACAAGCAACGTTTTCTGTTCTGGGGAGGCACATAAAACATAAAATGGTTGTATTCTGTATCTATTTTAACATGTTTTTGTTTTGGACTATCTAAACTGGTAGCTCCAACCACAGAGATTGTATAGAGACTCCTTCCAACATTTATAATTGACATGACATGACCGACTATGACCGTACATCCTGGACTCCCTCTGCTTCAGCCCAGAATGTTTTGAGCCTTGCTCTGCCAAACGTACAGTGCCAGTGTTATAGGGAGGAGGAATTTGGAGTCGCTCATGATGATGAATATAGAACAGGCCAGGGATATAGCTAGTATGAGATCTGTATGTTATTTTTATCTTCTGTGTTTTTCTCTACCTTTCAGCACAGACACAGCCCTGAAATATATTTCTGTCTGGATGTTACAATAATATAATTCCTGTCACTGAATTTATCCAGGATTTCACAGAAACAGCAGTGCTGATGTTGTGTTTGTTGTCCACGGGTGGCTTTGTGTCATTCTTCACTTAGAGTGTATTAAACACCTACAGGATCACACAGCAGCTGAAACCATAAGTCTGTTTGTTTATAACTTAGGCATTAGTATAGCAGCCATAGCTTTGGTCAGGATCTGACGCTAATTAAAGTTCAGTGATCAGCTCTTACACACAGATTCCTGGTTTGGTATTGTTTGTGATAAAGCAGCTCTAATGGTTGAACTTAGGTTCCATCAGAGATACCAGGACATTTTTATTCCCCTGCCAAAGGCACATAGGTTTACCCTTATCCATCCATATGTGCATATGTAACAAGTTTGATAAGGGGGTATGGACCATCTACACCTCTTCAAACACTGCTGGGTACAGTTCAAATGTCACACATGTTTTATAGGGGCCCTGAAGGTGTGCATTTTACATTTGGTTTCTTCAATTTGATTATTTTTGCATTTGTTATTTGTTATTCTGCTATTATAGAGGTTATGGTCTATTCACATCAGCACAAATTTAGTTTATTCAGTAGACATCTGTGTCTGTTGACACAAATTTTCCATGATGATATGATTTGTAACAAAGCTTTTGTTGACGAAATTAGCATTTTGTTTTGGTGATAGCTCTCACTTGTGCTGTTTGCGTGTTGCTTAGGCTCTAATAGCATTTTCCATAAATAGATAAAAACATGGTTATTTAGTACGGAGGGAGGTTCATGATGAAAAAATAATGAAAGTCTCTCCACAGCCACCCCCTCCTCAATGACTGCAACTCTATACTGTAGAATGTTAATAGCCCACAGTGCTCAGAGTTCACTTTTTGTACATGTATTAAATATTCATGGATGTATCATGTAAGTAAACATTCAAAAGGTGTGTAATAAAATAAATAACAGCCGTTTCGTGTCAGAAGACAGAAAAGACATCATGCAGACTTGAGCAGCAGAGTCACCAGAGGTTTTAACATCCAGTATCTGTAGATAGTGATAATAGTGATTCACAAGACTTAATACCGCATGTGTGATCCTCCAAATCATGTTGATGCCTAAACCAAACCTCAATAAAATAAAATAGATATTCCTCAATATTCTTTTGTTTTTGAAGAGCTTTAATGAAGAACGTCAGACCTAAATACATCCACTGTAGTCTAACAAAGTGGTGAGATTGGGAAGTCAAAGCTGGAAGAAGAGTCCATGCCACCAGTGTCTAAACCATCAGCCGTCACAATGCAGTCGATACTGTTGATAAGAGGAAACGCAGATGTGAGTTTACTGTATAGTCCAGTCACAGAAATTAAACTACATAAAAGAAAAGCTGTAGTCAGAGGTGGAAAGAGTATCCAGATCCTGGATACTTAAGCTTAAGTACCAATACTATATTGTAAGAGTAATCTATTACAAGTAAACTTTGTAAACTAAAACTTAACTTTGTAAAAACGTACAGAATTATTACCAGCAAAGTGTTCATTGTGTGCTCGGTGACTCAGGTCATTAATTAAAGTCAACGAATCATTACATCAATTGAATATTAAAAGTCTGCCCTTGAATTATAGAAATAAACTGTGCAGAACTTTATATGAGAGTTTTGTATAATTGTGAAAGGTATAGGATTCATACATTTTCTCAAAGGCAGGAGAGCTTGTAAGCCAGATGAGAAATGCAATGAAAGCAAAAAATTATAATATGTTATTGTTTCTGAACAAAAACCTCTAACTTAGTGACAGCTTAAAGGGGGCTATGCTTAGCTTTCTATTATAAAAAGGCGACCGATTCTTTTTCCTTTCGTTGACACAATTTAGTTGTGATGTTGTTTTGGAGGTTCACAATGCATGTTTCAGTGAATACTCCAATGGTGCCTTAAAGAAGGATGACAGATTTAAGCAACAATCCCGTTTTCACTTTTTATTTTTTCTATGATATTTTTTTCCAATTGGTATTTATTTTTAAAGTTGCTGTTGTCCAAAAATGCACGCTTTCACACTGTTTATTCGATACATTACCTTTTTTCATGTATGCATGCATGTTTTACTTTATAATAAGAAAGTAAATATTTTTGTTATGTGCCTCTCAAAAAAGGCCTGTGTGCCTGTTTGAGAAATAAAGTATCGGTATCGTGATCGATATCGGCAATACTGGCCTTGGATTACTTATTATATTGGTATTGGATCGAAACCAAATTTTGTGGTATTGCCCACCCCTACTGTCAACCCCTGTCTCTCGGCTACCTGCCACACTGTCACCCACTGAAGCTGCAATGTCGGATGGCCGTGAGGTCACATCACTCCTCACAGCTGCCTGTTTCACTGACAGAGGTTATGAGACTCTGCAGAAGCCATAACTCTTATTACAGCCACAGACCTCACAGGTCATGAAAGATATCAGTTGTGAAAATGCGTGTCTGATGGTACATCTGTATTCCAGTGGCACACAGTGTCTGTTGTCTGAAACATTGCCCACTTTCACTCTCTGTTACTCTTAACTGTGAACACCTGCTCTGCACACATCTGTGCTTGAGATGTTTCACACAATCAGTCGGTGTGTATTTCTGCACACCACTACTCTGCACTCAATGAAAGAACAAGTTGAGTTTTCACACAGGACAGTTTAAAGCCTGCAGATTTATAAAGAAGTTTGAGAGATTTCACTCTGCTCCCAAAAACATTTAGTTTACAGCTGCAAGTAGTCAACAGAAAATTATAAGGTATTTCGTTTTCTTCAAGCAAAAAAGTCAAACATCTGATTTCAGCTTTTCAAACTTGATAAGGAATAAGGAATTCAAGGATACAGCTTTGAACTATGAGAAACTGTCTCTGTAATTTTCCACTACAATCTCCATTTTTTTTCCTTCATAAATTTCTCTTGCTTTACACATTTATTCTATTCGTTCTACCTTATCATGCATTCTTTTGATATTCTTTTTCTGTGCTAGCAAATTAGCATAATAATGTTAAATAAGTGCACTGTTTGGCCCTAGATGTGTCTATTAAAAACAAATATGAACCTATTTTTGAGTTTTGTTTTCATCCGCAGTGAAGAATTAATCGTTTTTACTTTCGTTTCTATAAGTTGCTTTCTGCCTCTGTTGTTCTCGTGGACCCGCCCTCCATTCGCGCGTTAGCTCTTCTGATCATAGGTTTTGACTCGTGTCAGTCACACCTCTCAGCCAATGACAGGATGAGATAGGTCGCAGAGGCGGGACATGACACATAAAGCGGTTCGTCTAAAAGGAATTTGTCCACCTAGAGAGTGGGTTATTTGGCTTCAGTAGAGCACCGGTGAGCTCTCAACATACACAGGTATTTATTGCGTTTAGAGGTATTTTTGAAGCATAGCTGCCACATTTCTCATACTATGTATACTATGTATGATGTCTTTAAAATTAAAGGCACTGTTAAAACGTGTCACTTCGCTTAATACGCAATTTACGTGTAAAACATAGCGCTAAAAGATTATCCACGTTTTCACATGTGTATTCAAACATACAGCCGCGTAGCAGACCTACAGTAGTGACGAAATAACTATTCTATACTCGTTACAGACTTCTCAAGCGAAAGGTACACAAACCACTGCAAAACATGGCACTTGATGGATGTGGTGCCGTCTGCAAATGTATCCTCATGTTCCTCAACGTGATCTTTGCGGTAAGTCAGTTTTTGTGTTAGTCAAATGTAAAGTTGTGACAGTGTCGTTCACTGTGGGTCGTTTGTGTGCGTCGGTTTCGTTTCCTCTGAAAACGAGCGCTGGTTACAGTACCTGTAGGTTTCATTTCTCAGACTTCACAACTCACTGGTTGATGACACAATCCACATTATTGTCTCATCAGAAACAACAAGATGAAAGAAAACTAAATATCCTGTTTTATTATGTTATTTTTTTTACCCTATTTTGTCATGCATTTTGGTTGTTTTTTGTGGTTTTCGTGCGCTGTGTTGTCAACTCTTTTTAATTACCTAGCTGTTACAAAGTTGGTCTAATTCTGCACTTTGCTCCCCCCAAGGACATTTTTGTGTGACATGTCTTTTTTTTTCTCCAGAATCTGATTTATATTCGCTTTAATATTTGGTGCATAACTAAAATAAAACATGATGAAAAGAACTAAAATAAGATGAAAAGAACTGTCAAGGTTGAGAGGAAAATAAAAAGACAGCACTCAGAAAGCACAAACCTCTGTTGACGCGGCCCCTATCCCTCAACGGTAGAGTCCTTTAAAAAAGGAATGTCCGGATCCAGATGATGATCCAGATCTCCACCAAAATGTATTGGATTGTTCCTTGGGCCGTACCCTAGGTTTTGTGTAGCAATGTGTAAAATTTAAATTCATGTGCCGCCTGTGAATTAAACAATAATGTTAAAGTTGCCATGTAAATCTCATCAGGTTTGTGGATGTGACCTGGTGTGTAACTAGGACTGTCGGTGTGTTGCCCATTCAGACTGTGGCTTTGTGTTATTTCTGTGTTTTGGCAGGTGCTGGGGCTTGCCTCTTTGGGTCTTGGCCTTTGGCTGAGGGTCAGCCCTAACACCAGTCCCTTATTTGAAATCAGTGCCCTCGACTCAAGTGCATTTGTTACAGGTCAGTGCATATGTTATGCCAATTTGTGTGATTTCTCCAAAAAATGCAGACACTCTGCCTCTCCTACATATTAAATAACAGCTCTGTCTATCTTTTTTTTTTTGTTATCAGCCGTGACAGTACTGATAGCGATCGGTTTAGTGCTGTTGATTTTGGTGTCATTTGGAGACGTCGGTGTCTGTAAGGAGAGAAGATGGGCCTTGGAAGTGGTGAGACCAATTTTTCTTCACTCGGTGACTTCCTTGTAAAGTGGGGCCACAGCCAAATACGTTTTCCTGTTGTTCGAGTACAATAGCCTGCCTTACAACTATATTAAGACTGTGGTGTAAGTGGAAGCATGCAAAATGAATTGATTATCTGAAATATCTTTGACAGTCAATCATTTATTAGCAAACCTGCAAGGCTATAAGGCTATATGGAAAGTAACCAAGTCGATTGATTTATAAAAACTATTTAGAAACGGTTTCCAGGTGCTTTAAAGATTCAGATTTATACAGAATATTAATATCTTGCAAAATATTATTATAGATTGAGCTTATACAGCAGCATTATAAAATTCCATTACATCATTTTTACTTGGTTTTACTTGGAACACTGTGGTATCACTACTTTATCGACGTACCTCTTGTGGAGCTTTACCACACACAGGTTAGTTTGACTTGGTGCGTCAGCCCAGCGTGGCAGGGATTTGCATCTCCATTGCATCAGCGCAACCCACTTGAATGTGTCTCTAACTGATGACATGCTTGTCTTGTGTCAATACTGTTAAAAAGCAGCCTGCTGATTTAGACTGACTAGATAAAGAGCGGCGGTCAAACAGTAGATAAAACACATTTGATTCCTCCTGTTACTTTTGCTGTGAGTGTTTTTCCATCACAGCAGGTAAAAAGTATTACCTGTTTTCTAAGTTCTATGTGTCCAGTGATCTACTGCTCTATAAATTCTTTATAAAGAGGTGAACACATTGCTGTTCTGTTTAAATACTGTATATGGTATTAGACATTTCTGTGAAGAATAGCGTTCATCCTTGTGAAAACATTAAGAATGCGTTTACATAACCTTGTTTTTTTATGTATATGCATAGTAGTGGGAGAAAAACAAATGCTATGTTGTTAGTTTACTTGTTACGGTTTATCATTTTTTTCCATGTTTGTTCAGGGTGTAATAATGATTATTTCTTCTGATCATTTCAGTACTCTGCTTTTCTGGCCATTCTGGCTATAGCTGTTGTCGTTGTTGGAGTGCTCGCTTATTCCAAAAAGGACCAGGTGAGAGGGAAAAGGAGGAGTTGATGCAAAAATAAGAGTTACAAGTAGAATAAATGAATAAGTACCTGATATTTATGACCATGATGCTGTGATCTCATTGTGATTAAGGTTTCGCTGAGAATTGTGGAGCTATACTCTAGCTTGTATGTTCTGTATATGAATGGTGGGGACCCCGTCATTGGTGTCACTCTCACATTCATCCACAAAATGGTAAGCACAAACAATAAAAAGTCAAACATGTCATTTGTGTTCTCATGATTTTAACTTGATGCTTTTACAACTTGTTAAATAATAAGCAATAATTTGTGTCAAAGATATAAAAGATCCATCATTTTGTGAAATAATTGAAGAAAATATTAAAATTCAACTCATCACTCTGAAATGCCATTTTGTTATTCATTTTCATAATAACCGCATTTATTGGAAGCATTCATGAATTATAGACAGTTATAATTCAAAAGCCTTTTCTCTGAAGTCTGTTTTATTTCACAATGCCATTTTTTTTATGTTAGCTAGAGCAACGAGTGATTCTGAATGAACCAACAAAGACACAGTAACCTCTTAAACTCTCTTTTAATTATTTGGTTTACTTCGACGTTGTTGCGATAGATAAGGGGTGCCAAGCTGCTGAATCCGATAGTAGTTGTTGAGCATGCCAAGAGGCTGGGAGCACGAGACCACTGACATTTCATACTGAAAGTATGAAATAAAATGTCATTATGAAAAGTGAAATGATGGAGTAGCATGAAATTAAATTAAATAGTTTTTTAAATTATTTAATTATTACCTCATTATCTTTAAATAATTACTTATGTAATATTTTACACTTTGACTGTACATATTGAGATATTGCTAAAAACAAAATTGTCAAATGAGGTTTTGTTGCTCATTAAATTAATTTGAAGACTTCCTTGAGTGATCTTAATCCCTCTTTATCTCCTTCTCCTGCAGCTAAACTGCTGTGGAGTGACAGGGATCCCACTGCTAGAGTTAGCCAAAAGCACCTGTCCCAACCGCATCATCATGCATGTAAGTCGGTGCTAGAGATATACCTGTTCTAATGAAATCAGTATACATTTTAAGTATTGTTTGGTTTTGAGTTCATCTTTGACTATCGGGGGTTAATAGCATACTATAGAGAGAGAAAATTATCCGTCCTTCCATGTTCCTATCACTTTAAACTGAACCTCTATTCTGTGGTGTCTGGGTTAGCTACAGTATAGAGTGTATTAACAGTTTCTCTCTTGGTATTCCTACAGAATTGTCCCGGGGTCATCGCAGATGTCTTTAACAGTAAAGCACCACTAGTGATGGGCATATTTATTGGAACAGGATCTCTATTGGTAGGCAAATGCATTGCATGCCCCACAGTTCTACACTTAGACACAGTAAATGAATGCAATGTTTCGGTTTAAATAGGCTGAAGAATTAAGAAGAGTGAGACAAAAAGATTTTAAAAGAATTTTTTCCAAAAAGTTTATCATCATTTTCATTTAAAGAAATCACTGCACATTTCATTTGAAGTTTGGTATTCAGAATCAAATGTGTAAACAAATCGACTCAATGAATACAGATCATTAAGCTACAGATCACTTGTTTTGTTGTGTGTTGATTGGCTCATAGTCAAAGCAGATACAGTGGCCTGCAAGGACAAACACTGAGGCGATGAAACACATCTGGAGATGATATCACAGCCTACATTCATTCCAATTGGCATTTAAATTTAAGAATGAATGTATTTTAATTAATTAACATTATGATATATTTGAAAGCAGGATTAAAATAATAAAACCTGGTTATTGTCGTTATTAATAAGAGTCTACAGCCATGCTAGCAGCTTGTGAGGCTGTGTAGCATGCTAATATGGCCACACACTGACCATAATAACACTAGTGTTAAGTCAGCATATTACTTTTTAGATTTATCATCTTAGCTTAGCCTGTTAGCATGCTAACATTTGCTAATTAATATTAAACACAAAGTACTGCTATTGGGATTTACATTTGCAGGTATTTGGTAAGAAACTAAAGTACTGGAAAAGCTGAAAGTTTGACTCCGTGATTACAAAGTCAGAGTTTCTTATAGGATCCTTCTATATCTGTAGCAAAGTTGATTATAGTTGTAAAGACATTTCCCTCTGAACCAGAAATTTCAACTTGTTGGTGGCTCTAGAGAAAAAAGGACATTACAGGACTCATCCCCTCAGAAGCATGAATGTTTGTCACAGATTTCATGGCAATCCATCCAATAGTTGTCAGAATATGCAACATGCTAAAATGGTGAATATGATATACATTACACCTGCTTAGCATTAGCACAATAATGTCAGTGTGGCCCTTCAGTGTTAGCATTTAGCTCAAAGCACCGCCGTGCCAAATGGTTTGTTCACACTGAACATGAGGTGATTTTTTCGTGTGGCGCGATTAGATAAGTCGTCAATGAATTTGTGCCTACTCACAAGTTGAAATGAGAAATTTGCCCGATGCTGAATCTTGAAAGGCTTTCAGTGTTGAGATTCTTACGTCACATATGTGGACGTCAGTAGGATGTTGATGTGGGAAAGGAGGACAAGCTTATCTGCTTGGTAGGACTATCTGGTAAGTTCTGAAAATATTTCAATCTTTTACCTTCCAGCTATTGGCTATTTGTTTGTTACTGAGTAAACTTAAATTATACCACCGTTACATTTGCGGGTTCAGTGTGAACACAACACAAGAACAGTGTAATGGTTGCTAGATGGCTGTACTTGTTATAAGTGAAACCATGTTGAGCTGCCTTCATCAAAACAATTAGCTTAATTTATACTGTACTGTAAACGCAGCATGTACTGTAAAACCATTAAGCACTCAGTTAGCATTAAATTAGTTAATGATCATGTTCTAATCACTCTGCAATACTCCTCTGCCTCCCTTGATTTCTATTTTTTCCTTCACTCTTTCATTCTTCCAATCGTGTGTTCCCAAAGGTCATAGCTCTGATTTGCAGCATAATCCTCAGACAACTGATTCGCCAGTCCACCTCATCTCCTCAGTACATCATCCTGACTCAGCCCAATTCTGTCCTGGCTAACTATCAACCACCCCAGGATGAATTTGTCTCCACCTCCTACAGCCACCCTGACCAGGACCCAGTGGTCTTCACCCCTCTGACTGTGGCCAATATCCCTTTGGCTCAGGTCTAGGCGCCTCTTGCCAGTTGTCACCGTCATCCTGTCTTGATTTTACTCCTTTTTCTCATCACTGCCCAACATTTTGAGCTCTTTTGTGCTTGGTCCCTGTAGGGTGTCCTCGTCTCTCTTTACAAAGCAAAAGTTCACCCTAAAAAGACCCGAGGCACAATTATCACAGCACTAAATCTATTGGAGCTTTTTTTTGCTTGTGTATTCCATTTTTATTCCCATACACTATGATGTGCCAAACATTTCCCCAGGCACAGCTACAAAGAGGAAAAATTAACAGGATATTTTAAAAGCAAAAAGCAATGCATGCTTGTGGAGTTAATTTTGCACACATTTTCAACCTTCATTCATCATTAAGCTACACAGCAATCAACTCTGCTTCTCTACCAACTTCTCCACAATTAGTTGTTTTTTTTGGGGGGGGGGGGGGGGGGGGTAAACGTTTCCCCCAGTTTAATAAAACGTATCTTGCATTCGATCTTTCCTTCAACTTTCTACTTCATCCTCATTACCCATCTTAAATTTCACTTGATCTTCTCTTCATGGGGCTGTGTGCAGATTGATAGCATGTGCTTGTAAACACAACCTCACTCTCATTAGCTGTAGCTGGTTTAATCTGGAGGTCAGAAGTAGGCTGTTCACCGCACATTTTTCAGCCCATCCCTGCTTTTTACACCCTCCTCTTCCTTCTGTGTCTGCATGACAGATTACCGCCCTGGTCTGCTCAGTTATCCTCTCCAGTATGATCAAGAGAGTCCAGCAGTACTCTTCAGATGTGTACTAAGGAGCAGAATAGGTTTTCAACCCTCACCCTCCTCTGCCTCATCAGTGGAGACCATCGCTGGAACTCGATGGCTTTATTTGCTGGCTTGACCAGCAAATAAATGTGTCAATAAACACATTTTTCTCTATATGGCATACTGATCAAGCTAGCTTCAGAGCTGAACTATTCATTGTATTTTTTACCTAAATATTTGTGCTAATAATTTGACCCATTGTGAAAAGACAAATGTCTGTGGTCAGAGCTAATATTTAGTTTTACTTTTAGAAACATGAAACAACTCCTGGTGAAATGGATACTTGGTTACTTAAAATGAGTCATTACTCATCCAACAAGAAAGTGTCGCAGCCAGACAGCGTGTGTTTTGTTGCCCGACAGGCCTCTACATCACCGTAGGCATGATTGAGGCTGATAACACATTCTTTAATGACTGTAAGGAAGAGAATGGGAGACTTGAAATCATTTGTTTGTTACCCATTTGAGCAGTTAGATTTCAGCTCTTTAATGCTGCTGCTAAACGTTTGTGCTTTTGTCTGTTGCTACATGTGGAGCAGTTAAATGTTGACCAGGGTTTACTGAGCCAGTGGGAGTTGGCACTATTTGTTTAAAAAGCTATATAAAGTTAAAGGGATTATTGTCTTTAAAAAGTTTCAATGTTGTTATTCAAGTTTTGGTCTAACGACACCTTGAACTGGGAACTCATCACATCTGTTTAGTTTGTCAGGGTTTAATGACTGTTTCATTTCTATATGCTGGAGATCTAATGTTACATCTGACTATTTTTTGTCTTTGCCATAGTTTGTTTTTTTTAAAGCATTCCTTTTAATCAGTTCCAGTCACGATGATGATCAATAGAATGTCCGAAAATAAAACTAAGCACCTTCTTGAATGTGACAAACTATTCTTCAGGCTTTCCTCCACAATCCGGTCTGTTGAACTGATTATATTTCAAGTGCCGTAAATGCTGGTTTGAATCAGAGGGAAACACCTTTTCATTTACACACATTGTTAAACTTAATGTTTCCAATCCTGCCAAAACCAACAGTGACCAAATGGAACACAAGTGTCCCCTTTAGACTGAACTGAATATGTTTAATAGCTTGTTTGGTTTTCTATACCTGTACTCTGTAATAATAACAATTCAATGTAGTTTTTTAGTTTTTGAATATTCCACAGAGGACCTTTGTCTTCTTCTTCACCAGATGTTTGTGCATGTTATTATCATAAAATAAAACAGCGCTGCTATACCAAAGTGTCTTTATTTATTTCATTGCTCACACATCACTGTTGGGACCTATGAGGGAAAAACATTAATTTAGTTAAGCATATCTGAGTGGACAACGATGATAAGATACATTCATACACCATGTTCCTGAAGAATCGTTTTTTTCCCACCAATTCAGTTTTCCTTATTTGTGTTGGCTTTTCGAAGGATGTTTGCAGAATGTTTGTAAAGCTTGAAGGAATCATGCAATGCAAGGTTAAATATGACTTAATTATCCAATGGGAAGGGATATTTTGTAGTCACAATATAGTAAGTGGAGTATTGCAGTATTTCTGTAGAAAATGCACAACAATGCAATTGTTGGTTGTAGCTGTAGATTCTATATTTTTGAACAAAACTTTGCCTTTCAAATCTGGAAGTCTTCAGATTATAATGATTATTATCAATGAATATACGACCCCATGTCCAAAAAGGTTGGGACGCTGTGTAAAATGTAAATAAAAACAGTATGCAATTCTCAAAATCATTGAAACCCCGCATCTAATTGAAAATAGCACAAAGACAACATTTCAAATGTTGAAAATGAGAACTTGTACTGCTTTTTGAAATTTATACGCCAATTTTAATATGATGCCAGCAACACGTTTTTAAAAAAGTTGGGATAGTGGCAACAAATGACTGGAAAAATAGTAAAATACTAAAAGAAAACACCTGGTGGAACAACAAAATTAATAAGGTTAATGGGCAACAGGCTAGTAACATGATTGATATGATGGGTATAAAAAGAGCATCCAGAGAGGCTGAGTCTTTCGGAAGTAAAGATGGGGAGGGGTTCACCACTCTGTGAAAGACTGCGCTGGCAAATAGTTATTCTTAAATTTTTGCACTTTTTTTGGAGATGGGGTTGTGTAATAAAAAGGTTCCTGATTAAACTATTGGACCACTCCTCAGTCTCTTCTTTATGTTTTGACTGTGTTAAACTTACTGTTGATGCAGCCTACAGTGCAATCAGCATCTGCAGCAGAGCAAACTTCTATCAAGCACAAGAAGAAGACCTGAAGGGAGGAAAAAAAAAAGACATTGGTTTTACTACATAATTACAGCAATCTTATTCTACACATTATTACACATCATTATGGATGGTCTTAGTTGTATTTAAAGGTCTGAACTTGAAAGAACTACAATAAGTCACTTCATAATAATGGAATAATGTGTACTTGGATAAGGTTTGTTAAGTGGGAGGTACCTCTGGGTCGTCCAGGTTAGAGTATCCTCTGTCAGCCATGTAGGTGGGACTTTCTGAAGATAGTGACAGGAAGCTGGAGATTATAATCCTCCGGATGTGGTCAGTGTGTGGAGAAGGAAGTAGCTGAGAATCACCCTGGCTGGAACAGCTGAACAACACACAGCGGTGAAAGGACGGTTACAACTGAAACCGAAGATTTTAAAAACTGGCTTAAGCATAAGATGCCTATTTGGAGGTATAGCTGCAACATTGCTGACATTTTGCCAGATCAGACTACACTCGATTTGTCATTTTAGGCTGTCACCAGGTCAGATGAGGTGAGCATGTTATTTTTTTGTGACCTGCATAATGAGCAGTTTATTAAACGTGTTTGCCCTGCTTACATGTGTGGTCATCACTTATGTTCTTATTGGTCAGTGTCACAAATCAGACATTAAAATATGAGGGAGCAAACATCACACTGTTGTAAAGCAGTCCAAGCCTTGTAAAGCAGTCCAGTTGTAGAATTAGTAACCTTTCACTATGAAACTATGTAAAATAAACTAAACTGTTATGTCATTTTTGTAAACACCCCTGATCTGAGTGTCATCCAGATGCCCAGCATCCATCAGATGAGGCCATTGTCACATTGACTGCAAGGCAACACTTAATCTGGTAATCTGCACAGGATCACTTTGACGCAGTCAAGAGGCAAACTGGTCTATGACTTTAATCCTGTGAAAGATTATAGCAAGTCATAACAAGCATGAGATACTCAGGATCTCCCCCTCCGCAGGTGCATTTCATTGACGAAATACAGAAAGAAGTTATTTAAGTTGTCCCTATTGAGACAATCTGAGAAAAAGCTTCATTTTGGAAAAAAGATTAAAATTCCAAAAATATTAAAAGGCATAAAAGGGAGATGTGTACATAAAATATTGACAGTTTTTGAGCTATACACTGGAAACCCTCCATTTGAGATACCAGCTCACAGAATGAGCCTAAATTCAATTTGTAGCCATGGCAACAACAAAAAAACGTCCTCAACAGCAAAAGGCACCCATTCAATATTTGAATGCTGTGTGTAGAACGTTGTGTTGTAAAATACTTAATACTGAGATCTGCTCTGGAAACGAAACCAACCACCAGAATGAGCTCAAGTCCAACTCGTAACCCATCCATCCATCCATCGTCTTCCGTTTATCTGGGTCCGGGTCGCAGGAGCAGCAGTCTAAACAGAGAAGCCCAAACCTACCTCTCCCCAGCCACCTCCTCCAGCTCTTCTAGGGGTACGCCAAGGCGTTCACAAGCCAGCTGAGAGATATAATCCCTCCAGTGCCTCCTGGGTCTACCCCGGGGTCTCCTCCCAGTGAGACATGCCCGGGATACCTCCCCAGAGTGGCGTCTGGGGGGCATCCTAACCAAATACCCTAACCACCTCAGCCGACTCCTCTCAATGTGGAGGAGCAGTGGCTCCACTCTGAGCCCCTCCTGAATGACTGAGCAACTTGTAACCCTTGAACGTTGTTTTGTGAAAAAATACTGAAAGAGTTTATGAGCGACTCTCCAGAAACTAAACGTGACAAATGGACAGACGGGATGGAGCCCATTCCTATAATCCCTCCTCACTTCATTTGTGGCGGGGGGATGATAACCATCCTGCTCAGCTTTCATCCTGTGTTTAATGCTCATAACTAAAGCTGCCAAGACTGATCACACAGTTCATTTTAAAGCATGTTAACCCCATGTGTTTTCTTTTATCTCTCTACAACACACCCATCATACACCAGCACCCAGCTGGTTAATGGAGCTTGAGTGTAAGCCAGGCAGGAGTGAACCAGCAGCACCAGATCAGGCTCTGGGGGATCCAGCAGGCTCACTTCCACGTAAACTGGTCTACCTCGAATGAAGCCAAGAGGTAGGTGAGCCTCAGAGTGGAAGCTGGTGAAGGACTCATCTACAAGGGAAAAATAGAACAGTCTCGTTACAAGTAGATGCCAACCGCTGTTCAGAAATCAACTTGCTGATTTTGAGCAGCAGATTAAAATGTCAAAAGGTAAGCCTTAAAGAGAATACAAAGAAGAATCACCTGTGGCAACACTAAGCTGCACAGTGACTGTGGCTGATGTAGGCTGAACAGGAGGCGGCGGAGGCTGAACAGGAGGCGGCGGAGGCTGATCCATCACTTGGAGCCTCACGTCATCTGGAGAACCCGGAGGGAAACTACATTCCACCATCAACCTATGGATCAACACAGGCAGCTGACACACATACTGTAAGATGGTGGGCCATGGAAACAAATCCGGAGAATGTCTCATCCCAAACTGAGCTCATCTTTAACGTACAGTAATTACTTCATATGTCATATAGCTATTTCTCACATCTTGTTTATTTTGAGACATGTTTTATTTATTAAATGTTGCACGCTTTCTCTTTAACTGGCCCAGAGGGTGGAGATGTATCTGTGTTCATCTGGTGTGAGCAGCTGCTTCTTATTATTGCAGCAGTATTTCCCGCCTGATGACAATGCAAGGACAGCCAATGCTCATTTCTGCCTTTCACCAAACAAAATGTAGGCTATTTGCAGCTTTTTCTAATTGCTGCTCTAATTTAGTAAACTGTAGCTAGTTGACACTTTAATGCTAAGGTTTACTAATTCTAGAAAATTAAGTTAAAAGAAAAAGGTCATGTTGGAATTCAGGCCGGAGCAGTAACTCCATCCCATGAGAGACTGAAGATTCCTATCATAGCAAAAATGTGCAGCCAAAAAAAGAAGCCAATATTCAGACATACCATTAATTTTACTGATTGTATTAAAATTTGTTTACTGCCACAGATGATTTGTGATCTGCCACTACTACCCAGCAAAGACACAGATGTTAACATTTTAAATTCTATGAGGGTGGGTGCAATGCAAATGTTTCACTTCATAGCTGAACCATAAAAAAAAAAGCCTGCACCGAAACAGACTGCCGTTAACTGAAATAAAGTTAATCTCAGTCTGAACTAAACCCGTTTATAAAAAGTGTCTTTTAAACATACCTAACAGGAGAGTTCTCATAGTCCTGTTGAATGGAATGGATGCCATAGACGTCCAGCAGATGAGCCACTGTCTGACAAAACATCTAACATGGATAAAAGATTGGAAAAATCATTTCACAACAATCTGATGCATGGCTCTCCATGTAAGTGAAAAGAAATGAGGCCACATTTAAGTTGACTAACTTTCTTAAAACATCATGACAGCAGTCAGGCAGTTACATTATGTGGTGAAACAAGTAGAGGTGTGCCTCACATGTTTGTTTACTCCACAGCCATCCAGGGGGACAATGTAGATGTCAGGGTCAGAGGTCAACCTCTGCAGTGTACAGGACACATTACTGTCCTCAGTGGGATGATCCGGGGAGGGCACTGCAGGCTCTACTACAGAGTCAGGCACCGCAAAGATGAAATGGTGTCCCGTCATACAGTCTGGTAACATTACAGTAAAAATAAGTTGTTTAAAATCAGGCTCAAAGATACAATCCTGTGCTGTGGGTGTTGGCCTCAAGCCTTACAGTCCACACCTATATATTTTGGGGTTTTCTTCATTGTTATTTCATTTTTGTCAGACAAGTGTTGACATGATCTGTCATGGGAGAGAAATCTGACAGAGGGCCAAGGCCAGAGGGTGAGTCAGAGGGAGTGTACAGTTTGGCCTTGAGGTTTTCTGAACTCAGGGAGCAAACAAAGAGAAGAGAGTTAAACTTGAAACTCTGCAGCATGAGATATGACAGAATAAATTCCATACAGGGGTTTATTACAGCTAGAACAGGACACTGGGACTTTGTAAGGATTCAATATTATCTTATACGATTCAGTAAAGTCTCAGAACAAACAAGAGGCCTGTCAGTGCAGAATATTGTTCTGCCCTCTTGTGGTGATCCGAAATAAAGAAACTCAAGATAATTCTGGAGATTAGAAATTTTTAGTCAGCACAACTAAAAGATTTTATGCTATTAAAAATTAAAAGTCACTGTTTACCTGTCGGATCATTATCCAGCCTCTCTTCTCCATCGGAGTGTCCAACAGGATTATATGGATGATGATGAGTCACATCACGGGGATAGAGGCTATGAAAGGGGCCTGACTGAGGCATGATGGGATGTCCTGCCTCAGCATCGTGAACCAGCATCTGACTGTAGTCAGAGTCTAAGGGAAGCTGAGATTCTGATTTTGTGTTCATGTTGCCTTCTGGATGTACTTCCTGGTTGTCTGCAGACACTTCAGGCTGGTAGTAGAGGTGGTAGTAGTAGTAGTAAGGATGTAGGGGGCCAAGGTGAACACCATACAGTGATCTTGTTGGTGGAGTAGTAGTTGGAGATGTGTGATGGGATGGATGCTGTGGTGGGGAAGAGGATGCTTGAACCAGAGGGTCTAATGCCTCTTTGGATGAAGTTGGAGACACACGACTGTCAGTGATGAGGGTACTCTCAGGTTCATAAGCCATATGATAGTAGTGATAATAAGGGTGATAATAGTAGGGGTAAGGAGGAAGATAATGGTTGGGTGATGGAGGGGCGAAAGAGGGTTGGTCAGGAGAGGGAACTGACACAGCTTCTGGTCCAAGAGGCTCCAGCTCTTCTTTTACACCATCCTCAGACAAAAGTGGATGTTTAATCCAGTAAGGGCTATATCTTTGAGTATTTTCATCTGAGTTTGGCTGATCTATGTAAAGATTTAAACTATATTTGTCATGAACATCTGCTGAATGAGGAACTGAATCAACCTCGGTGCCCGAGTTGGTGATTTGTTGATCATTTGCGGTCATGTCAGGATTAAGAGGAGTCAAACTTTTGGCCTCCCAAGGAATATGTGGCAAGTAAGAGAAGAGGTGGAAGGGATAAGGCTGTGGAAGATAGGAAGCAGTTGTCGGAAGGGTGTAAGGTTGAGGGGCAGCCTCAGGCACGGCCTGAAATAACTGGTTCGAGTTCAATCTGAGAGACTGCTGGGTGCTGGGGGGCAAGTCTGAAGATTCAGAACTAAGAGGATTAGTTGAGGAGGGAACCTCAGGACTTGGATCAGGGTCTTGACGTGTGTCAGGAAGAGGGATTTTAGGATGATGGTAGTAGTGATAATATTGACTGAAGGCATGGCTGGGGGGCTGGAGAGGAGGTGCTTCAGCATGAATGGAAGAGTCTGAATCTGAGGAGTGCGTAGCACTGCGCTTCTCAGGAAACACCGAGATAGGAGTTTCTTGCTTTCGTTGCAGATCTTTACTTGAATCCTCCAGATCATCTGTAGATGACAGAGAACTGTGGACACCCAGATGCTTATAAGGCTCCCTTACAGGAACCTGATCATCTGGCTGGGAATCAATCAAAGGGAAAGGCTGTGGACCAAATATAGGGTCAGGAGTTGAAGATGAGGGAGTAGGGGGCTTATATGCATCATGACCACCTTGACTGGGATACTTGTGGCGATATGTTGGGTGGGGATAGTAAGGTGGGGCCAGGTAGAAAGGTGGAGCCCATGGAAAAGGCTCCAGGGATTCTGGTATTTGGTCTGATGGCCCTCTGGTTAAAGGATGAGGGTCGTTGCCGAGAGGCTGATGGGGTAGTGGGAGTTCTTCAGGGGGAGAGAGAGGACAGGACAGTGTAAATGTCTTGTCTCCTATTTGAAGAGAAAGTGTGTATTTTCCATCCTGAAAGAAGAGATTTTCTGTGAGAGACTATAAACAAAATAACCCCATACACGAAGTTATGTTGAGGATACACTGTGTGAACTCAACACTTATTATTCTACCCACGCAAGGATATATTCAGTTACAAATATTGTGCAAGGAAGAATAAGACACATCCATAATTTAGCAGTTGAGATGAGGACAGATGCAGGGGTCATTTCAGGCATTAATTCTATTCTATTCTATTTTAAAGCACAACGTAATTTCAACACATTTCTTTTAGAATAAAAAGGCTTCTCAATAGAATTTGGCCCCATTTTCAAGTGATTTCATTTTGCCAATTCATTTCCTGCAAGTGTCCAATGTGTGTAATGGTGGACCACAGGCCAAAACATCCATTGTATTGTATGGTTAAGATGCAAAATTGTACTAAGATCCTAATTTCCCTTAATTGACTAAGTTCATGCACAAAGTGGCACTGTGTCCACTATGCTCAGATTGTGAAAAATAATAATCGGGGATACATACTTAAAGAACTATCTGCATTTTGAATGTGGGGTGAACTGTCCCTTTAATGCTTTGAATCTTAGTCTTTTACCACTGATGTGAGAGTTAAACATATCATTTCATGTTACATTTGTAATATTTTAAAGCATTTTTATGACTTTAGAGTGCATTTAAATATAAAAATGAGAAAAGTCTTTTTTACATGTTTCTAGACACGATTAATAATTTTTTTTTAAATTTAAACTCACTGGGTTTTGTATGCATGTTCAATCTTAATTCTCATTTTTTAAACAACTTCTGTTTGGATTCTTGCAGATATTTTGATTCCTCCAGATGTTGTACTTGGTCTCTTTCTCAATCAACAGATTTATGAATTTAAACACAAACAAGATTTTTAGATATCATGTGAAACTAGAACCATCTTTCATTGTGAATTAACTGCAGAGCAAATCATGAATATTGATCCAACTGTACACCTCCTTAAGATAAATGAACTACCCAAACATACGAAGCATGTGCATTTTCACATGAATAAATAATTTGAATGTGCCATGAAAAGTGTCTTTTCCGAAATTCACCTTTACTGTGATGCCACATGTTAGAAATATAGCAGCGATAATGACTTTTGCATCTCGTCTTTCCACAGTGTATCCACACCTCTCAACCAGGACCACCAAAGGGGTCCATTCTCCTCTGACTGTAGGGGAAAGGAAAATACCTCTGTCATATTCATTTTAAAAAGAACAAGATGTAAAAAATCTTTCGAAAGATCCGAGAGGTGATAGAATGAAAAGAACGTTTTTGTGTTTACCGTTTACCCTCAGCACCTCTGATGCAGAATGTCCCTGCACTTTGACGGTCATACCATAAGAGGAGCAGCAGACTGAGGGTAGATCCATGGCCTGAGACTGGATCTGAGGAGCTGGGCATGACATCTTAACTGGAGTCCCCCTCCACAGCAGAGGCAACACATACCTGTCATCCTGAATACACATTTTAAGAGTATTCTCACATACTTTCACTGCTGTTGACCAAAACATCACCAAAACAATCCTTTCTTATTTAAAAAAAATTAAAGACATGAGTCAATAACCTATGAAAGTCCCTAAGTAACCTTATGATGATGACATGAGTGTACCGAGTCATTCCAGATGAAACCAGGTCAGGTACTTTGTTGGTGCATTACTATCTTAAGGCAGTAGAAAATGACTGTACCACTGACCAACAAAAACCTGGTCTAAACATTAAAGTTAATTAATGCTATTTAAAGGGCGTTATTCAGATGATGGGTCTATATGGGGGAGTTCACAATGTGCATTTACTTTGCGTGTTTCCATGTGTGCATTAATGTCAATATAATGTCAGTAAATATTTTAGATGCACTGCTAAAGCTGTAGCTATAAACTTGACAGGACAGAATAAAATCTGCAGAGGAAAACAAATCAAACTTTTAGTTTCCGAAATAAATACATTTAGACCACTCCGAGGAAACTCAGGATTTATCAAGGGGACAGCTGCTGTAAAGAGTTTCACTGTATGAACCTGGACTGTGTGTAACTAACGTTAGATTCTGTCCATCATGTTCGCAGACTTAAATATACTTCAAAATAATCAATGAAGTCGAGAGCCTTGTGTGTGAAGGATTTGTGTCTCTCTTGAAGGGGAGAAATGATGGGTGCGTACCCATCATTTCTGCTGTTGGGGAAAATCTGCAGGTAATGAAATTTATATTTTCCGTATTAAAGACGTAGCCTTTTATGTCACCCACCACCATACAGTCAGAAAATCTTTCATGACCTAATCCAGGGACTGCAACCTGAGTATTACACACAGTGATACTCAGCAGAAAGCCTTCAGTGGGATTAGAAATCAGCTATATCAACATCAGAGACAAAGGGTTAATAAGAAACTAAACTAGACCGTTTTATCAGATGTAGAGACCCTAAGACAGTACCAGCTGGTTGTTTATGTCTGCAGTGACAACTTACAAAGTAGATCCCATACCTCCTGTGTAACATGGCAGGCATCATACTGAGCCATAAGACTGAGGTCTCTCCATGTGGTCTGAACAGAGTAACCACACTCAGGTGGCAGCTGGGACAGGGCCACAGATGAGTCATTCACTGAGAAACAAAAGACACAAACGCCTTAACTTTACTCTACGAAAAAAAAGACTACAGTTAATGTGCGTCTATATTAGGAGAGAAAACCTGTGACAATAGATGGGGGTGTGGTTACTGTGAGGATACTTTCCAGTATACTGTAGCTCCAAATTAAGATTCAAGCTATGTATAAGAATGTTCCTGTACCCAACATAAAGTTGGGGTATTAGTAAATGGAGAAGCTTTAGCCTCACCGCGGTCCAGCACCAGTTGTGCAGCTCGTCTCCTCCTGACAGTGAGGGTCATGGCGTGGTCCCCACATTCAACCACAGGCTGCATCCTCTTCCAGACCTCCTCTGAGCCACTGACCCGCTGACCTCGGATCCTTCCCTGGCCTGGTAAACAGAAGCAAACCAGAGTCCACAAAAGAGAAAACAGCTACTGCCTGTATTTTTGGAATATAAATACGATTTTGGGGTCTCTTAGTAAAGGAGTAACCAACTGCAGGTTGATTTCAGATTCAGAAAAAACATAGGTCAATAAAAAAATGTTCCATCATACTGTGACATTTAACATTTGGAAAAAATTGCACACACTCATAGATACTAAAAAAAAGTTAGTATATGTTTTGATGAAATCTAAACATCTGAAAATCTGTGTGGCATACTGTCAGCTATAAAATATCTAACTTCACACATTGCACAACTGTCTCAAGGTTCAGATGAAAAAACAAGGATCAATAATGTGCTGTAAGCCTGATTTATTAAGGACATTTTCTTTATTTTCTATATTTTAATTTGGATCATTTTCTTTATTTGTTCTTTATTTACTGAAGTCTATGGAAATGCATCAAAGAATTCAATCAATGAAACTGAAATTACATCAATTCTAGAGTTAAATAATGAGCTGCAATTAAACACAAATTGATGGACAGGTGGCATAACTCAAACACTCAATATTTTTTCATGAAACTTTCTACACACAACAACCAAGTACTGAGGTGGTGCCTTTTGCTATTTAGGGATTTTAAAAAAATAATTTTTCTGTTTTCTTGGTTACAAGTTGAATTTTGTCTCAGATGAATTTTTGGGGCATAACTTAAAAACTGTTCAATATTACTTCACAGAACTTTACATACACATCCCCATGTACTGGAGAGGTGCCTTTTGGCATTCTAGGGGATGTTAAACATTTAATAAATTTTCTTATGTTGAAAATTATACATTTTTTCCATGTACGCAATTAACAAGAATTACAACAACAGAGACGTCTTAAATAACTTATTTCTAACTCTCGTTCTACAATGAAATGCACCCGTGGCGTGAGATCCGAAGTGTTTCATGCTTGCTTTTTAAAATAGGAAAACATTACAGGAACATGTGACATTTACAGACAAGAGGAAAGTTTAGATATAAAGGACATAAAGGTGAGAGACCTGATTCAGGAGCCTCATACACAAATTTAACTGATATAATGTAATGTATTAATAACATATTACATTAAAAAATATATTATTAGGACAAATTTGAGTGAGAGGGTGCGACAGTTTTATGCTCTTTGTTTTATTGATGACTATTAGTGCATTTCGATCCACACTCCATACCATCCAAATAAACGAAGATGACATCAGGCTCACCTGACACAGCCGAATTTGATTGGTAGCCCACATTAAGGGCGTTTGATTCAATTTGACCAGCGATGTAAAAGTTGCCACGGAAGACAGGCGTGATTATCCCTTCGCTGCAGACTTCTCTTTCAGGATTAGGTGAGATATTGATCCACTCTCTCTTTGTTTGCCTCGGGTTCTCGCGGAGTTCGAAGCCTCCATCAGTTGAAGTCGTAGACACCATCCCTTCACGCCTCCGTCCAGAGGTTTTAGTCTGTGTCCCGTCCATTTGTTCAGAGCCCACTGGAGGTAAAGTTATTGTGATGTTGTAAATGAGAAGGACACAGAAGAAGTATCCTTTCTGTTCCAACTGCATTGCAACTCAGTTTCTATGTGTGCAACAAATTGCCCGGACAGACTGAACAGCAGCAGTATTATTGTAGACTTCCTGCCACACACCTGTTCACTAATTATCATCCTTAATTAGCCAGGTGGCGCATGCGCACCAATCATTCCTACGTTTCAAATGTGTTATGTTCAAGGTTCAAATAATTATGTAAGGTGATAATGTACATTTACCCAAGTACTGCACTCAAGCACATTTTTCAGGTCCTTGTGCTTTACTGTAGTATTTCCAATCTCTGCTACTTCATACTACTCTCTAACACAGAGGGGAAATGTCAAGTTTTACTGCACTATATTTATTTGGCTGATGTAGTTCCCACCCTACGTTTGAAGATAGAATTTCTTCTTCTATTTTATCCCATGAATTACTCCAAAATACTTTTGCGACATACTTGAAGGCGCCCAACTGCAGTTGACAGAAAAAAATAATCAACCTCCACATTGTATATTAGGTTTATTGGCCAAACATACTATTTATCAGCTGGTTAATAACCAAATCACACAAGAACTGTTTAAATAGCTCAATATATCAGATATAACAAGTGTTTTTCCCCCCTTAAATATAACCCAAAAAAAGTTACTTTTAATGACTGCTGTATCTCTAAATTATTCAACCCCCTGATTATCATGCATCATAAGAGCACACATTTACAAATCAGATGTTGTTAAAACACTGTGCCAACCTTCAGTCTCACATTAGCAGTAGAGTCCCAAAGGCCTACATTTACAGAGGAGGACAATGATCCCAAACATAACTCAAGGTCCACCAAGGCTTGGTTTCAGAAGAAGTCCTGGATCATTATAGAGCGGCCGTCACAGTCGCCTGACTTGAATCTCATAGAAAATCTCTGGAGGGATTTGAAGAGGGCATGTAAAACTCAGGAATATTCCAGAACTGAAGGCCTTTGTCCACGAGGAATGGGCTGCGAGAAGCTTTGCGGCAGGTCATAGCAGCAAAGTACTAGAGACGCTTTTTGATCTAATGTTGATGATATTGAAACTGTAGTCAGTAAAAGTAGCATTTTATGTTATATTTGGGGGAAATGCCTGTAATATCTGTTATACTGAGCTATTTAAACGGCTCTTGTTTGAAGGCTATTACAAACAGCTGATAAATAGTATATTTTGCCAATAAACCTAATAAACAATAGAGGCTGAATAATTTAGCTTCCAGCTGTAGTTCCACCTCGTCCATCTAAAGCACAGCTGTAAAAAGAATAGGATTGATAATCTCATCACAATGGCTGTTTTTCTGCATAATGAGTACTTTCACTTTTGATACTTTCAGTTAGTTTTATTGTTAGTACCTCTACTTTTGAATAAGTTGGATTTTGACAACTCTTGAGACCTAATATTTTTGTAGCTTTAACGCAGTCTACTTTTCTGTCCATTAGAGGGCAGCAGCACTGCATTGCATCAAGTTAGTAATTGTAGAGGTTTATTTTCATCAACATTGCAAATTGATGAAGGCTTGTATACCTCTTTGTTTGTTAAAGCCTCATTTCTATTAGTTATTTAAACGCATAATTCTAAGCTTTGATTTTTCTAAAGATATGCATACCATCCAATAAACAAAGTATCTTGTTTGCCACCTATTCAATGGTATTAATAATAAATCAGTGAATTCTTCTGAAAATAGACATTGAAACATTACATTTACTTAAACATACATGTGGCTCTTATTGGTTGATCTCATGTTATCCTGACATTATTTGATCTTTGTACTGTTTTCAAACATATGCTCCTCTATAATGTCAAACTAATCATGTCATACAATCAAGTTATGCACAAAGTCACATTGTAAATGGCATTTATGTTAATTTTCATTTCATGAATCTGTTTTTTAAACTTTACAGAAAACAATCTCCATTGTTCTCTTTAATCTGTTCTGAATATAAATTATCTTATGAAAGTTTAGTAAACCATGAATGTTCCGTTTCCTTATTAACATTGTTTGTGAACTACTTTACCCGACGGAACAGCCATGATGCAAGATAACTTAGTTTGCTGCCAGCTCTGCCATGTGACAATAAGTGAATCTACATAGCTATGATCAGTTATTACTTTGTGGCATGATATTATCAGCTGAGGCCAGGCTCTTCATTTTCTCACAGTGTTTTCCTTTGAGAGTTGTTTTTCCGTGTCTACCTCAGTGCTAGGTAAAAGGAGTGTGGCGGGGAACTCGATGAACTTCACAGCTTGAATAACCACAACAAATAAATGTGAACGATTGCACTTCATAAAGTGTCTCTAAAGCTGTGTGTGTACGTCGAGGAGTTGGGTGGGGGGAGGGGATGATCGGTTGATGATGGGTGCGGCAGTGGGATGACTCATATTTGGAGTTGCCTAGCTACAGCTCAGAGTTGTTTTCTTTAGACTCAGTGAGAGTACAGTGTGCATGTCTGGATTTCATTGAGAGAGCAGGGCTTTGTGGGGGCGGCATAAACTCAGGGGTGGCACTGAGCAGAAAACAGGAGGAGCACAAATGTTCAAAAAGAGGAGAAGAAATCACGTGAGGAGGAACCGGAGTTATATGTAGTAATGTGAGTAAGCGAGGGGAAACAACAGAGTGAGGGCTACAAAAAGAAGGCTCAGGGTGAGGAGGTGAATCATGACTGAAAATCCCTGGCCAGTAACCATAGAGACGTGTCGGCTCGACTAAATATGAGGAATCCTTTTTTTTTTATTGAATGTAAACTGTGAATGGGGCACCACAACTGACACACTCAATATTTGCCCCACTGGTACAATAAAGTACAGTGTCTCACATCCACCATGCCTGGTTCATTGTAACTCCTGAAGCTGCTCCAGTTCCAAACCACAGGCAGACAGCCAATAGGACACATGCATATGCTTAGGTAGAAATTCTCCAAGCGTTTTCTTTGATGTCTTAGCTTGACTGTAAATTTTATTTGTGTATCAGCTAAAAGTACATATAGACAGTATACTGTATATAGGGCCAACACATAGAAAGACAAATAACCCTTCAAGCTCACATCAGAGCCGACATGAAGTCTAGAGTTACAGAATCGCCTATATGTTTTTAAACTGTGGGAGGAAGTGGGGAGACATGAAGAGAACTTCACACAGAAAGGTGACATTGATAACCACTGCATCACCATGCCATCCTGTTTACATATTTTAAAAAAATAAAATAAAAAATAAATATACACACACACACACACACACATATATATACTGTATATATGTGTGTGTGTGTGTATATGACTGAATAGAGTAATAGGAATACAATTTAAGATAAGTTTAACCTAAGTATAAGTAAACTTTCAGAAAGATTAAATTAAAGCTAGGATTCACACTAAATTAAGCAAAAATGATTTTGAACATATTTTAAACTGTTGAGATTACGGGGCGCTAATGATATGTACTGATATTTGTCATATGAATAGCAATGAAAATTTACAATGTGTTATTTAAAAGTTAGGTTATTGAGTGGAGGCATATATAAGGGGAAAAAAAGGAGTGGACCATGTATGAGACCACCATATGAAATGTGGTGGATCTTTACATTCGTACCAATATTTACAAAAACGTGGGTCATGAAATCCTAAAAAAAAATTCCTTTTTGCCAACCAAATATTTAGCATTGCCATCCTGCCTGTATGAGCCCCAATTGAACACATCTAATTCTTGAATATGCAAATGAAAGAGATTCACATTTATTTTCTTACTGATGGGAGTGAGGAGGAATTCAGATTAGTTCTTGTTGAAGAAAAGGCCACAATGTGGACACACACATGGGGAGGTGACCATGACTGGAAAATGAAACTGATCATCATCTCACTCCTGGGAAACTGAGAGAACAGTGGGAAAGAAAGCTCCGAGGGCATGTATGTTTTTTTCCAGTACCTTTGGCAGTGTGTCACTCCCTTAAGATGATGATGAGTGTGCACAATAACAATATGCATGTGTTTGTTTTGCACGAGAAATTGCGGTCATGTGACTGCTTTTGGAAAGAGATGAGGACGCACTGACATGCCTGTGCAATGGCTTATCATCAGATGCCAGCCACTGACACTGCTACCAGAGACGTGGGCGATGGTTGAGTTTTCCAATTAGTTAACAGCCCAGGGTGAGGGGAGAGTTTCCACACAAAAAGCCACTGACAGCGGCGGTGTGTTTGCCTCATTCTGAAGAACACGCAGTCTTTTAGATTACCTATGTAAATTCTGTACATATACACTCGTGGTGTTTTTATAATATGAGTTTTAGGAATGGCAGGGCAGGGTGTGACATTGTTTGAGACAGAGAAAGAATGAGCAGAGACAGCCACAGACAGAGAGCTTTACTATTGTGTAAAGCAGCAGTGACTTGCCTGTGGTCAGGTTCATTCCCCTGGCATGTAGGCACCGCTCTGCTGGATTTGTTTGACACAGTCATGTTGAAATACTCACTCACTGAGACTCACAAACACCTTAATTAAAGGATTTTGACATTACTCAACTAAAACCTGCAATATATCCTGCTATAGGCCTTCTTTTCTACTCACTTCTAATTTATATTCATGGCATTATGGTGATGCTCTTTTCAGGGGAATCTAACATGTTTCAAAGAGAGGAAAAGTTTACCACCAGAAATTAAGAATGTTGGATGAGGATAGCTTGTTGAAGATGTAAGAAATGTTCCAATAATTCTCTGATTAATAGTCACATAACTCATTTTCTACGGTGTGAATTGTCATGGTCCATGTGTATTTCAGTCATTAGTGAACAGCAGATCGAGGCCTGTGTTCAGCTCCTTAATGACCACACACTGTGCAGTAAACCAGGCGCTGGGACCAACGGAACCACCATAAACCTGCCAACTCTGAGAGCAAGGAATCAAGTTTAATATGTGCACACAACACTTCACAGAGTAGACAATATCACAACTGTTCCAAGTGATCTTTTCTGACTCTGGTTTTTCCAGTACTGATCAGCAATGGCTGAATGACAAAGGGCTTATTGTTGAACAAGCCACCTCATTGGTCCTCTTCCATGGTTATGCAGACATGTGATTTGTCAACTTGTGTTTTAATTCAAAAAATGTGTTGTGGCTAAGCTCCTGCTCTGATACATACAGCAGTAAACAGCGACATGCTTAAACTTCCATAAAGTTTTCACTCTGAAGAATTATGCGTAACTCATTGCATTTGCCCAACTATTTACCAACAACTGAAAAAATGCCTGATTCTTGCAAAAGTGGCAAAAGGTAGGCTTACATACTGGTTTCAGTCAGTAGTTACCATGTGTGGAAAAGGCTTGAGGGAGTGTCAAATCACAATTTATGATACAGTACAAACTTTGGCTTACCTCAACTGCAAGGTGGGGTAGACACGCCCAGAACAGAATCAAGTTCGACCACATTCTCTCCTCTTACCTCTGTCTTTTTCTCAGGCTTGTGTTTTTCGATTCTTAATGTCATCATAAGTCTGTGTCTCACCAGAAGTTGTAGTTCATGATGTTCTGTGTTGTTTTAAAAAAAGAATCTAAAGTCAAATTGTCCTGCTATGAGCACATGTGCCATTCTTACATGCAACGTAGTCTGTTGGTGAAACATCAGATGTAGTAGTGTCGTGTATTTTGACTAGATTAGAATTTCAAATGACTCAGTTTTCCCAGAGGGATTTGAATGGGGCACGTTAAAGGCACATTATGCAGGATTTGCTGTTTGCTGTCAGTAAACACACCCTTTTAAATAAACTATTCTGAAGAAAGATAGTTGATTTGCATTAGTGAGCTATCAGCCCAAAGTGTTGCTATTTGCAACCTGGGTAGCCTATAGACTCAATAATCGACTGTCTCTCTCCAGAATCATCGACGCCCAGAAACAGTTGAACACTGCTAATAATAAGAAGAAGGATGTGATGATGGAGAGGGAGCATTTTTGAACGAGTCAAAGTAGACTGTTGAATAAGAATGGATGGACAGTCATTCATGGCAGCGTTGATAGACCTGTCGTGGATGTCAGTGATGTCCATAAGGTGCAGAAACATGAAGTGTTGCCATGGCAGAGCCATCATTTACTTCAACATTTCAGTGCTGGCTATGTTTAGCAATCCCTTTGACCAAGTCCCTTTGTCTAATATGAAAACAGTTATTTTTCATGACAACCACACCAAAACACAAGATTCGTCTTAGCTTTCAGCAAAGGAGAAGTGCCTTAGTTTCATTTAGAGATGACAGCCAACAGTTTGTATGTATGCTATGTGTGTGTGTGTGTGTGTGTGTCTTGTAAGTAACCTCACGAACTCACCAGAATGTAGCTGCACAAGTAGCCTTGCTGCTCAAAGCGACTGTAGTGGCAGGTAAATCATTTCTGAAGCCTGTTATTATCCTGTTTGCTCATACTTGAGGCTGATGCGTCGTCTGACATGATACTGACCAGGTACACAGCTTTTGACTCACTCCTCTGATGGTGTGTATATTACTAATACTCATCAGAAGCAAACAGCTGACCTCAGTCTCCCAGACCATACCTAGACTATTGTAGTCAGTTTCTATCTCATCTAACTCTCCTGTCTGATCTTACACTCTCATATGGTTGTGTTTATATCTTTCTTATTATTAGTTTACTCTTTATGTGTGTACAATTATAAATATATTACAAGTTTGAACAGACTAAAAATCCACACACAAAAGTTACATTAGTATCTCATTAAGAAAAGTTACAATTGGAATGAAAATACTTGAGTATACAGTGCTGTAGCTTTTTGCAGCTCATTCCATTTGTCACGAAGATGAGCAACTTATAGGTCAGTTTGAACATGTGTTACAACAAATGTTAGAATATCTTGTCACCTGATGATACTGTATAAATACTCTGGCCTTACAGATTAAAAAAAAGAAGGTAAGTCCAGCTTTTCATTGAAGATGCATCAGTGAAGTAAGTGAATAATATATCACCGGTGAGAAAGTGCACCATAAATAACAGTCAAGAGTTTTTAAGGGGGAGGAAGAGGCATGCATTAGTATAATATTATAATTACGAGCACATATTACTGTAGATGACTAGCAAACGAGAAAAGCATGATTTGTTTCTTTGCAAAAATCCATTTTACATTTTTTGATTTGTATGTCAGGTGTTCCACATGGGTCTTAAATGTGAGTCAAGTATCCAGCCACATACCCACATGTTCATAACACCTTTCAAGTGATATTGAGAATATAATACATCGGAATTTAAAACAAGATCGATGTTTGATAAGAGATGTGATATGTAGCCTTTCAAATTCTCTCTTAGTTTTCTGCTTCCTCTTCTCCTGGACACTTTTTTAAGAGATTTACTTCCTTAACTTTTTCCCCCTTCCCATTAAAATGAGCTGTGTCACAACCTTGCTTGTAAAGCCATCACAAAGTTAGAGACACACCATTTTCAGATTAAATAGCCTCTCCTGCTCATCCATACAGGGTTTTCATAACACTAACACATTACCGAAGGCTATCGCTTGTCCATGTCAAAACAACACAACACTAGATTAAACCTTGAAGGTTGAATCTGGAGCAACTGGACTTCTGTTTAGTGTTTGAAGACATTTCACCTCTCATCCAAGAGGCTTCTTCAGTTCTAACTGACTGGTGGGGAGATATTTAGTCTCTTCTGAGGTCGCTAACACCTTGACAGTCATTAAGATCACACAATACAGTTGACTCAGAATCACTTTTATGGGTCATTGTAGTCGTTGAGGACAAGTGGTTTGTTTGCCTAATAGGGCATGTGACCTTTTAGTATCCGAAGAGCTGGCTCTCCTGTGTTGTGCCATACGTTTGTGAAGTGGTTGCTTGGTTTCCCCTTAATACAGGTCCATACACTCCTCACTGCATTGAACTGCATATAATGAGTTTCTGTTGGGTGTTTTGTCCTTCGGGTGAACCACTTTTTGTCTAAGGGTGTCACTGGGTTTGACGTGCACTGGGATGTTGTGTTTGGAGAAAATGTGTTAAACCAGAGTGCGCCCAAACATGAGAACTTTTGGGCTGAATCCTGTGGCCTCTTGTATTACCTCTCTAGCAGACAGCATCAAACACGACACACCATCTTCCTAGTCTTGGTCCGATTCTGTACAGAAGGCACACAACAGGCATTTGAACTGGTGACACAAATCCACTGCATCTTAACATTGTGCATGGTATGCAGATGAACAGTATTTTATACTTTTTAGAAATGAATTGGCTTCTGACCTTCACTACATGCTGCCACATTAGAGCTAGAGGGAGGGCTCAAATGATCAAATTCATCAAAAGTTTTAACAACCCCTGGTATTAGACAGGCTTAATGTTCCTCCGTTTTGGTTCTTCCCTGTAAGTTGAGAGCAGCGATCAGGCTAAAACTGAGGCCAAAACAAAATGTCATAAAATTCAGCTGGGTGTCACAAATATGTTCTGCTTGGTCATGAGATACAGTGCTGTAAAAAAAAGTATTGGACCCGCCCTGATTTCTTCTAGTTTTGTGTTTATCTTGCACTAAACAAATGTAACATAAAACAAAGGCAACATGTGTTAAGTAAAAATGCAAGTTTTAAATGCTGATTTTATTTAATAAAAGGTTATTCAATACCTCAATCACCTGTGTGAAAAAGTATTTGCCCTCTCAGACATTAAATTAAAAAAACTACAAAACGGCATTAATAACTGGTTGTAGCTGGACTAGCCACACCAAGACCTGATCATTAGCGGTCTTGTTCAATCAAATCATCACTTACCATTTTCAGAAGCATTTTCAGAAGCATGAAGTTGGCTAGTAGGTCTCAAAATAAATTCCAGAAGAGAGGAGGACTCCACAGATCCACAGTAAGACACGTTATCTACAAATGGAGAAGACTTGGGGCAATAGTGAACCTTCCCAGAGGTGGCTGGCATTCCAAAAGAAAGGGGGGCGATACATTAGGTATAAACATAGAATTCCAAAAAACTTAGGTTTTGTTTTATGTATAATTTTGTTAGATCTGACACATGAATTACACACAAGACTAGAATAAATCATGAGGGTATTCAGCACTTTTTCACACCAACGTACATTAAAAACTATTTCACTGAATTTAGTCAGCAACACATCAAACTTTAGGACACACATTTCCTCACAAGAAGCTCCTGGTATAGAAAACATTCCTGACCAGCGCTTTTCAACTCCTCCAGCAGATCAAACATCCCAAAAAGAAATGGATGAGCTTTGTGCTTCTCCACCAACTCACTGCAGGAAACAGAAGGAGATCAGACAGAAACCACAACCTCCAAATCCAGACTCTGACTTGGCTCTGGCACAGCTGGAAGGGGCACAAACATGTGTCGCTGCACAAGCGTATAAACATCTTTGTGCTTGACTGCACACAAGAAGTGAGAAAGGTGCTGTAGCAGTAGCCACAGGAGGCAGTGGCACATCATCAGGCCAAACTTTGCTGCCAGCAAGAAAAGTCACCCCCTCAACTGGAAGCGTGAGATGCATCTCTATGCCAACCTCCCCCCAGCACCAACATTCAACCGAACCACAATTTATGAACAACATGGGCAACGCAATCTGGTGTAAATGGCACGCAGATTCCAACATAAAAGAATGTGTCTACCCTGCATCCTGCACAGTTTTAATCAGCACCTTCTCACTGCTGCCACATATTGACACAAACCCCTCAGGCTCCTCAATAAAGACTACTGTAATCGCCAAACACATTGCAAAAATAACCTTAATGTCCCCCTTACGGCTGCAGCCACAAACAACCCCATTAATGCTAACTATTTTCACTACCTGCTCTTTGGCGCATTTATCTAACAGCCCCCACAAAGGAGTATAAACAGAATGTGAGAGTGAGACCAGAAGAACAACTTGGCTACACAAGGAACCAAGGAGAGAACAGACGCAAACAAAATGAGGCATGAACGGACCCAACAGAATTCATAGTGTCAACCATCCCAAAACGCAAACGTGGCTGAAGTAGCCCCAAGGAGTTTAGCCTAGGTAAGCATGATGAACAAATCCCCCCTGTAGACTTTTTGTGGCATGTTGCAATTTTTTGTAGCTGCAGTAGCAGCGGCACTGTGAACCATCACGTTTGAAAAGAGAAACCCTCAAATTCCTACAGATGTGCCCCCAAGACAAATTTGTAAAGATGATTGACACCTACCACGTCTGCGTAACACTGAAATAACTGAAAAAGTGATGCAACCCAAAGGGAAATACCACTAAGATCTTGTAGGGAACACTGCACCCGTAGGTGGGAACACTTACCCTCACTTCAGACGACAACATACAGTATAACCTTTTCAAAGAGAGAGGAAATGTCTCTACTCACCTCACCTACAAAAATTTGGTACATTCCAAAATCAAAGCACCTACCAAACAAAACTAAACTTCACCAAACTTACGCCAAGACCTAATCCACTACTCAGTGCATACACAAATGTACCAACAAAGTCAAGAAACAACCTCATTCCCACAGAATTACTCATATACTCAAATATATCAAATTAACTGCATAGCTATAAATGAACTGGGTCCTCGATGGACCCCCCAATTCATCACAACCTGGCCTGTAAGGCCATGAATAAGCCAGAGACACATTATTTCAAAAGTTAAACAAAGGAAATAATTTTATAAAAGACTGACATGCATAAATCAAAATCACCAAAACACATGGAGAGTGGAGTTCAGTGGAATCGGTAGTGTAGGCGTGCATGAGAGTGGAGACAAACAAAGTAGAGGGAAGAACCGAAGCCGAAAGAAAGCTGCAATACAATAAACGGTTGCCTTCAGGGGCGAATCGAGAGAGAAACTGTTAGTAAGAGCTTTATATACTGGTAGTACTGGCCGTAGATGATTCCAATTAGCACTGGTGAACCTCCGGCCATCGGGTGTCTCTAAAAAAAATATCATTGAACTCAACTTTAACCTCTTTATACTCATTCAGTTTCTTCGAGAATTAATCCAAGCTTTAATCCAGCATCTATTTGGCGCCTCGTGTATCAGACATTTCAACTTGCACAAACTTGAACCATCTTCGGTGCTTCCACTTTGGCCCCGAACATGTCAACTAACATTTAAACTTCTCATCTTCAAATAACACCTGAACTTCTTTTCTTTTACACATCCAATGACGATTTCACCTCTTTCATTCCTCACTCTTCAGCTGATCTCATCTGCTTTCGGTGACTACACTCTAGCTGGTGTCACGACTTATGATGGTTGCATTCACACTGACATTTCAATTTATTTACACTTAAGCAACCACCTTCTGACATCTGCTCCAACTGTAACAGTAAGTATTTTAGCTATTTCAAATGTTTCATACATTCAGCTGTGAGCACACATATATTTTCATGAGGAAATTCAGCCTTTACTAGTTTTTCAAGTATAATTGCTGAATACTGAGCAAAAGTTATGTTTTTCGTGGTATGTGTGGTTTCTGCTTATGAGTTGTACCCTGCCCCAAAACTTAAAAACAGCTTTAAAATCAAACCACATTGTAAAACTGTAAAAGCTACTTAAAAGCTGTTCTAGTGTGCTTTTGCTCTGCTGTGATGTTAATTTGTTTTTAAAATGTGTACAACATGAAAAGATTTCCATATTTGAGCCTGATGTCAGTCACTATTCTTTAGCCTAGCTCTCTGAGGACAACAGTATTTTTTTAAAAGTGTGTCATACTGTAAGACAACTTTTAAATATTGCTAGCAAAGAAGCTCTTCTCCCTTTCTTGGACATTTCTTCACTCGTCAGGACTTAAACCATACATTTGAACCAGTGACCTGTATGAGGTATAAGAAAATGTCATTATCTCTTACTATGCTATTATATGATGTGATATTACTTGATGAAGTCATACAGCTGTTAAAATATTCAACCTTAAATTAACCAATTCACGTTATGTGCTCCAGAAGCGGATGACTTAGACTTATTAGGACCATATCAATCACCAGCTATGAAACTATAATGAGGAATATTAATGGACATGATGCAATGCAAAACGTCTCCAACAACCCACTTTCGGAATTCCTCTCTCATTGCCTTCATGTCTGTCTCCATCCTCCTCCCTCTGCTCTCATTCCCTCCTTCTGCCTCCCTCCTTCTCTCCCACTCAAGCTACAACTTGCACCCATTAGCCCCCACCTCTTTCTCCCGCGCAACCAACAACATTCCTTCAACGTGAAACTCCTTCCTCTGTAACAAAAGCGGGAAAACACGAAGGGCGGTGATCAGGAGGAAAGACCACACTTTCGGTGTGCTTGCGTGTGTGTGTGTGCACGCCTGTTTTTGGCTGTTTGCTTATATATACAACAGCAATGGTGTGACTGTGATTAGGCTGGGCTGCAGTCTGTCACCATGGTACCATGCCTAGAATCATTGTCAATAATTTCCAGTGTTTTGGGAGTTCCCCCTTCAAACATCAGTGAGTCATCAGCTGCCCTACTGGAGAAAATCACCATCAGCTGAGTGATACAGATATGAGACATTCACAAATGGGAAATATTGCCAACCCACAAACGTTTTAGAACTGGTAGCCAGGTCGATCTGTTGCATGTGTGTAAAACACAGAAAGAGAGAGAGAGAGGGTTGGACGGGGGAGTAGAGTGGGAGGGAGTAAAGGAGGCAGAGTGATCAAACAAGCAAGAGGCTTGTCTGGGGTGTGGACTCAAAAAGAGGGCAGGGTAAAAGTGGGCGGAAGGGTAGTTGCTAGTGTTTGTGCATTTAGACACTGAGTCTGAAACTAGTCTCCTTCAGAGCAGGAGGAATTTGACTTGAAGAGACGCACAGCCACCAAACAGTAAGTCATAGATTTTTCCTATGCTTTTTCAATCCTCCTATATTTCTTACCTGTAGCTGCTGCAGAAAGATAAACCTGTGGTATCTGAGTCAGAGCTGTCCCGGAGTTTTGATTCAGGATTCTACACTTTTATTTAAGAAAGGCAAAAGGTGATGAGGAGCGGACTAAATGCAGGTGTGTGGACCTCCCACATACCTGATCACCTTCACAGGCAACTTTGAGATTACATTACAGTCTGTCATTACTTGGCCAGGTGAGGCTGCTTTCCAGGTGTTGTCAGTTCCTGCAGCGGTTGTACAGAATTGACTCGTCTGATGTGCCATAAAAGGACGACTTCCTTACTTGCTTTCAAGAATTGTAACAAACCTTAGCTAGCACTATGAATTACAGTTTGCGTAATGGAAAATATGCCACATCCAGGCCAGATCAAAAATCCCAGCAGCCACTTCTGACACGTCTCATTCTCAGGAAACATTTTGCTAGATGTTTGATGAAAATATTCCACCAGTTTGAAATTACAGCATCCAACTGCTGAGCATTTAACTCTTACTTGATCTTTTTATTTGTTCATAGACGACAACTCAAGAGCACACCTATGTTTGAACTCTAGCTCTCCAGACAGAAATAACACAAACATTTAAAGTCTTTCACCTCATTGCGGCTCAGGAAACGCGGTAAACATTGGTAAAGATGTGTCAGGCGTGATCACATGTATCAGCGCGCCCTGTGCCCGTATGTGTGTCCGGTTGTGAGTAAGAGAGCGAGCTGTGTGTGTTTGTTGACACAGCCTTTGACCACACCTTTACCGTGGAGAGAACCAACACATTCCAGATGTTCCTCATCCTCTATTCACACCGAGTGCAGCTTCCACACCAGATACAACTAAAGATAGTCTACCTTCAATTAACAAACAAAGATCAAATCTGAGATATCTCAGAGCAGAGACACCTGTAGGATGACCAGTGCAGAGAAAGATCGCGGTTAAGTAAGGGACACCAAAGGGAGGAGTGGAAAAGAGTGTTTGGAATTAGTCCTAAGTGGGTTTTTGGAGCTCCAGTGTGTGATGCAGTAGTCATTCAAACAAGAGGATGGGGTGTGTGCCAGCTAGGAGGGGGACAACAGGTATTCTCTGCAGTTATTTTAAGGAGTGGCGGGTTTTCTTGAAGGCACTAGGACAAGCCCAAACTCATCTGTCTGCCACAAACTCCCTTCTTCACGCTCTTTACCAGCAGTATCGGGTTTTCCAGGGATCACATGATTTTGTTTACTGATTTGTTTACCGCCTGCTCAAATACACACCAACAGCTCTCTAGTTCTCTAAGAACATTATTTTGCTGTGTTTGGTGCAGGCCTTTCCCTGAGAGCGCGTTAGCCGTAACTCAAAGTAATTAGAAGCTGTGAAGCCACGCCCTGAGTGGGTGCCAGGGTTTGGTCTTGCTTTGCAGCTCTGAATGGGTGTTTATGAAAAGTGTGTGAGTGTGTGTGTCTGTGTGTGTGTGTGTGTGTGTGTACATGCTTGGAGCTGTCTGGATGCCATTCTAAAAGCAGGCAGGAAGTGTGGAGCCTTTGTTATAGGCCACATTTGATGCTTTCAGCAGCATATTAGCTGCCAGTCTGTTTTGTGTGTGTGTGTGTGTGTCTTTCATTAGGTGGAGTTAGCCCTCCAGTTATATTCATCCTGCTGAGTAAAGGGTGGAAAGTGGTGTAACAAGTTTTCTCTTGTGCCTCTATCTCTCCAGTCATCATGCTGATTCTCCTCGGTGCTATCTTTGCCCTTCACATCATAGGCATCATCCTCCTCCTGGTGGCCACCATTGACAATGTAAGTCATTAAGTTCTGCTGTGTTTTAATTGCAGGAGTTTTATTTCCACATATCTGAACAGAGAACGCCCCATCACCCCCCTTATAAAGGCTTCTTACAGCTCCAAGCCCTTGTTTACATGTTAAAATGAGAGGGCTGAAGAGTCGTGTGCATCTCCTTCATATACAGCAAGAGTCAAGTCTGACGAGTGATTGGCTGCTTACCTCATTTTCATCACTCGTGGCCTTCATTCCTTCTCTTTCAGCAGTCCACTGATCCTCTCAGGGCCACATATTTGACATTTCTGTGTTGTCATCCAGTGCCACCGAATGCATTTCAGTGTGTGTGCTTTTGAAGTGCATGGAAGATGTCAGTCAAATGGTGCAAACACACACAAAATATTTGCGATTCCTGAGCCTCGCATACCTGCTTGAGACTCATGGAATGCCACAATGACAAGCGGATGTCCATCCCTCCCATCTAATTGTTGTTCCTTTGCCTGCAGCTGTTCACAATCATGTGTCAGAAAACAGTAAAAACACACTAACTTTGTTTACCCATTCTCTTGATTCACCCCATCCTTAGCAGTGAGTCATGCATTTTCCTCTGACATGCAGGAAGATTGTCCAAAATCATGACTTGACCTTTGAACGTCTTCCCTTCTTTTCAGGCCTGGTGGATGACCGACACCATTTCCACTGACGTGTGGGCTCGGTGGATATATGAAAACGGAGCGTGGAACTACACTGATCTCCCCACAGGCTCACACTACCCACAGGGTAAGCCACACATGCACCACCCATTCTGTAAAGACATGGTGTGAGGAGAACCTGTTTCACCTGCATACAAACATGTGAACACAAAGTCAGTTACTTCTCAATAAGAGAAAAAGGTTCCCACAATTTTCCATTCATTTTCTGCAGCATGAGTTAGCATTCCCACTGCCGACATTTTACACCAGTGGCTGAAATATCTGCCATTTATTAAAACCCTTAAAACTTGGTTTTATTTCCAAAGTACTTCTTTAAAACATTAAACATCCAAGCTCAAAAAGGTCTGCATCGGTACGGTTTGATCATATTTGACTGACAGTAACCAAACAACCAACCAACTGTCAGCTGATTTTGAATTAAATATTACTAAATCCTGATTGGTTCACAGTAGTATGTGACATCACCTTTTTCTAGCTGAGCCCTGCCCCTTTTCAAACCAGTGCGTTAAAGAAAGACCAAAATCATACGTGAAATGAAGCAGAAATATTGTGTTCATGTCGGATCCCATCGCCTCTAATAAGAATCTGATTAGAAAATGGGTTTTCAAGACTTTTAAACACGTCATCAAACAACCCTTTCTATTGATAGCTTGACTGATTATCAAGCTCTTTATTCCTTCAAGTGTGATATAAAGAGAGAGTTGTTATCTTATGCAACCATATAGCTGCAACCTTATTTTATAATGCTGTTTCTTTTGACATCCTCCCAGACATTTGCATGCAAGTCATTTGCACTGAGACACGTAATGAGTTTACAGTTACACAAATTATTTCGCATTGCCATTAAAGACCAGCATGAGTTCAAAATTATGCTTCCATATTGCGCAAAGTTTACAATTATGTTGCAAAACTGAAAGACAAGATGTTTCTCTCTTGAAAGTTAGGTCTGGTGACGTTGGTTATAGTTTTGGTTATACATTAATTCAGACTTTGGATCTTCAAAACATACAAAATGTACAGACGTTCTTGATTGTATTTACATGACAGTGTAATCAGCATGTTTTCAAATCCGTAAACATTTGGGATGCTTGAATCATATTTGTCAGAAATATTTGTCACTGCACCATTACTGTTTCCTGGGTGTGTCATCGTCATTGTGTTTCCTCCTCTCTGGCTCCTCCTGCAGATTACCTCCAGGCAGTGCAGGCCAGCTCTGTGCTAGCTTGTATATTCTCCATCCTGGGCATCTTTGTGTTTGTGGCTCAACTCTTCACCCTCAGCAAAGGACAGAGGTTCACCATCTCCGGCATCTTTCAGAGCCTTGCCTGTGAGTATTTTTTTTTTTCTCTTCTTGTTTATTTTAATTAATTCTCTATCTCTGCATCCCTCTTCCTGTCCTCATTCTTTGCTCTCACCAATGTGCACATCTCCTCCCATCCAGGCCTGTGCATCATGATCGCAGCCTCCATCTACACGGACCGCTTCCACCTTGATGAGAAATTCGGTTGGTACGGTCACTGCTACATCCTGGCATGGATCTCCTTCGTTCTCACGCTCATCTCCGCCATCACTTACTTTGTGCTACGCAAAAAGACTGCATAGAAGGACACTAGAGCTAGCTCCAACCAGCCCAAAACCTTTGGCTGGATTTACTCTTTCAGCTTAAATCTGGTTTAAGTCACAGATGGGTGGTTTTTTTTATTTGCCTGTTTTGGACATCAGATTTGAGCTGCATGTGTATGTTCAGCTCCAGATATAGTACACCTGTCAATCCACTGAAATACGTTGTGTTTGACTGAGTCTGCTGTCAGGGTTTCACACTTTGTGGAGTGTTTTTGGATATTTCTGAAGTAAAAGGCAAACTCAGTCAATCACAGCTGTATTTTAGTAAATGCAGAGTTTGGGCTTGATTTCTTTAGGGCATCTAAGGATTAGGAATATTTTTGTTGTTAGCTGAACAAAGTTTGCCTTGATGCATAGAAGATGCTATAATAAATTAAGATCTGTCAGGACCTCTGGATTATAACAACACCAGATTGAAGAGTCTAATCTGTGGTCTCTTTGTTGTGTAATGTACATTTACATATGGATATGAGTGTTGGATAAATAGGGCGAGTTTATTTTAGTTTATTGGGGTTATTCTAATGTTTGTTCGCAATATTTGTTTCATATATCTGCTCTGGAAACTAGAACATAATAAGATTGATTTTCAACATACTTGGCAAAGTTGTGTTGTTTTGAAGTCTTAAAAAATCCATTCACATGTCACCTATTGAAGATTTGCATGTGATCTAATGATATGACTATGCAATGATATAAAGTGTAAAATCAATAATATACTGCGGTTGAGTTGTTTTGTGATTATTTCTGATCAGGGAAGACAACAAGCCAGTTAAAGTATGCAAGTAAAATACAAGCCAAATCATTTACATACTCTTACAAGCTCTTACACCACAGTATTGACAGTTTATAGAAAACATTTTAAGTAAGTCACAGTAATGAACTAAATAGTAAAGAGACCTAAACTGGTTTCCTGTAACATGTCTAGTATGTATAGAAAATCTGAACATTTTAAATAAATCAATAAATAAATCATTCCTTCACAAACCATCATGTAATTTCAGTCTTTGTCAAATCAGCTGTTTCCTCCCACTTTGACAGGTAACTTCATGAAATATATAATGTGTAAATATGTTTTCTCTCCCGTAATGCTCTACGCCTGTTATTTCTCATTATGGATGACAGTGACCTTGATTTTTTAAAACTTGATTTTCAACTAATTATTAAAGTTATTTTATTCTTTCATCTCCATTTGTCATGCTTACAAAGAGTAGTTGTTCATTTGTTTAATTGTGTTCTATTGGCTAGTTTGTTATATAGATTTTTTGTTTCATTTGAAGCTTGTAAACAAACAGAGTCTGATGAATAAATTGACTATTATATGCCCAAATAAAATAAGATTTTGTGAATATCCCAATTCCAATAAAGTCAGGACTCTGTAAAACTTCAATAAAACACACACACACATATATATATATATATATATATATATATATATATAAAAAAAAAAATTTCAAAGTGGGCTGTATTCCTCCTCTGGGTCATAATGGTTCTCCTGGTGTTCTGGCAGGTTCATGTGGACAGACGGGATGGGTGATGGAGATGGGAGGGAGAGGCAGTGGAATGGGGATGCAGGCGCAGAGTGGGAGGGAGGAGGGGGAAATGAATCAGGGTGGTAGAGAGGTAGGGAGTGGGAGTGTTTGAGCCTCTTAGTGGAGGCTGGTAAGGTTGCTGATGGGGGCTCGTAGTAGGGAGACAAGTGGGATATCCAAGGGGGTGATGGGGGACAGGCCAGGGTCATTGCTGGCTTCACAGGGGCGTAGTAAGGAATCGGTGAAAGAAGCCCCATAAAGTTAAAGCTGCAGGTGTTGAGGTCAGAGTTTCGTCTGGGTCCCACCATCAGGACCTTCTTGGTGTAGTTGTTCAGAGTGGAGACTCCGGCTGACATGCAAACAGTAAAGGCAAACCAGGCCACACTGATGGAGACAGAGAGGGAGAGGAAGGAAACTTTGTTTTTGTGTGTACATGTGTGTGACCAAAGACATAGTGGGTCCATTTAGACTGGGAACTAAATGAAAAGGCAACTTGGAGTTTGGAGTTTTACAAAAAGCAAAAACAAACCTCTTCCCATGAGCCCCTCCCCATAAATGAATGGCACTAAAACAAATGTTAACACATTTAAGTCACACATACTGATACAGAAAGTTATATATATGCACACATACAGTACATAATGTAAGAGTCTCTACTGGAGGAATGGAACACCATTCTTCCAAAAGATATTCCCTTATTTGGTATTTTGTTGATGGTGATGGAGAGCACTATCTAACATGTCTGTCCAAAGTCTCCTAATGGTGCCCGAATTAAAAACTATTCCAGTGACATTTAAAACTTTTTTCCTCGTGTCATTTTGTTATAAAAATCTGAACCAACCGGGTATGAAAAGCATTTTTATACATGGATGTTAATTGCTTAAATGTAGCATGCAGTGCACCTGTTTCATCACATATTTACTAAGGTTTGTCCTTACATTTTGAACACACACACACTGAGTTGTATTTTCTGACAGCTTTGTGAAAGATACATTTTTTTTTTTTTATTAATCTGATCATATTTTGCAAAGGAGACACATGTAAGTTGATAACTGAATAAAAAAGTGAGAAATACCTGCAGACTACCAATACAAATTTAATAGACTGCAAGAACATGACATGAAAGAAGGTGTCTGTGTTTCACAGCGACAACACAAAAACACATTTCAGAGTTCTTGCTGTGCAGTCTTTCAGGTGTACCATACATTCTGTGCATAGTTTTATGTGGTTATGAGAGCATGAAATGCAGGACATGCCAGACAGTCTACATCTCCCAGCTGACTGGGAGTGCAAGGTGATCTAACAGGAAGAATTGATGGAATTTTGTGTGGAAAGAATTTGTCAGGGCAGCTCTGCTTTCCCTGTGAACCTGGCACAGAAACATCATTATAATCCACAAAGGATTTAAGTCAGGAAAGGACTTGCTTTGCAAATAAATGTACAACCGAACCCTTCCTTACACTGTGATCCAAGTCTTAACGGGAGCGGCTTAGTTAACTGAGGATCTCAGCATTCCTGGATCCTAAATGCAGTTTCAGTCAGGCCCCATGTGTATGTGTTAGCTTATGGTATACTGTCACTCACTAGAAAGCCCAGGAGTAGCCATAGCTGTGAGGCTTGAAGTCCTCTGGTCCCATGGAGACTGTGCTCTGAAACACCTGCATGAACATCATATGACCCACCATCCCAAGCAGACCTGAGGACAATAGAAGCAAATATACTAAACTGGTTCATCAACTTAAAAGAAACTCATTCTGCTCTACCTATGTTGTCACCAAAGTCTAATTCAAATATCTATTGAGAAAAATAGCCATACCTCCCAGGACTGTGAAGATAGCAGCAAAAGCATTGAGCAGCTGGCCCCAGCGTTGTGTGGAAGGGAACCAGGCTCTGATGCACAGCTGCACTGACAGCAGCGTGCAACTGATAAACAGCAGACCGATGTACATGAGCTCCAGTGATAGTGACAGCCACATCATTGCTGTGGAGGGAGGAGAAGACACTAAGCATGAAGACAGGTGAGGGTTTGGATTTTAAACAACCAAGTGAAAAGTATCCAAAAATGCAGGAGAAAGTGATAAATCCATTTACCTTTTTCAGACCCTGGAGTCAAAGTATAAAACCCTCGACACTTCTCCTCTACAAATCAAGACAAATGCACGTACAGTGGTAAACTCATTGACAAAATCTTAGGAAATGTGCACAGCAAAGCTTTTAGTAAACACCTGAGCCGGTGATATGTAAAAGTTACCATTACTGTAAAGATAAGATAAGATAAGATAAGATATCCCTTTATTAGTCCCACAGTGGGGAAATTTACACTTTAAAGGTTACCATTGCTGTAAAGGCTACTATTACTGTAAAGGTTACCATTGCTGTAAAGGTTACCGTTACTATAAGGCTACCGTTACTGTAAAGGTTACCATTGCTGTAAAGGTTACCATTACTGTAAGGCTACCGTTACTGTAAAGGTTACCGTTACTGTAAAGGTTACCATTGCTGTAAAGGTTACCATTGTTGTAAAGGTTACCATTACTGTAAAGGTTACCGTTGCTGTAAAGGTTACCGTTACTGTAAAGGTTACCGTTACTGTAAAGGCTACCGTTACTGTAAAGGTTACCGTTACTGTAAAGGTTACCGTTACTGTAAAGGCTACCGTTACTGTAAAGGTTACCGTTACTGTAAAGGTTACCGTTGCTGTAAAGGTTACCGTTACTGTAAAGGTTACCGTTACTGTAAAGGTTACCGTTGCTGTAAAGGTTACCGTTACTGTAAAGGTTACCGTTGCTGTAAAGGTTACCGTTACTGTAAAGGTTACCGTTGCTGTAAAGGTTACCGTTACTGTAAAGGCTACCGTTACTGTAAAGGTTACCGTTACTGTAAAGGCTACCGTTACTGTAAAGGTTACCGTTACTGTAAAGGCTACCGTTACTGTAAAGGTTACCATTGCTGTAAAGGTTACCATTGCTATAAAGGTTACCATTACTTCAAGGGGGCAATTTGCAGCTCTTGTAGTAGGAGCTATGGAAGCACTGTGAGGCGGAAAATGAGAAAAAAAAAATGCTGGTGTTCGATTTTCAGTTCTACATGCACTCTAAACACAAGACATGACAGTAATGTTACACAGCTTGCAAAAGCACAAGATATGTGCTTTGTGTTTGTTGAAGAATTAAAGCTCATCCTGAAAAAAAACAAAAACATTAATGAATCATTAATGAAGTTCAGTCTGTTTCTATGCACACTTAGGCCATAGTTTATTTCACAGACCATCCTGTCATTGACAAGTCTCACACATGCTCAGTCTTAATTTCCTGTTGTCAATGAGGCCGTCAACTGGTGTCTCATCTGTTCTCATCAGCTGGCCAAATCCAACAGCATATCGACCTCCACCTCCCCTTCACGACCCAGTCAGCACATATTCACCAACTTCATCATTTCATCAGCCTCATCAGTCTCAGCAGAGTCATCAGCCACCACCACCACCAGAGTCTGGACCACTAGGGGGGATTTATCTCGCTGCTACTCCGGGTAGATGCCCTTCGATCACAATCTCCATATAGAGTCTAAGCACTTAAGACTTTCTGACAGGCTTCCCATCACATATCTGCTGCAATGAACAATTATCTTTACTTCATTAATTTTTCTGTCCTGATTGAAATGTTTTTTTCTTATTTTCAACACAGGGTAGCGGTGAACCTCAGCTTGTTGTGGCCAAAATCAGAACTACAAAAACACTTTAAAAAAATGATCCTGACAACAACAAAAAAAAGCTCTCAGATTAAAAAACTAGAAAGCTGACACTGATTAAGAAAACCTCACAAAAAGTATCCTGGCAAAACTCATGTTTTACCTGTTTTTTATAAAATAGTCTATAAAATTTTCTCTTACTTGCCTCATAAGGCTTCCCAAAGGGGCAGATAAGGACTATCGGTGTTTGATTTCTCCATTGTTTACCATTACATATCAAAACATTGATGACAAAATACAGACTGGTTCATTTGACTGACCATATTTGTCAGTGGAAACTTTTTGCCAAACTTCTCTATCATTCAAACTCAAACTGTAAAATCATTTACACATCAGCAACAAATGAAATGGTGAAAACCCAGCCGATGTTTGTGAATCCTATTAACCTTTCTCTCTCTCTGGGTTTTTAATCCATAATTGAGTCATGCTGTTGAAGTCTAAATCTCTAAGCCAAACACAGACTGATGGTAATCTTCTTTTGGCTGAGCACATACCCACATACACACTCACACACATAGAAATGAACACACCTAAGGACTTCGTATTATCACCCTCGATTTCCTCTCCTCATGTCACCTATTTCATAGTCTGTTGGACTAGTGCCACAGTTACAGTGCAGTACAATCACCTTGGGAAGGTCCTCTACCACACACACACAACCTGATCAGGACATATGAATGAGACAGACTTATGCAATCCTTCTCAAATAGTATATTGTGAATGTGGCTACATGTAATACTGTGGTCTGTCAGTGCATCTGTATAGATCTTTGTACAAATCATGTGTTCTCTCATTTATTAATTTCCTCTACTTGCTTGCTAAATCCTTTTCAGGGTCACTAGTGAAACGTTTTGAGCTTTTTCCTTTTGAAAGGAACAAAGCATCTTTAGATTATGACCTTAATTTGTCAGGGAGGGTTTTTGTTTTCACCTTCTTGGGATTTTAGACACATTTTTCCATTTTAGATCACATTTTTCTGACCAGTCCTGAAGAAGTGTTGTAAAATTTTCTCCTCTCTCACCCCATGTGTCTGCAGAGATGTTCTCCTCACAGGTGACGAAGAGGCCAGTATGAAATGTGGGGAAGACAAACCGGTCGTCTCCCGTCTCCCAGAAGAACTGGATGTTGGAGGAGTTGGAGATGCCAGGAACGGGGATGCAGTTGCTGTGCTTGGTGGGTGTACAAAGGGGTTTGGGCACCTTCTGTTTACCCACGCACCAGTAGGAGGACAGGAGGGTCACGCTACCCAGGAAAAGAGACACAAGGGTCTGGATAAAGGAGAGGCGAGGGGAACGCATCTGCTGCAGGAATGCCATCATGGAAGGATTAAATGAGGGCTTGGGCTGGCGGAGGAATAGTAAGGATGGAGACAGATTTATGCAGATGGAGAGAAGGTCAGTTATTCATGTTTTCAATGATGTTCTTGAGAAGATATGGACTACTTCACTCACTTAGAAGCTCACGCCAGAAATGAATGTTAAATGTGTGACAAGGGAGTGAATATGTGAAGTTTGAATTCACACTAAAATTATTACTAGCATTATTATTATCATCGTTATTAGTTTCCAAGAAGAAGCAGTCTGCCCAAGACAACACTGTGACTCATTTGAGAGAAGGTGTGGAGCCATTCATTTTAATCACATTTAAAGAATAAAAAAAAACTCTGCTACAGAAAATCAACACACAACTTGTGATTGTTGGGAGAAAAGTATGGAAAATTGCTGGTCAGAAGGTCAAACCATACCTCTGAGCACTTATCATGAGTGCAAAGAAAGAAAAGTGATTAGATTTGCACTTCGCGTTGTGGTCAGTGAGTCATAATTGTTATAAATGCATTGGTGAAGTAGAGCTCCTTAGCCAATCTACTGGTATTTGCCACCTCTGAGTACTTGATGTGAAGAAGTGAATTAAACAATCAGAGAGGAAAAAAAGGTCTCACCTCCTTCAGCCTCTCCTACTGCGTCCTCAGTCCCAGAGTTAAGCCTGGAAGGTGAAGGGAAACATCCGGCCCAGCTCCTCCAGCTGCCTGCGCTCCCTTTCACTCTTCATCAGATGGAGTGATGAAGGATTTTGGCCGTCATTCAGACCTCTGTGAGCAGTGTGACTGTCAGTCTTTATGATCAGACTGCAGCGCGACCCAACACAACTGTGAGCCAATCACACGAACACACACACACACACTCCTCCTCTTTAATCCATCTGTATAAATCCAGAACAGACAACTCTGTTCCATCTGTTTTCATTTTGATTCCTAGACTCATTTGATCCGTTTCTTTCTCCTCTCCTCTTATCTGCCCCCCCCCACTCCCCCACTCCTCTTCCAATGCTTTCCAGCCTGAAAAAGCATGCAGGACTGTTTTGGTGTGAAAATCATCAGGGCTTTGAAATGATTAGGCTACATATGTCGGATAAACGAAGACTAAGACATGGGCATTATGAATAAATACAGTATGTATTTTTAAATCTTATCTCTATCGCCTGTCTATTTGAACTTCAGCTAAGTTAGAGTTAGTTTGGTTTAGTTCTGCTCTAGTTTCTTCAGGTTAAATTGTGTGATGGGTGTGTGTGTGTGTTTTCGGACACTGATTGACAGAAGCACAGAATCCTTGACCTGGTACTACAGTTTCTAGACTCATGAGAGTGAATCATAACCTGTCTTCCAAAGACAGCCTAAGATTCAGAATGGGGTTATGCATTCCCTTCACACTAAAAAGAAAAAAGGAAGTGTGTGTGTGTGTGTGTATATGACAGAAAGAGAGAGGGAAATTGCTCACAGGTGAGAACACTTGTTACAGAGTTTGTGAAAAGTGAAAATGAATTTGCGGCAGTAAAATGTGACATGAAAATGAAACGTTTCCTCAGAGCAACAAAGGTGAAGAAAAGATGTTTCAGACATACTAAGAGGAGCATACTTGAAGCATTTTTAAGTGTATTCATAATTCATATACATATTGACAGTTTTCCAATACAGCATGTTTTTGATAGTGTAAATGTCTTCTCAGCATGACTTTTTTTTTTTTTTTTTTTACAAGAATAACAATAAAAAATGATAAAGACAACACCATGACTCACTTTTAAATTTTATGGCAATGCTTCTTTTGAACGGTTTCTGCATCTCCCCATCAAATCGCTGCTGTGTAACTAAAGAATGAAACCATTAGGCTTACTCTCCATTCGCCTGTAGAGTTGGCCAATCACAGCCTTCATATGATACCATATCCAAAGTTTTCAGTTCCAAAAACGTTCCATAACTCTCCAAGGGACTGACACCTGTCAATCAAATGTAACTTCCTATGTAGGGCGTATCCAAGTCCCACGCCGACGGAAACTCCTCAGCGTCCTGTCCATCCCCCCCCCCCCCACTCTGTGCGGTTAAAGATGGCAGACACACATTAGTCCATAGTGTTAGCTCCTCCTCCTACAAGGCTCTGTCCTTCTCTTTGCACATTATGAACATTTGGACTTGAAAAATAAGACTGTGTCCATCTGATTTTTCATGAATACTATCTGTACCGTAAAAACCCCAGTGATGAAAAATAAGAACACTTTTCAAAAGGACCAAAATGGAATCAAAGACCCAGATATCGGCATTTTTCACTTTCTCACACGCACTCACTTCTCATTCACACATGTGACTTTTGAAAGGCAACAGATGTCCGTTCTCCAAGGCAATAATGTCTTTGTGGCAAACTCGACCCTGACATTCCAGACATCGCTCTGGCTCCTCCATCTCCAGGAATGAAAAAAGAAATCCGATTCATGTGTTGACTGAATATAATGTGAGATACATCCATTTCATTTTCATGAGTAAATAATGATGAGGATACAAAATAAGGAGTACTAAAATAATAATTGCAATCATCCTAATATAAGATGCTACTTGTGAGAGGATACAAAATTGTCTCCTTTTCTTTACTGGGTTTGACACCCAACTTGCTCCCAATATGTAAAGCAATCAAAAGAAAACCAGAAAAAAAGATAAGTGATAATAAACAAGACTTTAACACTTTGAGGGTGTCTGAGGAAAAATGAGTCTGCCTAGAGAGGAAGTCTGTTTCTGGTGTTCTATACAGAAAGGTTCCTTTAGTTCCTCCATCAGTCTTGACATCTCATTATTTTCCATTTTGATCTTTGTAGTTTTTTTTGTAGCTCCATTCCTCAATGTTGCATATCCATGTTTTTTTTTCTTTTTCTGCTTTTAACTAAAGAGCAATAATTCTCTTACAAAGAAAGTTTATTTTCTCCATTGTCTTGAAAGTAAATAATGCTGACTCCCGTTGGGAATTTGTACATTCCCTTTTGTTGTTCTCTCTTGTTACAGATGCCAGTCCTGTCATTTCACAGTGGGGGCTGCTTCACAAACACATCTCATTCCTCAGGCTTCTGCTGTCCAAACGAACCTAGCAAAGGGAACCCAGAAATATGAGGTTAGCATCGTCACCGAGGTCAATGCAAATTGATACAAAGAATGAAGAGCTCTCACAGACAGACGGCATTATTTGTTTAACAGAGACAGTATCTGTGAGAAGTCCTCTGAACTGGACTCATAGGCAGATAACCACAGGTTCTGTTACTATTGTCAGGAAAATCTGATTATCTGATTCACAGACAGACTTTACAGTTTAAATGTTTACAGACAAGCTGAGGCATGCACTCAAACTTGTCCTTTGATTTCAATAATAAAACATTTTGTGACAAATTAAACAGCTGTTACCAGGCAAACTTCACTCAGATCAGACATATACTGATGTGTGGTTGGTTTTAGGAAGGAATGTATTTGTGCAAAAAAAAACTAAGTACGGGGGGGAAAGTTGCTAAATCTTCAGCACACCATCGACATTTGCAGTGACCTAACTTGAGGATAAATAAAAAGATGAATGTTTTTTGGAACCATTTCTGTGCACATGGATCTGCAAAAATGGCTGACAATGCAGTAATATGCATGCCAGAGCAGTGCTACTGTAGAGCAGAGACAAAATAAGATCACTGTAATGGTGCAGCAATTCTACATCGGAAGAGCGTTAATAAACTTGACTTCAGCACAAACAAAAGCGGACAATCAACAATTTTTTTGGTGTCGTTGTTCTGACCTTAGTTTTCTGTCCAGGTATGCAAAAAAGGCTGGAACCATAATAGGAATGCACGAAGGGGCGGTGTCGTCATCATTTTCAGAGCAGTTGCGTTTTGCCTGTTTACTTGGCAACCGTACGGTAGTGTTTTCCAAAGATTACACTCTGGACCCCGTTTTCTAAAGTTTGCATTTTCGGGCTCCAAAATACCGTTCTCGTGTAAACTAACTACCAAAACACAACTAGAGTTTACTGCTTTGGGGTAAATCGGTTGTTGTGTGAACGGCCCCTAAAAGAGACGGAGATGTAGTGAAAGGCAGGATTACAGTCACTAGCTGGGTTTACATGGACCTCTTTATTCCAATTAAAATAAAATAAAATAAAATCGGTTTAAAAGCTCAATCAGAATGAAAATGCTCCATATTAACACCTCATTCGGAATAAAAACGCCCAAACCAAATGATAGTTCATTCAGTTGCAGAGGGGTATATAAACCTTTTCTTAAACCGATCAGAAGAACAACCATTCCATGTAAACGGTGGAGCAGAATATCTACTGGTAGAGTTCTGTCTGCGCCGCTCAGAGTCGTGACGTATTTGAAAGATGGCGGCCTTAAAGCAGAAGCAGAAAACAGCAGAGAGTTTCTATCTTGTGCTCGCCGTCTCGCTTTCATTGCTTCCAGTATGAGCAAGCCTACATTATTATCATGCTGCAGCTTTATTAAAAGCACCACAATAACAGCAAAAATTACGCCGATCACACGATTGACATCTATCCTCTAGTAAAACGTGCGAAACATACGCCACTTCCATCACTTCTGCGCATGTCACACAGCTGTTTTGATTAAATGCGGTGGAGCATGTAAACACCAGATCGTATTAGATCACAACTCATGTAAACACCAGATCGTATTAGATCACAACTCATGTAAACACCAGATCGTATTAGATCATAACTCATGTAAACACCAGATCGTATTAGATCATAACTCATGTAAACACCAGATCATATTAGATCACAACTCATGTAAACACCAGATCGTATTAGATCATAACTCATGTAAACACCAGATCGTATTAGATCACAACTCATGTAAACACCAGATCGTATTAGATCATAACTCATGTAAACACCAGATCGTATTAGATCATAACTCATGTAAACACCAGATCGTATTAGATCACAACTCATGTAAACACCAGATCGTATTAGATCACAACTCATGTAAACACCAGATCGTATTAGATCATAACTCATGTAAACACCAGATCGTATTAGATCATAACTCATGTAAACACCAGATCGTATTAGATCACAACTCATGTAAACACCAGATCATATTAGATCACAACTCATGTAAACACCAGATCGGATTAGATCACAACTCATGTAAACACAAGATCGTATTAGATCATAACTCATGTAAACACCAGATCATATTAGATCATAACTCATGTAAACACCAGATCGTATTAGATCACAACTCATGTAAACACCAGATCATATTAGATCACAACTCATGTAAACACCAGATCGTATTAGATCACAACTCATGTAAACAGTTCAGACGAAACCTTCAATCGGAATGATTTCAATCAGAATGAAGAAAAGTGTCCATGTAAACCCAGCTGCTGAGGTGAACTGAGGAAGATGTGAGAGGAGGATTATTCGCTCAGCAGGTCTTAGCACCAGACAACAAAAGCCTCATTTCCACCAAGAAGTCGACTTCAGTTCAGTTTGTTACACATTAGAGGTTTTTTTTTTTTTTGTGCTTCCCATTATCAAACGTTGGGGATGGTGCCAATAAAACCACTCTATTCCACCCAGTTTATTTTGTTACCCCTCTGTTGAGCTACCTACTGTAGCACCATGATCAAATACTGAAAGGTTGATTTAAAACACAGACCACTGATTGGTCACTTTGAAAAAAGCAAAGCTGTCTCATCATTGGTTAAAGAGTATTCGTCGGGGGTGTTGAGTTATATTAGTACTTTCTGATAAATAGAGCAAAAGCTCATACATCGATACAACACATCATTTTTTTAAATCACCTGGAGGGCATGTGCTGCTCAACATAATTTAAAAGGTAACATAGCCAACAGGGAACGATGGAGGAGCAGTGACATGTCTCTAAATCTGAGAAATGAATCTGGTCAGGTGGGCAGCAGGTGGATGAAAATGTCCGAGGGGATTCTGTGAACCTAGAGCAACACAACACTAAAATGCAGTCATACTTTCCTCAGTATCATATTTTACTTTTATACTGTTCTACTATTTCAATTATGAGTCCAATAAGAGATGAAGACAGGAGGGGAGACATCTGCCTCAGTCCCCACCTCAGCCCTGTGCTGGCTGAGATGCATTTGTGCATGCAGAACAGAGATGCTCGCTGCATTGTATCATGCATGTGTTCGGGTTTTTATGTGTGCGGGTATTGAGAATATTCAACACCATAGAGGAGCTCCGTTTCTTTTTTTGGTGCAGCCGACAAAATATGTCCTTCCTCAGTGAAAACAAGGACAAGGAACAAATTCAATACTGATTGGGACATTGATTGCCATGGCAACAAATGAAGCTTGGAAAATTCAGATCAGTCCTAGTATGGAGTAGCATGAAATTTAATTGCCTGAATAGAAAATATATAAACAGCCCTAGGGTAGCAAATTAGTTTCGAGGACATCGTGAATATTCTGCCGGTGACACATCCGGAAAACACAGACACAAACTTACATCCCCCAGACTGCGTCGCTCCTCCTTCTTCGATTCTCTCAGCCTCTCTCCGACTGCTCCACGTAAACCGACTTGGCTGGCCGGATGCTCTGGGTAAACTAGGAGAAGGAGAGTGGAGGAGAGTTGAGACAAGGGAAGACAGAAGGGACAGACAACCGCTCTCTCTGGCGTTGAGGCATAAAAATATTGTCGACAGAAATTGCAGCAAAATCTCTCCTAATTATGCAAAGATGAGATCGTTGCTCTGTTCGGGGAGATTATTCCAGGTAGATCACACCGGCCGTCTCAAAACATGTCCGGCGCCCATGCAAATTCCATTTCCATTATACCTTCATTGGGTAAGCTAACCTTGTCAGAGCCCAATAATGAATCGAGCTAACTTAAAACCAAAACATCATCTTCACCAGCAGCCTGTCAGGTGGGAAGTTTTTATTAATCTGTAGAAAGACGATACCATTCCCAAAGAGGATCAAGTGTCATGTGTATTCAAAATGGGTGGAAAAACACAAATAATGACACCTGGAGACCCACAGTATCTGCCAAGGTAAATATTAGTTCTGTAAATTTAATGTTAGTACAGCTCAAAGTTCTTTATAGATTCAGGGCACGTTAGGGTTTATCTTGCCTTTCATCAACAACATTTTAAATTTAAAGGAGCTGAGCTATAGTTAAAACTCTACCACTTCTTAAAGATCATTTCTGATATCTTACGACTTTGGCAAAAATGGATCATAATTCTGTATTAATTCTAGCTCAATTTAAGGTGAGTAAATGTGATGTATCCAAGATAAAGCCTGGGCTAATTTAGGGTAATAGACAGGTAAACATTATCAGTGCCTGATAACCAACCTGTCCTATAATGCATCTAATGAAAAATACACCCTGTGAGGGAAATATATATGATTGTGGGGCACATTTTCAAACAAATTGCCTTTAGATTTTATATGATGTGAAATAAGTATGGTACAGTCAGTAATATATTCTCAGTATAGATTACTAAACACATAATTTGCTTGCTTCAAATGCTATTACAGTATCATGGAACTGTTGGAGAAAATTATGACTTAAAAGTTCACAGTCTAAAATATTGACCAAAACTAAAACAAAGAAAATGATTAAAACATGTCTTTAAACTATCAATTTTCAGGACACAGCAGAGACTAAATATTTAAACGCATCATCAAAATTAACCATGAAACAAACAAATCTTTACCTTGTGCTTCGGACACCGCAGGGAGAAGTTATCTTCGTTCAGAGAGCAATCTGGAGGAGAGACAGAAAATATCAGTGCTGTGCAGACGTTGCCACAGAGAGCTCTAACAGTAGAATCCACTGGTTATATTTGACAGTAGCAGTCAACTGCTGCGCAGGCACAAACAACCACTCACCTGCTTCAATAGCACACAGGTAGTGGTAGCGAAGCGTACAGCCTTTACTGTAACAGCCCAGGGTTGATCCAACCATCTCACAGTGTGAGCAGCACTAGGCAGAGACAGAGAGAACGGTAAAAAAATAAATCAGCAGTGGTAGAAATCAATACATATACACTGAACTAGACAGTGAAGAACAGCCGAGACAAATGATAAACAATCAATAAACATGCAACACTATTAATAATATATTGTAGTGTGTATTTTTTCATTATACATATTAAAACATATGAACCCCTGGTATGTCTGTTCATGTGTTCACAAACTTGCTTTCACTCAGCAGTAAGTCAACACCCAAGTAAAAAGTTATAGACCTGAAATATCTCAAAACAAAACAAAACAAAAAAAGATAAATCCAGAAGACACTCACTGTTTCTCTGGCGCCATCTAGTGCCTCCTGCAGGCCATACAGTTTCCCATTGACAAGGTACACTCCACTGGTCCACACTATACATCCTTCGTGCACCCACAGCTCCTCTGCATCCATGGGCATCTGGGGCAGCTGGGCAAGCTGTGCCAAGGGTCCCAGGGAGTCCAAGGCTGGCGGAGGGGGCTGGAAGGGCAGGGACGCCTTACTGTTGGATGGCACCATTCTGGGGGAATCCTCACTAGATTTGTGCCTCCGTTTGAAGCGCGGATGTGAAGTCAGCTTCCTGTGTTGAGGTCGCTGTTGAGCTTCGTCTGTTGGCTGCTGCAGCTGTTGCTGTTTTCGGGCCTGTTGCTGGTCAGTCTCAAGGTCTGGCTCTCTCTTAAGTTCAGGGATTAGTCGGATATCTAGATTCATGTCCCAGGTTAGAGATGCTGTTTTACTGCTGGTGTGGGAGGAGGACGAAGAGCAGGCAGTGTTACTGAGCTTGCCAGAAACGTGCATCATTGTTTCCTCAGGTCTGACTGTAGTGGTGAGAGAGGTTGGGTTTGAATCTAGGCTGATGGTACAGTCATTCTCAGCCGAGGGCTTGGTAAACTGAGCATCTTGTGTTTGCGTGTCTTGGACAACATTTGAGCTTATGTCTGAATTTGGTCCCGTTTTGTTTGTGCCTGTAGATGCTTGACATTGTCGGACCTGGGGCTGGTTCTTGGGAAGCTTTGAAGCATATTCAGCTGGATAGAAAGGCCCATAGAGATCTCCAAGGTGTTTGTAATTTGCCCATTTCTGACACAGGCAGCAGAGCAGGCGGCCAGAGTGATTGGTCTCTGTAATCACGGGGCCTGCAACAACATAGCCAGATGAAGGAAGGGCTTTTCCTGATGGAAGTGTAGTTTCCACCTCATCTGTCTCCCTTTTCTCTGATTCTCTGTCTCTCCGAGATACCTGGGAGGAAATAACTGAGGTCAGGAGGGAATCAATTCCACTCCCGCCTGCTTTAGCTCCGACTGCGCTACGCTCTCCTTTCATCTTGTCCTCCTCAGCATTAACAATGGTGCAAACAGCCCCAATCTCTGGTATTTTGTTCTCCACATGTATGTGTGGCACAAACAGGCCCTTTCTAGTTGGATCCATGAATACTCTGTTTGTGCCGAGGCTCCCTCCTGTCCCTAAAGGTATATCTATGTCATCTTTGGACACTGATGCTGCCGCTCCTCTCATTCTCCTCCTCTGTCGACCCCTTCCTTCTAGTGGCTCATCTTCATCTTTCACGCCTCTGCGTCTTCTTCGCACAGGCTTAACCTCAATCTCTGGTTGTGTGTCCTCACTCTCAACATCCACTTTTACTACCTGGGTTAAAATGGGCGGGGCCAGCAGGGGAGGGTATTTATTGTCTGTCAGAGGTGGTGCTGGAGGGTCTGCTGTGCTGCTGGTCGTCTGAACAGTTGGAGGGGTTGTGGCAGCAGCTGTAGTTGGAGTGGGTGGGGCTGGAGGAGCACTCTGAGTTGTGCTCTGAGCCGGAGATTGCGACTGGCCCTGCGCCTGTGTTTGGGTTAAGTTCTGGGCACGTTTTTGTTTATTCACACTCCCTACAGGCCTGCCCTTCTTCTTGCCAGATGGGAAATAGCCTTTAGGCACGACACTCTCTGGTGGCTTAGAGTCTTGTGGCGACAGACTGGACCTACTAGAGGACATCTGATGTTGTCTATTCAGCATGTGTCCTTGAGCCTGGCTATGGTGAGGCGGGGTGGTTCCATAGTAGTCACTGCCAGGATAATCATCAAATCCAATACCAGATTCTTGAAGTTTCAGTCGGAGGAGATTGGCAGCAGACTGCTCTCCTCTTCTTGTCTCAAGCTGCTGGTAAGTGTTGGTGAAATGTTGAATGTCAGACAAGGCAGATGAAGATGGAGGCGGGGAACCCTGAACTGGGCGAGGAAGAGGTGGAGGTGGGGGTAAAGGTCCGAGCAAAGCAAAATCCTCCTTGTCGCCAGACGCTGACGCCACAGCGGCTCCTAATCCAAAGTCAAAGTCTTGTTGTTTCAGGGCTTGGGACGTCTGATGAGAATCACATGGGTAGGCAGAAGGCCCAGTCTCATCAACTCCTCTGTAGGGAATCATGTCATTTAATGAGTGACTTTCATCAACGTAACTATCATCCCCTCCTGCCACCCTTGGGAAATGTGTTAAGTCTTGGTCCTGTGAATCGTTAAACTGTGGCAATTCTGAGTGAGAGAAGCCTGGGAAATGATTTGACTCATCATCAGCATGGCCTGCTGGCTTTTTAATATTTGGGGTGATTTTCTGCACTATTGCCTCCAGTTTCAAACCGCGTCCTTTCCTGGGAGGTAAAACCTTAGTGTTACTGCTTGACGGAGATAGAGGTTGTGAAAAAGTATTTTCTCCGAGCAGAGGGGAAGAGAGTCTGGGACATGGGATATCTGAACTGGATGAGTCATCTTCATTGTGATGGCTAGACTCAGACTGAGCCACAGGGGAGTGATGTGAATTTGTGGCAGCCCTATGCTGAGATGCATCCTGGAGCAGCCTTTTGGCGGGAATAGGAGAGATAAAAGAACGAACTCTCCTCCGCAATATCAGCGGATTTGTGTCTCCAGAACCCCCCGTTTTAGTCTGACGGTGCACCTGTGGCTGAGTGGAGTTCATGTCAGCAGAAAGCTTACTGGAGCTGGGTGGAGCGGGAGGGCAGGGGTGCTTTGCTTCCTCCGTGGCTGCTCTGGGCACCTCATGTTCAGCAACATTTGGGCCATGAATCACTTGTGGAGGAACAGTGCCGTGTGGGGCCATAGGAGGAGGCGGCGGGAGGGGAGGAGGAGGTGGGGGAGGCGGTTGTGTTCTGTAGTAGGAGTCTCCCTCAATCATTACATTACTTTCTCTTCCAGAGTGCGTTGACTCCCACATTTTCAAATCAAAGTAAGCGCTTTGATGATGGAGTGAAGTTTTGGTTGCATGTTGTTCACCAGGCATGTCAGCTTGGGAGATGATCCTCTGTCTCTGTTCTGATTGGCTGCCCTTGTGTCTTCCTGGAGAGGAACCAGGCTGCATCATCATCTCCTTTGATGACCTGCTCAATGCTTTTACCCAGTCACTCATGTCATGGGGGTGATGAGGGGGGCCACGAGGGTGAGGATACATTTGAAGTTTGTTTGTGGATTGAGTCTGGGGGGATAAACTCTGGTATGGATGGTGGGAGGAAAAATGGGGGTTACTGCGTGGCATGATGCTGCCTTCTCTTGCATCCCCATATCGATATCCAGGAAAACTGCCAGTGCTGCTAGTTGATAAGTCAACACCATGAAGATAGGACTGGTGCCTTGAGGGCGAAGATAAAGGATGAGAGCTCATAGGATGAGATGGCAGGGGTGTAATGTCAGCATTCCCTCGCCTATAGGGGTCAGTATTCATTACAACAGATGAGTGAGCAGACTTGGAACGATACTCCACATCAGCTTCATTAGCTCCACCACTGCCGTGATGATCGGTTTGCAAACTAGTGGCGTCTAGGCCAGCCTCTTTGGAAGCCGTTTCCATTTTCACCACTTGTTTCTCTCCAGTATCCTTTTTACTCAGATCATTAGCTGCTGCTGGGGAGGAAAATGGCTGTTGAATCACTGAGGCTCCACTCTGACTTTTCTCCCGCTCTCTCTCTCTGTCACTTTCCCTGTCCCTCTCTGGTGTGCTGCGCCGGTTTGGCGACACATCACAGATGACAGAGCGCCGCTCTGATGGGGCTAATATGGAGCCTGATGATTTTTGAGACTCTCTTTGACCAATGCCGCCTGTTATCGGCTCTGGCTCTTGCAAGAGGAGCTCTTGCACAGCAGAGGATTGGGTGGGCACATTAGATATTGCTTTTCTCTGTGGTAGAGAATAGTCAGCTAAGTTTATATGTTTAGGTGGGGGTTGCTGAGACTCTGCAGGCCGTGGTAAATGACTCTGGGACACACCCACTTCAGGTTTTTCAGTATTTTGCAATATCTTGGTATTCAACGCTTCTGATTTCACTGAGGGCTGAGGATCTGCTGTAAAATCCGGCTCACTGCCATGCCTCTGGTTTGGATGTGGGGGCTTTCCAGCGCTAGACATTTGGGCAGAATGAGCTGAACCTTCAGTTACTCCACTTTGCATTCTCATACTTTCAGTCATGCTATACGGGTGTCTGGATTGGAACTGCTGCTGAACATGAAGATGGGCAGGAAATACCTGTTCTGGTCTGCCATAACGTCTATCGATATTGTAACCTTGGAGAACCTCTTGTAAAAGGCTTGGAAATTGCTGCATTTGTGAGCTATCATCATGACCTTTCGCTCCCGCTCCTTGCCCTCTCTTCACCAAAGCCTCTGCTACAGAACTAATATCTTTTGGATTCCCAGGGCCGTAACCAGTCTGTGACTGGTGGTACCCCATGTATCTGGAATTTGATTCCATTACACCCACTGGGCCAGCCCTCCCTCTGTTCTTCACTGACAAATCTGAGCCATATGTTGATTCTGGGTGGGCATATTTATGTGGTCCAGACTGGGAAGGATTTTGAGGACGTCCAAAGTTTGATTTCTGATGCAGGGAAGAATATAGACTCAGATCTACACCTTCCTCCCCATTATGGCTGCTTGACTCTCTTAAGTAAGAGTGTGATTGTTTCTCCTCTATACAGTTGTCTTGGGGATGCTTGCTTTTTTCAGTGTGACTTCCCTCAGACCGAGCAGAAACAATCACACCAACACTACTGGCAGTCTGCTGTTCCTCCGATGTGTGCTTTTCTTCCCTCTCATTATTGTGTAATCTGGATGCAGTGTGCAACCTATTTTCTCTGTCCTGGCCATTTTGTGTATTGACTTCTCTGTCTCGTTGCATTTGGCTACTGCCTTTCTCTGTTCTCTCAACTGTGCCTTCACTTTCTTTTTTGATGACTTCATTTTTCATTTCTGTTGCCTTCCTATGGCCAACTCTGTGGTCATTATATGTTAAACCAGGCTCAGAGACACAATTTGGCTGTGGTGGAGGAATACTGGAGGAGATGGACGAGGGGGGTGAAGAAACTGGAGGTGTTGAATGTGACGTTGGGCCGATCTCCGATAACTGACATCCAAAGGATGGAGATGATGATGCAGAGGGAGCGTGAGCCTCATTTGCCTGTTTTTCAGAAGCAACCGTGTCTTTTGGCGATGAATCAGAGATGATGCTTTTAACATTAGATGCTTGTCCAGTCTGTGTTGGAGCCTGAGATGGAGGGTGGTAGCCAGTTGATTCGGATCCACTACTTGCACCACTCATCTGCCTCACTCTGCCATGTTCCCCCTCAGAATACTGCTCGTCACGCTCTGTCTTGGTCCCTGATGAGCCCCCAACTGACATTAGTGAGGAGTCCTCATCAGCACCAGCATCTAAACTGGCACCATCACCAATCCCCACTGCACTTCCATCCTTAACTGTACTAGTACTTGAGGCTGCACTTGCATTTCGACTCCTTGGTTGTGATGGGGGCGCGCCATGTGTTGCCTGTTGCGCCTGCCCCACTTCTTTGCCCTTCTTCTGTGAAAGCACTGTGTCCGTGAGGAGCATGTGCTGAACTGTGTTTGGTAAATTGGCTACTTGTGAGCTCAACGCATTAAGACTATTCAGGCCAGCATCCTGTATTTTGTCATGTGGAGAACATGAATAAACAGAAGAGCCTTCTTCTCGAGATCCAATTCCTGCGACTAGACCAATTTTATTTCGGCCTTTTGGAGGAAGATTGCTACCTCCAACTGCACCCATACTGTGAGTTTTATGACTGCCACTGCTACCACAACTACTATTGCTGCCATTTGAGTTGGGTGTGGGGCTTAACTGAGGCATGGTCTGCAATAATCTACCTTGACCGTGGCTGCTACGGGAGTTTGAATTAGGAGCGTGTGAAGGACCATGACCCGAGGGGTTTCCATGAACCTCTGAGACACTCATCAAAGGGGAAGGAGAGGAGCTACAACTGGGGGAATGAACTGCAGAGGCAGCTGGAGAAGGGTTGGATATTGGGCTAAAGTTTTGGTTAATTTGGGTTTGTTGAGCATTGGGATGCAGTGGTGATTTGGCTATTTCTTGAGATGCTGCTTGAGGTAAACTGGAATTTGAGGCATGATGATGTTTAGCATATAGAGAGCCTGGAGACGGGCCCTGGTGCTGCATCTTGAGAGAGTTGTCATAACCCACCCCTAAATTGTGCTGTGAGTTGCGATGCTGTAGTGTGGCTTGCTTGTGAAGTGAATGTGTCTGTGGAGAGTATCCAGGATAATTTGAAGCATGGTAACTCTGTTGAACATTCTCCATTGGCCCCACATTGTTAGCAGCAACTGAACTGGAGACTGAGTTTGAACTGGAGTTGACACTGGGAGGAGTGTTGACTTTGGGATCGAACCCAGTGTTAGCAGCCCCGTCGAGATATCTTTGCGGAGGGGGGCTGTACATTCCTGATGACCCTGTGGATGCTCCACCTTGTGGGGAGTAGTGTGAGTACTGGGGGGTCATTCTGTGCCCAGAGTGTGAATAGCTCCTATGCTGCTGTCCATGGTGGACAGCTGGGAAAGTTTGCCCATGCTGGCGGTGCTGCATTTGAGAACCTGGCACTGACTGCATTGCAGGATTCTGACTCATAGTGTACTGATGAGAAGGAGAAAATGCTCCAGCACCAGCACCAGCACCTCCACCTGAACCAACACTGGAGCCATAGTCAACTGGATATGGTGACATCAGGGCGGATGATGGTGCAGAGCCAGATCCAGCATGCCGGTACTGGTGAGGTATATGTCCTTCAATATTAGGGTACCCAAAGCCTGTCCCATACCCCATGCCCCCTCTTCTGTGCCTGTCCTTTCCACCCATTGAAAAATAATAATCCATGACATCCTTCCTGAAAGGGTTATTAGTGTTGCCACTGTGAATGCTACTCTGTGTCGGTGGTGGCTCCACAGATCCTCTGTTCCTAGCACTGTAAGCAAGCATGTGGCTGGCTTGAGGGGGGTGGTGATGGCCTCTGTGCAGGCTCTGCTGTTGAATCCCAGCGTAATCATCAGTCATCCTTGGGGAGATCTGGAGATCTGCTGGCTGAGGGGGATATGGAGGTCCTCCACCACCCCTCCCACTGAACCCCGTATGTAGAGAGGGGGGAGCTGGACTATTAGAAAAATTCTGCATTGTTTTTCCAAGTTCAGATTAAAAATGGAAATATCTGTCAGCGTCTATAGCAGGGAATGTTTCTGATCAGAAATTGGAAGGCTTACGGCAGTAACCATACATGACAAGGAGAGAGACTATGGCCTGGCAGTAAAACAAGGAAATACTTTCAAAATCCAACAAAGAGTTCAAGCTGAGGAATATATATCGCAGATGTTAAAATCACTTGTTTGTAGTAAAAAAAGAAGGGATAGGGACATTTAACAGACGATGCTTTTATCAGTATGAAAAGGCCAAATGGTGAAAATCTTACTTCTTCAACGGGATGATAGCATGGTTATTAATGGTTTTTAAAAAAGGTAATAGAAAATGGAATTTCCAAAAAAAAAAAAAAAGAGAGGGAAAAAAAGAAAAAAACAGCAAGCAAGTTTCTACTGCAGAAAAATACAAGACAAAAAGTGTGCAGTCATTTCCATTAAGTAATTTGGCACTGAGCAGGCAATATCATGGATGACTGTCGCATCACATGTGAGACACTCAATCTCAAATATCTTCACATGTAAAGACTCTGCTATTATCACAGCTCAAGCAACCAGAGCTATGTTAGGATTAAATTATGTTGTGATCCCACAGCATGTTTTGCAAAAAGGAAAAAAAATCTTAATAAAACCATTGAGACCGTGTCCCAACACAGCAGTCCTTCAGTCCGTCAACATGTGCAAGTGTTCCGGGTCTTGACTCACACCTGTATGAGACGAAAGCAGTAACGTGATTCAAGAGGTCTGACTGCAGACCCTCACTGAACACTCCTAGAGCCAAAAACTCCATTGATATTGTCATCAGCTCTTGGATGCAGAGTGTAATACTTTTTGAGATGTTTTTTTTCTTGGTCATTCCCCTTCAAACACAGCTTGATTTTTGCTACTGCATGCATTCCTTCAGACCGTAGAAGTCTTTGGTCCCTATTTACTAACTGATCTTCCTTTGACTGTATTCAGGTTCTTCTTGGTGCTCTCTTGTGTCTTCAGCATGTAGCTCTCTTACCTTTGTTTTGTCTGTCAACCCTTATTTAATTCTACCTAGTTCCTTGGCAACAGTTTTCCAACGGAGGGTAATCCATTTATTCCACCTCAAGTTCAGTCAATTCAAGCTCCTGATTTCTGTTTCTCTTCAATATTTCCATGCAGATTAGTTCATTTTCCAGGAGGCGCTGACCAGAAGCCTTCACAACTCTGTAAATACAAAAAAATGAATACAAAATTAGCATGCAAAAAGGAAAAGGTGCCATTTGTTTGCCACAACTTGTGATAAAGTTCTGCTGTTTAATTAATTATAAAGACAAATACAATGTGGTCATTAAATAATTTTAAAACACCCATTTGGGCTAGTTAAAGAGTATTTTCATTCAGCCATCTAATTTCACCAATTCATTTGTAACTTATACAACAAAAATACCAATGCATCTACAAACTACAAAAAATAAATTTTATTATTTTTGAGCATTTGAGCTTTCTGGCCTGATATCAATACTCCTCTTTTAATATGCACTGAGAGTACAGCCTTTATTGTGGTTGGAGCAATGCATGCCTAAGCTGTGTCTTCTGGCGGATAACTAAGAGGGATGGTGGGGAGAAATATGGGTTAGTGGTAGCATGAACAAACTAAAATAAACAAGGTAATCAAAACTACTTCACATGTAAACAAACAACCTCATGGAACCATGACAGAAGCAGTCCGTCCCAAATCTCTTAACAGTGGGACTAAAGACCATTAACTTAAGTGGATTTAACTTGTTTTTATGGGCTTTAATTGTTATGGTGAGAATTAAAGGGATGACACCACCTTTATGGGGTCAGTGCCCATAATTGCCATGTGTGACACAAGCCTCAGATACACTGTAAAATGGTTAATGGCCCAAACATACCTTTGGGTTACTTGTTGTGCTCTGACAGTCACAATAACAACTCATCACCGTTTGTGTTAACAATTAGAATTAATGATATGATTTTTTGTGTAATTGTAGTCATTAATGTGAAACTATCTCCTACACAGTATTGGTTTTAACCACAAAGAGTGTGATAAGTTATTTAAGGAAAACAGGACAAGGCTGGTCTTACCTTACAAATTAAACTGAGTGTGGCATCCTGCATACCGTTCTATGTTAAAGTGTCACATTCAAGGGTCAAAACTAGTAGGCGATGAACTGCACAACTGCTAAGTTAGAAGGACACAATCGATCTCCATCCTGCTATAAGCCCATTTCTTGATTACTAATTAATCACAGCAGCTCACTGTGCAAGACCAGGCAGCAGAATTCATAATACACAGAACAGTACAGCATTAATACAAAGTCGCTCAGTGCAGTCTGTCAGCAAGTCAATCAATTACACAGCTGTCTAATTGATATGGGCATAAACAATTTGTTTACTGATAATGATCAAACACCAGCGCTGTTATATTTTGATGTTTTGTCATCAACACAACACTGTTTTTTGTAATATAGCCTTAGTGGGCACCAGAGCTACTAGCAAGAAATACGCAATCCAATTAGCTTTGTATTGCTGCCTCTTTTAGCTAGGTAGGGTTAGCGTTAGCAAAAATGCCTCACATACGGCAAATTAAATATGCAAGCTAACCGCATATGTTAGAAGCTAGCTAAGTAGCATCCTAGCAAGCTAGCTAATTAGCCTTTTTTTTTACATTGTTACAAGCAGAGCGTGCTATAAATGGTAGTTAAAGCAGGCTAACGGCACGGGGCAGACAAGCAGCGGTTAGCTACAAAAGAGAGGTGATTAGGTACAGATGTTTCCCCCTCAGATATTCAGTGGGGCTCTGACTAAATGGGTTAGCTAGCATAAATAACGAACACTGGCAAGAGACCTGGTGTGGGCACTGCATCAGAACATTATCATCACGCACACTGACATTTCTCTTAAATAAACAGAGCTAACGTCTGCTAGGGAGAGGCAAGTCAGTGAGACACAGGCTAGCTGGATCCATACCTGAAAACGTAGCAATACAAGGCCCTTCGAAGACTGAAAGGCTGTTTTGTGACAATCCCGCTGCTGTGGCAGGAAACCCCAGTCTTGAGTCGACTGCTCCGCCGCTTTTCCCTCACCCTTTTGAGTCCAGACAACCCCGACCAGCGGCGGCGGAGTCGGGGGGCCCGTCACGACACTCAGATCCGGAGCCTTTCTTCCAGCTCCCCCTTTTTTCTTTTGTCCTCACCTCCAAAAACGATGAGAGCAGAGTACAATCGGGGTGCCTGTAGGTCCCGTAACCAGTGAGGGTCCATACACCCCCGCCCCTCCCCTCCTCTTGTTCCCTCGCCTCTCTCTCCCTCTTTCACACACCGCTAAGGTGAATCCACCTATCTCGAAGTACAATTAAACACATCTCACGAGCCTCCACGAACACATGAATACCTCCGTTTCCGTCACTACATTGCAGCTGCATGTCTTCATCGGTAGCTCGACCTATGCGTTTTCCTGTAAGACTACTGTTTTTTTCTTGCATCAGAAAGACCGCCTTGAAAATGCATACACACTCATATTCCTGCACCCCCTCCCTCACCTCTCTCTCCATCACATCCCCTCCCTCTCCGAGGCTTTTTCTATTTCACTGATTCTCACCTATTTCTACCATAAAGTCTAAGATTATAATGCGAATGGATTTTTTTTTTTTTTTTTGCATGTCTGGGTTTAGTCTTTAATCACAGCTCCTTTGTTCTTATTTCATCTCAACTGAAAATGAACCAGGGCAGCCTAATGAAGGCACCAGGGTACAAAGGCGGTATAGAGGAGATAGAGTTGAATGGAATGGGAGGCTATGTCTGAAATGAATAAGTCAATAACAGATTAGACGGTTTGTGAGTTAAAACAAGTACTATACCTGCATGAGAGGAAGATTGCAGCGGCATGGATGAACATTGTTAAGTGGTTTCTTAATGAAGAATTCTAGAAGACTCAATGTGGTGCAGCTATATTGTTTTTTTTTCACAAAATAGTAACTTATATCATTATCATCCATTGGTTAATACGTGAAATGACACACTCAAAACATCATCATGGCCATAGCAACAATGGGGGTGTTACAAACAGAATACTTTCCCTTTGCATTTAGTGTCTGTCTGAGCTTATCTGCTCTCACACAGGGCCAGTGAGTGCAGTGCAGACCCACTCACACTCTCCTACCATCATAATGATGTGCCCTATGCCCCCATGTATGGTGCTGCACTTAAAATTAACTGCTGTGTGTCATACATGCATATACTAACACACACACACACAGACACACACATTCACTGTGACATATATACATACAAAAAAAAACAGACATGCACAGATAAGACTCACATGTACTGTACATGCAATCACAAAAGTCAAGTCTGAAATGCACAAAGCGGTTATCACACAGGCATACACGCCTAAACGTAGTCAATCACTTGACCTGTCAATCATAAGAATAAAATCTCAGTTTCCAAACAACAGTTGAATAGGTTTCATTCCCTTGCAGATACACGTCTATTTCTATCATAGTTGCCATAGCAACTGCATCACAGAGCCTTAACTGTGGATAATTTTCAGGCTACGTATCTACACTTGCTTTTTACATGCACAATTTCATGCAGACACTCTTTTTTTTGCTGGCACAAATCATCAATGATGAATCACTTACATGCAGCTGTGTACTTGTATTGCCACTAAGTCGAAGTGAAAGAGCTGAGAGGCGAGATAAAGGGCATTGATACTCTGAGCCAGCAAGTCAGCCAGCCAGGCCTATCCAATCAACAGGAGCGCCTGCTGTGACACACAGACTCACACAGACTCTCTCCATCACAGACAAGGTCACAAAATCTTCCAAAGAGGAGGCTGAGAGCACACTATTGTAAAGAAAACAACCAGTTTTGAACACACTTAATTCTCTCCATATGTTTCTTCCACATACACCCACACCCACACACATATAGACACACATACACACACACACACACACACACAAACACACAACATCATGTACTTACACAGTCCTGCAGAACTGTTCTCTCTCTATTAGGTTTCGAAAGTTTTTGCCTTTAAACACGAAATACATTGCCACCACATACTGCCTGTTCAAAGCTGTCCTGCCACTGCAGTAACAGATGAATGATTCTGACAGTTCCCGTTTCTCTCTAGAAGGTCCTTTAAGCGTCTATTTCATTTCGATGAATTGAATTGCTCATTTCAGCTGCTTGTATCTGTGATCTCATTCTCTCTGTCACTACCTAGAGCTCATGACCACGGGTGAGGGTTGGAATGTAGAATGGCAAAACCAGAGCTCCGCCTTACCGCACAGCTCTCTCTTCACCGGAACAGACCGATACAACACCTACATTTGTGATGATGCCACACCAAACAACCTGTCCATCTCTCAGTCTATCTGTTACTCCTCCATCCGAAGTTCGACAATCGGTCAGAGCATCTTTTCCACCACCCTGGAGTAAACTTTCCCAGGAAGACTGGTTAGTATAATTCCCCTGTAAGTGAAACACAGCTTCTAGTCCCACTTTTTGAAAAGTGGAACCACCAGCCTAGTCTGCCGTACAAAGCTACTCTCCCTGTCCTCCACTTGCCATTGCATAGGTGAGTCAGCCAAGGCAGCCCAACAATGTCGAAGAAGAAGCTTTCAGCATCTCAGAGTGAATCTCAGCCACACCTGGCACCTTGCCACTGGGAAACTTAATGACTTCCTCAGCGACGTCTGCCAAGGATATGGATGAGCCTTCCCCAGAGTCTTCAGACCCTGCCTCCACTATATAGAGGACATGTTATTTGGGATCAGGAGTTCCTGAAATTGTTCCTTCTACTGTCTGACAATATCCTCAGTCTGGGTCAACAGTAGTTCTCCTCCCCAGCTGTACAAAGCCTGAGTCAAGCCCTGCCTTCCCTTCCTGAGTCATTGGATGGTTTGCCAGAACTTACCTGATGATGACCAAAAGTCTTTCTCCATAGCCTCCCCAAACTCCTCCCACACTTGGGTTTTTGCTTCAGTGACTGCTGAAGCTGCAGCTCCTCTGGCCTCTCGGTACGTGTCTGCTGCTTCTGGAGACCCATGGGCCAACCAAGCCCAAAAGGCTTGGAGATAGGTTGAGGAGCTATATATGCAGAGGGAGCTCAGAATAGAGCTGCTGCTCCTTCGTGTTGAAAGGAGCCAGTTGAGGTGGTTCGGGCATCTGATTTAGAAGGCCTCCCTTTGGAGTTTTTCAATACACGTCCACATGAGTGAGAGCCTGGGGTAGACCCAGAACTTGCTGGAGGGATAATATATCTCATCTGGCCTGGGAACACCTCGGGATCCCCCATGAGGAGCTGGAAAGTGTGACTGGAGAGAGGACCGTCAGGAATACTCTACTTAGCCTGCTGTCATCGCAACCCGACCTCAGATAAGCAGAGGGAAATATATGGATGAATTGCATTGGTACAACATTAAAGTCACCTATGAGACATATTTTTTAAATTCAAATTTTACACTTTAAATAGTCTCAAGCTTGCTTCATTGAGTTTTATAGCGCCCATGTTGGGTTTGTTGCCTTATATGGGCTGGTCATGGCTTTCAATTTCACTTAATTGAAATATAATAACGCCAACTTTATTTGACTTTGACTATTATAAAGCTGTAATGCATTGTGTCACTGCTGGCTGATATTGTCATGACTTGTATCCTCTCCAGCAAAGTATCTGCTTAGTGGAATGGCTGAAGCATTACAGATCCTCGAGTAAATATAAGGACTAAACAGTGTGTTGACTAGATTATGTTTAAGACCTGCACATTTGCAATGTCCAACACGACCCAGCTATGTAAACTCATAAATAAAATACACAAGAGTAGTTGCATAAGTAAGCACAGACAGCTTTTCTGTTTTGACACCATCTACTTCTACAGAATTCTGAGCAAATACACTGTATTCAGTGGCTAAAGTGAATATGCAAGGCTATTGCACAAAGCTGAACCGTAGCTCTATGAGCTGAGTGCATGGAGACAGCAACAGTGGAAAAGTGCATGCACCATGTGCTCACTGCTCACCATTATTACAATCCACTCTGAAGTGACATTTCTATGTCAAGGTGTTAGGCTTGTTAGGAGGTTATTTCTGCTGCTGATTGTACCTGTGGATATAATAACCAATAATAACTCAATGTTTAGTGTGTTGGTAACAACGGTAAGACTCACTTGTTCCCATAGCAGTTCAGTAATGGGGGTACAAAACAAAAAAATCTTTATTATCGGTACACATACTGTACATATGTGTGTAAAATGTACAATTTAGCCATCACTAATATGGCAATTATCCTAGAATTTGATTGGCTTTCATTTTGTTAGACAGTGGGGAATAATAGGTCCGAGGAAAAATAGAAAACACTCAAACGAAATTACTAACATGGGAAAAATTTCCATCCTGCCATCTGTGGAGTTTTGTGTTGGTAAGCAGTGTTGCCTTGAATCTCAACCTGGTGCCTTTCTGTGTGGGGTTTGCATGTTCTCTTCATGTCTGCATGGGTTGCTCCATCTTCCTCCCACTGTCCAAAAACATGTCATCTAGAAGAATTGCTGACTGTAAGTTGCCCGTACCTGTGAATATGAGCGTGAATGGTTGTTTGTCCCTATGCGTGTTGACCCCTGTAACATGCCTCTCACTCAAAGTCAGCTAGCATAGGCTCCAAGCCCCCCCTCGTAACCCTGTAGGGATAAGCGGTTATGGAATTAGATGGACGGATTTATGTGTCTCACACAACAGCTAGAATGATTTGTAATTTCCTCAGTGACCACATGGAGTCAGAGTCATACAACAAACATCCAGCTGTGATGCCCAGAAACTGGCCTTGGGTTAATGCAGTGGTCTTACTTAATAATAAGATGTAAAATAGCTCTTATAAGATTTTTGTCATCAATCCCTTTGAAGCGAAAGCTTCTAAAGTTATGGTTTGGCACAATTTCACAGTCTTTTTTCATCTGGACACAGACAATAAGTATTCTATCAAGAGAATGGGCCCAGCTTTGATAAAAGATATTTGAAAACATAATTCTGAGGACACAGAGAAATGAGTGTGAACTTTGTGTGGTGCCCCTCTTACAATCTCATTGAAACTCTTCCAGATCAAAGAATATGATGCAGCCCAGTTGAAATACACTTGCAACATCTCCAACTCTAAATGTGTGACCTTGAGTCTGATGATACAAAGCTGCATTTCCCTAAAAGGGGTATGAGTGCCATATGATCAGTGTACCCTCAGTCCAGCACCATTTCAGTAATAGTTCCCATCAAAAAGAGATATTTACCAAAAGTGGTGATCAAATAGCATAAAAGCACACAGTGCAGTTGTTCTGCATAAAAACACAAACACATATAGAGTCACTTCTGTGGTTGTTCACCAAACATGAGTGTGCATTGACATGATCCATAGAGATACTGTCAGTATCAGTGGCTATTAGCGGCCAGCAGGGGGCGCTCTCCCCTAATGTCCATCAGCCTAGTCTGGCTGCCACACTCTCCTCGTCTCCTAGCAACCTCAGGACCCTGCCTCCAATCACTACGGATAGCGGGAGGGATGGAGGGAGGGTGAGAGAGTGTGTAGTATAGGGGAAGAGAGGCTGGCTAGACATGGGCATCCCAAGCAGCAAAACTGAAAGTGTGTGGACTTAAGTTGATGGAAGGGGTTCAGAGGCTGATCATGATGGGATCTGAGTGGGAGAGGTGAATAATGGAGCACAGGGTCTCAGGGACATATTGAGATCATAATCTGTCATATTACAGAAGGTGAAATGGAGGAGAGCGATTGCCCTGATTAAAGCTTTGTCTTGAGGGTCCTCTTTGCGTGGCCTCCACAGATCATGGATCTTCTCCAGCAGTTCTTCCAGTCCTCTCTTCTTCTGCTCTCACGTGGCCCATTAAAGTTGATGGTGCCATCATCATCTCCGTTCTGTCCTTGTGACTCATGACGGGGCGCCGTGCTTTATTTCTCCACTCTTCCTCAGGGGGTCCGTACTCCTCTCCGCGGTGATCACTGTTTCTGTCACACACATGGGGCGTGCGTGCATGCATGTACACAGGGACGCAAATGGACAAAAATGGACCACACATACACACATTACAATGCTACGTTGCATCACACAAATGTCTCACATTTACTGTATCCTGGAGATGGCTCACTCATTACGCATGGAGTCCACATAACATTCTGTGTAAATATCATACTAATCGAGCACAAAGAAAACACTCTTCGGACACACACACTCACACCCACACATGCTTGTCACTCACAATCACAACACTCAAGCATTCACACACTCCTCGTGTGGTTCCACAGTGACCTTATACACTGGATCCCCCCCCCCCCCCCCCCCTGTGATGGCTGTCATTTGGGGATGCGCCACACAGATACACGCATGACGGGGTTCAGTGAAGAAGACTGAGCCATGTTCAACGTCGGGGCTGATTCACAGCAGGAGCCACTGGAATGAAAGCTGACAGGTTGTGTGTTGCTCCTGACAAATGCTCTGTGATACTTAAAAACAGGGAATACAAGCAGAATATAATCCAACATGTTTTAATAATAGTCTCTATGTCAGTTGCAGTGTGAGTTTGAAGAAACACAGCACTTGACTGTACACTTAATCTAACATTTAATTTAATCCCAGCAGGAGAGCAGCTGTGCAAAAATAATTCTCTTTTGCATATAACTAAACAAATGCAATAACAATGACACTAATAGTACAACTAATGTCGTATGTTGAGATACGTGACACTTTTTGGGTGCTACTACAATTATTTCCGTTTATAATAGACAGAACATGCAGCCTATTAATTACCTCTGCCCAGGAGATAATGTTTTTGCACGCATTGGTTTCTAGTAGGATTACACAAAAATGGATCTTCATGAAACTTGGTAGGATGATTGGGCATATGACAAGGAAGAACCCAGTATATTTTTGGGAGGATCTGGATAAAGGGGCAGATCCAGGAATTTTGTTTGGTTTTCTTTTGCTTTCTTATTCAGCTCGCCATATATGGCTTTTTTCACCATTTCATTCTATTACGCATAAACTATCTAACAGATTTTGATGAAACTTGGTAGAAGGGTGAATCTGGATCGCCTGCTTTGGTGGGAGCACATGCCCCACCCTCCCACCAAGTTTCATGGAAATCCGTCAAGTAGTTTTTGTGTAATCCTGCCAACAGACAGACAGATGACGGTGAAAACATTACCTCCTTGGCAGAGGTAATAAATATAAGGAACTATGATCTGATATGATTAAACTCATTGGTTAAACACACTGTGCAACACTGTTCATTTAAAAGTACATCCTGTGCTTTGGAGAGTTCCAACATCAGACAAACAGACCATCCTTTGAAGAAATCTGTTCCAGGAAGAGCAGCATGTTAAGATACGCCTGCAAAAACTTTAACTCTGAGCCACAGAGGAGATGAAGCAGGGCGAGAGGAAGAGGTGGGAGGGAGGAGGAAAACATGTGTATATGTGTGTGTGGGTGTGCGCGCAAGAGAGACTGATAAAGAATGAGAGAAAATGTTAGCTGCTGTTGCCGAGGCAACCATCTCGCTCCCCTCTCCTCTTTAACCCTTTCTCCTCAGCACCTCCTTCTCACGCTCTGTCTTTTACCATCACAGCGATCTCTCACATGTTGATGTTCTGTCACTCCATCTGTCCCACTCTTTATCTTCATGCAGCTCTCCGCTCTTCATCTCTCTCCATCTTCCCAAGTGTTTCTCTCTGCGCAATAGAAAATCTAGATCTGTGAGCGATTCAGTGTCACTGTCATCTTGATTATTCATCCTCATGTTGGCACACCTGTCATTTTGTCAGCACACATGTGCTTTATAACTCTGAATCATTCTGTGCCTGAGAACAGTAACAGATTGTACTAAACTGTGTCTCAGGAAGTCATTGTTTCACCAGAGGAGGGTTTGAAAACTTTAAAACATGATAGATACATCCACATAATAGCTGCTGGCATACAGGAAAAGTGGTTGACTACCATGCAGCTATAAATGCTGACAGTGATGTGTTCATTTTGAAGGATATGAATGTTTTTAGATTTGAAATATTGAGGAATATTTGCATTTAGAAGTGACAGAAGGATCTTTGTACGAGTAATAAATCACCCTATCATTAAGTCCAACTTTCTCTGCATAGGGACCACTTGCTCACCCCTCATTAGGGATGAAGTAAACTTCAATTAAAACATTTTCTGAGTGCTAAAAACATATAATGACAGCAGCCATTTCTGACACATGTTCATAGTTAAGGAGAAACAATGGGTTGGACTGTTAAAGAGATAGTTGGACATTTGATGCATATTTGCTTTCTTAGCAATAACAAGATGAGAAGATTGACACAACTGTCATGTATGTGCACTAAATATGAAGCTACAGCTGGTAGCAGGTTAGCTTAGCATACAAACTAAAGCATTAGCTAAACAAGTTAGCCTGGTTTAGTGTAAAGGTAACAAAAAAACCATCACCTCTAGAAATTAAGACCCTAAATTCTGAGGAATTAAACAGTAAATGGGAAACACCTGTTTACACGGTAATTGGCTGTATTATGTAGTTTTATCCCTATTTTCCTTACTAAACAGAAAAATACAACCGCACACCTTTTGAATTCAAGTTTCTCTTTTTTAAACTGGGCTCAGACTGAGACCAGATGTCTGTTCTGATTATTAGGTGGGGTAAATTGGAAATATATTGACACTTTCATTCTGGTTTACCAACCTAGGTACAGTCAGTTCAGCAACTGCAACTTAAGCTGCAAGGCCAATTGTGCTAACTACTGTAGCACATTGTTTTTAAGTTTGTTTGTTTGTTTTTTGGCATTTTGCCTTTATTTAGATAGGACAGGTGAAGGTATGACAGGAAATGGGTAGAGAGAGTCTGGGATAGACATGCGGCAAAGGGCCTCAGGTGGGAATCGAACAAAAATGTAGCATATGACAACTACTGTCAGCAACAGTTAGTGGTCAGTGTGGTGATATGCTGCCCCCTATTTGTTTGGGGTATAATAAGTGGCCATTTCTTACATATCGTACCTTTTGAGTACGTATTGCCATCCAATTCTCAGTCTGAATTTGCAAACTTCATCCAAATAAACTAAAAATCACAAAGAAATTAAAGTTCACTCCTGCATAAACATTTGATATGATGACTGTCTGCAGATGCACAACAGAGCATTTAAAGGTCAGAGAGAGAAGCAGCGTCAAAAACCTTCCGCAACCCTCGCCAACTTTCAGCATTTACTCGCCAAATGCTGTGTTGTGTAATAAGCTGCTGACTCCAATAAGCCACAATTCTATACTCTAAGTGTGCCCATTGATCACATGCAGTCTCCCTCCACTGTATGGATAAATCATGGAGATTTTGTGCTCTCCAGCTGCTGTATGAAATCCAGGCAAACCAAATGTCAAGGAGCAATTTACATGTAGAGTGAGCATCATCAGCATGTGTGACACACATGCATTAGCCTTCCATTACCATTCCAAATATAAGAATAGGTTAAATTAAACAACTCAGCTTCTCTTGCTCGATCTTCCAGACACTCTGTCTGCATCTAATGAAAGATGATCTTCAAATGCATTACTGTGCGTAACAATATTATCGTAAATAATATACTTTATATTGAATTACTGCTTCAGTCCGTTCTCCAGAGCTTTTATAAATAATATATCCTGTTTCTAGGTAACTGTTAATTATTATAATGCAGGTATTTCATTAAAAGAAGAAAGAGAAGGGACAGGCAAAGACAGAAAGAAGACATAAGCGATAGCAAGAGAGAGAGAATGACAGAGCAGTGCTTTAGAAATTGGTGCAACGCACAAAAACCACTGAGCAATGTTCTGCAAATAAATGAGGCTTCTGAGGTCACTTGTTTCAAGGATAAAGTGAGCTGTATCACTGAAATGGAGGCTTGCTTTGCTTTATGGACTTGGAAGCAGTGTAGCACCGTCACTTTTGTCATCTGTCCTTTCTACCTCTCCTCTGTCTCCTTCCTGCTCCCCCTCTCATTTCTCCATAATCCAGTGAACTCTCATCCATAACTCACAGGCCCCCTCTTCCTTTTATTACCACCACCACCTCTCCATCCATCCTAATAATTCAAACTGGCACACAAAAGAAGAGGGCATTGGACAGAGAGAGAGAGAGAGAGAGAGAGAGTGACAGTAAAGAGTAAAGAGTGTTAAAGAGAGACCTAGAGGAAGGAAGGAAGCAAGGAAGGAGGGAAGGAAGGAAGGGAGGAAAAGAGTTTGTGAGTGTCAGGTGATGGAGTGATGGGGTAAAGCAACACTGGTAGGCAGACAGAGAGCAATGTTTCACCTCTGACTGACTGCTGAATTAGAGCTGTTGAAGGTTTCGGCCTTCAGATGCGCTCATGTCGGGCTTCTTTCGATCCGGTCTGACTGTCCAGCTCTCCAAACCAGAAAAAATGTCTTCCATCTTATCTATGACAGCAGCAAAAATACCAAACTGGAGGTGGTGTGCAAACTGAGGTTGAGAATCTCTATCTTACTAACACATCTCATCCTTTTTTCCTCACACCTCACTCCCACTATCAATAATTTAATAAGTCATGGTTGCCAGCGTGACTGAAAAATTAATGTGAGCTAGGAGTGATGGGGGGGGGGGCTGTTCCATGGATGATGGATGAGGAGGTGGGTGTCATCATACAGGGTAACTGGGCGGGGGCTGTGTGCAGGTATGGACCAAGGAAGAGGGGAGAGAGCAGGTCAGATATTTAGCTTACAGAGGCCAGGTTCATTAGTTAAAGTGTTGTCCAGCAGGTAGCCTCACTCCGAGCATGTTTTGCACCATTCAGTGAAAAGTCTGACTGTCTGGTTTGCTCTTGTCTGCAAGTTTACCCTCATATCTCTTCTAGGCTTACTGGCAGACACCTATTTCAAAGCTGTGTCTGTTGGGAGCACAGGTAAACCTGTACTGGGAGAGACAAAGGACAGACTGGCCGTCTACCATTTATAGTTATTATACCTACGTTATGGTTACATATGCCGGTTGAGCAGTTTGTACCAATTAAAATATCTAATAACAATTATTTAACAGATTTTCATAGGTTTTTTTTGTACAGATATTTATGGTCTCCAGAGGATTAATCTTTGTGAATTTGGTGGTCTCCTGACATTTCATCTTCTGCACTCAGCAGGTTGACATTTTTGGCTTTAGGTTAAATGTCTCGACAGCTACGTATAGATATTCATGGTGCCCAGAGGATGAACACTGATGCCGTCCTTTAACTTTTACTCAAGAGCAGTGAACATCAGCCACATCCAGCCCACAAAAGCTTCCCATCCAGAATATTAAGGAATTCAGAAAATGTGCACATTTAATGTTAGTCATCAGTGGAGGCCCAGTCCAGCAACAAGCAAAATAGTCTGTATTTCATGGTTCATCCCTTCTATGGGATTATACTCTATACTGTATGGACCCACAACCAAACCTCCAGACTGGTCATCCCTAGGAGCTGATAGCAGCACACGGACCAGACTACAGGAGGTAACTCCAGCATTGATGGAGAACTGCTAAGCTTGTCTTTTAGACACAAGTGATGTCCATTTGGTTTATTTTCATCGGCCAAGTTGTATATTGAATCTCAAAGTAGTGTCATTGTTTGCTTCTTGAGATTCAGAGCCTGACTCAGTTGTGTTTATTAAGTTCTTTTTTTGCAATAAGAACTCATTATTGATTGAACTGTGGGGTTTGTACTAAGAATGTCCTCCGTAAATATCCACTGTAGTTATCAGTATGGATTTCTGTCTGTTTATACTGATATATCCTATGAAAAAGAATAATTTTGTAAGAAAGGGAAAATATTAAATGTTAATCAGCTAATGAGGCGTAAATATATATTTCTTTAATTTGAAATCCAAACCCAACACAGTCTGTTTATCCTATGTAAAATCTCAACATCAACACTATGGATTGGGTCAAATTCTCTTTCTTTCTTTTCAAACATTCATGGTTCCCAGAGGATGTACCTGAATGACTTTGGTGATGCCTTGACTTTTCCTCTAGTGCCACAATGGGGTTGTGGCTCTGAGTATAGTTCAACAACTGCAGGACGTATGCCATTAAATTTGATACACACATTCATGTCCCCTAGAGGATGATTTGTATTAACTTTGATGATTCCTGGGAAATCTAACGCCATCTGCAGGTCAAAATTTCACTTCGGCAAACACATTAGTTTCCAACTAAAAACTTTGCATCCTCTATTTTGAATTTTAAGCTAATGAGCAAATGTTCACATCCTGATCTAAGATAGTAAACATGATAAATATTAGTTAGTAAACATGATAAATATCAGTTAGTAGACATAGGAAATATTAGCTTCTTTCTAAACAATAGCTTGATACTAACAGACAGATCTCCACTATGCACTTATGCACTAATCTCATTGTTATAATCAAAGGCAGAAAATTATAAAATAAGAGCAGAACTACCACAGACATGGTGAGTAAAGAGGTGATGTATCATCAAAATAATACTGCGTTGCTGTTATGACTTGAGAACAAAATGTGTTTGTAGTGAGTCATCATTGAGTCACTTATAATATAATAATATTGATCAACCCTATCAAACCCCTGAAGATCATAGTTTCTTATGCAACAGAAATCTTGATGCACCTTCTATAGATAAGATTATTAAAGTGCCAAAATGTTAACAATACAAAACACAGCTTGGTGAAAAAAGTCATTTTTTGATTTAAGCAGCTTCTTTTTTTTTTTTACTTGAAAGGTCAAAGCAGCATCATGAGAACAGCGAATCACAAAACTGCACACTCTCAATATAACAAAGTCCTATATAATCTGGCTTCCCACCTCCATGCGAATCAGAAACCTGCCTAGAAGCTGTGTGTATTTAGCAGACATGAAAAGTATTAAATGCATGATGATGAAAAGCAGCGTATATATCTGACATTAGTGGTTTGGCTAGATGCACAATATTAGCTTTGATTGTCTCTGGGACGTTTTGCATGTATCCCCCCCCCCCAACAGGAGTTCATTTAAATGCATTTGCACAATATGCTCAGTAGAAGCATGAATTTACCCTACTGGGAACTCAACAGCATTGGAAACTGCTGGAGGATAAATGTCCTTCTCAATGTCAGCTTGATGGCAATTACTGAGACAGTGGTAGCTTTTTTTCATTTACTTTCATCATCCAGATTTTCTAATCTGTACCGCTTCCCTGACCTCAGATCATTATTATGCATTGTGAGTGACATCCTCTCCTAGATGAATAAAGCTTTAAAATCATTATAGTGCCATAGACCTCTTTGTGCTGTCTCAAAGGTGAACTGAAATTGGTGTCAGTTTAGTTGGAATGATTTTTAAATTTGTCTCAGGCTCTGGTCTCGGGCAGATCTACTGTACTGCTGCATAGTCCAGCTGGAGCAGTGATAGACAGCAGCAAGAGAGAACCCTGAGGGGGCTGCACGGTATCAGATGAGGCTGTATTGAGCACCAGCAGCAGCGTAGGTTGTTGATGGGACAGACCCAGACTCAACCACCTCACCATAAAGTCACCATATGGCGTTTGTTTCTCAGGCAGGCCTCTCCTCTCCCAAAAACTCCTGCCATCCCTGCAAGCCAGGAGAGAGAGCGAGAAAGACAGCTTGTGTGCGACGGAAAGATCATGTATTCAAGAGGATGACAACGAATACAGGTCTGTGACAGAAAGTAAGAGTGAATAAAGGAGCTGGAGAGCCAGAAGCATTATCTGTGGGTCCACTACAGCAGGCAGAAAAAATGTCAGCAAGGGGCAACCATTCTTTCACAAAAGATGCAAGAATGAGACACATTTATGGGCTCATAAACACAACAGATAAATTAAATGAATGAAGAGGATGCAGAAGCAGGTGTGCTTGAAAAAAAGAGAGAAAATGTCAGAATTAAAATGTGAATATGAAACAGCTTAAAAAGACTCAGTGCCATATGCGTGAAACTTACAGGTTTTTATTATTAATACTCAACACTTCATTTTGTTCATCATGTACAAAGAGAAAGAAGAGTCTTATTTGAGCACTTATAATTATAGATATCAGTATTATCCTTATTAGAAGTACCTTAATGTTTTTTTTGTTTTTGCAATTTTGTCATGATGTGATTAATTTTGTTATTGAGATTAATTTGATATTTTCCATATAAAAAAGAAGGTAAATGAATCCCCCAATATTTAGTATTTACACAACCTGTACAATTATTTGTTTTTGTTTCATTTTCTGTTCATACGGTGTAAAAATTCAGGGATTATTTCAAAGAAAAGGGCCACAAAAAGAGAAAAGAATGGCCAAGAATAATATTATGTATATCATTATGTATACAATTGATCCTATTCATATGTTACATTTTTGTCACCCCACAGTCAATTTAATCAGGCTATGTAGTTTCTGTGAACAGGATTGTTTTCATCAACCTGTTCACCTGTGAAATACATTTAGTAGCAACCCCTTATGTGATCATGTGATCATCAGTTTTCATTCAGGTAAAGCAGACCTTTCTCAAGTATGAACAATAAAGATGGAAAATAGCAATAGCAAGAACCAAACAAAACTGTACACAATTTAATAGAAAATTTTGTACGCATCAATATAAAGCAATATCAATACATATTAATACACATACAGACAGGTAGAACTTTAAAATATTAGTAAACAAGTTCTTCAATGAATTAGTGTGACCTGGAAAATTAGAAGCAGCTAAATTACATGAACCTTCACATCAAATTAATCATATAATATCACAGTATAATATTCCTATCTGCATGAGAAGAGACTGATCGATATAAATAAAACATGATTAACAGTTTTGCTCACTGCTTTAGAAATGTTGATATGAAACAAACACCTCAATCATCTTCCCTCCAAAACACAAAAATAATTATCACAAGTCAGTTTTAAGCGGTACATCGATCCCTGTAGCTGACCGTGTCAAACTGTTATTTGGTCCCATGTGTCAGTATTCCTGACAGAAAAATACACGTCAGAGTTGATATTTACATCCTCCACCTTCCAGATGTTCCAGTCCACTAACTTGCCACAGCCATTTCCTTGTGTTGTAAATGTGACACAGTGTTTTGCTCTACATGAAGCATTTGAACAAATGCGTTGTGGCATGCTCGTGTGCACAGAAGTGAGGCTGGGACCGATTTGGCCGCGAGGGAAATAAAGACTTCTGACGAGCCATGCTTACTCTGCATCACTGTCTGAACCTGTGCACACTGGCTGCAGAGAAGGACAGCTGGAGGTGGTAAAGGCCTGATGAAAGCATGTTTACCACAGTGTCAGGTGCACCTTGACTTCCCTACATGTAGTTCACCTTCTGATACATGAAAAAAACAAAAGGAACTGATGCATTGGCACATACAGTGTACAGTAAGAGCATTTTTGGTTTGGTCATATTGTTGTGGATGATGAGGAAAGAATTGGTTCGTTTGTATGACAAATATGCAAACCTTACCAAGTTTACACGCACACGGGTACATTTGTCACTTTTCAATCAGACCTCTAGACATGAAAGCACTTGACGAGAACAACAGAAGAGAGATGAATTTCTTCTCTCGGAGCGGCAGAGAAGATTATAGAGACTTATTGGCATAAGTACCATACAGAAAATAAGCGGGGGCAAAATAATTTCTGACTGCAGGGGGATGGAATTGTATATGTACAACACAAAATTACAAATTACATTTCCCGTCTCATACAGAGAAACAAGCCATGCACAAAGTTGCACCAAATAAATTAGAATCCAGAGCATTTAAAATGTTTTTCGGCTGTCAAATAACACAGTCTGGTAGCATGTGAGCTAAAATACAGCAATAGTTGATTCCCCTGAAGCAAAACACTACATGAAATGAGACATGACGGAACAAATGTTGCACCTTTTAATAAGGGGTTGCATAAATGCATTTCAGCTTCAAATTGATTCTGATTTGGTTGAAACTACACTCGTTCTTGTGTTTGTGCAGAAATCCTCAGCAATATTAACAAAACATTAACACTGGGAAATGTCCAGCGCATATCGCATGGGTACATGTGTTAATACATGTGTGTGCATGTGTATACATACACATATATATTTATATATATATAGAATTTTTTTTTCCTTTAGCACAGTGATGTCTATCCCAAACGTAGAGAGGGACCAGGATAGGCCGGGCCGATGATGGCTCTAAATTCTGTGTGCAATCACCATTAGAGTCCAGGTCAAAAAAATGGGCAACAAAAACACAAAAATCTTGTAAATTTTTAACAAGGATTGCTGCCTAAAAATGAAGGATCACAATATACTGCCTCTATATGCAAATATCATCTATGTATACATGGAATATTGTATTACATAAATGTGTAGATAATCAAATTTATCTCAAAAAGCATGAAGAGCTTACCTTAAAAAGAGAGAATCTAACACAATTCAAGGGAAACTTAGCAAAGACTCCTAGAACTAAACTTTCCCCTTTTATCACCAAACGTCTACACCTACAATAAATTATCCTCGATTTCCAACACTTTAGTGAAAATATGAAAAAGAATAATTCTTAACATTATCAGTATACTGATTGGTAAACTATCATAATTAAGTAAACATGAGATTTAAAGAAAAAGAAGTTCAATTATCACTTATGATTAGTAATTTTGTGTCTTAACTATATTTTGCATATTTTTGTACTAGTATTTTTTGTTTTTGTGAGTTTTTATTGTCGTTTTGTTCATTTCTTAAATTGCTGTAAAACATATTGAAAGTTACATCCTGCCTGTCTTTTAACTGTACAAAGTGAAAAGAGTTTTAAATATTCTATTTACAAGGAAAAGATTGAACATACAAATGCTTAAACTGATTGATGCCCACTCCAAAGTCTTTCTTCTGCTCGCTCTTATTTCCTGTCATTTTCTTATACCCTCTTACTGATAATGGTCGACCTGAACTTTCAAAATGTGTGCATATAAAAAATTCCAGAGATACCAATCTATTTACGATGTTGTGTGGTGTGTGTGTGTGTGTGCGTGTGTGTGTGGATGAATCTGTCTGATTTAAGGCTAACTTGATCAGTCTCACTTTTCTGCTGTAATCTGAGGAGCGAAGGAGGACGAGATGCCGTTGAATGTATTAATAGTCATCAGCAGGTTACTGGAATAAAACAACTGTTATCATTCAATCTTGATTATTTTTCACACACACACACACACACACAGACACCAACCTATTGCATTGGTGCATTTAGATTAGGGTATAAGATAAGCAGCTCTAATCTCAGGCCAACACTCCTCTGGAATCTCCCGCAGCCCTTGAACTTCTCACAACACCGGCTAATTGTTGATCGAACCTTTGATTAACGCGGAGGCTTCTTTATTTTGTACAGTAAAATGATGAGTCATTATTAGACAGCTTGGGTGGTGGTGGTGGTGGGGGGTTTGAGGTTGATGGGACGATAAGGCATGTCTACTGAGTGACCTGCACACATACTGAGTAAAAGGTCCTGTGCAATAAAGGAGACCCCTCCAGCTAAACAGTCAGTCAAAATAAAACGCCACAAAGCTTTCACAGGATGGCTGCCTTCCTGACGCCTCAGTCGGTGTTCATGAGGCCTCTCTCAATCAGACATCCTCCTCGGCTCAGGCTACACATTTTGCTTACATAAACAGCAGTGCATAATATTAATCATACACAATGTCCAGACAAACCTTTCTGTGTGTTCCTCTCAGACTGCGTAAGTGAGAGGAAAGTAAAAACACTGTTGACAGGTGGAGAAACTAAGAGCCTGGTGACTGTTGTCATGTAACCTGAATAAAAGAAGAGGTCTAAAGGCTGTGAGATGTCCATCTGTGACAGTGGGACATCCTGAACACAACTGCTTAACTGCCCAAACATGATAAGAAACATTTTACAAAGTTAGAAGAAAAACAATGGCGTTCTTCGATCTTAAACCATCAGCGGTTGCATCTCAAGCCGGCTTTAATTTCCACTGCAGTTTTGGCTCATGAACGTGGGGAGACCATCGGGCAGCCTCAAAGCATGCTGGTCCGTTCTGGTGCTGCCGCGTGAGGACTGCATGCGAACTGGAGGACACATCCTTTGGAGACCATTAAGGCACGTCCTTCCTCTCAGTTTCTTCAGCGTCGGGCAAAAACGTGTTGTTCACAGTAGTACAAGTTTAACTACGTGTGTGTGTGTGTGTGTGTGTGTGTGTGTGTGTGTGTGTGTGTGTGTGTGTGTGTAAGCATGTGTGCACTTTGATTAGCAATGTCTTCAAACATCAAACGAGGATCTGTCAGCTCTAAATGTGTCTGCGAGATCCCGTTTTTCTACAAGGAGCAAATAAATGTATGAGCATGGAGTCAAATATTGGACAGAAAACAGAAAAGCAGGAGTTGAGGACTCAGTCTCTCTGGCTTCCTGCTGCCACTAAGGACAGACAGGCTACAGCTTCACATAATAAAAGAGTGAAATATTATACCAACAGAACATAAAAGAAGACAAATCATAAGCGGTGTTAACATAACGACTACCGACATCTTTGTTATTCACAATATTATTAATATTATTGTTGTTCTTGTACCCTGTTTTTATAAGAATATCTTATTATCATTCATGATTGTATTTCTCATAGCAAACAAGATCAGCTCTTTTGGCGTTAGGGATGAGGAGGAGGAGAGAGGAGAGAGGAGAGAGGGGAGAACACAAGAGTGAGATGAGAGCTGGACAGAGAGAGATGCACAGGCCATGATGTCTTCTTCCAGACAGAGAGGGAGGAGAGAGGCACTAGTCATCTCCTGTGTAAATGTGACAATGTCTCCTTTCTGCAGTGATACAGGGGCAGATGGACTGTTCGCTCCTCTCTCTGCTCTAGCAGTCTTTCTTCATAAGCACTCAGCAGGAGCTCTCAGACAGCCATCAAATCACACCAGGCTCACATGTCCAATATCAAACTAAGCTGAGGTGTCGGCTCTTTGCGATAATAACCAAGTACAATGACTTCTGTCTCACTGGGTGGTGAAATGATGGACTTGGGAGTTGAGTGAATTTGTGATGTTGAGGGGAGAGTTAATTGACTTTGTTTGGACATAAAAGTAGAGTAGCTTTGGCCATTTCTGAGAGAGGGTTAACATCCCACATCTCCTCAGGGTGTCCTGATTTTTTAACCCAGATTTTCTTGCAAAATCAAGATTTTTCACTCTTTACTCCTAATTTCACATTCTCTACATTTCAGTCTTTTCCTCATCTAGCTCTCTCCTCTTTAACCTTATTTTGATGTCCCAATATGGGCTAGGGTTGCAGTGTGTGGACAGTGTCTTTAAAATCATCCCTGATCTCCTTACACTACATGCCTCTATTCCTCTCCTCCTTCTCCCTTGCCATTGTCTGTTCCTCCTCCCCTGATTTCTCTCACACGTCAGACTCAATGCTGGAGAGTTTCTCGTACACATGGCCATTGCTTCCATTGAAGGGACGCGGGGGGCCCACCCCCAGCATGGAGCCATGGTGGTTCATTCCACCGAGGCTGAGCTCTTTTGGGAACCGGGGGGTCACATTGGACATCACCCCGGCCGTGGCTGACGCTGGCAGATATGACGCCGTGCTCATCTGGCTCCTGAAGTCACTTCGGCTGTTTTTGGCAACTTGTTGCTGCTGCTGTTGCTTTTTCATGTAATATTGTTTGGCTCCATGCATCAGACACTGGTCATCGCCAAAGGTGGGTATAAAGGGGTTTTGGTTCACCCGATCTGGGTAAAGAGATTTGGATAAAGAGAACGCTCCTCCTTCCATCAAAGACCTATCACTGTCTCTCGTGTCTCTCTCTCCGATGGAGCGGCGGTGAAGGCCCTCACCGCCTCTGAACAGGCCAAATGGAGAGCCAGGTCCTTTTCGACCCTCGCCTCCATAAAACAATGGGTCCCTGTCTCTTTCCCTTTCTCTCTCCGAGCCCCCGTGACGCTCAAATATATGTGCGAAGGGGCTGGTGCCCTCCATGTAGCGTTCTTTCTCCTTCAGGCTAACACTCCTGGGTGGGGGCAACATCCCCCCCATGCCTGCACCACTCATCCCTCCACCTCCTCCTAGACCACTCATCAGATTTCCCATCCCACCTGACTCCTCTTTCTGAAGGTCAACAAATGCGTCATACGAGTGCTGCCGCCTAAGTTGTTTGCCCAATCCTCCACCCTTCCTCCTCTGTTGGCCCTGAACTTGAGACTGAGGGCCTGCAACCATGCCTCCTCCTCCCCCACCTTTCCCTCCCCCCATCTGTTCCAAGAGGTGGTTGTTGTCCTCGCTGATATCGTAGAGGTTTCCTGTCTTTTTACAGGTCTCGCAGCGCATGCAGGTCGCAGAGCTCGGGCGGCTGTTTCCTCCACCTCCTGAGGACCCGCAGCTCATGCCACCACCATACCCACCACCACCTCCTCCTCCATGCATGGACATCTGCTTGGCCCCTCCTCCCCCACTAGCCCGACAGTTCCTGCACTCCCACTCTCCTCCTGCCAGCCCAGATCCTCCCCCACTCTTTGAATCTGCCTTTTTAGGTTTGCTCTTCAGAAAGTCATCCACAGGAACCAGAGAGGTGCAGGGTGCTACTCCTCCATCTCTACTCCCAGGGCCCTCTGTCAAATCCACATGCTCCCACTGAGGGACGCCCTCTTTGGGCCGGAACTGGTCCAAATAAAAATCCCTAACGCTCTCCTTTTCTCTGAGTAAGTAGTTCCCATCGTTGTTTCCTCCTCCTCCTCCTCCTCCTCCTCCTCCTCTCTTCCGTTCTGACGGCAAAAGCGGAGGGGAGGCAGAGCGGTGGCCGTGGTAGTGGTGGTGGCTGATGTGATACGGTTTCCTCCTGTAGCCCAGCTCAATGTCGTCCAGCTCCCGTCTGGACTTGGCAGAGGCCGGCCTCTTTTTCAGACTATCACGGTATTGTTTGCGCTTCTTGGCATTACCCTCCAGGTTTCCGTAAGTTACCGTGTGTGTAGAAATGTCTGAAACATCGGAACGTATATTCCCTTCGTCATCTCCCCTCCCTCCACAGTAGTTATGCCCAGGGATGTAAGTGGAACTTGAGGCGGCTCCTTTGAAGGAGAACTTCCCGTACAGGTCCGGCAGGCCTCCCTTGAAGCCCTGGCCTGAGGGAGGAGTCTGTCCAGACAGCAAGTCAAATTTGCTCATGTTCCTGTGGGTCAGTGCTGAGCATGGCTGGGTGGTAAAAATAGGGGCTACCCCTCCACCCAGGCTGTCACAGTCAAACATGCCACCCTCCAATGAACTAGCACTGCCCAAACTATGGGGCCTGTTCGGAGGAGGCCCGCTGAGCCCTAGTGTTGAGCCATGGTGGTGCAGGTAGTGGTCCTGGTACAGATTACTGTCCTTTAGGTGGATGTTGCCAAACGTCCTCTCCACCTCACTGATGTAGTCGCTGAACATGTTGTCTTCTGGAAGGTAAGGTGGCTTGCAGTCTGAGTGGCCCGCCAAGCTGCGCCGGTGTTCAGATATGTCATAAACAGAGGATTCACGGCGGATGAAGTCCAAAGCGCTGTGTGGCGAGCCATTCACCCCTGACAGGGAGGCCATGTTCTTGGCGGTGCGTAAGAGGCGCATGATGTTGGAATGGGTGTTGTTCATGGTGGCTGAAGGGGAGTTCAATGCTGAGCTGCTCTTCTCCTCAATCTGCACCCCATGGATACAGCTGTAGATGCCCTGTGGGGGGGGAATACAGGTGGACATTTGGTCAATTCAACCATTACATTCAAAGTTGACAAAAACACTGCAGTTGTACATGAGTGAGCACCTCTTTATGTTGATGCTTTCAATACCTTGCTCAGTAAACACAGTATATAATCTGTAAAAACAGATGTACACTTTTCATATATTATAGACAATAACAAGTAGTATATTATCTGGTCTGCGATAGAAGGACACAGTGGAAGTACAGTGCAGTACATACATTATGAAGATTCAAAGAGGCTAGTGTAGCTGGATGATTGATAAAGGCAAAGGGGCTTTAAAAACCCCTGAGTCCCACCGGTCAATACCTTTAATCAATGTGATTAGAATTCAGCTGAACAATATCCTCCGGCGGTTATTAAACACCTCTATTCCCCTACCCCTCAACACCACAGGCCACAACACAATCCCCTCCAGAGGGAAAGGCAATGCCAAGGAGACGCTGGCTGTGTGTTACTGTGACAGAAAGATAAACTGCTCCATTTGCATTCAGTGATGTATGATGCAATATTCAGATAAAAATGGATGTAGAGCAGGGAGGAGATCATGCATGACAGATGGGGACGGTAAAAGAGCAGATCAATTCCTAACAATGATTTTACTCAGTTTTTCTGGACGTCAGTAGACGACTGTGGGAATAAAGAGACAGTTTGGCCACTGTTAAAGATCAGAGATCAGCTGACCTCCATCCTGCTCGTCACTGCAGAGGTCAGAACCCTGCTGAGAGGTCAGGGGTCAGCCAGCGGTCAGATATTCTCTGCTATTACGCAATGACTCTTCCAGACATCCTCTTTTTATCCACTAATATGACCCGACGACCCTCAGCTCTCCTTCCCCTAACCACTCGTTTCTGGTAGTTAATTAGCTTTCGGACGGCACCTGCATTGCAGCAAATAGGCCTTTATCCGTCATTCTGGTTTTATAGATAATGTTAGTACGTCTTTCAATTTCACAGTCTGTTAACAGCCAAGTATGTAAAGCTTGACAGTGGCTAAAAGTAGGAGAGGTTAGTATAAATACAGAATGACTCAACAGTGTTGGAGAAGAGATTTGGTTGCATTCTTGAAGTGGAGGACAAATGTATACACCCACCTGCGTGATATTTCAAGTTTTTTTTTCTATACTTTGAACCGTCTTTCAATATTTATCTGTTCCTTATCTCATCTGAGTTTCTTTTTTCCATCTGCCTGTTTATGCACTTTGTCGCCACTTCATCTCTTTTGTTTTTCTTCTTGTATTGTCCTGATTATACCCCACCTGCTGCCAAATCTGTCACATCTTCCCTGTCATAACATCTGTGACGTCATCCCATCATGGGCTAAATTTTCCAGAAGCATCCACCTTAATCCTAGGACGAAGTTCCCTCATTAGTTTTTCACTTGTGCAGAGGCAGACGGTGAGGTCGTGTTGAATCGGGCCGTTAAGGTGTTTGAGTGTGAATATTTGCGTGGTTATTAAGCTCATTCACACAAACGCACAAATAAGCAACAACCACGACAACAACTTAATACTGTAGTGCAGCAAATAGACGTTAAACAAAGTGATTACTGCTTCTTATTCAACAGCAGACTTTGTCTACTCCACATGCCCACATAATGTAACAGTTGGCAGATTGCTGCCAGCCCAGTGCGACAGTAGCTGATTATTTGGGCAGGATGTGTGAATAGCAATAACTGCGGCCTGAGGGTTCACAAGAATTTTCAATCCTCCAGGGGATCAGAACAAAATCTATAAGTGATTACACTAGTGCAGGGAGGCAGGAAATCAACAAAAACCCAGCCGCCTCTTATGCACAATAGCATAGCGTATCTACTGTACATGCAGCAGCTCATGATTTAATGCCGCTTGTGTGTGGTATATGTATACGGTGCTAAATGCAATTGAACTTTGACATGATGTGATGTGAGGGCTGTGAAAAGCGGAGTGATTAAACCTCTAATACATTTACTGTTCTAACGCCATTAGAGGATTTTTAAATCAATATAATTAATTTGTTTCAGTGTTGCAGTGCAGGTGGGACCCGGAGGAGCAGGTAGCCACGGGGAGAGCTGCTCACAAAGCTGCAGAGTCCCTTGTAGGGAGGGAACGCTTAACCAACCATGAAGCCGTGACCGAGGCCACGTGACTCACACCCACCGTGACGGATGTCTCATTTTTTACACTGCCGGGCTTAAATGTTAATTGCAGCAGTAACAATAAAGTTTATTGGATTATGCTGTGAAATTTAAAAAAAAAAAAAAGTGGAATCAATCTGAGTGGCAGGGCAAGAACAAAAAAGAGAAAGGATGAAAAGGCCGGGCTTGGAGACGACACATTTGTGTAAATGAGACGGAGACAGTGTGAGGCTTTGGCCGAGGATTGTGGAAAGATAAACTGTCACTTCTACTCTGCACTACTTCTACTCTGCGCTATATGCAAACGAACCCTCTCAGTGCATGTTTACCCTGAATATTTTTACATATCGAATTATCTGGCCGTACAGAGTTCATTTACGTTGTCGCATTGTAGCAAAGACAAACGGTAATTTCTGTAAATGAGAGCAGTCACTGAATGTCACACAAAGCTAATAGCATAATGATGTGATAATCAAAAACAACACCAAGCAGTCTGTCTTTGGAAATGAGGAGTCAACTGACATTTTAACAACTGATATTTCATTCTGCTTCTACACAAAAAGACGCAGATATGCAAACACTACCATAAACAAAGCGACGGCAACAATGTAAAATTAACACCATGCAAAATAATCAAAGTTGAGCACTGGAGCGTAATATTAGAGCAGGGGGGGAATGTTATGTTGTTATTGTTTTTTTCTCAACCTTGCTTTCTTGGCATAAGCAGCTCCGGCACCACAGCAGCATAACAAATGGAGGGAGAGAGCAGCAGTGTGTGGCTCTCTGCTGTAAATTAGCCACGTGGTTTAGCCTGCAGCGCTTCACCTTCAAGACGCACGCAGTGAATTACACCAAAGCCATGTCAAAACAATTGGAATGCAAATCAAATACCTCAGGGGTGACTTTGGTCTCGTGGGATCAAGTAATCTACCCTCTCTCTGGCTCTGTGGCTGAGTTTTGTGGAGTGAAATATTGATTTGGGCTCAACATTTTGTAAATATTTACCTCATGGACTGCAGGAAGGCCCAAGAATCACAACAAAAGATAACAGCACCAATATCTTTTTCTACTTTTGGGAGTGACGGTTTGTCTTGGGCTTGGTCACCTAGAATACATTCTCATTCATAAGTGTAGCATCTCTAAAGCCATGAAGAATGAAATACTACCATTTCAGACACATTACAGGCAGTGGAGCTGATGATGTAGGGATTAATAAACAAGTAATGAAGGTGAGTTACAGACGAGGTGGAGTCACTGTCACACTCGTAAAGTGGAGAATTATAACCCACTTAAATGTGTTGTTAATAGAAGACTCTTTTTTTTTTTGGTGAGAGTCGTTGCTAGTTAATTTTGGTTGCAACATCCTTCCAGCTCTCTTTGAATATCTGTCTGTCTCTCTGTTAAGTCTTCATAAGCTCCTCTGCAGACTCACCCCCTTCTGTTTAATGTACTGGTGTCAATTCTGCCAGCTTTTAAATTCAATCTTATTCTTAGTCTTGTATCAAATGTCCTTATTAGTTTTATCATATTTAGTCAACATTATCCTGCTTTAGTCGAGTTTTAGTCGATGAAAAGGGTTGACATTTTAGTCTTTTCTTAGATATCAGGATATTGTTAACATTTCAGTCAGTCTAGTTGAGCCAAAACCATTATTTTCACTCTTATTTCACATCAGATCTATCTGATCATTATCTGATGAAAAACAGGTTGAATGATTAAGAATGCAGCTTTGCAGGAAGTGTCTGGTCTGATGATGTCAATTTAAGGATTACGTCCAGACATGGAGCATGTTCTGATTTGCATATTTATTTTTAACCACTCCCAGCTCCAAGCCAGCGAGCTGGGCTTCTTACACATTTAAAGTTTGACAACAGGTTGAGATGGTTTCAGCCCAAGACTGCTAATCATTGCCTTTACCAGATAAAACTAAGAGACTGTGATTGCCAGCTTTCCCGAGGGAAACTTCTGAGGGAACCAGCTACTAGTTGGTTCAACTATTCTTCTGACCCTATGCCCAGGCCGCACGTCAGGCCCGCTGTGGGGCTCCACCAAAGTTCCCTCTGGCTTCACCCTGCCCAGACATAGTTCGCCATCTTTTAGGTCCCATCATATGTGCTCATGCTCCACATCCCACACGGAGTGGGCAAGACTGGCCGGTGGTGCACCCAAGACGAGGGGTTGAGATCCCAGCTCAGTTAGCGCTGCACATGTCATCCAATGAACAGAACATTTGGATTGTAATTTAGAAAAGAAAACAGTCGACAATAGTTTGGCTTCTTTTTCATATTTTCCTTTCATTGTGGTTCCAATCATACTTATGAGAAATTGGATTTGATCTTTTGCTGTCAGATGTCAACAACTGTTAACAGATAGAAGCAGTGGCACAAGTCAGAAATGACCAAGTAATGTCAGGTACAGTACGTTGCAATCTTTAAAGTTTGTTAACATCAGCTATAATTAGCCACCATAAGCTCGTAGTGATGCCAGACGAAGTGAGGCTGTAGCAGTAAAAAGTAAAAATCTTGAGTGTATTGAGCTGAGCCAGGTGAGAGAAGAATGTGATAGTTCTTCTTTCAAAAGTGAACTCATCCTCATTTATCTCATCTTTTGTATTTTGTATTTTGTAGAGGCAAAGATGATGGAGTGGATGTGCAGAGTTACCCTTTATCTATATCAGTTTAAATATTTATCAGTTTATGACATCTTTTTTTTTAAATTTTGATGCCTGAAAACAGACGTGGTGTGAAGAGGTGAGCTTCAGTCTGTCTTCAAGAGAACTTATTTGGCAATCTGACTCTGTAAGTCAGAAAATACAGTACCAGTCAATAGTTTGGACACAGTTTCCCATCCACTTGAATGGGAAACTGTGTCCAAATTTTTGACTGGTAGTGTACGTGTTTAGTGCAAGCAACCGATCGACTGATTTCTCACTGCAGTGAGTAAATAAGATATTTTCTTTGTTTCAATGTACTGATTGATACATTTATGACTTATTGATTAATTTTGACCAGACTTAAGATATCAACTCTAAAGTCTGAGCACAAACTCTAATTCCTTTCTTCCCTTCCCCTCCCTGTCTCACCCTGCTGATGGAGAAGACGAAGCCGGGTTGGCCAGAGCAGACACCCATGAAGCAGAAGCGCAGCTGCCAGTAGAACCAGTGTTCACAGATGAAGGTGATGAGTGACAGAGCCATGGCGGCACCGAGCATGTAGAAGACACCGGCCATGTTGTCCACATCCAGCTGGCTGGACATCACCTCATTCTTCTCATGGTGGCAGATCCCTGTCAGCCACAAGGACTCCAGTTCCTCCATCTCACCTGGATGGAGGAATGTAATGGCAGTGGATGGGCAGAGGAGAGAGGAATGAGAGAGGAAAGAAAGCAAACAGAGGTTATGAAGAAGGATGGAGGCAGGGAGAGGTGGATGAGAGAGGAGAAGAGAGCCATGGTGAAGAGATATGGCAACAACATGAAGGAAGTGAGAAGAGACAAGGAGGGAAGAAGATACATGGATGGAGAGAAGATAAGGATACAAGACAGAGGAAGGCATGATTACAACATGTGGACAAGTGTTTTTTAATTTGTACGGGAATTGAAATAAAGAAGAGGGAGAGACGAGGGACGGAATGTGAAACATAAAGGAGAGCGGAGCGATATGATGTAAGATCAGGATGAGTATTGGTGGACACGAGGGATGGAGAGATGATGCAATAGAAGAAGAGAGGAGGGAAGATGGTGGGCAGAAGGGGGAAAGGGAAGTTAAAAGTGAAATATCAGCTTGAATTTTGCAGTTCACTCATTGCAGATGGGAAAAAAATTAAATACACGCCATTGGTCATATGTTAATTATCTTGTTTAAGCTCATTTCTGCAAATAATTGTGTGTCTCTAAGTGCTTACAAAACAATATGAAAAAGCTTTAGGGCTAACACGTGCTTGCATCTCTTCAAATTGCAAAATAAAATAAGTGTTTGCATGTGTATGCATGTGTGTTTGTGTGTTTGTGTTTGTGTGTGTGTGTCCGAGCAGCTGGAGCCTCTGGTCCCTTTTATGGGTCACCTTCTGTTTCATCCCAGGCTGTTCTCTATCAAAGCCGACTGATGGGACAGGTGTCCCTTAATTAATCATACATTCAGTCGCTGTCGCTGCACGTCAGTGTTACCTTCCACCGGAGCACTGGCTGGCCTCTGAGCATCAACAAGAGGCTCCACAGCATACAAACTCAGGTGGAGGTGCCGCACACACACATGCAGGCAAAAATAAAGATGCAATCAAGCACCAGTCAAGATTTATAGCTGCTGGGAAACTGACTGTGAGCTGCAACCATTTTAGTGACAGTGGCGTATAACACTTTTATTTAACATGAAAGCATTAACGCAATAGCTTTGGGTTATTTGGGGTAAAGGTGCTCTTGGGAAGTTTTCGGGCAATCTGTTGGGGGTTTGTTACTGAAAGTTCAAACGTCATTATGTTTAAGATTGTTATGTCATTTGTGTTTATTCAATAAAAAACAGACAAATATTGTCTAGTATCTTGTCATAAAAAGAAAAGAGTACATTACCCCCGGTACTGGAAAAACTCCTAAGCAAACCAGACCAAACCCCCTATCATAGGTGAATTTGATCACAATGACATCAAAATCACCAAAGTTCAAATGGGCCGAAAAATGCATGAAAAAGCAAAATGAAGAAACCAACAATATATGAATGAAATTCCAATAATTCTGTCCAGTCCAGTATAGAGATGTGGACAGACATGCCACTGTATTCATCATTCGTCATTTCATTTACAATTAAAATGACCATACTACCCAGGATAAACTACCTATATGCTCAATGATCCCCGTCAAGCCCCCATCCTCCTGGCTCAAATCCTTTAACTCGACCATCTCCATCTCGACCAAAATTCTACTAAAACAAGACATCTAGTTTCAAATTGGCCACTTAACAGAGGAGATCTACAAGCCCCCAACCTTTCTCCATTACTTAATTCCCTAAGAACTCTAACATATTAATAAATGGATCAATGCCAATCAAATAGACTACTCTTGGATAGACACAGAACAAACATTATGTAAAGAGATCCATATTGCTGACTTATCATTCATAAGTCACTCCCTGTTTCAAAAACCCTACCGTAGCCAAAACTTAGCAGCCTGGTGGGAATTTCACCAAATAGCTAACATCACAATCTCACCAAGCACACACACTCCCATCTGGAATAAATCTGACTTCCTAATGAACAAAAACTTTTCATCATGGATCTGCTCTCATTCCCTCATTTGGTCCATCCTTTAGAATGTCTTCAGATCATATTCACTATTCACACCAACATTTATGTTAAATCATATAGCCTAGATCTTCCCCCAGTAACAAAACTCCTGATCAAAATATTATCCAAAATCTATAGAAATCCCCACAAAAATACATTCTCTCTATATTCTTTATATAGACTCTCAAACCTGTTCACACTGCACACAGAACACATAAGACACCTATTTACCTGTGACATGGTGCTGCACACCAATCACACAATTCTGGCACCATATTACTGTCAGCCTCTCTTTTTTTGGGGGCTGCCACTGCCACTTAGTAGGAGACTTATGCAACAGCAACCTGAACAACATATCCAGTAGAATACTTTCCACAGCCCCAATCATCGCCAAGAAAACCAACCTCAGCAACACAATCAACGACACACTCTGGAAAAGATTATTCATCGAACACATTTCAATGGAAAAATGATCTGTGTTCATTGAAATACAAAGTACGCATTTTTTTTAAAATTATTTATTTATCCTTTATTTATCCAGGAAGGTCCCATTGAGATACACGATCTCTTCTTCCAGGGAGTCCTGGTCAAGATGGCAGCAACAAATAGTTTCACATAGAAAACAGTTTCACATATAAAACACACTAAATACAAAAAAGCCACATAAGGAAGATAGTAAAAGAAGAATAAAAGAGAGGTAAAAAAAAAAAGTATGAAAGAGGCAAAGAGACCACACCAATGATAAATAACTCACACCCCTCTACAAAGGTTCATGTAAAGCAGCAACATTTTGGCTAAATCAGGAATCTATTGATCAAGTCTTCCAGGTCCCTCTAATCAATTCATTCATACTGTTTTTTTCCCCTATTTTCCCTATTTTCCTTTCTTTAATTTAGTTGACTTTTGTTTTGTCAGGATGTTTACTGTTGACATTACCATTGCTATAAATTACTAGCATTATTGCTATTTTTATTGCTGTTGCCATTATTAATTATTTTTTATCACTTTCTTATTCTTCCTATCATTGAGACGACTCCCAACACCAGGTCTGGATTAATCCCACGCATATTCCCACAGTCAGGCATTGTATTGCAAAACAACTAACACCCATATTCTCACACTCACACATACACTAACACACACCTACAAACATATACACTCACACACATTTTCTATTTTTTCTTTAATAGAATTTTTTTTTTCTCTTTTGAAACCTCCTGTTACCTCACTGATGGTATTAAGCTTTTGTTATTATTCTGTCTTTACTCTTGTATTATTTACTGATTGATGTATAATTCATTGTCACCATCATACACAGTAGTGACAATGTGGTGTGAGGCTGGGTTTGCTGGGCGGTGGGTGTTTGTCGCTCTGCCCTCTGGTGGAGTGGCCGGGGCAGACCGGAGACAGAGTCAGAGCCTACCTCCCTCTCCCTTTAAAATGGAAGATGAGGGAAGAAGGAGAAGAAAAGGAGGGAAAGAAAACCCTCACTTGACCGACTCCCTCCATAACGGTCTGGGAGTGATACAAAGGAGGACGAAAGACCAGCAGGCCAGTGCCCTCGCCGGGGTCTGGGCACAGCTTTTCAGTCGTTCTACTGGGTTATGGTTGGGCTGATGTGGACTTCTGGGAAGGTCCAACAAAGGAAAAATCAATTTTTAGTAAAGACTTTTTTAATAAAGAGCCAATGCATAGACTTCAATGCTACACTTATATTTTTCAGCAGCTAAATGTAAAACTTTTGTGTGATCAATAAGTTAAACAGGGGGGCTATGAAGCTAAGATTTTATTTCCAGCACAATCATAATAGTGTTTTAGACTGATGACTGTGTTCTTTAACACCTGAGATGAACTTTCCACAAATACGAAAAAAAATCGTCTCAACTATATAAACATGGCAAAAAGAATTTTTCACAGCAGACATACTGAGTAGTGATTGTGCGATGAGTCCAGGTGTTACTAATAACATTAACGATGACTCCCTGAAACTGAAGCAGCTAACTTTAAGTCAGCGATCATTAATTTTATTTTTGTACATCTGTGCTTTTCATACATGGTCAAAATATCTGCAAAAAACGAGAGACAATGATGATGACACTGAACCATCTCCATGACACGTGACCAAACTCCATCCAGTGATGAAAACCATAGGATGTAAGTGAAAGTTCTTTAGAAAACTAGAAAGTGAGATGAGTTAAGATTTTTTTTCTAAAAAGATATTTATCTCGAACAAGTCTGAGGACTCTGAAAGTTGATTTTTCATATTTAGTTCAAGACATTTAAGTTGAGGCATTTAACATGCTGTATCTCAAACCTTAAAGCATTTGTTTTCTGGCAGAGTTATTCACATGTGTATGTTAAATATGAGGCTAAAGCCAGCAGCCTGTTAGCTTAGCTTTGAATAAAGACTGAAAACAGGGAGAAACAGTGAGCATGACTAAGTTAGAAGGTAATGAAATATGCCGACATTACCAGCACCTGTAAATTCACTCACTAACTAATTCACTGATTGTATGTTTTTTGTTTATTCCATACAAAAACCAAAGTCCAAAGACAACAATATGTTACTTTAAGGTGAGTTGTGTACAGGGGATTAGGTACAAGATATTTCTATTTCTATTTCAACAGACAAAATGATGATTCAGCTGATGTTTGACGTGAAACATATCATTAAACCTGTAGATTTAAACATTAAAGCTGTAGACTGTGTGTTAAGTAACAACCTCATGCTTTCAGCTGTGTTCCATAAGCTTCTAATCTATTTTTTTTCCTTTTTCCGCTGTCATTACTTTTAGCCACTTTGCATAATCTAATAACTAAAAGTAAGAACACAATAATTCAATAAACAAACGTGGTTCATATTCAAAAGGTAGATAAAAACTACATAGTAGAACTGAGGAAATATTTCATCATTGATACCTGGTGTCTCTGAATGTGATGTGATATGATTATCCGAAATTACTTTCATTGGATTGGAAGGTCATTAAACTCAACATGTACTGAAATGAGAGCAGGGGCAATAGACCTACTGCCAAATGGTTGCATTGAAATAAAAATATAATTTACAAAGCTAGTTATATCTAAATCTGCTCAAGACATAATGAAATTTTAAAAAAATAAATTGAAAATGCACATTTTCAATGACCAGTTATGTTGTACCGATCACTACACATTTTTTAGTAGAGACAAATGTGTTTTTCCACCAGCTAATGTTCCCTCAGAGGCAGTTACACAAAATGGATGAGTTTCCGAAACAAAAAAAGTGATGTGGGAGACAACCCACGGAAATGTTCTGAAGTGTGGTCCAGATTCAACATTCAGGATTACCTCATGTGTCCCTTAGGGAATCTGGCTTGAACGTAGAGGCTACCACACAGCGAGGAAAGTGCAGCGTGTTGAATGTGCAAAAATGCAGTCAGCTGAGGCACCAAAGCCATTTAAGCTCCAGAGATACTTGAACACAAAGCAAATATAATATTGATTTTTTTTTCCTCTCACATTTATTTGAGAAGGTGGCCCAAATAGAAGAGGGTCTTAAGCTTCAAAAGGTTGACAACCCTCGCTGTAAATGACTCCCAAAAACTTTCCGTCCAACATCGAATCAGAAAATCACCAACCAAAAGCACTGTTTCATATATTTTTTGCTCAGGCCTACATTAAACCACCCAGACTCTATCCCAGGCTTTGCACCGTGCCACTGGGCTCTCCACGTGAGTCTGACGGCTATCTAGGCCACCAGGAGGGGAGTGGATGGTGAGGCGTGGCAAAGTGACATTGGTATGCTGCGAGGGGCGAGACAGGGCCGCCTGATTCCTGTATGAACGCTTTCGCAGTGACACAAGGGGACGTTACAGTGAGCCGACCCATTTCAAACACATGCATGCACATGTGCTCACACAAAAATATACACAGACACCTGCAATATTACTCTTATACTCGGTATATTTGAAAAATAATTTTTGTGAGTAGAACTTCTAAATTATGTAGGTTAATAAAAATAAACCTGTGTCATAATCAGAATCTCTGCACCACTCTCTCTTTATCTCTCTGACACACACACCCCCGCTCTCACTTGCACACATAGGCCTGGCCCACATTCACATTTGCGTGCACGCACACAAACAGACACACACTCACACACGGTGTTGAAATACACCAGGAGCTATGCTGGCACCCCTAACTGGGACGCACTAGAGTGGGCCCCGGAGGGCCCTTGGTTCAGGATGCTCACAACAAGCTGGACTAAGCCCAAATGAACACACACACACACACACACACAAGCTGACACACACACTAAACTTCTCTGAGTTAAAGCTGAACTCAGCGAGAAGTCGCTGTCAGGGACATTTTGACAAGTTTGGGTTAGGAACGGACACTTAGAACACATTTCAATTGATTATCTCCTCTTTCTGAGGCTCATTAATGCTCCAGCTGAAGCTGACAGGACGGAAGTGTTTCAGAAGAACAAGCCCTGGAGAGTTTGGACAGTCTCCTATAAAAGGCAACCCTGGTTATAAAGAATATCTCACAATATATAGACTCTTTCGGCTGATGTCACATTTCCCATAATTCCCACTTCCGGCCACCACTGCCGAGGTCAACAGAGCGTAAACAATGACGAGTGACCCCAGCAGTAAGAACAAGGGCTAGTAAGAGCAACAATGTGCCTAGTCGACAAAACCTGAAATTGAAATTCCGCTATATGGGCAGCCTAGAGCCAACTGTGAAAGCGAGATATCATGACAAGATATGGTTAAGATAAGATAAAACAGAATGAACCTTTATTGAACAAACGCCCGTGGGGGAGATTCAATTTGACACAACAGGACAAGAGAAGAGGTAGCAGTGTAAGGGTAAAAATGGACTAAAGAATTAAATAAAGTAAAATCGCAAGTAATACGATACAATAGAATGAACATACAATCTACTGTGAAGTACTATATTGTAAAGTTCCTCCACCCTACGAGGTGGAGAAAGAAGAGTGTCATGTGTATGAAATCACATGTCATGACGTCATTAATCACATGGGAGGATGTTCAGCTGCTGCATCCAGAAAAATGATCCGTGTCTTCAGTAAGTAGACTGTAGTCTAAACTTTCAGGGCAGTTATTAAATTGTGGTGTCTGAAACATGTTCTAGATATAATGTATGTTTATATGACAAATGTTATATCCTCCTTTTAAAAGCTAGGTATGGAAGCCGCTTATTGTGACGCTAAAACTCCCTATTCCTAGGAGCTCTGTCCTTCCTTCTCTGTGTGTGTTTTTATTGTGTGTATGTATATATTATGTGTGTGTGTGTGTGTGTGTGTGTGTGTGTGTGTGTGTGTGTGTGTGTGTGTGTGTGTGTGTGTGTGTGATTCCTGTATATTTGACCAACAAAATCAATTGATGTCCACCATTGCGGAGGCAGGGACACAAATGATGATTTTCTCCCCCTTCTACCAGTTCTTACCCCAAACAGATGGGAGTGGGTGAAACCCTAAAATCTTAGGTATAATTAGATGATTAATAGACTGAGAAGTCTATTTTTGCCTGAATTTAGAGTGAACATTGTGAAAATAGTGTATTCTTTGCTAATATACATGAGAAATAAACTTAGCCACTGTTGTCCCTACAGCAAAGCCTGAGGCAAGATTTGCTCACAGCACATTGGTGGCAAAGATTGTTCTGCAATTTACAGCCTGACTTCCTGGAGACTGAGCAGTATGCATCAGTAAAATGGAAGGAAACAGCCCGATGCCTCACCGTCTCCAAAGAGCTGCAGGATGGCCAGGTCTACATGTCTCTTCCAGACCGACTCCTTCTGGATGGCGATGCCGTAACCCGTCGTGGCGAAGATGTAGCCGCTGCCGATGGTCACCAGCTTGCAGCCTTCGTCCCTGCCGGCCATGTAGTTCAGCACGGCCGCATCGTAAATGAAAGCATCTAGTTTGCTAATGAAAAAGAGAGAGAGGGAGATAGAGAGAGGGAGAGAAATAGGTTACAATTAATTAGCACTCAGGAGTCAGACATCACAGTTACAACATTCCAATTAACCTGCTAAATAGCACTAAGCTGTTGATAAGGGAAATAGACTTCCACTTTGCCAAAGACTGGAGTTGGCACACAGACTGGCTAACAAGCTCACTTGATGAAAACTGAAGAGGGGGAGTAAAAGTATTATTGGAGATTTTCAGCGACAATATGCTCAAATGAAAAAAGTAGGAACGATATAAACAGAGTACTTTCTATTTTCCCCACTATTTAAACCTTTTATTACAATATGTTACTACAACTTTTTTTAAAAAGCTATTTAAACTGTTCTTGTTTGGTTAAAAAAACAGCTGATAAATAGTATATTTTCCAATAAACCTGATATACAATGGGGGCTTGAAAAATGTTGCTTCCAACTTAAGATAATAGTCACCATTCTGTCAAATAGATGCTTAAATTTTAAACATACTATAAATGTGATCCTTTAAATGAACTTAAGTTTCTTACCCGGCCTTGAGGCTCTGCAGAGCCTCATTGACGTTTCTCTGATGGAACTTTGTCATGTAGGAGTGCATTTCTGGATAGTTGTTTCGAATGTTTCTCTCTGTGCTGCCGTTTGGGACGGTTCCGAAGCGAAAAGGGGGCGAGAAGTCGTTGGGACTCTGGAACTAAACGTGGAAGAGGGAGCATGGAAAGAGAGAGGACTGTAAAAAGTCTGCAAATTAAGACGAAGGTGAGAAAAAGAAGACGGGGCAACACGGCATCAAGCAGAAACCATTCATCTTACCTTTTTGTCTGAGAGACCAGTTACCTGGTCGACATATTCCTCCTGGATCATGAAAGCAGCCAGGTTGGCAGTATAGGAGGCCAGGAAGATGACAGCAAAGAAGGCCCACACTGACACCATGATCTTACTGGTGGTGCCTTTGGGGTTCTGCACCGGCACAGAGTTGTTAAAGACCAGACCCCACAGCAGCCAGATGGCCTTACCAATGGTGAAGGACGGACCGTGAGGCTCTGAAGGAAACAGGGTGCAAAGACAGCATGTTATATATTACTTAACATGTTACTTGCTACGAGCCATGCTAGCTGTTTATCTTTCAGTCCAACTCTTTGTTGAAATTGCATGAAACTTAGTTGTCAGATTTATTTATGTGCTTCTTCACGAGGAACTGATGCGATGATCACTTCTAGCGCCATCATCAGGTCGAATTGTTAAATTTCGCCAATATTTTGGTTATGATCAAATAACCTGACTGACATTCCCATCAGCCTCATCTCTACTTTGTGTTTAGTGCTGAATAGCAAACATTAGCATACTAACAATAAGCTGACACACACGTCAAATATTATACCTGCTTACCATCATCGTGTTAGTGTGGTCTTTGTGAGCATGCTGCCAGGCTAGCATTAGCATTTAGAACAGCCTCACAGAGCTGATAGCATGGCTGTGCTATCTAGATAAGCTAAATACACGTATTTATCACACATGTGAATGGAATTAATATATTTCTTGTGTGAGGCTCAGTTCATCTGCGTGCTGGCAGCAGACCGGTTCATTCCAGCCATTATTCTGTGATTAGCGAGTGGTTCATAATGTTTATGTGGGCATGTGTGAGTGTGTGTGAGGCACACAGAGAGAGTGTGTATTTGTGTGGGCATGTATTGTTGTATGGGGCTTTTGTTCAGGGACAAACTGACTTTTCATGCCAAACATCTCCTTTGTGAAGTTTGCCATAAAGTTGATTAAATGAATCGTCTTTACAAATCTGCAGTCATGCCATTGATACAGGATTGCGTCCAATCCTTTGACTCCAAACTTGAATCTGCACTCTTCGTGATACAAAACTCCCACCGTGCTACAAGCAGATAAAACAAGGATGCATACAGAAGAGAACAGCGCTTTAGGGAGGAGTACATCTTCTCTAGAACATGATGAGAGGAATGAAAAAAAGATTGTCTATATATAGCCACATCAGAGATAGAGTTGTGGGAAGACATTGATTTTTTTAAACTTCTTATCTTTTTTGGCTGAGGAGATCAAACACAAAACTAGCCTCTCGCTGTCAGAACTGACATGTGATTTTAGAAAATATGTAAATGAATGCAAATGGCTTGTCCTGTGAGAAGGAAGCAGCGCTGAAGGTGTGCTGACACCCATGCAGGGAGACAAACCTGTAAATGATAAGAGGAGAGCAGCATGGGGAAAGAGGAGTAGTAGAGGAGAGTAGAGGAGAATGAAGTCATTGGGTCAGTAAAGACAGCTGTTCTGTATGTGGAGGCGTTCTGCAGGTCGTTTGTGTGTCTGTGTCTCTGTCAGTCTTTGTGCACAGCGAAGGAAAATTCATGCAAGATGACCCACGCAGAGCGCATTGACCTGCAAATCTCCACCTGTGCTTGCTTGTTTAGTGGAATCCTCTACTTAGAACATTACTCATCAAACACTCCTCCTTTGGAGGACTAGAATGCTCACTGCCATGTTTTCTGCATACATTTGCAGCTGATGTGAATGTTGAAATTTGGTGAACAGATTTGATTTGGATCCTTAATGCCACCATCAGATTGTTTTTTCTTGCCCACACTGCTCCTCTGTTTCCACGTGCTGGTAGTAGTAGTCTCACATCCAGGACTTCCAAGTTGGCTGCTAATAATTATTTCATTCGCACTATTCAGAAAATCAAAAACCCAGAAAATACCAGAACATTAGACCCAACAGACAAACACTGGGCGCTGCTGGTACTAGTGTGTATGATCCACCAACATTCCCATTTATCATTTATTTGATCAATTCAACGGTAGAAATTGTGAGGAGCGGCTGGTGAAAAGGTGAAGCATCAAGAAAGGGACAAAAGTATTAATCCAGATTGTGTAAAAAAAAGTCCACTAAAACATCATCAGTGTTAAAGCAACTGTGTCTCCTACAAAATGTGCTTATAGACAAGTAATTTTCTGGCTGGGTTAAGCTCACCGCCAAGATTTTTCCAATCCAAGGAATCCAATAAATGTGATTCAGCCCAAAGCCAAGACATATAACGTTGTTCTTTCTTCCCTCCTATCCCAGATATTTCCTATAACCCAATGTACAGGTCCTTATATAATGTAACATCTAATCTAATAATGTCACAATTTTACTTTTGTTACTTCGGGTACATTTTGCTAATAATAGTTCTGCACTTTGAAGTATGACTTTTTGTAATTTTACATTGTTATATTGATTCTTTTTACTTAAGAAAAGAATCTGAGTACATCTTCCACCATTGCACAAAGATGGTGGGGAAGGGGTTGAGGCGGAATACAGAACTTTTGATTTCTGTGAAAAAGCCAATGCATCTTGTGCCTCAAACTGTTGTTGACATGTTTTAATATTTGAGCAACACCTTGACTTGTTGACAATGAACCAAGAGCTTTGAATTATTATTGTTCAGTGTGAATAGTTTGTGTTTGCCATGAACATTTTTGGAGATGTAAATAATCTGTTTAACCTTTAATTTCCAACAAAACAGATTCAATGTTAACTAAACTTCAATTTCAAAGCAAAATATCGCCCTTAGTACATGTTGCAAACATATAATTTGCACGGGTAAATTTGGTAAATTTAACCTAAGCGGGCCGTCCCATCTTGTGTGTTCTGAGTGACAAGAGTGAGAGATGAGGGAGGACACAAGGCATCAATTTAAAACTATATCCTCAAACAATGGTGCGATTCAACCCACAACAGCTACCACGGCTGTGTCTATGTAAGCATGTCTTTTTATGTGTTTAGGTGTGTGTTGAGATGAGACCTCTCACCTTTGCCGTCAGCCAGACAGCGGTTGTAGCCCACAGGGCTGAAGTACTCGAATATAAACACAGCTATTGCTGACACCAGCAACAGCATCACGAACATCATCACCCACACATCCGCACTGAAGGGCTCTGGAGGGGGGAGAGAGAGGGATGAGAGGAGAGCGAGAGATGAAGGAAAACAAGGGAGACGGGGGTGGGGTGAACGAGGAGAGTAGATGGACAGAGATTAGGGAAAGAGAAGACGGGAAAAACAGGGTTGTGAGAAGTGAAGAAGAGACAAGGGACATCAGGAGAGAGAGAGGGAGAGTGAAAAGAGAGTGAGGGTGTCGGAGAGAAAGAGAGGAAGAGAAAATGAAGCAGCAGAGAGAGACGACAAGAGAAATATGGAAATGTAGTGTGCCAGATTGAGAAGAGGAAGACTCAGAGAAATGGAGTAGGAGTGGGAAGCATAAGAGGGCAAAGAGAAAGGGAGTGAAAGAGAGAATAAATTAACAATTAGTTACCATGAATGCCAAGTCTGCCTCCTCATCATACGAATGCATTAAAGCTGTAATCATTCAGTGTGTCCACTAAACTATTAATTCAACCTTTAAAGGTGGAAAAATGGATGTCAACCTAAAGTGACCTGACAAAGATCTGTCTGACCTAAACCACATGATGCAGCTCGTGTACCAACCAAAGTGGTTCTTATGTTGCACACAGATAATCATTTCTGACTGGATCTCCAATCAAACTGCCTTTTCACCTTTGCACCATGGGTAGTTTAGGCTGTAGCACCAATTTCTTTGCTAAATGTGGCTGAATAGTAATAACAAACTAAATAATAAGTAACAGGGAAACCAATAACCACTGTGTAGACAACCAGGAAGAGGAAGCCGTGATTGGATAGAAACCATAAACATGTAGAAAAGTTGACAAGACTGAGTGTTGGCATCGATTTTATGTTTTAACCTCATATTTTCAGGATAAAAAATATCAAAAACATGGCCTTCAGGTTCTTCCATCAACCCATCCCCTGACATTTGACAGGTGGCTGCTGTGCTCCTCACCTAAGAAGGCTGAAGGCGAAACAGTGCCGTTGCTACGGGAGACCATGACACTGATGCCTGTCTCGATGAAGGGGACGGAAAAATCGATGACCTCTGACCTCTCCTCATTGATGGTCAAGGAGCCGACAGCCATGTGGGCATTTTTTAACACCACCTAGTGGAGATGAGAACGTGGTTAATTCAAACATCCCTCATCCATTCATCTACTAAAAATCTACACAAGCATGATTGAGCAGTGATGAGTGGAGTGAACTCAAAAGGAAAAAAAACTGTCGTAAAAATTCAACTTTTCCCTGAGGGATGTGTCCTCTGTGCTGTGGAAACAAAAGCATTAAAAAATCTAATTCAATCAATATAGTTATTAATAGCTTAGAGTAAATAAGTAGCATATCACAGCCATCATTTGAAGGTAAGCGTACTGGGAATCGTTCCAAATGTGGAGAAAGAAAATTTGATAGGCACAATTCTGAAGAGCATTATACAAACATTGATGTTGGTTTTGTTGTTATTTCTCTGAATGAAAAATTGCGACCGAGCCTCTAGGCAAAAATGTTTTCAGTAATCTAATACATCAAGAGTAAATATTTTTTTCGGTTTCGGTGTCATGCCTTAAAGTCCAAGAGTGATAAGTTTTGTCTAGACACACTTTCTCAAAGATGTTCATACAGAATTCATTATAAGAGGTAACGATTTTCCAGCTGACTTGCAGTGCTATCGCAGTCGCTCTCGTCTTCACCATTTACATGTATGAGCATGCAGCAGATTCAGGCACTCTCTCTTTTAGCTGTCAAAAGGTATTTTGGGAAACGCAGCAAATCAAATCTGACATAATGGCAGATGGGACAGGTCGAAGGAAAGAGGATGTATTTAAGAGCGGGGAAAGAATTAGACTGAGCAAAGTGAGGCGGTGACACACATGAGAACGGAGACATCGGAGACTAAAATAAAGCACGGCTGGTGCAGACAGGAGGCCAACACACTTTCCACGCACGGTGCTCGGAGTGGACACTCGTGATGCGCACCAGGGGAGGAAAAGAGAGAGAAAGACAGAAAGAGGGAGGAAGAAAGTGGGTTACCACAGTGGGTCACGGCTGCTTGAAATATCCTCTACCTGCCTCCCCTCCCGTCAGTACCTCTGCACTGGTATATTTAGCCCCAAATTTTAAAGCCCTACAGCGCAGGGGTAAAGTGGGACAAGACTGTCTTACTGAGTTAATAAGGTATGTGTGACAGTGAGTCAAAGTTTCAGCGTTACAGAGTGTGTGTTTGTGTGTGGATATAAGTGAGTCATAAAGGGGAAAAGATGGAGAGAAAGAGAAAGGAGCGAACCTTTGTTCTCTAAAGGTCCACTTTACAGGCAGGTAGAATGTGACACATCTACTCTACACATTATCTGCAGTTTTCAAAGTGTTTGACTCTGCATGGTGCATTCATAACTTTTCAATCGTGTTTGTTCTGTCAGCATGTAAGCGCCGCTGTGCATGTTGTGTGTTCAGTGCCTCAATGTGCGAATGTCTGCCTGGGGAGGAGAGAGCGAGTCCATCCAGCAGTGTACTCACTTCCTCTCTCTCCATTTGCTCTCTCCATCTCCCTCCTACGACTTGTTCTCTACGTGTTATGAAAGTGACCCGTGTGGGTGTTATTGAGAATGAGTGAGCCTGGATCTGCGTTTGTGTATGAGTCTCAGCTGGTGTGTGCCGGTGTCTTTATGTGACTCTGCCAGCAAGGCCAAACTCATGTAATCAAGTGTATTGCCTCTGATATTTTAGATTGGGAGTATTAGCTGCAGCGCAAGTCAATGCATCCCATGAAATCTGACACTGGCTGCTGCAATCGAGTTAGGACAAAATGTCAGCATGTCTTCCAGCACTCATAGATTTCTTTTCTGTGTAATCTTTCCAAGCTGCGTGGCTAATTGTGTAAAGGCCCTCGGTGAGTGTCGAAGAGTGTGCCGAGGCACGTCTAGTGTGCATTAGTGTACGTGCCACCATCATTGTAGATGTCTGTCCATTAATGGTGTGAGATATACAGTAGATTTGGCTCTATTCCAGTTGGAGGTCACAGGCTGGTTTGTTAGACACAGTGGATACAGCAGACATGGCAGAACTACGAGACGTGTGTCCCTGTCCTTGCTCTGCATATGTGCAAACACTATGGATGTGTCTACGTCCATGGGTCTGCATTCATGCACGTATTCTCTTATTTCTGTGCTCATTCATGCATAACGGTCCCTCATCTGTGTGTGTGTGTGAGAGAGAGAGAGGGTTGCTGATATGAATGCAGCCCTCCTCCTAATGACCATTCATCTGTGGAGGTGAGAAGGAGACGGCACATTACGGCGCTTTTAGTCAGGGTGAGTTTATTACAGGTGACCACACTTGCAGCTCTGCACCCACTAAATTCACCGGCTGACTGGCAGGATGACTTAAATGGCTTGATATAATAGATTAAATGGGTCAGTTTAATGAAAATTGAACAGCAAAAGGACAAAATGGACGCATAATCTTGCCGGTGACTTCTGAAGGTTGTTAAAAACTTCAGCGTCCGCACAAAAGACAGACATAGCGTGTTTTCAACCCGTGACCTTTGGACTGCGATCGATCGGTTTGCCATTTTCCCATCAGTAACAAATAGCCAAAGTCAGACAGCACACGTCATTCTTACAGATTGAAGTATGAGAACTGACAACGACCTTACCTTGGGACCAATGTCGATTAGGGAACATTTAGAGCCCAAAGTGAATTGTTGCAGCTGACTGAACTGTATGCAGCCTTGGGTTACAGTATGCTTGTCAGCATCTGACATAAGTGTTAGGTCTGTTGGGCAGAGGGTTGACCCGGAAAAACGAAGCTCATAATCCCAGGTATGAAAACACACTTCAAAGAGGAAACGAGCGCTTCAGGCAGCTCCTATGGAAGCTAAATATAGAACAGGGTGAACAGAGACTGCAACTCTTTCTCCCGTCTGATCTTTTCTTCACCTTCGCTTATACTTTGGAAGTATTTCCAAGCGTGTTGATGATCTCCTGGCAGGTTTCATTAAAAATCACCAAAAAACGAGACCAAGTAACTGCAAGGTGATGGCAATTTAGATATTGTTTTGTGGCCATGAGCAAATACCTGTCTCTTATTTACAGTATGTAACTACATAGTTCTAATTGTAAACTCAAATGGGAATTCAAGTGGACATTTATTTTATTTACAGATGACACAAATTTATTTAGTGTGTTAAGAATTTGAAACAACCTTTGGATGATGTGGTGTGTGTTTGTTTTTAATCAACTATCTCTGAAGTTCATCTTTGGCTAAAGGATAAAAGATCTACGAAGCAAACTCACGATCATTTTTAGGAAAGATAATGGAGAGGAAACTGTGCTGACAACATCTAAATTATGTCAAAGTAAAAATGCAAAAAAACTATTGCAATACTGTATAATATCAAGGACTTGGATTGTTTAATTATGCTGCCATATGGACATCACTTACTATGTGGACGTATGGAAAAACTCATATAAAACAAATACAAGGAGGAAAGGGGCAGTGACTTGGCCAATCCTGCTGACCTGTCAACTGGAGTGTCGAGGTTTAAGGTCGAAACACTCGGTGAAGGTTGGTTGCCTGCTGCTGACCTCCTCTCCGGGCTAAACTGTCCTAGAATCCTCCCCACCCCTATCCCCCCACCTCCAGACAGGTGTAGGCACTAGGCATGTGCAACACACTAGTGATTGTAACAGTCCTATTTAGAACCTATTAGAAATGTAAACTTTTTCAGATAACAGTTCATTAACTTAACGTCTGTAACATTCAGGCCACAGTCAAAGTCGAATGACAACCTGGAATTATCCAAATGAAGAAGATAAGGTCAATATGAGCTGAGAGGAATCTGCATGTTTAAGATACAAAGGGTCAGGTCTCATGTTAAAAAAGATCATTGTGTTTGTTAAAGGGAATGGAATAGATGTTGTTGCACACTACGTTTAAGAAATGCTTTAAAATAATTCAATTACCAAATGTGAAAATGTTCGATCAGATTATTATGTTGGCATTACTATAGTTGGGATGTCAAGTAGGGAGTGTTCTGCAAAACGTGTAGGTGCAACGAGCCGTAGCTTCAAACAAACCTAAAAGAGTTTTTCTGATGTTCTGGTCTTTTTCTACTTTGTTGGGAGTCATTTTCTGAATCTAATGTTTGTTTTCTGGTCCATTTTTTAGAGACATATTCTCTTTGCCTTGTTGCAAAATATGCCTTTGTCTCTCTGAAATGTATGGCTAAATGTCTTTTAAATAGCAGTAACATCAATAATGAAGCAAACTGCAAATGTTATGTAGTTTGCAGGACCACAAAAACACGAAAAGGTAGCTTTCCATGGACATGAACTTTGGGCCTCAGTATTTGTTGCTATTTTGTATCTGACAAATACTTTAAAATTGCTGACATATTGGGCATCAAGCATAAAAGTAAGAGACAGACGTGGCCACAGAAAGACAAACACAAAGACACAGCGATATCTCCTCACCTCTCCCACCATGCCATTCCATGTTCCATTGATCTTCTTGCCATGTTTGCCATTAGTGACCAGGTAAAGGTCATAGGTGAATTTAACTGACTTGGCGATCTTTTTCAGGATGTCAATGCAGAAACCTTTACAGCAGCGCTTGATGTAGATCCCTGTGTCCTTCGTCTGATTGCTGCATAGACAGATAAACAGATGAGACAGATCATTAATTAATCAAGTATGTACTTCTGCCTGAATTGGAATTAATTTCTAATTGTAGTCGTGATTTGGTTTTCCTGTCACACAGATGACGTGTGATCTGATTCTACCCCTGGCTCTCTGCAGCTGCTGTGGAAAATTAACATCATTCACAAGCAAAATTTAAGTAGTTGCCACTTTTTCTTTTCATTTCTACATTTGGTCAGTTCTGCATTAGGTAGATCTGAGGGTTACTGTGGCAGATAGACAGAATCCACGTGTGCTTTTTTACTTGACATGCATTGTTTTCATTCTTCAGACATTTCTGATTCATTCCGACACTGATTTGGTACATCTGAGTTTTGCGTCTCACAGTGCTTTGATCTGTTTCCGGCAGGGAACGGTGTTCCTCATGCACGTCCCGCTCAGAGGATCCACGTCCTCCACAATGACGAATGGAGCCTCCTCCAATGTCACGATGGACAGGTGGTCATCCTCCCTGGTTGCTGGCCCCCCATATAGTTCATGGCGAGGCCACACATGGTATTTCATGGACAGGGAACCATTCTCCCATTTACCTACCTGCAGAGACATAAAGCAAATAAAAGCCATTCAGATCGCTTTGAGAGATTTTATTTCTTAATGGTTTTCTTTCAAAACTGTATTATTGAGGTTTTTTTTTTTTTTTTACCACTGAGTTAACGGCAATCATGGAAGTCTCAGATTTGAGTCTACAAAAGTAGCTCATCAGCTCACTGCTAACAAGTATAACAGTAAAGCATCAGGAATCCAACTATAGAATTAATTCAAATTAAATTCCACATTGTAATAAGTCCCGTCCATCAAGAATAACTGTGAACAGCCAGCCTGAGTTTAAACACTAAGAGCCAATGTTTGAAAAACGCTCTCTGATCTGATTAGAGCTTATTTGACTTACTTCCTGATTCCTGACTTTACTTCTGATTAGTCCATCATTCAATAAAATGAAAGTGTTTTAGTTTTATGAATGATAACAAAATATAAATGAGAGGAGAGGAGAGGAGAGGAAAGGAGTGGAGAGGAATAAATGAGAGCAAGGTGAACATGAAGGGCAAGACTGGAGCGGGCCAGAATTCAGATCAAGAGGAGAGGGAGGGGAGAGAGTGAGTCAGGAGGTGTGTGGAGAGACTAAAGCGAGAAAAAAGACAATTGAGCTAAATTCGCAGAGAAAAAGGGAGAAATTATACTATGGATGGAGTGAAAGAGTCAAGCTGGTGTCTATGTGGCAGAGACAGGAAGCCAGAGGTGGAGCTCATTCACATGCAAAATGCTGTCTCTCCTCTAGAGGAGTGTCCACTCTACGTCTGGAGGGCCCTCAAGCCCTCGTGGCTCTGCTTTACCGAAGCGTCATGAATTAGTCATTATTCCCCCCAGATGTTGATCACATGAAACCTAGGCCTAAATGCCCACTAGGCCACTTATACTGAGGGAAACATGTGGGTGGAAATGGACATGGATCATCAGGTAAGAGGACACATGATAATAGAAGCGAGGGCAGGACAGGGAGCTGACACATGAATGTGCAAAGTCAGGTTAAACAAACCACAAACAAAACACATATTTATTGAACTCCAGGGAACATTTTCAGTCGTTTTCTATCCGAACAAAAAATAGAATGTACAAACTTAAGTGATAGAGACAGAAAGGGATGGAGGGAAAGAGATAAAGTGGTTGATGAGGTGTAGAGAAAGAGGTTAAAAATCAGCTTGGAGGGGAGTAAACTGGACCGGACACAGCAGTCTTTACAATACTTCAAAGTTGCGGTGGAAGGATGGTTGTAGGAGCTGGCTCATTAGCAACCAAGAAAAGTGGTTCAGCTGGAAGTCAAGCTAAGAATTAAACATGAGTGAGGGAGCGGGAGGAGGAGGAGGAGGAGGAGGGGAGGAAAGAGAAAGAGTGGTGTGGGCAGCAAGGGGAGAAAGAGAGAGGAAATAGAGAGAGAGAGAGAGTAGACAGGAGGGAAACGAGTCACCTTGTTCCCTGATCAGAGGACAGAATATAGATTAGAGAAGCAGAAGAAAGGGAGAAACTCTGAGAATAAAGAAAAGGGAGAGTCAAACGAGTCAGACTGTGGGACACATACAATGGAGGGTGAGCATCAGGAAACACAGGTGCAGCTTAGTGACTTTGTAGACGAGGAGCATCAGGTTCATTTAAGGATGTTGATTGTCTGCACCTTCTCTTCCCCCCTTAAAGAAGTCGTATCAATTTCTCCATCTGGACAGAATGTTTTAACCTTCAGAGGAAGCTGACTGGGTACATATAACGTTTGACATTTGGTTTTCAGACAGTCACATGGGGACAACACCCAGTACTACCAGTCTTTTTAACTGAAAACCCACACTCCTCAGTTTGAAGGCCTGGTCACAGCGTTGATCTTAAATCCATCCATATGTTCATTTAAAAGCTCATAATCTGATTCATCGATTTCTTTTTGCGCTTGCGCATTCGATTCGAACCATACCAACAACCCCCCTGTGATACACAGGTATAATGATTGGCAAACCGATTCCTAAATTAACCCTTTGTTAAGCCCCTCCCCCTTCATTGGAAGGCCGTCAACCTGTGTGAGCTACTGTACAGTAGCATGGAGACCACGCTGTCACTAACTGCACCCCTAGAGGAAATATTGCCTAACTTTTGGAAAAACAAAAAACCTACAGATCACAGTGGAAAAGTGAACCATGCATGACATCATCTGCTGATCGAGACAGAAGGAAATTAAAGAAAACATACAATAAGAAATAGAGCCTTTGTTTTATATTTCCAAAAAAACCACCTACTGAAAAAACCCTGTGTGTCATTTGTAAAAATATTCTGGCTCGCTATAATAATAATAATAATAATAATAATAATAATAATAATAATGATAATAATAATAATAATAATAATGATAATAATAATGATAATAAAGGCACTGTTTTGATCAAACCACTGTTGTATTTATCTGTGTTGAGTTTGGGTGATTGTCAAATGTTTGCCACATGGTAAAATTATGATTCTTTTCCAATGGAGTTTCATGTGCCTGACTGACAGGGCAGTTGATTATATTATTTAACAAAAAGCATTTTACTCTTTAACAAAAAGGTCTTTGTCTGTAGGGATTCTTTCTGTAATGTGGTCAGAGAATTTAAATTACAATCTGAGCCTGTCAATGGCAAGAGCAAGCACTTTTAGAGGACATACTTTAAGTAATGCCCACAAGAACTAGACTGCAGCAAATGCAGCCCATGTCACAGCTCTGTAATTTGTTTTTATCATTAGTCATTTAGACACTATATATGTGACCATAAGACCCAGGTTGAACAGTACCAGAGTTCCACTTTAGGGAGCATCATGGTTCGTGTAAACCAGGGAAGGTATTTATTCACAGTTGCAGTAACTAAGAAGCAAACACAGCATGTGTATACATGCAGTATAGCTTCAGTATTTACAATGGCATATTGGTGCTAGTTAATGATTGATGTAACCAATAAAAATAATATGTCCTTACATCCTCTCACAGGCACAATGATTAATCATGACTAGCTGGAAATCCACAAAACCAGCCTGAAAATGAAATCTGAAACAATCTCTTGAGAGTCTAGTCGATATGCTGCGCTATGATTGGCCGGTCTTTGTCAGAGGGGCAGGACTTAGTGAAATATGAAGTTACTTTACTTTACTGTCTAATTTTGATGTCATTTGAAAATCAACGCAGTCATTTCTCTCAAAAAAATTATGTCATTATTTCATCTGCTTTGTGATGATATTTCATTAAATTCATTTTGCATTAATAATGAACTATTAAGTTTCACTAGGGAGGTTAAATTAAATCTAAAGGGGGAAATGGATAATTAAAATTGATAAAGTCTGTCTCATTGTTGGTGTTTTTTTTTCCCCCCTCTATTTTATTTGCTTTTGTCTATGTGTAACTAAATTCACATGTGAATGTGTATCTAAACATGTGTACACTGTAAATATGTAATGCCACATGTAATTCTACCCGGAGGACAGAAGGACCCTGAAAGAGGTTTGGCTGACCATATTTGCTGCTGAACATGGATGAACACTGGCACGGTTCACATGAAGGTGTGAGTATACTGTATACGTATGTTGGTGCTACTAATTTAATCAACTAACTAATGTTGTTTTCACATATGAACTGCAGACAATGTCAGGAGAATCAGGTCACTCTTTAACACATGTAGCATACAATAGGAGTTAATAGTCCATGTCAGACCTGTTCTCACTGAATAGAGTGTGCAGGAGGAGGACTCGTCCTTAATGATGGCCATATTTGTGTTCACATTAATACTCTACTAATATGTGTATTTGGCCATGTCCACATTAAGGATGCAAAGCAATACAAAGGAAAGCAGAAAAGTGTAGAACGCAGCCGCTCCATGCAATGTCATCAACATGGCTGCTTGCTCACTGTGAAATCTGAAATGGACCTTGTACTAAGGAGCCGGTAGGATGAAGTCCAGGTCAACTGATTCAAATATTTAGCTTCTCACATATAGCTACTCTGAGTAATATCCAGAGAATGTGAGGGTAGCAGTGCTACGTTGCCTCAGTTATATCAAAATGATCACTTAAAGGTGAGGCAAGCAATTCTGGAGAAAAACAGGGCTCTGGATTTTTCAAGAATCATTCACCCCACCTTTAAATGTACCCAGAGTTTTAAACACTATTTTTACAGTTACTTGCTCTGGATTAGTTCTGACAGGAACCATAAAATAGTTCAATAAAATATATAGTATATAAACAAGTTATTTTTTAGCAGGTGTGTATGAGTGTGTAAAGGTTTCCTAAACCTTTAAAATGAGCAGATGCAGACCAGAACTGTTGCTATATCACCACTCTGGAGCCCGTGCTGGTGCAGCGTTTTGCTCAAAGGCACCTTTGGGGAGTTGATGATATCTAATCAGATTAGCAACTGTAAAGCTTAAAATTCTTAAAAAGACAAAATCAGATGGTAACAGATTGAGATAAAAGAGAGACAGATGGACCAATCAGGTGCCATACTCAGGTGTCAGCTACCGCATTGGCGTTGCTATCACCAGACACTTCACACATTATAAGCATGACCGTCTTATGACTGTTTCCATGCGTTTCACCAAGCAACATGAGTATACAGTAAATACACACACACAACCACAACCCTCACCCTGTCCCACTGCCTCTCCTTGTTGAGTAGAATGATGACAAGCTTGGGGTGCATCTGATATCCGTCCTCGCTGAACGAAAGATTACGCCCCTCAAACGTCACATTCATCAGGTACCTGGAGAGGAAACATTGAGGAGAGAGACAGAGACTCGTTGAGATGAGTATCACTTCCTGAAAAATATCCTCTGTCAGTGGCAGCTTTTAAAGGTTTTATTTGCTCTATATATGTCCATATCGTTTGTTGTCCAGTGATTTAATATCCCAAACACTAAAGTTTCATTGTGCATCAATTTGTGCTTTCAGCTTTTATGGTTTTTTTAACAAACCCACTGCAGAATCATCCTCAGGGAAATAGCCATCAGATATTGTCTCACCAGGTATTTCATGAGTAGATGAATATACATTATTTGGACATTAGAGCAAAACAGAAAAGGAATGTCAATTTCAGCAATTATCTCTCCAATCATCCAGGTTCAATGCACTGATGCTTAAAGGAGTAGTTTGACACATTGGGAAATACGTTTTTAATTTTTGAATGTTTTTTTGGTGCAGAGTTAGATGAGAGTTTGACACCACTCTGATGTATCTCTATTGTTTTTGTTCAATATGTACAATAGGTGTAAAAAGGACAATTTGCGTTTTTGCTGCATGTTAGTGATGTTGTGCTGAGCTAAGCTAACTGCCCCGTGCTTCTCTAGATGGATGCAGATTTATGTGTGACTGACTACCAACACTTCATATTAAACACTAAACTCAACTATTCTCTTCATCATCACATCATCATATCAAATCAAAAACTGAATATGAAATCATAACTTGGATCATTTCCGATTTTGTTTCGTTTGTTCATATATTGGAGCCAATAAAACAAAACAAAAGACGTAGGTAACAGGGAATCATGGGAATTGTTGTCTTCATTAAACAACTACCATTGTGCATGGAAATCTGATGTTACTCAGGCAGAAATGTTCACAGATGAGATTATGTGTTAGTTAAGTTTAGTCATCTTTGCTGACTTCCTTCCTCACTCTCGACCAAATGAAAATGCATAAGTAAAATGACAGGTTTCTCTGTGTTTGAACATTGTTGGAAGCATCTGTGATAATGTAAGAACACATCTCAACAAAGTACACATCTAAGATCTTGATGTTTTTATACAGAAATGCTTCATATCATATATTTGAAAAAAGAAACACAACTTGTTTCCTTACTCAAATGCAAATTAAGATATATATATATATATATATATATATATATATATGTGTGTGTATTTTTGCAATACAAAAGAATACTTTTGCAAAAGGCACCAATCTTACTTAGCTATTGTAGTTTAGCAATTATAGCTGATAATGTTAAAGCTTTGGTTACATCCCCTTAAAGACAGTCTTGTGTCTCATTGACAAATTATACAGAGAGCTGTGGAGAAAGACTTTAGGCACAAACATCATTAATGCATTGTGTGTCCAAATGTAACAAAAGTACTAAAAAGATACACCAACAGCTTCTCAAATCAGTGTGTGGTGTGTGTGTGTATGTGTGTGTGTGTGTGTGTGTGTGTGTGTGTGTGTACATGTGGGTTTGTGTCTGGCTCCTTGAATGTTGGCTTCAGTCGGTGTGTTTGTGTGGCGGAGAAGGAGAAACTGAGAGAAAGCAGTATTGTTTCTGTCAGGTGAAATCATTTCACCTCTCTTCAACTAAACACAACACACACACACAAACACACACACGCACAGAGGCAAACACTCAACACCGCATCCTCTTGCAGTGATGATGGTGAATTTGTGTGGGAGTGTGTAAGTGTGTGTGTATGAGAACAGGAATGTTCATGTCAGGTGAACTCAAATCACTTCGCTGTCATCCCACACTCACACACACACACACGCACGCACGCACTCACACACACACACACGCACGCACGCACTCACACACACACACACGCGCGCGCGCGCACGCACTCACACACACACGCGCGCGCGCGCTCACACACACACACACACACACACACACACACACACACACACACAGAATCTCTTAACTCTTTCACTCCGTCACCATTTACTCTCTCTCTTCCGAACTTTCGGACTGTTTCCATGGCAACACTGCCTCCAAGCAGTGCATATATATATAGATGAATATATAAATGAATATGTTACCGATAGATATCTATCTATCTATCTATCTATCATATATCTATCTATCTATCTATCTATCTATCTATCTATCTATCTATCTATCTATCTATCATATATCTATCTATCTATCTATCTATCTATCTATCTATCTATCATCTATCTATCATATGTCTATCTATCTATCCATCTATCTATCATCTATCTATCATATGTCTATCTATCTATCTATCTATCTATCTATCTATCTATCTATCATCTATTTATCTATCTATCTATCTATCTATCATCTATCTATCATATGTCTATCTATCTATCCATCTATCTATCTATCATATATCTATCTATCATATATCTATCTATCATATATCTATCTATCTATCTATCATCTATCTATCATATGTCTATCTATCTATCTATCTATCCATCTATCTATCTATCTATCTATCTATCTATCTATCTATCTATCTATCTATCTATCTATCTATCTATCTATCTATCTATCTATCTATCTATCATATATCTATCTATCTATCTATCTATCTATATATCTATCTATCTATCGATCATATATCTATCTATCTATCGATCTATCTATCATACGTCTATCTATCTATCCATCTATCTCTCTATCTATCTATCTATCTATCTATCTATCTATCATATATCTATCTATCTATCTATCTATATATCTATCTATCTATCTATCATATATCTATCTATCTATCGATCTATCTATCATATATCTATCCATCTATCTATCTATCTAGAGTCCTTATTCTGTGTCCTGTATTAAATACTGATATTTCCTGTGATGAGTGGAATCATCCAGCATCATCTCATGCAGCCCCATGTGTCCAGCTAACCGCCCCGTCCTGTAGAGCCTTGGCACTGATTCAAAGTGGACAGAATCTGCTGCATAAATCATAAGCCATTTAGAAAATGACTTGACGCTGTGGCCCCCTTTTAATCTTCGCTGAGAGAACTATTGTTATGTGCAACAATGCAATTGTGTGTGTGTCTGCGTATGTGTGCGTCCTGCACACGTTGACGGAGCTAAACACAAGCATATGTGTGTTGCCATGGCACCCACAACCGCTGTGACTTCCAAGCCAATCTGCTGTGTTACTATGGTGACCGTAATCTCGCAGAGGGTGGGAGTGAGACAGCGAGAGAGAGAGAGTGTGAGGTGGGATTCAAAGAAAAAGAAGGAGGGGATGGGACATATTACTACTGGAGTGCAGCACTCTCTCTCTCATCACACTGTGATTTCTGTTTTCCCAAAGCCACTTTCATGTTCCATCCATGTGATCATGTCTGCTTTCCGTCACCTCCTCTGAACCTCCAGTGTCACAACCATTAAAGTTGGACATGATGGGGTTCAATATTCTAAAGAGATTACTGGGTTGTCCACCTAAACTAGACATACTGGGCAACATGTCTGACATCCCTCATGCCAAAGAAACAAAGTGCAGTTTATCAAATTTGCCATGATTGCCGTAATGAATGATAATTCCCCTGTCTCCATGTGCTTTAAAGTAATTTCCACTCTTTCACGTAGCATCAGAAAAAATAATCTTTCAATCTCAAAAGGGAACAACATCTCTTTGGTAGTCTGGTTTTAGAGAAATGTTTGTTGTCATTTGATGAAAACATATTTTTGACATAAGCACATGTAAATCTGTGTATATAGTAATAATAAGTCAAAATGAAGTGTTTATTCCTCCAAATGCCCCCCCCCCCCCATCCATCCCTTTTCAGTTCCTCCCTTCTGGTATCACTGCTTTTACTAAGGCCCTAATGGGGGCTGTGGTAGGACTTGTGGAATTATGACTTCATTTTATTTTTTATCCTGTAGGCATTTCTGTGTTTGAGATCAAAATGATAGGTAGAAAGGCAGAGTAGAGCACACAAATTAAATCCTACACACGTCTGTTTAGCTTACCTAATCCTTGCCCTAACCCCTGCACAATTTTGCATAATTAAGGTATTCCTTAATTATGCAAAATTGTTGCATTATTGAAAAATGTTTTTAAAAACCCTAGCAATGTTAAACAAAGTCGGAAAAAATTCCCGGATCTGTCCCTTTATCCGAATCTGCACCAATCAATGATGTGATAAAAACATAATAAACACTGAACTCATCCATCCTCATCATCATACTTACATCAAACATACGTCATTTTGAAGTTGTTTCTATTGGAATCAATAAAAACCACTTTAATACACAGTATCTTTCTTCCACTAGGGATCACTTCATAAATGTAAAAAGCATGTAGCGTGGGATCATGGGAAATGTTGTCTTTATTGGTTAAACAACCGTCATTGCTGATGGAAAACTATCCGACATGGCAGTATGGGTTCTTCCCTGGCCCAATTTCCCATTTCCCTCTTTTTGTGGAAATCGATCTGGTAATTTTTGTGTAGTCCTTCTCACAAACAAGCAAACAAACAAACAAACAAACAAATTCTAAAATAAAAACTGGACATGGATCTACATGCATTACAAACTCAACATTCGGAGAGGTACCTACAGTACACTGACATCTGGAAACCACAGGTGACAGACAGTCACCTTATCAGCCTTCCCTCCCATGACAGAAATGCAAACAAACATGTGAACACAACCCTACACTCCACCCCCTCCATGTATTTTCTAAAGCTGCTCCACTGTATGTGTCATGGTATTAATTATGGTAAAAACTCCAATCCACCCATCCATTAAACCCCTTGCTTTGATATCCTATTGATCCCACCAGTTTTCAGCTCAAGCTAGCTGAACCGTGCAGCAGGTCAACTAAAACTCAATCAGCAGCAGCAGCAGCAGCAGACGGCCCTAGACTGGACTAGAGACACCGACTGGACTCCAACAGTCAAACCGACAACATCCCCTTGAACAACTGTTTTGTCTTTGAGGCAAATCCTCGCTGTTGTAAATCAGAACAGGCCAGACACACTCACACAAACACACACACACAACCACATGTCATGCTAACTCCATGCTCTGACACAGATACGTTTTAGCGCATGTTTTATTGTGAATAATAGAGGAGATGAGTTAAATATTGATAAGTCATTTTTAATAAATTAACCCTGACATGAATTAGTCATGAATTACACTCCTTCGCAATTACTGTGGTGCGATGCACTTATTGGATTTTCAGAGGAGGAATCTATATGGAGTATGATAACATGCCCCATATGGCCCTGTGGCAGATACTGTACACTGAGATACTGTAGCTTTGCTGCATGCACATTTGGGATATATGGTGCAGATGTGTGTGAGGTGTGTGCAAATTTGCTGTGCATGCATGTGTTTGCACATGTATCTAGTGCTATCTGTAAACAGCATAAATTGTGCTAATGGGAAATGAACTGATGTGAGGAGATGAGGCAGCATAGATAGGTAAAGTATGTATATAGTTTAGATTTGGTTTATTTTTGAGAAATGATACAGAATATTTAATTAAAACTAATCATAAAGAAATTAAGTGAAAATAGTTACCCTTGAACAAACTGAATTCTTTACATTTCAGTCGTAGTTAACAAAAGACTTGAGGCAATAATCTTCTTTGGTTGCTTTTTGAACTTCTGAGAATTTTGGAATAAAACTTCAAAAGCTTTAAAAGACAAATTTACCTTGTAAGAATCAAAAGTTACAATAGCCTAAGGAAGAAGAAATCAGGATGAATGAGTAAAGGGCAGCAAAAGAGAGGAAATAATTTAATAATAAAAATAGAGGGAGAAGCAATGATTATGTGGGATAAAATAAAACGACACAAAAGCAGGGAACTGAATAAACCTGGCGGGGAAAAGGAGATTTAGAGACAGCCACAGATGAAAAGATATGGGAGGAGAAAGAGAGATGAAGAAGGAAGAAAGAGGAGTAGAGAACAGCACAACCTAGCAGGTACCTTTATAACACCTCCCACTGGCCTTTACAGACTCGCTCACACACACAGGTGGATACGCCGTCCATCGAACTGGTGCACACTCATCCCTCAGTCTGATAGGTTCAAAACGCTGCACACACACAACAGAATGTACGAACACAAAACAAACACACATGCTCTATAGAAAGCCTCAGCGGGGCCACAGAAGTTCAAAAATGTCCACAGAGCTTAAAAGCACTTGACACCTTTCCAACTCCAAGCTCATTTGGAACCTGTCCACGTCTGGCAAGGTCAGGGCCACTGTTGTCAAACTCATGATTCTCACACTGTTGTGTATTGCTCAGCAGCGGCCTCTCTCCTCCCTCGCTGTGTCTTTTGCTCTCTGCGCTTTGCTCCCTTCTCCCTCTTTGTGCTATCTTCATTTGTCAGGCTCATACTGTAGCATTAGCTGGAATGTCACAGTGCCGGCTACAGTGGACTTAATTTACTTAGCGGAGTGTCATGTCCTCTTCTTGTGGTATTCAATGAGGCTCTAAGGGCTGGACAAGGAAATGCTAAGCAGTGAGGGACCAGCATAATGTATGGCTTAAAAACTCAAGTGGGTGACCGTGACCATGCATTGATTCTTCATCACTCAGCATGAAATGTAAACTAGAGATGATTCAGTGCTTTCATGCATCCCCTGCTAACCCTTCAGTAATCCAAGAGCTTGAAAAACATTATGTGTGATCATCTGCAGCAGACACAAGCCCTACGAGAATGAAGCCTCAATTAAGACACAGCTGCACAACATGCAGCATTTCACAAGGCTGCAAAATGAATGACTGACACGTGTCATCTTGCTTCCATCATTCCATCGCTGTGCTGGTTCAGATTATCGATCTGAATTTTCAAATCCTAATTTACTAAAATCCTCTTCTGGAAACCACGGAGTTGCTCTAGAGCAATTCTAGAGTAGCTTTTTTTCTTTCTTTTTTTTAATTGACTGATTGATTTGTTTAAAATAATACATCCACATATTTAGTCTGATGTAACAAGGAGTTTTTAGTGCATGAGAAGAAGTCAACAAGCAACCAGAGGAGAAATGATAGTTAAAAAATAAAAGTAATGAATAAACAGTTGAAATAGATCACTAAAACTACTCCATGTGGTTGTGGCACAAATGCTAACTTGCTAGCTAAAGATGGATGGATCAACTGTATGAAAATATTGTAACATCTGCTATCATATCCATTTTTATATGACATTTTTTAAGAAAACATCCATCTTAAAAATAATTGAAATGAACAGGGTTTTTTTTCTTCAAACACATCTGTTGATGACATCAGACTGTAGGGGTATGTCTTTAAAAAAAGGTAGCCACAATCCCCATAGTTTTACGATTAGTCTGATTTCCACTTTTAGGCTCATTTGATTTTCATGGACTAATATCTTGTTTTCGAGCACAGCTATTACATGCCATTCCCTACTTGATTTCTTATTCATGAACATTTACAAATGATGTTTAAATTCACTGAATAAAAGGTTACCAGCCCTACAAAAGTGTCTTTTGAATGAGGTGCTTCCCTTTCCACCCATCTGTCATCCATTCATCCATTGATTCACTTAATAGTGAACCAACCAGGCAGCGTAACATCCATCCACACGCCAAGCAGCGAGGTAAGTCGGGCAAGCCAGCCATTCATTCAGATTCTGTTATATAGACTGTAGTCCAAATGCTAATCTCTTGATTGAACACTTGAAGACAAAGGTTATCACCAAACAAATTTAGTTAAGGCGGCAAGGGGCAAAGGATCTTAGCAGTGCTCACAACTGATCTAATCAACAACACAGCTAAGTTGATTATAAAACTGCAGGTCTGAGGCGCAGACAATAGCTGAGGAGGAGAGGAGAGGAAAGGAGAAGACTACAGGGCAAGAGAGGACAGAGAAGAACATGACAGAGAGCAGCAGAGGACGTGGCAGAAGAGACTGGAGTAGAGAAGACAAAGGAACAAGGGAATTGCATTCTGGGGCAACAGCAGGTGCCACAAACTCCACTATTATCTCAAAGCAGTAGGCAGTGGTGGAACAAATGCAAGGCCACAGAAAGGAACGAAAGCAGACAGAGGATGAAACGACATCTAAAGAGTTTACTGGAACAGAGAACAAAGCTTTGTTGCCTTAGTACAGGATGCAGTTAAGCTTGGAGCATGAGCAGGAAAATTACTGCACATTCAAAGTGCAATCCATAAAGGTGAGCACGGTTTCTCCAGTTGGCTCCTGTTTTCTCCTGACGCTGTATGAGTGTGGGTGAGTCTTTGTGGAAGACAGCCTTTCGCAATGAATGTGAGATTTTAATCAATAGTGAAACTGTGGGGGGAAAGCAGACACACATACTTGTGCACGCACACATCCTTAGCACAATAAAACCACACATACCAACAGTCATACAGCTGCAGAGGGGTGACACTGGCCCTGAATATAATACTGTGCTGAGTTGTGGAGCACAGCACGACAGGGGCGAGCATTTGTCGACTGAAACACCATTGGGACCAATTAGGCAGCACGCAAAGCAAAGTGCCACCGAACGCAGCGCTTCAAAACCAGTTCAAAAGGCCTGCTGCTGAGACGGACAGCTGAGGGGGCGGGGTTACATTTTCCTGAGGAAAGGGTGTGTGTGTGTGTGTGTGTGTGTGTGTGTGTGTGTGTGTGTGTGTGTGTGTGTGTGTGTGTGTGTGTGTGTGTGTGTGTGTGTGTGTGCAGGGTATTATTATCACATGGAAGGGAGGATAGCCACAGTATGCAAGGGATGAAGGTACTGTACATATGTTTGTTATTCATGGCTGTGCTGATCCATGCCAGGATGCTCTTGTCAATCTTACACCCCCTGAACTCATGCACCGCTTATGAGTGACGTATGCAGCATTTAAGCATCCATAAATAACTGCCACATTAATGTGGAGTCATTAGAGTAACGGTACAGAAATGACTGTAAACAAATGAGACCATGTCCGAGATGTTTGACCTCTACACTTTAACATACATTGAAAACCACAGAGCTTTCTCAGCTTTGAGACAGGTATCAGTCTTCGCATCTAAAAAAGCGAATATGCTGGTTTCCCATAATGCCTAAACTAGGGTTGTCAACGTTAGCGTGCTAACTCTCGTCATTGATCTGTAAACTGTGTTCATTTTTGTTTCAAATGAGTCACGTCTAGTTTGACCTCAGTTTCCTCCCAAAATTTCAGGGGGGATTTGCACCTGAGCGTATTACCTAAACCTGTGGCAAAACACAGGTAACAATGACTGAGGACACATCCTCTGGTGTGTTCTACAGCAAATTTCATTTCAAAAAGGTTCTAGAAGAAAGTTCAGATAAAGCAAAGCTGTGTGCACATATTGCAGAAATGAGCTGTCTTTTCCCGAAGCACAACAAGTCTGAAGTATCGTCTCCGGGCAAAACACATTTGCTGATGTTAGCAAAGATGCTAGCGATGAGAAAAGATGTGTGAATCAAACTACACTGGCAGAGTGCAGTTGGGGCAAATCTGTGAACAGAGTATCAACAAAGCTAACGAATGCAATCGCCAAATGGATCCCCATGGACTGCAGACCCATTAACATTGTGGAAGAAAAGGGATTTCAAGGCATTATCCAAATCACCTAAGGTGAACCGCCACACCGGCCAACCTCTGCGGGAACTGTTCTCTCCAAAATGCATGTATCGTACGGCAGTGAAAAGGCAAACAAAGCAGAGCTTTCGGCACAAGTTACATGTCAATCATAACTACCTCAGTGTAACAGCACACCTAAATGATGACAAATGGTAACTGCACTTGTTTGAGGGGTAAAAACAGAGGAAAGGTATTTTGCTGAAACTTGCATAGTTTCTTGAAGTTGCAAATGAGTGGGAGATACTTTTACTTTTTTGGTGCAAATAAATACTAGTATTTCAAACTTGTGATCAATCTACAAAAATCACAGCATATTACTGTGATTAACCCTATTAAAAGTTTTATCAACTGACACCACGAGTCTAAACAAGTCCATGAACCAAATGATTAGACTTGAAAAAAACAATCCAACGTAAATAATCCAGGATATGTTGATGTTTGTTAGCAGGATTACACAAAACCTAAAGGACTGATTTGAATGAATTTTTCACCAAAGATGGACCCTAGCATATCCTAGAGGTGATTAAATTTTGGTGATTATCCGGTGAGAGATGGGACTGGTACTGCTGGAATAAAGGCCGGTGTCCACCAAAGCGTTTTTTTCCAAGCTGAATTTGCCAGGTGCTCTTCTGAAAACGCCCAGCTGGGAGCGCTTGAGAGCGCTTTGGAGGCGCAGCGTTTTTCAGCTTTTCACATGTGACAGCTCACATTACATTTATCATCAAACCTATGAGTTGACCACTCCTTTGCTCTCAGGTTGTCTCAACAGTAAACCATCCAGCCGTCTTCACGTACCTGAGCACTTCGTTGGGATTGCCTGAGATGGGAGTCTTCTTGTCTGGAGCTCCGTGGCACTCGGACTTCAGTAGGGTGTGAGGTCCTCGGTCCATCATCATGGTGGAGGTTGCCATAGTGATGATCGCCACGCCGTCACGAACGCGGGCCTCTAGACCATAGTCCCACTCGTCGTAGGACACTGAGAGCAGACCTGGGTGGAAAAAGCGAGAAGAGGAGAAGAGAGAACGATCAGAAAAGGTGTGGAAAGAAGAGAGATGTCAGATAGAAGGGTACAGAGGAAGTACAAACAGAAAAGAGAAGAGAAAGACAAATTAGAGTGAGTTAGAGACAGATGGCGAAACAGGGATAACTCTGTTAGGGTATAAAGAGTGTATGTTTTGAACACAGTCCAAGAGACTGAGCACACACTACAGGATGACTCAGGAGCTCCATCCTGCCTGACTAAGCATCTATCACCTTGCTTTGTTTGTCCAGCTGTCTGTCTGAAGCGCTGTCTGTTTCTGTTTTCTGGCCTTTGCTCTGCCTGTATGCCTGTTTATCTATCTTTCTGTCTGTTTTAGTCCTGTTCTCTTTTGAAAAATCTGTCCGTATATGAACAGTCATTTGTAGGTCTCTCTGTCTCCATCCTCATCACTCCCGCTGCCCTTCCAACCATCCATCAGCCAGGATGCCCATCCCTCCTCCTCAGCCTCACCACTGTGCCTCTCTGCAAGGGATTGTGTTTATTACCAGTAAGTAGATGGACGATACTTTTTTTTTTTAGCTTTATTTTCAAACAAACTCGCATATGTATGCTTTGTGAAAGGCCCAAATGACACTGACTTACCTGTGTGGACCACAGAGGACCTGATTGATTTTATCAATACTTTTCTTAATCAATTTTTGCTCCATTACGTATACAAAATAAACAAAAACATAGCGAATGCTATGAGAAGAGTCAATGTACTGTGAAATTTAGGCTATTATGCATACATTAAAACACATTTGACATTTAGATAATGAGTTTCATTGACATTAAACTGACGTTATTTATAATATGATTAACTCATGGCAGACTGTCACCATTAATTGATGACACACAGTGCATGCTGCCCAGTAATGAGCCTAGCGCATAATCTTTATCGCGTTTTAATCACCAATCATTGAGCTCTCTTGTTCGGTGCTGTCAGGGTTTTATCAGGTTGGAGCTAACAGGTGGGATCGAGCTCAGGAGTCTAACCACTCTGAAATATATGTGCCGCACTTAAGCTTTAAAGCTTTACGGTAAGAGAAAACGTAGCTGAGGGGAATGGAATGAGTGACTGGCCAATTCAACTGTGTTAACCTTCCAGATCAAAAGTAAGGTCAGCTCTCAGCAAAGGATGCCCTTATGACATCTAAAAATGGCCAATAACTGATATCTCTGTTTGGGACCCAATGGTGGATTCAGGTCACACAACACGGTCTGCCTTCAAGTCAATTTATCTGTCAATCTGTCTCTCTGTCTGCTTTTTAATCTATCCCTTTCTGTGCTCTGTCCATCAGTTGGCCTGCATCTATCTGACAGAGTATGACCACATGTCATCCAGTCCACTATCATGTCAGTGGGAAGAAATAGACAGTCGGCCTGGCAACCTGCTTTCCTCAAGGGCCCTCAGCACTGACAGCTCCAGTCCTCCGGGACCACATCTAATGTCACACACTGTTGACACTCTCAACACTTACTCACTCCCACCGCTTGTTCCTTTCCGAACACTTCACTTTCATTATTTTGTGGGAATGATTCTTTCATAGGAAGCATGTATGTATGTGGGTGTTCGCAGCATGTATGTGCATGGGCCATGTACTGTATTCTTGTCTACATCTTGGGATCTGCTGCATATATGTTCATGCATCTCTCAAGAGACGCTTAAATGTCACACCAGAGACAGGACAACTGGTAATATTACAGCTGAACTGCACTGTAGGAGCTGTAAAGCCTTCATTCTGGCCTGTGAACTGGCTACAGCCTCTGTTCGAAGGCAAAAACTGTCTTGTCACAGATGCACACGGACAAAGAAAATCACGAAGGCTGCATAGAGACATAGAGCAGACAAACCGATTGGAGAACGAAACAGCAGAAGTACTGTATCACCGGGTATTTTTGGAAACAGCTTATAATTGTCGCTGACGTCAGACCGGGTGGTTACGTTAGTCTGTGCAGCGCTGGTGTGTAACTCTGGTCTGAAGGAATAGGCAGAAAAGTTGCAAGTAAGAGAGAGAGAGAGGGAGCTTAAAGGGATGTGGAGGCAAGAGGGACAGCGTGAGCGTAGAAAAATAGTCAGACAGCAGCAGAGACACAAAGATAAAGAAACAACAGAATAAAAGGAGTAGTGAGAAAGGAATCAGAGAGAAGTGAGGTGACTACAGCATGAAATAAGGAGAAAAGGTAAGGAAGGAGGAGGGTGGGAGGAGATGGTTCCCCAGAGCACCACTTAAGGAAGGCATCAGTGCAATTACCCATGAGTATTAGAGGCTCTCCATTATACATGCAAATTATTACGTGTGCCAAGTAAGCTGATTCCCCTTACAGCTAGGGTGCACCTTCTGCTGAACCCTGAACTGCAGGATTCACCCAGAGTACAAACCGCCACACCACCAGTCACATGCTGTGCCATGGTGTCATTTCGCACTGTGCTAGATCAGAAGTTAGTAGGGTTGACTGCCACTAAGAGCTTCATGTGGTTTTCATGATGGTGAGGTTGAAGCTCGGAAATAAGGCATGCTTGAATGATTGGGTTCTACAACTAAGTCAGTCAAGTCACTATCTTGCGTTTATACAATAGAATCCCCATTCTTGTAAATTCAGGCCAGTATTCAATTAAAAAAATAAAAAATATCAACGAGGTTAAGGTAAGAGGTAAAGAGGTTCATTAACAGGTTCAAAAAGGCTCAGACATTCTTAAGCAAAGATGGGAAGAGGTTCACCACTTTGTCAAAATCTGTGTGGACAAATAGTCCAACAGTTTAAGAAAAAAGTTGAAAAGAATTTGAGGATTTCACCATCTATAGACCATAATATCATCAAAAGACTGAGGGAATCGCGGCGCAGATAGCGCAATGTTCAAGGCGCGCGCCCCATGTACGAAGGCTATAGTCCTCTAGCAGTCGGCGCAGGTTTGATTCCGCCCGTAGCCATTTACCGCATGTCTTCGCCCCACTCACACCACGTTTCCTGTCATCTCTTCAGCTTTCACTATCAAACAAAGGGAAAAATTCCCCCCCAAAAATAAGTTAAAAAACAAACAAAAAACTGAGGGAATCTGGGAATCTCTGCACGTAAGAGGTAAGGACGAAAACCAACATTGAATGCCTGTGACCTTTGACCCCTCAGGTAGCACTGCATCAAAAATCGACATGATTGTATGAAGCATTTTACTACATGGGCTCTGGAACACTTTGGACAACCGTTCTCAGCAAACACAGTTTGTCACTTCATCTATAAATGCAGGAAGTCCGCAAGTTGAGGCCCTGGAGAGCCACCATCAAACCCCTCACACATACACACACTGGACGCTTACTGCAGTAAACAAATAATCATGATATCAGCATTTAACATGAATAAGTGAATCGAAGTCTTACAATGCTATTTTGAGACATGCACGAAGTCAAAGAGAATCATGGAATCATATATCATTCATTATTTTGTGTTACTAATGCACTTATTAATCAAACATATCACTCATTATATTGTGCTACTAATGTAACGCGTATGGTCTTGAAATGAATCATGGAATCATATGTTACTCATTATATTATGTTTATTAATGCACTTTTTAAGCAAATGATGAAACTACTGAACCTGATAATAATGCCACGCTCGGCTGGTACTAAGATTGATAGACATTGTACATGAAGAGGGTTGTCTGCTACTTGAGGGTGAAGGAGAAGTAGACAATGCTGCATAACAGGAAGCCTGTAAGGCATCTGACGCTCTTGTGCAGACACACATACCACACACAAATGTGAATCACAAGTTCTGATTCATTATCATGAAGGGATATGATTGTCTTGTGACTCCAGTGTTTGATAATCAACTGTGATAATCAACAAGGTTTGGAGTAAGAAGTCATATGATATCAATTCACTGTGTTAACTGAGGCTGGGTCAGGAACGAGTACAACAGCGCACTTGATGTGGTGGAAAGTCCCGGATAAGTGATTGCTTAAGACCAAGACAATAGAGACACACATACACAACGGGATTGTGACATATAGAAAAGGCTTTAGGGTACAGAATCAGACAGAGCATTGCCCGGCAGACCTTACACTAGATGAGAAGTGTCGCACTCGGCAGAAGGACCGGAGGGTCTACAATAAGGGACAAACCCAGGATTCTCTTTTGCGGATTATTATCTGGACTATCTTCAGCTCTCCCTGCCTCTCAAAGGAGTCGAATCTTTCCCTTGAGTGTTGAAACCTGGGCAGGTTAGGGTGAGAGTAGCCAATCTGATCAATTGATGCGTTCTTTCCTCATCTAAAAATTTTTTTAGTTAAAATAGATCCAGCCTCAGCATCATTTATTTTGTTGATTGATTTTAAGATGATTTTATTATAAATTTGTAACCTCATTTAATGCTGATGCTTTGCTCCTGCCGAATTTCCTTATTAAAATTCCTGCAACTAAAAGAATAAGTTCTGGACATTCACTTATTTGCTTCTTCGTGAGTAGTAAAATGTTAGGAGTGTAATGCTTTTATCATCTGCATCGGGTTCCAGAAGGTTATTCTAGCCAAACAAAGCAACAGGCCCTTGTGGGTTATTTTCCGACCCTCTAAAATCATACCTAGTGACTTAACAAGTGCACAGATCATAGGAGGAGAGCTGCCGTTGACTGGCGTGTCTGTAGTTGTACTATAATTGAGTGGCGGCTTATTGGGGTACAGTTATGGAGGAAGCAGGGTAGGCGTCAGGACGTAGGCAGTAAGAGAGCTAGGCGAATCTCCTCCTCCATTTTACTTAGAATTTCTGATAGGGAAAGAGGTCCCACAGAACTAAGGATTGACCCTTTAAACGGAGAGCCGGCCCAGTAGCCTTGTCAGGGGTTTAACCGGGGGATCTAACAACGCAAGCCATATATCAAAAACAACCTGTCCTGTCTGTAGTCCAGACCTGTCCTCCATTGAAAATATATGGTGCACACATTCCTCTTTCAAAAGTTCAACAATTACTGTCCTCTCTTCTCGAATGCTTACTGAGTGTTGTTAAATGAAAAGATGATGCAACACAACCGTAAACATGACCCTGACTCAACTTTTTTGAAAAGTGTTGCAGGAATCAAACTCAGAATGTGTGTATATTTATAAAAAAAACAATAAAGTTTATCAGCTTGAACATTAAATATCTTGTCTTTGGATTGCCCTGCTTGGGGTAAAACCTGACGGCATAGAGGGAAGAGCTGCAACTTACTTATTGCAGATTTCATTACCTGCAGCACTGAAATGTATTACAGTCAACTGGTTAAAGCCTAAAACACCTACTTATATATAATCTGTGGATCCAAAGGCTCTGGGATACTTATATGATGGAGCAGATAACCTGCTCTCTGAGGTTACAATGAATAAATTTGATAAGAGATGGAACCCTATAATGAGTTTGTTAATACAGTGATAACTCCAAGTGTCCAGACAGGCTTTTTAATGACATTTGACATTTGAAATAATGTCACAACTTTTTTAGAACTGGGGTTGTATTTCACCATAAATACATTTCTATAAATACATAAGATACCAGTTTTATTTAAACACTAAATATAAATATATTATTAGAGTAGATTATTTATATAATATCCTCTATCTAATCTAATCTGTCATCAACATCTGTCAATTTAATGTTTATTTAAGACTATAGGCATAATCTCTATGTAATTCATTGTGCATTAAATGAGAGGATCCTATTTAGCCCACTATCTTTATATGCCATTATGTCCCATACAATTTATATCATGATAAGTCAATGTTAACTAAAAGAGGATCATGTGTGCCCATCAAAGCAGCCACTTTGCACTAATCATCCAGGCAGTACGGAGCTAGTCATGATTATTTATGTGGCAACATCAACTAAGAGGGAAGATGTGGTGTGATTTACATATTAGATATGGTGATAAATCAAACTTTATAGAGTGGAACTCTAATTTAGAACAAACACACACACACACACATAAACACAACCATGTTTTGTTCACTATAAGTAAACATCCTGGCCCTCTGCCATATGAGGTACACACAACCCATTTGATTACATTTACCCATTATTTTCTCATGCAAATTAAACCATGAACCATTCACACAGTTCACAGACAAATGCACACAGACATCACACAAAAAGGTGCAGAACACACTTATTGGCAAACACCCACAGACTTGCAAACACGCCCTTAACTCCCATTCAGAGTAAATCATCCATGGATGCCAATAAGAGAGCAGAGGTAAAAAAGTTTAAGTTATGATGCTTGAAAGGCACAACGATCCCTGGTTCCCCTTGGCAACCACTTCCCAGAAACTGCTGAGGCTAGGTTGCAGTGTAATATCTCTCGGTCACTGTAAATCATCGAGCTAAACACCAACAAGCTATCAGGCTCATATGTTGACCATAAATACACTACCTGCTCTCAGGTTTACTGTCCGGTGGAGAGTAAAAAGTCGCGGAAAGTTGCTCCATGGTGGCAACATCACGAACACTACAGGTTTGATTCCCACTGAGAGTTGGCCTTTGCAAACCCGTGCACTGTTACATGAGGCAGTCTGACAGGTGTGAGTAGGAAGTGTGGTTAATTCACCCCAACTTAGATGTCACTTTGGTTCCACATTTAACCCTCAAAGGTTAGAATGACCTCCACTGGTGTTGAATGGTGGTGGCGGTGCTGGTGGTGGTGGGGACTCCTTCACTTTTTATCAGGTTTGTGTCTTGTCTTGAAGGAAAAATCTGAATACCTTACTGTAAATAAAAGTTGCAAAGTAACATTTCAGTTTTGCACATATTGCGTCGTCTTAGTCTTTCATGAAAAGTTGCTGGCATTTAACCTTGTAATGGCCAACTTTAGACACTTCAGCATTGCATCATTTATGAAGAAATGTATTGGGCTATTGTAGAGCAGGCTAAGTTTACTGCAAGTGATAAGGCAAGAGCATAACAACAGCAGCATTACATTTCTGCCTTCCAGGCAGCCCAGAGTACTGTTAGCATTACAACCGAAGACTCCTTCCTCAGTGACAGATGGAACTTTAATTATGAATTAATGAATCCACCCTTCCTGGACCTGTGGGAACCTGAAAAGTGGACCTCCATAGTTGTATTCGAGTACCCTGCTATGGGAGATTTCCTACCTGTGGGGAACTCTGCAGGGACTACAACAGTGTCTCCAGCCACCAGTGAGGGCACTATCCATGTGTAGCCGTAGCCAGTGATCCCAACAGAGTGGGCCACCTCAAAGATGGTGTTGGCCTCTTCTTTTGTGCAGTAGAGAAGAATGACGGGGCTCTGGAGCTTCTTCAGTTGGTTTTGGATCTTTGAATCTCCATCATCTACGGACATGTCAAGCAGTATAACCTCCTCCAGTTCCCAACCCACAAAGCTGTTCTCGATGGTGCTACGGATCTGGATGGGACAGAGGATGAAGAGGCGGATCGAAAGACAGCCGTTTGGTTAATTATCAGGGATTCTCCAATAATTCATTTAGAGTTTTGCCGTTTTTAGCTTAAACATCTTAAAATGAGGATTTATATTTACTTCCTATATTTTCAAGCATTTACTGACAAAGTTGTACAAGAGACTTGTATCATTTTACTCTAGTTCCATGGTAGAACTAGATAAAGCACCACTGCATTTTAAAATCATATAATGGTTGATGAAAATCCTCTTGATGATTATTATTACAGGTCTAATGGCTGGATTCATACAAAAAACTGAATGCTTAGCAAATCTGTCTCTAATCAGCATTTTATATTAAACCTTTACCTGTTTATTTACATGTATTTAGATGGTAAACGTCCCAGTGAAGGACTTCTATATTTCTAGCGTGACATTAAAACAGTCAGAGAAGCAATTCATCTTATGATCTGTATCATCTTGCCTTTAGGTCCTGATTATTTGTGCACATTGTCCCAGCTGAGTGCGGTTACCTTGGTGACAAAGTCCTGGTAACCCGGGTAGTACGTGGTGACGATGGAGAAGATGTACCAGTCGTATTCCTCCATGATGTTTAGTATGACCGAAGCCTGCTGCTCGATGGAGGGGCCAAACTGAAAGAACATGGAGTTGTCATCCTGAAAATGACAGAAGCACACACAGGAACAAAGAGTGTGAACGGTTACGTAACGATATTGGCCTGAACTTTAATTTAGTTGGCTTTACACACAGGGGAGAACAGATACTACTAAATCAACGGCGGCGGTTTGTAACATTATTGGTGCGAACATTAATTGAGCTGCTTTTATTCTCTCTCTCTCACAGAGGAGACAGACAAGAGGACACCAGTGGGCTTGTAATGATACTGCTCATGATTTTCATTAGTTGCTTTTATGACTCGTTTAATGACTTTGTACACGGGGGCGACTGGAGCAAATTCTGGGAACTCAAAGGTGATGTCCTCAATCTCATTGATCATTTTCAGAAAATTGTCTTAATACAGCTCTGATTGAACATTTCAGTTCCATCGTAACCTGGAAGTTAATAGATGTAAGACAATGGATGGGCTACAAATGGCACTCATCTATTAAGACTTTTAAATAAACAAACACAGTTCTTTTGCACACTATTCATCTTTTTTAATCTATTTATCTTATTTTACATTTCCGTTTCTTAGCTCTTTGTATATTAATCTGTATGTTGTTTTTTTATGTGTGACTATGTTTTTGTATGACTGACTTCTTCTGTATGAGCTGCTCACAATGAATTGCCCCGGGTGGGATAAATAAAGTTGTTTGAATTGAATTGAATTGAATCTACCTCAAACAAGCTGTACATAAAGCATTCATCCCTTCACTTGAAGATCTAAATATGAGACAATGTACAGCAAACCAAACAAGGACTACATTCAGAGACAGACACTTCAATAAGCATCCTTCACAGGCTGATATCCAAGCCTGCATGCAGCTACCAGTGTTGACATGGAATATTGAGCTGGACAGAAGAAGAGGAGGAGGTGAGAATTTCAAGTCTAGACAAGATTCTGCAGTTTTGCAGCATGAGCTTGTTACTTTGTTACTGTGCATGGGTGAGCTGATTTATGAGCCCAGCTCCTGTTAACACAAGTGGTGTGTTTATGCTGTTGGATGTTCATATGTTTCATGTGGCAAATTACATGAATGAAAATGAGTTTTTGTGCGTTTCATCTTCTGCTAAGGACGGCATGTGGGGAAAAACAGTTGGAGCTGACAGTCAGGACCGGCAGGCAGGCAGGGTGTTGAAATCTCCCTGGTTTCTTGGGACTCTCTCTGTTTCACTCGACATCAAAGGCTAACCTGCCTGTCCCAGGGGATGCACATGGCTTGATCCCTTATCTTGTTTCTGCATTAATTGAATCGGCTGTACCATTGAGGTGGCGTGCTGAGAGGTACAAAGCGCACGTGGAACTCTTACTGAACGCTCTTTCAAATACTGAGCGTAATGTGCTGCATCCATGAGGTCGAAACCATGTCATTATCATCCCGTGCTATGATGTGAAATATAAATCATGTGCATCCAAAGGTAATGTGTACACACACCGATGTTGTGTTCTCGTTTCTCAGACAACTTGAACCCATTTGTTCCTCAACTTTCCATCTTTTCTCTGCCTCTTTCTCTCTCATGCTTCATCCATCTCTATCCATCTCTCCTCCTGCTCTGCTGTCCCATTTAGACCAGTAGAATTATTACTGCAAGGGCACAGTTATAATTAAATTTCCAGATTCGCGCACTCCTGCTATACCCACTTTATCCTCCACACAGCATCCCCCCACCCCCTGTTTCCTATGGCTTCTTCTCTCTATCTCCTCTCCTCTCTTCTTAAGAGCAGTATTAATGTACTGTCCAATGCACTCGGTCTGCAGAATTTTTATTCGCCTTTGAGAAAAATACATGTTATGAGAAGAGCAAGACAGATGCAGAGGCAGGGAAAGAGGCTGGGTGAGAGATACGGTAGTTTAAATTAAAAATAAAAAAAAAAACCCTGGAGGGAGCAGGTCGAATGATAAGAAACCCTGAATAAAATGAAGTGCTGCAAAACACTTCATTTACAGCAACAATAATTAGGGTCTGGCCACATTATCACCTCTGTTGGCACAAGGTGATCGATTAGTGAGTATTAAAATTCCCAGAGGGGGTTGTGAAGCCAGCGAGTCAGTGAGCCAGAAGAAGGAAGCCGGCCAGCAAGGCTCTGAATACACAGCTGAGCCAGTCACAGTCTTCTCTGTTGATCCACGGCTGACGTCAGTGCTGGCTACTGTACACAGACAACAATACACTACAGCACGCAATAGAGCAGGATGAATGGCTGGTGGAGACAGGGGAGAGAGAGATGGAGAGATACAGCCAGAGACAGGAAAAGAGCAGATAAAACTGTAGGGGAGGCAACAGATAAGAGGAAAGAGAAAAACAAAGGGAAATTAAAAGGCAAGAAAGGAATGAGGCGAGCCAGAATAAAAGATAGAGATGTAGAAAAAGCACAGGGGATGTAGCTGAGATTTGAAGCCTCCAGAGAGACACAGGCAGAGGACAATATGGTGACAAAAGGATGAATGGAGAGGAGGAGGACAGGCTGGCAGACGGCTGTGATCCTGCATGGAGCGAGTGAGTGGCGAAGGGGCAGGCAGAGATCCAGGAGTCAGTGGAGGAGCAGGCAAACGGAGATGTGTGTGTGTGTGTGTGTGTGTGTGTGTGTGTGTGTGTGTGTGTGTGTGTGTGTGTGTGTGTGTGTGTGTGTGTGTGTGTGTGTGTGTGTGTGTGTGTGTGTGAGTGTGTGTGTGTGTGTGTGTGTGTGTGTGTGTGTGTGTGTGTGTGGGTGTGTAGGTGTGTGTATTTGTGGGTGTGTACGTGTGTGTGTATGTGTGTGTGTGTACGTGTGTGTGTGTGTGTGTGTGTGTGTGTGTACGTGTGTGTGTGTGTGTGTGTGTGTGCGTCAGCCAGTCAGCCAGGCAGGAAGAGGCTAAGCTTGAGCTGCTGTCAGAAAAAGGAAGAGAGCGGAGAGGACACGTGTGCTCCTCGCTACTGGAAGTGTGTCTGTGTGTGTGTGTGTGTGTGTGTGTGTGTGTGTGTGTGTGTGTGTGTGTGTGTGTGTGTGTGTGTGTGTGTGTGTGTGTGTGTGTGTGTGTGTGAGAGAGTTTAAAGACATGCCAGGATCTCTATGTTATTCAATGTGTGTGCCACCCATACATATGTGCATGTTTTTACTGGTGGCGTCAATCGATGAACAAATTTAATCAAGTTAACTGGCTGTGATTAATCATAAGTTTAAAATACTAGTATTTACGTACTTGTAGTTAAAAAAAATACATGTGTGGTGTTGGAATAAAGAAACATAAATTGGTTACAGGAGTGTTTTTCACTAACTAACATCTCAGCTTAGTTTTGATGACTAGACGTAGAACTGGCTCAGTAAAAAGTCTCAGGGAGTGTTTGTCACAAAGTGACTGTTATATTATTTGTATTTGTCAGATGATAGGGATGTCACTGTTCCTGCATGGCTCCAGCAGTGTTTCTACCTTTGCCAGCCCGTCATATTCAGCTGAGGTTAGCATGGCTAAGTTGTGCGTCTACTGTTCCAGTTGCATTCTAAAGTGTGGGAACATCCTGGACGAGTGACTCTTCTTCTTCTTGACCATGAGAGGCTTGTTGAACTTGTTTGCAGGACTGTGTTTGAAATGTCCGACTATTTTACAGCACTTGGCTTAAAAACTATCAAAGTTGCTGTGACTTTGGCACTTCTCCATGCTGAGAATGCTTGTTGGTTCGATCAATCCATCTATCTAAGGTTTAGTGGTTTGATCCCAGTCTACAAGTCAAAGTTTCCTTGAGCAAGATACTGAACTCTGATTTTCTCCTCAGGCGCGGTATGGGCTGCTCTTCAGGAATGGGTCAAATACGGAAAACACATTTTGCTACACTATACTGAGTATGATTATATGTGGCAAATAAGGCTTCTTCTTCTATATTGTGAGGGCTATTGGAGATGATACTTCAGACTCACTGCAATATGTACACACAATTTTGGTTTTATCTATCTGGAAGCTTTTTAAAGTGAAACTTCAACAGACTGGGGATGTCTCCTTAGACAATAGCCCCATTCAGACAGCGTTTTCATTCGGGGCCTGTTGCGCCTTTATTCCGGCCCGAAGTCTGCCTGAACGAAATGAAGGCGTAACGGGGTGTCAGTTTGTTCCACCTCTGTGACGCCTCGGCAGGTAGTAACAGCGCCAAAACAGGCGTCTGTATGAATGAAGTGCCCTGCCGTTGCGGAACGGGTGTGACGTTGTCGTAATATATTGGGGTGTGCAACCTACTGTACCCCGGGGGATTTAACAATGCGGTAGCAACAGGAAGTCCATTATTTGAAGAACAAGCATAGAAAATGACCACTAAACTGGGGAGATAGTGAAATATATCAGCTTTTATGTTCGTTATTGCGTCGTACGTCACGCCTCTTAACATTGCGGAACGCCGGCATACACTGTGAACGCACACACCAAGGTGGCGTTGTGACGCCTCGGGCTGGTCCTGTTAGAACGGACCGAAGGGGTCACAGGGAAGGAAATTCTTCTGGCGATGTTGCACAATGCCTGTCTGAAAGTGTGTGTTCAGTGCGTTTAATATACCCCTGTGAAAATCCACGCTGGAATTACACAAAGAAATTGGGATTAAACTTGATTGATTTGCATTAAACAGAAATCAACACGTTAAATTTTTCCACATTAATACGAACGTTAACTTTGGCAGCTCTAGTTTTTACCTTTAATTTTGCCCTTGTGTCTGCAGGTCCCTATTTGTTTCACCTCTCTCATACATATGTGTGTGTTTCTATGTGTGTGTGTGTGTGTGTGTGTGTGTAGTCTGTGCTTGGTCTTGGTCTACTAGAGTTGCCTGCTCTGCCCCAGAGCCTCTAAATGAGTGCACTCACACACTCCTGAAGCAGTTATTTGACTTGAGAGAGGGGAGAGAGAGTCAATAACTCAGGTATTTCAATTACACACACAGGGGCACATCAGTGACTACAAAAGAAATAGACCCACTTCCAATCTTGCTCTGGAATATGCACCCACACACACACACACACACACACACCTACACACAGATACACACAAGTTTGAATTGATTTAAACACAGACACTGAGATCCTCACACACATATGCACACACCCGTATGCAGGTACGCAAGAACACACACATTTCTGCATTCCAAAACCCATACTCACATAAGAAAAGCACACTCAAACACACACAGCACAAAATGACAAATCCACAATGCAATCCAGACTGATACCAGGGTGACGACACACACATGCACTCACGCACACTCATAACACAAATAACAGCACGATAAAACAACACGAGGCACACTGCTAAACTGCTAAGTGTGTTGTAAAGTGATCACATAAAGGTACACAAAGGGGAACGTGGGGGGAACACTTCACAGGTACATACTGTACACTCATTTGCACTTACACTGGATGCATTCTGTACATGCTGAGTTCAAATGTAACCACAGGAAACAGTACAACATAAAACAACACACTGAGCTGCAGAACCAGCTGACACACTATAACACCAGAGAATGAGTTACTGTCAGACACACACACTGCTCATGTCACCTGATGCTAGGCTATGGATTGGTGGTAACGCAAAGCAACACATTTTCTATGTAGGACTGAATTTAAGTATGTTTAGTGTTAATGAAAGTTTACTCATCAGTCAGATGTTTGTTGTCTTTGAGCAGCATTCCGTTATGATTATTTACTGCTTTAACATGTTATCCCTTGGATTCAATATGCATTTTGGATCAGGTCTAATGATCCTTTTTATCCTATTTGGATCAGGTAGTGGAGTGGACCTCCTTTTGTAAATTCTAACTGATGCATATTGTGTTCAGGCCGGTTTTCCACCTCTAATACATAAACTGAAGAGACTGATTCTGACCCCTGTAAATGTTAACAAGTTTTAATCTTGCTTATTTGAACAGATTTTATTGGGGTTTTTTTGTTTGTTTTTTTGTTGTTATTGAATCCTACTAATTCATTTAAATATGTACCTTCCTTGATAAAAAAAACAAGTTAATTTAATTCAATTAAAAGCAATTAGAGAAAATTATGTGCAATTTAATTTCCACATGTCTGCGCTTGTGCAGACATGTGCCATCACTTTGTTATGGAGGCGAGGATTTTTTATTTATTTTTTACTCTTTTTGGCTAAAAGCTCGGCAGCATGGGGGCGTGGTGGTTAACACTGTTTCTCCACAGCAAGAAGGTTCTGGCTTCGACTCCCAACCTGGGTTTGCATGGGTTCCCTCCGGGTCCTCTGGCTTGCTACAACAGTACAAATACGTACTGTAGGAGACTCTATAATGGCCTAATATGATAAATATAGTTTCTAATGACCAAAAATAATAATCAGCGAATTCAACTTAAAAAATACATCTAGATGACATTTTTGTTAGTGTACCTGAGGGATAATACACAAAATAAAGAGGCAAACCTTCAACTGCTGCACCGTGTGTTATTTTAAAATAACTGTTTGGATGTGATCACCTATCCTAAAATACAAACAACGACCACAGGCAGTATGGGAAAATGTGGAACAGGTGCTCACGTCCTAATTAGCCCATAAAGTAGAGCTGGGATGTCATTTCCTTAGTGCTAATATTGATTTAAAAATAGTTTTAATAAACCTTAAGCCCACTGTATGCCATATAGGTACTGTTCTTTGTGAGGGAGTAACAAGGAGGCAAAGATAGAAACGGAAGAGAGAGACAAAGACTGAGATCGAAAGGAAGAAGAGATGATGGTGTCTGCTGCTGGGAGTTTTTTGGCAATGCATATTTTCATGTACTGAACTCGAGTGTGTGTGTGTGTGCGTGTGTGTGTGTGTGCCGTGGGGGGGGGGTAATGATTACTGCTGACTGCCTGATGGAAGGAGAAGGCAGCCAGAGAGAGAGAAGGAGAGAGAGAGCAAGAAGACAGAGGGAAAGAGGATGAAGGGAGAGCTGGACTGGGAGGCAGGAAGAAAGGAGGAACAGCTGGCCTTCACTTGAATATCGTGAATTTAAAGGATAGTGGGCTGGAGATATAAACTCACTACAGCCACAGGCATCCAAACACATTAACACACACACAGCAAATTCATTTCTGATGAAATCTGTGAGCACAAGCCGCCATCACCAACATGCCCTGAAATTCCGTATTGATGACAAGTCCTCCCCTCCACTCTGATTACGTTCCTTTCCGTCCCTCGTTCATTCTCCGTCTCATCACACACACACACACACACACACACACACACACACACACACACACACACACATACTTATCATCTCTACCTCAATTAAACCTCCCCTCACGCTGCATATTTCTTCCTCCCGCTACTTCGCTCTTCTCGTGCCTCACCATCACATTTCCTATCATGGTAGCCTACTTATCTTCTATCAAGCACATGCAAGCTTAATTAGCTTGCACATTTGTCAGACCATCATCTAATTAACAGTAACCTTATTCTAAGTACTTTTTGAGCCTTAATTAATTAAAAGAGGCACAGGTCTTCATTAAAATATTTGACTTATTTTGTCTCAATGTGATTCTGATTGGAATGTGGCTGTCCTGGCACAGCTACTGTACCCCTCCAGGAGGAAGAGAAAGGGAAAAAAATAATGCTGAAAGAAAGAAAATTGTGCCAAAAAACTGTAAAAACACCAAATTAAACTGGTCAAGACACACAATGCCGGAGAGAGCGTTGTTGTTTGACATGTTGACATAATCAGAGAGTGTGAATGGAAGATAATACCACTTAACACTCAGACACAAGCAGGAGGCACACAAATGCACGGATCGTTCGTTTCTCTCTGGCCCATTTCTGCTCTAAGTTTAGCAGACAACCCTCCGAGGGGCCTCTGCAGTCTGATGCTTTTCCTACTTCTGCTCCTGTTTGTCCCCTGGTCCTTGTAGAATGGTGATAGTTCTTTCATTATGTGTGTCTGTGTCGGATAGAGTTAGGCTAAGGAGACTAAATAGGATGGCTGGAGGGAAGGGGGAGTGTGCAACATATATGGATGTAGTCTGACTTTTATATCTGCCTATATGTATACTGTAGCTTGGTGAGGATAAGTGATGATTGTTTGCTAATTGCTCATTTTTTAACCAATACCAGTGCCTGAAACTTGGTACCAGCACCTTTTTGGGTCCTTTTTTAATGTAATTTTAGCTGTAAAAAAATAAGTTACCAAATATGTTGCAACACCAGCATGGCTGCAAAAGAGGATGCTGTTCGAAGACCTGAGAGCAGCTGGAGAAACTGTTTTATTCTGCACACGTTACTCAACCTAGAGAAACCGATGGAACATAAGCACAGCAGTGGACTAAAAAAGTATAAATGTCAAAAGGATCATTAATATGAAAAAGGAGAAAACAGCAATACAAACATGCAGCGTCTAGTCCTCCTCATCTAAAGAAGAAGAAGCAACACAGGCTTTGTGTATCTGTTATGTTGTTGTCACCGCTGCAGTGCTTGATTACTGTACTATTGGTTTCATACCCACATTTCAGACAAACTGTTTTAGCACACTGTACAGCAGTGTCGCGTAATGTTAGTAAAAATGTTTAGCTAATGTCATCTAAAATAGTGAAAAAGCCTATTGATCTCCAATATCATTGCAACTAGTTAATTAATAACATGATGATGTCGATGAGGTCGTCGATGCCTCACTTTAAGTTTCATTGTTCATAGAGTGACTCCATGATGATAACGATAAAAAAACACGATATACAGCTTTTACATATATGTTGTGTTAGTGTTTCCTCAGGTTAGACATGTTTAACTATACTATATTTTGATGAGTATTAATAGATAAGCAGTGATGGGCTATCATCTCCTATTCATCCCTAGACATTAGAGAAAACTCTTTAGATATATGCAACATAAAGTCTTTTTCTTTTTTTTACCTTTGAAATAACAATGGCAAAAGTGGAAGCAATGAATTAAACTGTGTTTGCCTGTTTTAGCTTCAGCTGCAAATATTAGCATACCTGAATGACTCGCTTACTTTTTCACATACAACGAATGTCCTCCGACTGTGCATGTTGCAGTGTTACTTCCAAAGAGGAGAGAGAAGAGAAACTCCGTGAGCTGAGTACATTGTGTGGATGAAAGGAGAGGTTACATAAAAGGTTCAGTTCAAAAGTTAAGTTCACAAAAGTACAACTGTTAAATAAAAATGCGAAAAGTGAAACACAAACTGTAAAGCATAAATGTAGCTTCGGTCTTGTTTGTCTAAGTAGGTCTTTTAGAATGAATGTTGTGATGGAGATGAAGAGGTCTAATCTGAAACTTTTCTGTGTCGTACTTGTGATACTAAACTGCACCATATATACTAAGAACACGCTGCATATTATTTCCATGTCTGCACCATTATCAGCTGGTGAGGATACTGATGGTTACTGTTGTAAGAACAGTCAGCTGCAAACACTAAAGAGTCAGCTGCAGGCAATGTTTGCTAATAACTCATAGAGCTAAAATTATCTTAATTAGGTACAGCTGATTAAATCTGCCAGCAAGTCATCATTTCAGATGACAAAATAATTTGTTGTCATCTAGAATTAATGATGTAAAAAGTTACTAAGAATTTCAAGTGGTAAATCTGCCACCATTAGCCTATCATTATAAGTGTAGTACAAGTAACTATAGGGTTAGCAAGTGTTAGCAGTCTTTATACCCTTTGTGCCTTGCAGCCAAACCTAAACACACTAATTAGAGCTGCGTTCTATATTGTTTCAGCGCTGATAATGTGCACATGGACAACAGTCACATTGCAGGAAGTGCAATGCCAAGAGAGACAAATTAAGTCAAACACTTCTTTGCTACAACCTTTTTGTTGCTTAACACAAAGGCAAAAACTCTCATGGTTTTCATTTTCCATGACTGATCTGATGTCATATAATTCACTCGGGTTCTTGGATGGTTGGCTGCTAGTGAATGACATGCAGCGAGTGTATCTAAGAGCCAGCGGTGTGTTTTGGTCAGTGGATGAGACATGTATGTCAGCTGTACTATCGTATCAGATCATTGGGAAAAACGTAAACCTTGTCTCTGGAGTCTGTGTCAGGAGGTCAAACTCCAGAGCTCCAGATCTTTGGTGATGTTTTGTATGAGTATCCACATTAAAAGAAGAAGCAGACATTTGAGTTATCTCTCTTTTTGTGGTCATGAAGTGGATGCAACTCATCTGTTGAAGGGTTGTGGGGAAAACAAAACTCTTTTCTGAGTGTAGTGACCTCTGAGTCTGTATGGTGAGTCTTTCACACACACACACATATGCACACATATTTTGTTTGGCTGATTTAATACACCTATTGAAAACTGAATTAAGTTGTGGTCTATTTGTTTTTCAGCGCTTGAACTTGGTGACACTGCAACCTGCTCTTTGCTTTATTGTTTTGTTTGGTTTAGTGGAGCTCTTTTCTTCCATTTTCATAATTTTACTGACTCTCATTAGCACCCCTCTTCATTTTAAAGAGCCAAACATGCAACAAAACAGATCTGGGATGATTCATTTTTCCAAATAGAGCTATTAAAGTCATCATGGGAAATTGCTTGGTTTTTTCACATTGCAATATATATTGCTGAAAACGAAAATATTGCGATGCAATTTTCTTCCAGATTAGATCTCACAAGCTAAGTTCATCCTACAAGATTAAAGCCTGGACAACACAAGAGAATTCAACTGGACTCATGAGCATGAGTTATCAATTAACCTGTCAGCATTTGTCATAAGAAGAAGGTAATTAATTACTGCTGATCATATTGTTTGAAGAAGATCCATAATGTGCATCCCGATGGTCTATGAAAATGACTTATTAGATAGAATGAAGCAACTGGTGTAGAATAGGCTTATGTTCTATGCGGTAGAGAAGTAGACAGCAATACTAGACCACAAAGACCAAATGAAAGATATAAATAATCATTTTCTCAAAGAAGAAGAAAGATGTAAAATATGACCGTAGGTCACCAAAACCCAGTCCCCAAACAGTGGAGGGTGGAAAATTCCATCTTAACTAGTAAAGCTTCATGTCAAACTCCAGAGTCTCAAAATAAGATTTTTTTTATACGATCATATTGTTTCATTTTGTGTCTTTTGCTGCTTTTCTGCCATCTTGTTTTCAACTAAGCAACCCTCACAAAGATAGTTTTAAATTTCTCCTCAACCAGGAGGGAGGATAAGTCACTGGTTTGGGAGTTGGGACAGTGAACACCCCGAGGACCAGGAGGACCACAGAGGGTCCTAAGGAGGCTGAAAAGTGGTTAAGAGAGTCAGGGAGGTGAGCAAGCGTCTGTATTCTTGCATCTTTTTTTCTGTCCCTTGCAGAGCGGAGTGGAGGAAAGGTGATGGCTGGTTGAGTGGGTGAGAAGAGAGACAAGAAATAAGTGGAATGAGGGAGGGAGGGAGGGACAGTAAGGTCCAGATGGAGGGTGTTATTAATCCATTTATTCCACCTCTACTCTATGAGTCTGTCCTCTACTATCTATTCCACTCCTGTCATATCTGCTGATTTCAATCCTCTGGCTCCGGCTCGCCCTCAGCCCTCCATCTCTCCCCCTATTATCACCCGCTCTCCTTCCTTCACTCCCTTCTTCCTCCTTCCTTCCCTCCCTCCCTTTCCCTACCTTAGCCTCCCTTGCCAAGTCTCTCTTTGCTCCCTCCTCCTGTTGCTCTCTTCCTCCTTCCCTCTCTCCATCTATCACGCATCCCAGCATGCACCTGGGTTGTGTTATCAGTTGTAGGCCCGGAGCCATCATCGCGCTGGAGCCGTTTCTCGCCACTTCACACTGTGAATGCTGACTTCCCTCTCATGCGCACAAACACACATTCTCATCTCACATGAATCCACTCTCAGGGCTTCATCACCTCACCTCATCCGCAATTTTACACTCCATCTACATCTTTATACGCTACGGCAACAAAGCAAGGGCCATAGCCAGCACTTACCCCGTATTCAGCCTATGAAATTGACTGAAATGTGCAATCACCTGAACTTCACTGGGAGGAGAAAGAGCGAGGGGTGAGGAGGAAGAGAGTGCAAAGGGAAATAGAGTGAGAGTACAGTTGATATGTGTTTCTGTGGTCTTTTCCTGGCAACATGATAAAGGCTCGCTCTCAGTCACTGTCAGTGGCGAGACCACCCTCTCTATCTCACTTCTCCCGCCTCCTCCACCTCCTCCTCGCCTCTCCAATCCCATCCCTCCCAAAAGCAAAGACTACCCTCTTTATCTCCCTCCTCGTTTATCTCAACTGCTTTCCCCATTCCCTTCATTTCACATTTACATTTCAGGCTTTTAGCCCGCACTCTCAACCACAGCGATATAACAAGTGCAGCTGCAGAATAAGTCTCAAGTCTTGGTTCTCCAACACCTCGAGGAGTGAGGGTGCAAAGGTCGCCGCTGTAGCAGCTCAATGACAGGTGTAACAAATGCTCTGTATTACTGGAATGAAAAGAGAGAAATTACTTGGTGGCTCTTGATAAAGGGAAAACCAAGAGAGGTTTATGTGCACCCTGTCTCACAGTCGCCTCAGTCCTCTCTCATCTCTGACCTGAAGGCCCATTTATAGATCAACGTTACAGAATTACATGGATACGGGTGGAGCCTTCCGTCCGTACTCTGCAGTCCTTTTGTACGTATTTGTGCACATTTTCGGAGAGCTAACAGATACTGATAAAACATAAGAAACGGAGCAATACCACCGTAAAAGGTTGGGGCAGTGTAGCTGCGACTCAAGCAAGGCAGGACAAATGGGTATGGACAAAACGAAGAAGAAAAACCACCGCAGAGTCCATCATTACCTCCACTTTCGCCACTCTGTATTTACTAGGTACATGAGCACAACCTCCTCCGACCATCACCACATTTGTTGTTGTCGAAACCTTTGACTCTTCACTGCCCTCTTGTGGATGTATCGACGTCAACGTAAAAGACGCGTGGAAGTATGTGGGCACCGATGGATACGTATCTATTTTCATACGTAAATGAAGTATAAATGGGCCTTGAGACAGACCATAATGTCTCTGTCTCTACCGCCCAGTCCCTCACATGTAAGGCTCCCCAGCTGAGGATTCCTTTCATTCACGGCGATGAAAATTAAAATTCTAATCTTCTTTATTTGCGTGACAGTGGTGGGAGGGGGGGGGGTTGTCTGCACAACAAAACATGTTGAAAACGGTCTAAGACAATAAGCCAATCTGCATGTTCCTCTTCTCACACCTCTCCGTGCCAATCCTCCCTCCCTGACTAACTAACGCTGTTTCTGCAAAGTAAAGCTGTGCACAAGCACTTAAAACCGTCCTCTCCTCCGCACACACCCCCCCCCCTTAAGTCTCTCAAGACGCTAACACATAGAGACACTTCCTCATAACGTCACCCTTAAGATCCTTTCATGGTCGGCGCTTGTGGTTTCCGGTGTCCGTGTGTTCCAGTGTGTGTGTTTGTCTTCATTAAAAAGAAAGTGGAGTCAGTGAAGCTTTAAAAAAAAAAAGACAAGAGAGCAGAGAGTTGCATTGTACCAGAGATGTGAGACGCTGTTTAACTTTAAGACAGATGGATATGGATGGATATACCAGACATACAGTATGTCATGCCCCCATAGAATTAAATAGTTAATATTTTACATTTTTCTGCCCCTCTCTGCTCCTTCCTCTTTTTTTAACTCTTTTCCCTCTATGGTGTCTTAAAGGCTGCAGACATCAGACTAGATGTAAATGTACACCTGGAGCAGATCTTGGCCCCCATGATTCATTAATTGACGCTTTATACAGATGACATACTGACACTATGAACTCCTCAGAAACCCTACATTTTCTCTATAGTTGATTGTAGTCTAAGTTTTCCATCTTATTGAAGAGTACATGCTCACATCTCTTCTTGAGAAGATGTGTTAGGAATAATACTTAGTTCACTGTCTACTGTGCTGTCAGAGGACAGAGGATGTCCTACAATGTATAGATTGTAAAGCCCACTGAGAAACCTGAAAGCATAATATGCTCAAGACAATTAGAAAGAAGTTATTTAAGTTGTCTTTGTTCTTTGCATTTATGAGAAAAAGTGAACTTTTAAAAATTAAAATAAAGAAATAAAATGCTTAAAATGTCCAAAATATCAAAAGGCACCTCTCCAGTACTTAGGAGATGTGTACATTCAGTTGTGTTATAAAAAAAATGGAAACAAATGGAAACAAAGAAAATACAAATGGCAAAAGTTCCTAAATAGTAAAAGGCAACACTTTAGTATTTGGTTGTTGTGTGTAGAAAGATTCATGAAAAAATAGTGAACAGTTTTGGAGGTATAGTGACAGAAATGAAACGTAGGGGACAGACAGACGGGACCCATATACTGTACTGTATATCCCCCTCCTCATGTTGATCGTAGTGGGGATAATAACATCGACTTGACATCACTCTTGTGCAAAAACTCAATCAGGAAATATCAGTATAACACCAACATTCTATACTTTCTTCTTAAATATACCAGTTTCGTTCCTTTTCTCCGCCTCTCCGATCTTTCACACATAATGCACACACACACACAAAACACACGTGTGACCCGTCTTCCCTCTCCCTCTGCGTGCTGCCATGGCATGGCATCCTCTGTGGCTGCCAAAGCTTTTTAACCACAACAATATCTAAATGGCACACAATGGTCCATTAGAGTCATCAAAGCTGTTAATCCAGCAACCGGCAACCTTCAGCCTGCCAATTAGATATGTTTCACACACACACACACACACACACATCTGAATGCTCCTCTCTCTGCCATCTCTTCCTCCTCTTCTGCTTCCTCTCACCCTCTTTTGCACGTGCACACTCTCACTCACGTGCATTGTACCTCACACCAATCCACACACTCTTCTCTCTCACTCTCTCTCTCTCTCTCTTTCTTTGTCACCACACTCCCCTTACAACAGCAGCCCACAATCAGTGTCACGATCAATTAACAGATTTCACACCGCTGGACATGGCATTTACCAAGAAGCAGAGGAAATGAAAGGAGGGAGCACGCCGAGATAATAAGGAGGACAGAGAGACGAGGTGCAGCGTGCTGCTTTCCAAAGCTGCCTTCGTAGTAAATGGACTCTTTGTGGATACTTTGACTTTAGAAAATGATCTCAATACATATTTAACTAGTGATTATGTAAATGTGGATAACTTAGGTAGCTGAAAAGTAAATTGTGTCGATTTTTTTTTTTTTTTTTAAGCCTTAACTCAAATAAAGGCCTGGAGGGAACTATGAAACAAATGATGAACGATGTCATTTTCTCTGTGTTTTTAAGGCAAACGCTGTCCTATGAAATACATTAAAAATAGTCGCCCTGACCTGACCTGAGCCTTTCTGATTCACTGTGATCCAAATATCAAGCTACACAGCCAAGAAGCTTGATTTTATTTACAAGAACAGTCTGAAATGTGGTGAAGTTTGAACCCAAAGCACCAAACAAATATTAACCAAAGATTCTGGGCATTGAATCAAACATTTTGATGAGCAGGGTTTGATCCCCCGGAATGATCATGGTTAAAAATAATTCTTCTTTGCATCCACTGATGCACAGCTGGATTTATAATGAATGGAAGCTGCCCATAAACCCTTTGCAGGCTGATTAAGCCCCTTAGCTGTCATTTCATACGCATTAACACCTCTGATATATGGCTTTCCACATCCATAAGCAGTGGTTGAGATTCTTCACCTAGTCTGCCTGCTCCCATCCCCCCTCTTTGTCTCCTCCATGCTTGACAGTTGGTTTTAACACAGCCACACACACTGTGGAGGTGTGAGATATTCTTCCTCTCCCTCGCTGTGCCTCTGTTGCGCATGCACACATGGATGAAAGTGCATGTGGGGCTTCTGTGCCACAACAAGCACATTTGAAAGTGGACATACCTGTGTGGCTGTGTATGTTCAGAGACACACACACCAGCTGTGGCACTAAAACCATCTTTTTGCAGTCACATCTGCTCTCTACTCGAATCCCTGAGCGCTGTGTCACTGAACAGAAGTTGAATCCTGTATTTGGAGACTGAGTTTCTAACTCACACACACACACACACACACATACATACAACCCTAATACACATAATAGCTATTTTTTGGACCTGCAGACACTGCAGTTTTTGGCTATGTTCACACTGCCAGCCTTAATGCACAATTCAGATTTTTATTCTCAGATCGGATTTTCTTGTGTAGCTGTTCAAATTACTTTTAAAATGTGGCCTATATAAGACTCCAGTGTGAACAGTTCACGACCCTAAACTGACCCGCATGTGCAAAAGAACAATAACAAAGAAGTCACATGCAGCACAGCGTCATCCTCGGCTCAGGTGACCAATCTCCCTGCAAAAACGCGAAGCAGCTGGGTGTTATTGGGTTGTATTGGCTGGCAACAGGTGTGTGTTTCCGCACGTTGGCTAACTTGTTTGGCATTGCAAAGTCATTTGCTCGATTGTCTGAAAATTTTGCAAGGTCGTGCGTCATGTCCTTACGCCTATTTGCATTTAAATTGCCCAAAGGAGATGAACTTCAGGAGATCACACATGGCTTCTGAACGAGGCGGGGCTTCCGGTGCGCTGGTCCGATCGATGGGAGTCATATTCCTGTCATTGCCCTTAAAGAAAATCCCACGGATTATTTCAGTCTCAAAGGATGGCATTCGGTCCTTCTGCAGGGGATGGTCAAACGTCACTTCTGGTAAGCCTATAGGAAATAATCTATCTTCTATACATTTTTCATTTGTCAACTAGAGGTATCCATCGGCTCAGATTATACTGCAATACTGCAATGTTTTCAAGTGCAGTATAGAAAACATTGTAATAATAATTAGCAATAATTGTAGGTTCAAATCAGAGGGCGGGTTAGGACTGCCAAATTTCTCACATCACTAGTGGTCAGCGAATATCTCTAAGCTAACATATTTGATCACAACATTTGCAGATGGGGAGGGACCCTTATGGTCAATCATGGAATTACAGTCTAGTCTCCCTGTCTCTCCCGTCTCCTTGCTAACGTCCCCATTACCTACAGTATTACTCTAAAAACTCTATAAAAAATATGGACCCAGTTTAGAAAACGTTTTAGTTTCACATAAATGATACGCCTCACCCCATTGACTTTTAATCATCTCTTCCCACCCTCACAATTGGACTTGGCATTCAAAGCCTGGCATGGCTGTGGACTGGTTTTTTTTGCTGATCTATTTGACGTTAATTCATTCAGGTCATTTAACTCTCTGTGCCAGGATCACAATATTTCAAAAAAGTCACAACCTCCGATATTTCCAAGCCCGCAGCTTTGCCTCCAAGTTTTTCTCATCATACCCCAACCCACCTGAAAAAAGGCCCAGTGTGCAACATTCTCAAATTCAATCCATATAATAAAGGACTAATTTTCAAAGTATACAATGTGATACAGAGCGTGGAATAGCACTAGGACTGCATGGGAACTGGATATAGGTGAGACAATCTCTGATGAAATATGGAACTCCGCTATCTCACTAATCCACTCCTCATCTTTCTGTGTGAGGCAGAATTTGATACAATTCAAAGTATTTCACTGACTGCATTGTTCTAATGACAAATTGGCCAAAATTTACTTATCTGTCCGCCCAGAGTGTCCTAGGTGCCATTATAGCCCCGTCTCTCTGGGACACATGTTCTGGTCCTGTCAAACCCTGACTGATTTCTGGCTTTCAATTTTCACATGTCTTTCATCACAATGTAACAAAACACTGAAGCCTAACCCTTTCACTGCCATCTTTGGGGCAGTTCAGCCGGAGGAGGGCCTTCCGGGCCATGTAAGGAACGCAATCGCATGTCAAAGTTGCATGAATTCCAATCTGACGGTTTAGACTGAGGTCGCATTCCGACCTGTGTCCGATTTAGACCACATATGGAAGTGAATCGTAATTGAAAAAGATCAGATTCCATGTGGTTTGTGCTGTTCACACTACCATGAAAACGTCACATATGAGCAAAAAATTAGACCTGGGCCACATTTTTCCTGCAGTGTGAATGTAGCCTTACACATCATTCATGTCAGAGAGTAAGGGAAAGGTGAAGAAAGACACAAGAAATTAAGAAATTTCAAATGTTTGTTTTTCATAATGTGTGTTTCTAACATTTGTTTCTAACAAAGAGGAGAGCTGTCAAACAAAGCAAGCACATCACTTTTGGTAAAACAAATGCTGTGTGCTGAGGTTGCACTTTTTTCCTCACATCAAAAACGGCTAAGATAAATTAGAACTGAAATGTGGGCGAGAGACGCGTGAACTGAAAACCCGAACACGCTTCAACAACATGAACTAGATGGGACAGGCAGGCAGGCTACATTAGCGAACGAATCACACAGTAGGTAATGGAGGTACGGTGCTGCACGGTAAGGTGGCATGCTTTGTATTCTGGTGAGCTTGCGTGATGAGTTACCTCGCCTCTAAGGGTACTTAGAAAGCGGGCATAGCACATAGCAAATCAGCAGCTGAGGATGAGTGGAGTAACAGAATTTACTGCGCAGGTAAGCTGGGCTTTAGCCCAGTAAATGACGTACCATTATAGTAATATACTCATGCATGTGCACACATACACACGCTGCATACACTAAGAACACTTGCTATACTGTCCCAGCATATCCACTGTTTTATTAAACCATAACCAGTTGCACTATGCTAATAGGGTCATTAAATAAGTTCATTAAAGCCTTAATTAGCTAATTATTCTAAGTCAAACCTACTCTCCCTCACATACAGTACTAAATCCATGCTATTAATACATAACCATATTACAAATTATTAAGATGTTATGTAAGAAAACATCTGCTTCAAAATGCAAGACAATGACAAATCTGCTTTGTCAAAGTGAACTTTTTTTTCTTTTGAATTACGAATTTTAAAATCTCTAAACAGAACGGCAGACATAGAAAGGGGTACACGAAAAAAAACAAGAAAACTGAAACAACACGTTTACAAACACTGCTGCACAGTTAGGTCATATTACATATTACAGGGCCAATTTAGCAGCATTTGTCAGCTATAAAAGAAGGTCTGGCAATACGAGTTTTCAAAGCATATGAGAAAAGTCACAGAGCTTCAAAGAGACCGAAACATTTGTGTCCAGACTGCAGGTGCAGGCCAAAACAATGAAAATGTATTTATAGATTTTAGAGAGCTGGAACTGAACAGCTGGGACATGGTGGACATCAGGAGCACATGGACAGACACATGGAAGAGAAAAACCAGTATTATACTGTCTTATGTATAATATGCTACTCCATACCATTTATCTCACAGCTACAGTTTCTGACTAATATTTTACATACAATTTTCAAAAACTCTTAAATTAAATGAGTTATTAAAGGTCAAATCAGTTTTCAATCATTATGGCACCTTACAAAAACAGTGGTTTAATTTGAAGAGGTATTAATTAACCAACATTTCACAAAAAATGAAAAAATCAAAGAAAAGTTAAAAAAAAGAAAAACAACTCTCCCATTTATCATCTAATAACCCTCCGATTTATCTTGTGATTCCCAACTTGGGAACAGCTGGACCATTTAAGCTCCATAAACAGCATAGCAGTAAAATATTACACATTGCAGGAATATTAACAACCTAGTATCATATCAGCCCATAGTAATATGACACTCACAGGTGCCACTTTACTGTGCAATGATCACGGGACATAACAAAAGTATATAAAAGGAAAGGAAAATAAAGATTATAGAGATATCAATCATGGAATTCTTATCCCCACAGAAAAAATATCATCCAACATGACCTGAAAAATCCCTGAACTGATGCAAAGCATCCTCCACCTCTTCCTCTTTCTTTTCTGATATTAAAATATCACCTGACCAGGATATTAAAGCATCACCTGACCAGGATATTCAAGTATCACCTGACCAGGATTCTCATTAGACTAAAGCAGCAGCTTCTCCATCACCTGCATTTCATTTCTATCAGGCTGCCATGTAAGCTCTATAGTTAAGCTTGACTTTAATGTTGGCTTTATTTGTGCGGCCTTGTGCAGTCGATAGGGCAGGGGTCACTCCTCTTCAATCAGGACACAGGTATAATGGGGGTTAGAGGGAAGGAAGGGACAAGAGGGAGAGAGGGAATGAGTAAGGAGTGAAGTGAAAGTCCTGCCGTAAGGACCGGGGAGTGAAGACAGCAGAGACAACAGACAACGGCTACAAACCTTGTTAAGTTTGTGTGACTTTTTTTTTTCTCTCGCCACACATTCTGTTCCTCCAGCTTTGTCGCTTCACATCCGTCTCCCTTCCTCCCATCTGCACTTTTTCAGCACACTCGTCACTCCGATCCCTGAGTTCCTATCAGCCTCTCGCTGCACCACACTCTCCTCCTCTTTTCCCACGCTCAACCTTTACTTGTGCGTCCTTAAATGTCCTTCACTCTCTGTGCTGGTGATACACCCGACACCATTCCCCTCTTTATCAGAACTTTGTCCAACCCCATCCGTCCATTCTCTTTCAAGTTACGTCTGTGTCTCTCACTCCCCTGTGTTATCTTTCCTCCTGTTCCTGATTGGATTATTATTCCCCAAATGGATTTCCGTTATGACGATTCAGTTTTTAGAATTAATATTTAAAGTTATTATTCACCAAATGGATTATTATGCACAGCACCCCACTAGAATTTAAAAAGTACTTTTTTCAATTTGGCTCGTCTTCGAGTCTCCTCAACCCTGAATGTCTTTCCCTCTCGCACGCTTTTCCTTCCCTTTGTCTATCGCTCTATCTCTTTCTCTGTCCTACTTTTGAACCCAGTTATTCTATCTATCTCTGGGTCCTCCCTGCGGACCCTCAATCTCCCTCTCTGTCACCCTGCCAACCCGCCCCATCACCGCCTCACCCTCCCGCCCTCCTTCCATTTCCTTCTCTCCCTCTTTCTCACTATCTCCCCCTTGTCCCGCTTCTCCATTTTTTTCCCCCTCTAAGTCACTCTCCCTGCAATGTTAATTCAAATTGCCTGGTTTGGGAGGACAGTACTGTTCCAATAATGCCGAAAGCACTTAGGAGGACATAATCAATCTCTCTCTCTCTCCCTTTTGCTCTCAGTTTCTCTCCTCCATCTCTTTCTCTCTCTTTTTCTCACCCTATTTTATATTCCCTCCATATGTGGAACAGGACTCCTGCATCTTTTAACTCTCTCTGTCTTGACACTCTGTTCTAATCAGCCCTTTTTCATTTGAATATTTTATCCCTGCTCTCTAAATGTCTTCCTTCGCTTAACTTGAGCATGACATTATCCACTATCCTGGTTTGTCATGGTGTGAGCTTGGTCTCTGTGTTCAAAGTAAGGAAAGCCTTAAAGCTACTCTGTGAAGTTCATCACTTGTAGCTTATGGACCAAAGATTTTACAAGTGGGTTCAAATTCTATTTGTGCTGCATGAGGATGCACAAGCATGCAAGTGATACAATACACATTCCTGCTGCTGGTTTCACATTATGCCACCGATCAACAAAAATTAACATAATATATTCTTCATATTCACATTTTTCACAGTAGTGGGCTCACACCCTTGAGAAGGTGTCATGGCTCTGTATTTTGATTGGTATTTCCTGTTTTATTTTGTAAGCAGAGTTCTTTTGTCGTGTTTTGTGCGTTACACTTCCTGTTGTCTTTTGTTAGGATCTGTTTTGACCTTTGTTTCCCCTGTCTTGGTTTTAGTCTTCTGTTTTCAGTTCTGGTTTGTTCCTTCTCCTTCTGTGTCTTTGTAGCCCTGACATGTTAGTTTATCACTATATCCTCCTTGTGTCTTCCCCTTTAACATTACTCCCTCCAGTGTGTCTCATTATTTTCACCGGGCCCCAATTGTCTGCTCCTCCCTGTACCTCCTGTTTGTGATTGTCTCGTCACTCAGTGTATTTAGTCTGTGTGATTCCTTTTGTTCATTGTCAGTCCGTTGATGTCACCTGACTGTTCAAGGCTCTGTTCCCCATGCTTCCTGGTTTTCTTCATGTTATGTAAGTTTTGCCTCTGGATTTTTGACTCTGCCTGTTAAGTTGGATTCTCCTATCGTCTGGCTTATGATTAGTACTTAGATTTTTGGATTCATGGTTGTCATACCTGTTCAGCAATCATATGGACTTTGATTTCTGTTATTTTTTCAAGCACACTATTGGTAATTGCTGAACTGCACCTCTCCTGTCTTTGACTCGTGTCTGCATTTAGGTCCTTTTGTGAACTGCCTTGAAACGTAACAGAAGGCCCTTTCCAAATTATGCCTTCATAGAAGAGTTAATGCTGTTACAGCAGATTACAAAATGACTACAGAAAACTAGCATTGGCTGCAAAGTGTGGATCAACTTTCATTAACTGCACAGCGTATGCATCTATGGTGCAGAGGTTAGCTTATTAAATCAATATTCCATGGTAGTATCATGACTGAGTATGAAAGGGGAATCCTGGAATGAGGTTCACCACATTGACAAATGCATGACTGTATAAAGGAGGATATAAAGGATCTGACTACATGGTGCTCGGGAACTTTTTATAGCAGTTTTCACACAAACAGAGTGCAACACAGAGTGCTTTACGTAGTAAAAAATAAACCCGATCCCCATACGCCCTTTTACACACACAATATTAGGATGTTAAAATGTTCCAAAGTGGGGACCATAATACTAAAAGGATGCTTCATTGTGGGTTTCTGTCAGTACTTTAGGAGTAATGGTTTCCTTACATTACACAGCATCCTGATTTTTAATTGGGGTTGCAAGTATGTTAATAGATTAATAATGTCATTTAACTACATTTTGTTGGCAGGCAGTCGTGGCATACTGATAGTAATGGGTAACATAAGGGCTTTGAAACAAATGATTTGATACATGTCAGAAAACATCCTTTACCTAAAGCCCATGGTGAATAGCATGTCCATGTTCATGTGTTAATTACTTTTTGGCACCGTGTCTCTTTTTTTCTTAATGTCTCATGACCTTTTACCTGAACATGTGTCCTACTTGAAATTTCCTCCTTCCCATCCCTAAACCCCTCAACCTGCCTTCTCTTCACGCTCCTTTTTTCACTCTCTCTCCCTCTTCCTGTCTTTGCCTTGTTAGTCCATCCCTAGCTGGTTCATGTACACGCTCACCTCTCCTCAGGTGTCAGCTGCTGCCCTGTCAGGTTTAGGGGTAGACAGGTGGAGAAGAGAAACAGAGATGAAGAGACAGAGTCGGGGAGGAATGGGGGAAAAAGAGGACAGAGAGGGTGAAGGAGGGAGGGTGTGTGTGTGTGACAGAAAGTGAAAGAAAGGTGGAGAGAGGGAGTGAAATACTGCTAATTCACAGAGACGGGCTGTGTTTCCGTGGCAACGTGGTTTCCATCGTAACAGCCCTGCTAAGGATGCCATTAGTGGTGAACAAAAAGAGAAATGCCACTCACTGCTGGTATGGCGCGCACACACGAAGTTGCACACAAAAACACAACAGTCACCTATGCTTTGATACATCCTACTACACAAAAACACACAAGTACAGAGGATGAGCCGCACACAAACAAATGCATCCGCCCACACAGCGCTCTTTTCCCCCCATTCAACTCACAACACAACACGCATTCTGCTGCCACTTCCTCGCTGCCCACACAGGAACTCAGACTAATACAGACATACTCTAATCCGTCTAACACCTGCAATTTATCGCGCCCTGGCTCCTATACAGTGCATGTGTCAAATCCTTTCACAGGAGCCAAGCAGCGAGGCCCCTTGAGCTGCAGGGCGCCGAGGCTCCTGTGAGCTGCGTCCATATCCTGCGTTTATCTGAACCGGGTAGCAGGGTTCTGATTTTCGGCATTCAAAACATAATGCCATACATTACGCTAGTCAAACAACATGTGGTCTTGACCTGATATTTTTCCTGCAAAAAAAATCAAAGTAACGCCAGTAAACAAAATGTCTGTTCATTAAAAAAACAGTATAATAACTCAAAAAATATCAAATTCATGACAAATGAACCATCAGATGGCTTCAAACAGCTTTGATTTAGCTCTGATATCTTGCTGTTGCTCGTTGGGCCACAGTGCCATCTTGTTTATGTGCCACATGTTCATACGAGTTTCAAATAGCTTGTATACGGGATCAGCTGATTTAGAACAAGATTCTTGCGTGTGTAGATTTTCATTCATCCTCGAAGGTTGAATCAGAAGCAAATGGACGTCCGATTCAGGTTTGAAGATGTTTCACCTCTCATCCAAGAAGCTTCTTTCGATTTTCTGACACGATTCTTGCGTTTTTGTGACCTTTCAGCCACGGCATAAAGGGGAGGACAGCCAGGGACTGTCCGGGGCAGGAGAAGATGAAGTTTTTCTGCTGTCACAAAGCTGATGAAGATGCTACTGAAAGCGAGATCAGGACCGTTGAATGATTGATTGAGCAAGAACACAAGAAGAAACAATAATTTTCCCCCTTTGGCAGGCTCAGAAGTTTAACTCATATTTTCCAAAAAGCCCCACACCGCACCCTCATAATCAATTTTTCTTGAAAGACCCCTGCTTATTCTGCTGATGCCCTCAGCACCATGCACTTGTTGGGAACACCATACTTAAGGGACACCTTTGATATACGTTTTGTACTGCTGACCCTATGCATGCATTTACATTCAAGGAGTCCACTTCTTCTGCTCTTTTCAAAAGCAACACACAAAAGCATCCACAAGAGGAGGAGATTAAATTAAAACAGACAACAGGATGGGGTGTAAAGGGCGATGCATCTACACCAGAACTGCAGACGTAACAAATAATCATGCTTGATAGAGGAAGGAACAAATAACAACCAGCCAAGTTGATAGTTTGTTAAACAGAAGGCTGCTGACCCCTCTGCATCCACCCAGCGATGCTCGACAGCATCTTGATAGGCCTGTCAGAACAAAAGGGCTGACATAACGAGCCAATTATAATGCTTTTCCACCTGTTGTGTGGGAAACGTCATATCACTGATTATTAATTTACACCAAATACAAAGAAATTCATATTACAATCTCATCTACATTAAATAAACTCTGTGGTGTTATGCTGTAATATGAGCTTCTGAATGTGCAGTGTGCACAGATATTCTCTCTGAACCCTCGTACTAGAGTTGATATTACTATAGGCAGCAAGCATATTGCTCACTCTCTGCTTTGCTCCAGGGCATCAGAGACAATAACCTAGTTTCCACTGCAGGGCCGAGTCGCCAAACAGAGCTTGTTCATAACGTACTGCATGTCACTAATATTTCATCTCAAAATAAATTAGGATTTGTTTTGTGCCTTATTGCCAAAAGAAATCAAACAAACACGTGTTTAAAATGGTTTATTTCCAAAGATATGGCTGAAAAATGGCTTTTACAGTAATGGTATGAAAATAAAACATAAAGGGTTACTAAAGGTTGCTAGAGCGTTTTGAAATGAAATCCTACACTGTGAATCTTGTTATGCTACATTTAATCATGTACTTCCCAGCCTTGTAATGGAGAAGTGAATGAAGCTGCACTTGCTCCTGAATCTTATGAAGATATGCTTGAACTCTCTATGGCCAGAGCACATTTTGAATTAGTTGCAGTCATTAACTTATTACGGTAATATTATTTTCGCTGTAGTAGTGAGTAGTGTAAGGGATCACAATTCCCAAAACAGTATTTATAATGCATTTACTATGAAAATATCTACTTTATTTTGTCCTAGATAGGCTGTCCTATGATGGTGGGTAGGTGTGGCCTGGCAGGCGTTTAGCCTAAGAAGCTAAACGAAGGATGGATGATGGGGACACTTGGAAATATAGTCATTATTTTGAACTTGCCTACACATGCAAACAACATTGTCATCCATTGCAAACTCTGTAAAAAAAAAAAAATACACCATCTAATTTATTGAAGCATCTGTTTAGGCAACACAGAAATGTGTGTTAAAAAAAATATAGTCCTCTCCTGCCAGTGATGCAGCATGCAGTCCAGATAAACAACAGGAACTGGAGTTCAGAGCAGCACACGGTTGTGGGGAGATATTAAGTGAATAAGATATAAAAAAAAAAAAAGCTTGTCGCTCGAGATATAGAGATGTTACGTATGTTAGAGTTGACCCATTTCAATGCATTATACAGAAAATACCAACGAAGAACAACCTCAAACTGCCACAGAGAAAGCCGTTTGCAGGCTACCAGGAGAGAGGATTTGTGGTGATGGAATCTAATTTGAAGGCCACTGCAACAACAGCCGATGCAACAGTGAATCAGATTTTCTTTCTTTAAAACATATGAGCTTGTCAATTTGACAGTCTGATTTTGAACTGGAAGAATGCAGTGATGTCACTTTCACAGATCTGAGAGAAGCCCTTTCCACTGACACTGATGCTCAGTTTACTCTTTACCCACATTGCAGGAATGCACCGCATGCAATCAACAGAATGGACACCACGCAATGTTGCAAAATACTTTACCTCTGGTGTCAGGTTGAAATGCAGTTACATCAGAATATGTGAGGATAGTTAGTTGCAGAAAGCTACTTGTGCCATCATTTCTTTTTCTAATCCCTTTCATGTGGCTGTTTCCACAATCACAGAGAGTCCCTTGAATAAGCTGAGATATCCTGTGCGTCAAACTGGGAATAGAGTGCCACAATGACAAGGAGTACAAATCCCTAAGGGAGTGCTGCAGCTGGATAACTGTTGTTGTGAAATTTAATTACCAACCCTTGAAGTCGTGATGTCAAGGATATTTGCGTCGAAAGACATCGTCACTAGGATGAAAGCTAGCCTTCATTGGGAAGGTGTGCCTATATAGTCCTCAATCTATTATCTTTTAACACATTTTCTTTTGGGCAGATTTCTTCCATTGCACTATTCATGAACAGAGGGAACAGATCTCATTGCCATATTAGGTTTTGTTTTTTAAAGCAAGCAGTAGTCAAAATTATAATCTGTAATGATGTTTATCATCACAACAGGCGGCCTCTTATTTTGGCGTGCGCCCTCTTGCCAAAAATGTAGCCTTAAAGGCCATACATGATACTCTTACGAAACATGTAGTCTTCTGAGATACTGTATTCATCCCACGGGAGGAAATTCTGTCTCTGCATTTGACTCATCCCTGAGGAGCAAGTGGGCTGCCACTACATTGCGGTGCCCGGGGAGCAACTTGGGGTTCAGTATCTTGCTCAAGATAACTTGAACTTGTAGACTTGCAGGGGCTGGGGATCGAACCACCGACCTTTTTGTTCCGTGAACTACCCCCTGAGCCACAGCCGCCCCTTAAAATGATCCTTAAAATGATCTTTTTCCTGTAAAAATATCAATGTAATACCAATAAGTCTGTTCATTTAAATGGTATAATTACTCCAAAATAACAAAATCGAAGCAGACCATCCGAAGGCCTTAAACAGCTTTGATTTCATGTAGCTCCAACATCCTGTTGTTATTTGCTGATCTATTACAGTACATCTTGTTTACATGCCACATGTTCTCACAAAGCTCCATAAAGCTTATACAAAATCAGTTGACTTAGAACACGATTCTCACATTCTTGTAACCTTACACAAATGGAGCAAGATGCTAGGAAAATGTGATATGCAGACATCCATTGAAGTGTACGCTTTTTCCATAGAAGGTTATAAATGACAGCAAACGGACATTGGGATGTTGTGTTGTTTACTACAAAGTATTTGAACTTGCTGTGTTCCCCTCAGGTAGCCTTAGAAAGCTTCGTTTTCACCTGGAATTTTCAAAAACTCCACAGCTGAGTAACTTGCCCGACACTGCTCACTTATGGGATGATACTAGAAGATCATCTGCAGAGGGTTTTATGTCATCAGGCCTTTGATAATGAGAATGTTGATAGCAGTGTAGGGAGCAGCACATTTCCAATCCTCAGCATTGCTCTGGGGCATGAGGATAATGTTCCTCTCCATACAGACACAAACTGTTCTATGAAGAACAGTGAAGCTTTCACAACCATATGGGTCAAGTTCAACCCCTTGTACACAACGTGCTGTGTATAAGGGGGCAGGTTTATGCAGGACGAGCTGCTGCTTTGTTGACAAAATGTGTACACTGATGTGCCTTCTGTGTGTTAAACAGTGACGTGGATTTTAAGGTGTGTTTCTGTGTGAACCGCATGTTTCATCATCAGCACCAACAGGACTGTTCCAAATAAAAGACATGTGGGAGAAATTGCTTTGAAAATAATGTAGTGCTAAAAAAGCTATGGGTGAATGGTCTCCTTGATAACTTGAAACCCCTGCAGGGGTAAAACAGAAAGAAATGATGCCTGTGCCCAGAGATAACTAAGTGGTTTTAACGGCCACCCCTGTGTGTCCCCCTGCTGACCTTGGATCAAACGCTACCTCAACTCTTCTTCTCTGCCGAACTCTTTTGATAAAGCATAAAAGTGAAATTGATGAACATATAATGATTATGCTTTTCAAACGCTATTGATGTAGCAACGTCTATTAGCATTTAAAGTAAATCCCTCTGTGCAGGGGGTGAACATACAGTAACAGAAACACCATGTTAAAAAAATTAAAAAAAGACCTGTGAAGTGACTTAATGCCCAACAGAAAGAAAGGTAGCTGTAGATAGATGTTTAGCTGACACCAGAAGACATTTACACAGAAAATAACAATACTTTAGACAATACCAGACCACCGTCTGCCTATGGCTGGTAGCTCTGCTCGCCAACTGTTGGCAGATACAATGGATTTGGCAAAAGTTCCATTAATATATAGAGCAGACATATTATTTTTTCACTACATTCAGAAGTGACTAAAAGGTGATAGATGTGTTAGTGAAACGGATTTACAACTAGAAATTTTGTGTCCAAGAACACAGATGCCTCTGCTACTGCCTCTTTGACGGGGGAGTAAAAATGTTGTCCCTATTAAATCTAAAGTAGTATTGGAAGAGGAGATTGTGCACAAAGTGAATTGTATTGTATTGTATAGCTACATTTAGGGGAAGACTGTGTTTATGGCAAATAAACTATGGATTTGGTGCAAACCCGTTTCCCAAAAAGTTGGGACGCTGTGTAAAATGTAAATAAAAACAGTATGCAATGACTTGCAAATCATTGAAACCCCATATGTAATTGAAAATAGCACAAAGACAACATTTAAAATGTTGAATCAAAAAAATGTAATTGTTTGAGAAAATAATATCCTCATTTAGAATTTAATGCCAGCAACACATTTCAAAAACGATGGACAGGGTCATGTTTACCACTGTGTTACATCACCTCCCTCTTCTTTTAACAACACTCTGTCAGCGTTTGGAACGGGGAGACCAGTTGCTGTCATTTGAAAGTGGAATGTTTTCCATTCTTGCCTGATGTAGGATTTCAGCTGCTCAAGATTTCGGGGTCTCCTTTGTCGTATTTTACGTTTCATAATGAGCCAAAAACTTTCAATGGGTGACAAGTCTGGACTGCAGGCAGGTCAGTTTAGCACCCAGGCTCTTTTAGTACGGAGCCATGCTGTTGTAATACCTGCAGAATGTGGTTTGGCATTGTCTTGTGAAATAAGCAAGGCCTTCTCTGAAAAAGAGGTTTTCTACTTGGCAGCATATGTTGCTCCAAAACCTATATATGGGGTTCAGCGTTAATGGTGCCTTCACAAATGTGCAAGTTACCCATGCCATGGGCAATAATGCACCCTATACCGTCTGGTTTATATACGGTTTCCACTTTGCATGGTAGAGTTTCATTTCATTTGTGGATGCAGCGACGAACTGTGTTCACAGACAATGTCTTTTGGAAGTGTTCCTGAGCCCAAGTAGTGATGTCCACTACAGAATCCTGTCTGTTTTTAATGCAGCGATGTCCACTACAGAATCCTGTCTGTTTTTAATGCAGCGATGTCCACTACAGAATCCTGTCTGTTTTTAATGCAGCGATGTCCACTACAGAATCCTGTCTGTTTTTACAGAATCCTGTCTGTTTTTAATGCAGTGATGTCCACTACAGAATCCTGTCTGTTTTTAATGTAGTGATGTCACTACAGAATCCTGTCTGTTTTTAATGCAGTGATGTCCACTACAGAATCCTGTCTGTTTTTAATGCAGCGATGTCCACTACAGAATCCTGTCTGTTTTTAATGCAGTGATGTCCACTACAGAATCCTGTCTGTTTTTAATGTAGTGATGTCACTACAGAATCCTGTCTGTTTTTAATGCAGTGATGTCCACTACAGAATCCTGTCTGTTTTTAATGCAGTGATGTCCACTACAGAATCCTGTCTGTTTTTAATGCAGCGATGTCCACTACAGAATCCTGTCTGTTTTTAATGCAGTGCTGTCTGGGGGCCTGAAGATCACGGCCATCCAATATTGGTTTTCAGCCTTGTCCCTTGCGTACAGAGATTTCTTCAGATTCTCTGAATCTTTTAATGATATCGTTACTGTAGACGATGAAATCTCCAAATTCTTTGCAATTTTATGTTGAGAAACATTGTTAAATTTTTGCCAGCTCAGTCTTTCACAGAGTGGTGAACCCCTCCCCATCTTTACTTCAGAAAGCCTCTCTGAATGCTCTTTTTATACCCAATCATGTTACTAACCTGTTGCCAGTTAACCTCATTAATTTTGAAATGCTCCACCAGGTGTTTTCTTTAAGCGTTTCACAACTTTTCCAGTCTTTTGTTGCCACTGTCCCAACTTTTTTGAAACTTGTTGCTGGCATATCATTTTCAAAAAACAATCAAATTTCTCATTTTCAACATTTGATATGTTGTCTTTGTGCTATTTTCAATTAAATATGGGGTTTCAATGTTTTGCAAATCATCACATTCTGTTTCTTTTTACATTTTACACGGCGTCCAAACTTTTTTGGAAATTGGTTTGTACAATTAGACTTGGACAGCTAGAAGAACCTGGTTATAGTTATGGGGAAAGTCAGAGTTACCGTCACTAAATTGCAGCTGTGTTAGAATGTGCACTCTGGTTTCCAAAATGAAAGTCTGTTGAACTCCATCCATCCATCACCCTGACCCTTACACCCTTTGACTTCCTGCCTTGCTAAATATAGAACACAATACTCCCTGCACTGGGACTAAAAGCTAGCTCTGGATGTAAATTGTGACATGCACATTCATCCAATATGGATTTAATTCCAGCAGTACAGTACGATACAGGGCCCTGCAATTGTACCTTGACTCCAGAAACAAGGTTCATGGTTTACTGCCAGCCATGGACCTTGATGGTGAATCTATTATGTACAGGCAGCCATCTTGAGGGAGTCATTTGATCCAATGATTGCTCTACACGGACACATAACAGCCAAGGTACATGGTTATACAGCTGTTACACAATACCCCAAGGTGAAAACACACTGTCTTTTATGATGTTACCAAATTTCAGGAAGATAGTGGTTCTCAAGCGTAAGTGCTGAACACAGCGCACGATTTAATCGTACAAAGGAATACAAATTTAGTTCTCTTTTTCTTTTTTTTTCTTTTTTTTGGACTCTTATCTTTGTTGCTGGCATCACAAAACAAAGATAAAGGTTCAGCTGCAGTGTGCTGCAGAATTTACTTGATCAAATGTGACGCACAGCATGCTGAGGGTAGCTGCTACTGTACTGCCGAGTGACCATGATTTATGACTATTATTTCCACAAACTTATCCAACAAAATAACCAAAAATAGCAGTATCAGCTGTGTCTCTGCAGCAAAGTTGACACTATGCTAAAAATATAAATATTATAAGGTCTTACATTTAAGAAATGATTATTGGCCTGAGTTACATGCCATTTCCTGTACAAAAAAATGTTTGAAACAAAAATGTATTTATTGATTCAGGCTTACAGATTGGGTGCTCGCAAGTGCATGGGATTGTTTTGTTGTTGTTGTGTTAGGTGTTGTCCTCGTACACAGCCTCCTGTTTATTAGAATACTGCATTGTGTAAAGGCTCCCCTCAGCGCCCAGTCGCCTCATGCCAATAAAAGTCTATTAAGCTTGTTTGACTTTGCTAATGCAAATCACTGTTTGGCGGAGAACAGACCGGAGAAAGCCCCAGTCTGCCAAACAAGCGCCTGATACTGGGCTGATGTGACAGAGAACAAATACAGGAACTACTATCAACAACTAATTGCCCAGTGGGGGTTGTTATATTTGTGATAATAATGATAATGATGGTGATGACTGATGATACTAATAATGCCAATGGTAGGAAAGATAATGGGGTCATATAATAAAATGACCAGTAGCTAGATAATAATGGCGTTGATGAACAATGTGACCTCACACAAATTTGTGTTTTAAAACTTGACAACCAATATTGTGCACAATTGGAAAGAATTGAAATTTCATTCACATTTTTTGGGTCGTTTAATCAGTGCACCACTTGGCTTCAAGCCTAAACAAATATTTGATCTATCGCCATGAATTTGGTACAGACATTGAGCTTTCATTTAGTGCCAACAGTGGGTCCTATGAGATATATGTTGACTACATATGTTGACCTATGATCATCTGACTTCCCCTCCTCTCATTAGTGGTTATGAATGAAACGTATCATCAATTATTGGCTGGATTACCATGAAATCTTTACATCTAACATGTGACACATTCATGTACCCCTCAGGATAAATTGTATTAACTTGAGTGATCCTCTGACTTTACCTCAAGCACCATCATAAGGTCAAAATTTCAATTTGCTCATCACAGTGGTTTATAATCAAATACCAGCTAAGCGACTGATATTCCCATCAGGCTAAATGTTACTTCAACGTTTCATTGAAATCATCTGACCACAGATGAAGCCAATGGATTATTCACACTTAAAATTTTGTTTTTTTATTTACATGTTTGTTTTAAAAATAATTTATCATTTTTAAAAAAAACATCTGTTGCATTTTCCTTTAACCTTGTTGTGACTCTACAGTGAAATGCAGCATGTATCCTGCATGTATCCAAGGTTAATTCACTAAACGCATGAGATAACCAGATAAACACAGAACTGATTATGTTATCAAACTCATTAACACCATGTTGAAAGTCAGCTGGGGTTTCAACTCATGCATCTAAATGTCAGTGTCTCTGTCCTCTCTGTATTCATAAGAATGGGTGTAAGTTGTTGCCATGGATATGCAAACAATAAAAATTGTAAAAGTTGTAAAAAAAAATAAAAAATTAAAATTTTTAAAGACAAAAGGCACCACTCCAGCATATGGTTGATGCGTATGTACAAATGGTTTTAAAGTTAGACTCCAGAGAAACACTCCACACTCAAAGTTGCACAAGAATCATATCATGAGGGTCAAACTATCATGGGACTGTTGCTTTTAGGTGCAATGAAATAATGGGGAAAGGAAACAGAGCTGCCTTGGTACAGTAGTTTGCACTCTCTGAATGTTTTTTATCTCGTTATTTTACTTTTGAGACAATAACATGGCGATTCGACACAAAAGACAATGACACCGAAACAGATCTAAACATACATGCAAAAAAGGAATAGCAGTAGGAGCAGCAGTCGTAACCAGTTGAGCACACTACTGCTTTTCATGATATGCCATTTTATTGCAGCATCTATGAGCTTGACTTGTGCCAACAATATTTTAGCAGTTCATAAAAATCCTGTCCCTAAATGTGCTGCAGCGCAGTAAAACATATTTGCAATTTCTGCCAAAATGTGAACTCCATAAAAAATAACATTGATGTACAGTATATACATTCAAACACACAAATATAAAATCCAGGCTGTTTCTGATGGGGATTAGTGCAAAGATGGAGATGGTGAGCCAAGTGTTTTCAGGCTATGTCTGCAGTCTAGGCCTTCGTACTGTACTAAAGTATCCACACAGTCAGCATCATACATGCTGGAGGTCTGTTTTTCATGCCGCAGTATTGTCTATGTGTCACGTCTGACTCATATGTCTGTGTACCGTATCTCTAACTGTGTTTGTATGGGTGCTGAAGGCTGGGCAGAGCGCCCGCCGGTCGACGTGTGAGGACAAACTGCAGGATTGTGGGTAAATGCAGACAGACAGAGCGAGCGAAAACTAAAGAGGAGGTGGTGTTTGCTGTAATTTAGGAGAACAAGGGAAGGGAGGGGCAACATTTACATTCATCACACACAGGAGCCCACCTCGCCTCAACTCAAATGATGTGAGAAAGAGAGCGAGAAGAGAAGGAGAGCCAGAGCAGCTGAGATAAAACAAAACTGGAGAGGGAGAGATGCAACGAGACAGAATGGGGTTGAGCAAAAAGATCTTTTCCATGTTTCTTGTTGTTTTCTTTCATTCAACCCAAGGAACGCTTTTGTGATGGTGAATCTATAAACACTAAGCTGTGGATTTTCAAAAAGAAGGCAAATATAATATTCTTGGAATCTGTTTCAATGATATAGAAACTGCACTAAGATTTTTAAAAAACAAGAACAAAAGGGCACTTTTACTGGTAACTAAAAAAACTATAGAGAAATTCTGCTAATTCATGTTTGCTCCTGTATGTGTGTGATGTGAGGGTCCCGCTGTGTGACGTAGAGCTCACACAGGGTGTCAGAGGTGTTGATGGTGGACCACTAGCCTGTTTTCCCACCTCACATCCATCTCACTCAGAAAACTGTGTGTGCAAACAAGGATCAGCTAAAATAGATGTAAACCCAGTTTGTCACCTGGAATACGCACAATAATGTGTGTTTGTCGACGCCCTCCCTTTCATTATGTATTATTCTATAAGTGTGCTGGGACGCCTGTGAGCTGGAAGGTAGAAGAGGTTTATGTAAGGATCTGCATGTGTGTGTGTGTGTGTGTGTCTGTCCTTCTCTCTGTCTTCCTTTCTCTCCTTTTTTTTCTATTATCCTCAATTTCTTTTCTCTCTGTGTTCCTCTTCCCTCCCTTTGCTCTATTTTCTCCCATCGATACAGGGCTCGTTGCTCGACACAGGACAGAGGAGGATGAACCGAGGGCAGACAGGAATGAAATTAGAAAAGAGAGACAGATAAAAGTGATGGGACTGAAGTAAAGGATGTGATGAAAAAGGGTAACGTTAACTAAATAAAGCATCAGAGAGTGAAGTGGGAAATGTGCTTGAAATAAAAATCAAATATGTGTTTGAACAGGTAAATGAGGCATAGTTCAATATTTCAATTCAGATTCAGTCAGATTTTGATGATATAATCATATTTTGTTAGAATTTTGCAAAGTGCTGTTGTACAAATTAATGAGTCCAATCAACTATAATTTTTAAAAAATGAGTTATTGATGTTTTGTCTAGACGTGTGAGAGTTTTGTGTGATTAATGACCAATATAAAGTGCAGTTAGTTAATTTGATTATTTTACATTTATTTGCTATTATGTGATACATCTGAAAAATGTCATATTAATGTTTGCCAGCCAGAAGAGATGATTTGTAAGCAAAGCGGTGGTTCAATAGTCTTAAAGGTCCAGCGTGTAGGATGTCAGGGGATATAGGGTCAAAAATTAAATATAATGTTCATAATTATGTTTTCATCAGTGTATAATAACCTGGAACTAAGAATCATTGTGTTTTCATTTCCTTAGAATGAGATTTTTACAGTCACGGAGGGAGAGGGCTCTCTTACATGTAGTCCACCATGTTGCACCGCCATGTTTCTACAACAGCGCAGAACAAACGTCGGCTACATCATGACTTTTTTGCATTTTTGGCCACTATAGGGGAGGGTGAGACGAGGGGTGTTTAGTTGGATGCAACCACACAGCTGGATGCAACTAAATTCTAAATGCCTTTATTTAAATTGCAGTGTTTTCTCCAGAAAAATGTTTTTTTCCCCCCACTGCTTCACTATGAGGAGAGTCTTGCTGATAAGACCAGAGAAGAGGGAGACTTAAACAGGGTGATAGTTCTTTGCAACATGGTGACTGTGGTGATTTAGAAGCTCTGGGCCAAGTGATGCAGAACAAACAGACATCAGGTCTCAGTGAGTATACAGGTATCTCCCATCAGAGTCATAGTCAGGAGCAGATCGACTGTGTTCTAGCATACTGTCACGTAGTCATGAACCTTATGATGACAGGGGGTCAAAAACGGATGCACATTTTAAAAGTGGTGAATATTCATAACTGTTCTCTTGAATATTTATGTATACAAATGCAACTTTGAATAATTCCACTATTTCTATACATGGTTAAAATTAAATAAGCAAATTAAAATGATGATTGTATTTTTTATTGGAAAGCACTTTAAGGAAAAAAGATATTTATATTGTTGATATTTATGTAATGTGAAATGGAAATTTAGAATCAATACATTGGGCTCTGTTACAGAAACGTGGGCAAATGCGTTCTTTCATTGACTTTTCACTGTGAAAACTCTCCTCCTGTTTTTGAAGAACAGCAGCCTCTTTAAGATTTATGCCACAAAATCTGACCGAGTAGCACAGACTATAAAATCCAGAGCAGAGGCTGCCAGGTTGGTCAGTGAAGGTCTCATTTGATTCCAGTGACCGCAATGATGACACAAAATGAAGGAAGCACTGATTTATGGATGTTTAACTACATTCTCTTTTATTCTTTCAGAACTCACCACCCGTCACCAGGAAGAGAGGGGTGGAGGTTAGTAACTGGACAGGCGTGAGCAGTTGGTGGGTGTTAAAGGTTAAACAGGTGGGTGTCCGGGTTAGGTAGGGCTTTTGATCCTTCCACAATAAGGGCTGTGGGGCAATAATCAAATTAAAGAGTCCTAAAATTATACTCTTTCCATCCACATCCCTCCTCTCTGTGTGTTCAGTACACTTTATAGAGGAGCACTGACTCATCCCTGTGAATCAGACCAGGGGCAGGTGGAGATAAAGCTAATAAGGGTCCCAGCAAATGTCTGGTGTACGTCCACAAGGGGATAAGAGGGGAGGGTGGGTGTCAGAGGGAGGGAGAAAAGGAGAGGAGTTACAGATCTTGATGGTGGTGGTGGTGGGAAAAAGGAGGGCTAGACTATATGTGTCCAGAGGGAAGAGGGGTAAAGGTGGAGGAGCAGGATTGAGAATGGAAGAGCAGAGCGGGAGGGAAGGGAAGATAAGGTTCATGCTAGTAGCAATGTAGTAAGGGAGAGGGAGGGAGTTTTTGGGGAGTGTAAGGGCATGTGAGGGAGTCAAGAGGTGTGAGTGGAGGGCTGGGATGGAGATGAAGGTGCGGCTGGTCCTGTACCAGGGGGACAGAGAGTGAAAATTATAAGGAAAGGAGGCCAAGAGAAGGAGAGGAGGGAATGAGACATCGCCTGAACCAGATAAGGAGGAGGTGAGAACACACAGGTGGGGTATAGAGCGACAAACTGTTTCTGCTATTTAGTGTGCACTCCTCACAAATTCTATTCTACTTTCTTCTACTGCCAAAGGGGGGGGAGGAAGTGAGTGGGTGGGGAGGCCAAGGGGAGTCACACCTGGATATCTGGTATAGCAGATATCCTGTGAGCTGTCAACAGGATGAGCCATGAAAGAAGACATTCAAAACAGCAGCTCTCTCATCTTATTTCAAATGATCCCAGCTGACCTCTCTAAGTACACCTGACCACTATGAGTGCCAGTGTTAATCTAGACTATGGGAGCAATCTGTTTCCAATGTAAACCAATAGAGCAGAGCGAGATTGAGGGAGGGTGAGGCATAGAGAAAAGTTATGGGGTGAGTTTAAAAATGGCCACATTCTAAATGGCAGGAGTAAATTGAGACCAACGGGGTTGGAAAATAGGACACATAAATTTAGGACTGTGGATATTTTTCACTACCTTCTCCTATCCTCCTCATTCTCTCCCTCTCCTTCTGTCTCTATAGCCTTCTTTCCCCAGAAAAGGGGAGCACATAGAGGGTTGTCACATTTTCTAAACCAGGACAATGAGAAGGTAAGAGGAGACTCGTGGTGGGACATTTCCTTTTTTAAGAAATCAGGCATTACCAGGCCATGCTGGACCAGAAAACCCAGTTTATAGGTTATGAATATCTTCCTATAAGAGTTTTATTAAAGCAAACCTATTTATTGACATTTCTCTAAGCAGCAATTCAATGTATTTCCATTAGGTAATCACCTCTCTGCAGTTTTGTTACTGGTGGAGTGTCCTTTTCCCCCCATTTCACTTCATACAACTTTCTGTAATGCAAATTCAACATTGCTGGTGCACTTTAAAAGCTTTCAACTCCTAAAACACAGGGCGACACTGTCTGTCACTGACGTCAGCGCTAACTGCAAAATGTGTCTGCAAAACAAGACAATGTTCATCTTCTGTCAGGAGATCAGTTTTAAATATTGCAGGGCGTAATGAAAGATAAGAGAGCAGCCGCGGCGCCGTTGTGCAGAAAACTGCTCTGCCGTCCACAGCATGAAATCAGGCTGTCTGATTTCTTCATCAAAACAATGTTAGTTTGTTTGGCTGCACTATAAAAAGCTTCAGCAGCGGATCTCTTGCTGTATTTCTGACAAGGTGAGGAGAAGGTGTTTGTTGCTCGGGCTGTGAAGCTGTGGATGTGACACGCATATGATTCCATCTATACGACAATCCAGGGTTAGGTCACCATAACTTTTGCCATGACTGTATGCCATAAAAATCAAGAAGAATAAGATGAAGTATGCGCTATCGGAAAGATAATTGCAACCTCACATAAGTAAATGAGCTCTTGGGTTTGCTTTTTTTGTTTGTTTGTTTTGTTTTGTTGGCTTTACAAACAGTAAAGGACAAAAAAGAAAATATAATCTGCAACTTCAAGATGCAGTGAAGACAGATTGGCGGTCCAAGGTCCGATCATGGTTCTGTATTGTGGCTGCCATTTCCTGTTTTATTTTGAAAAGTTGATTTTCTCCCTGTTTTTGCTTTACCGTTCCTATTATTACCTTTCTTATGTATTTTTGCCCTTGTATTCCCTCTGTCTAGGTTTCATATTCTGTGTTTGCCTCTTTTGTGCTTTCTCTCTCCTTTCGTATCTGTTTAATCTCTATGTGTTTATCTGTTTTTTTAATTTTCCCTCTTCATTTTTCCTCCACTGACTGTCTGATCATTCCCACCTGTCTCTGATTGTCTCCTCCTCCCTGTACCACCTGTTCCCCATCTCCTCTCCTTACCTGTCAGTATCTAGTCTGTGTTTCTTACCCTCTTTGTCAGTTTGTCTGTTTTGCCCCGTGTCTGCTCTGTGATCTCCCTTATTTTGTTTCCCTATAAGTTACATTCTCCTTTGATTTTGTGTTTTGCCTTTTCTCTGGATATTAGTTTCCTGACAGATTTTCTGTTATTTTTTGATTTATTGTTTGTTGTTTTGACTCCTGTGCAGTGAGATTTTTGGTTTATTAAATCATTGAACTGCACTTCCTTGTCTTTGCCCTCTCATGTTGTTGGCATTTGGATCCTGATTGTTTTTGACTCACCATAACAGATCCTCAAATACTGGCGCTTTAGAGCATCGGTTTTTGATGACCCGCGAATGAGACTTAACAAATGGTTGCTGGTGTTCGCTTAAGAGGACCAACAACCAGTCGTACAACAACCCAAAGTGCTGGTGTTTGACAATCTGGGAATGAGACTCAACAATGACCTGTCTGTCTTGAGAATCCTCTATTGTACCTCTTTCAACAAGCAACATGAACAAATACATTCAGCATGCTTTGCTAGACATACAGCCTCCGCAGTCACATATTTTGGGCTGTTCATGGATGTCCAGAGTAACCATGGATGTCACCAAATCAATCAGGACTGAGCTCTTCAGGATGACGTTTGAGTAGAGTGCTGCCAATCAAGTTGTGTCATCACCACAGTAAACACAAGATATTCTATCATCCTACCTTTACATAAGCTACATAAAAACAACGGCGAGCAGAAAGTTAGGAAAGCATTAGACATGCCACCCTTAACTCAGCCAACACCTTAACTCGGGATATGCAGGTTCTGAAAAGGAGAAAGTGCTATAAAGACACACAGACAGAGAAACAATGGACAGAGAAGAACCTGAGAATAAAACTAGAGAAGAGGAGCAGCAGAAAAAAAGAACATACACCTGATGGATGGGAGGATAGATCAGAAAGCTGAAACAAGGGGTTTACTGTATGTTACTGAATGAACTAAAGAATCATGGCAGAGAGATGTGACAGAGACAGGAAATTAGAGAGTCAGGCCGGGAAAAAAGGCAGCTGAAATAAAACCAAAGTGAAACACTAAGAGAGACATCAGGCACTGGAACACTCACTTTTAATTCCCTTATCATTTGCAAATGCTCCTAATTGCGTTTGTTTTAGCGAGGATGCGGTGCTGCCAAGCCGAACAAGCACATTACATCAGCAGAGTACAGGACCTCAGTGATTACTACAACAATAGGTGCTATTGTAGGAAATTAATTGGGAATATAAACGCAGACACATTTATGTTTAACCCAGCGGACAAAAGAGGATGTGGTGAGCGCTCTGTGCCACAAACAGGAAATGACGCCTAAACAAGGCAATTACTTTGTGACCAAAAATTAAAAAGGATCATTGCCCATAAACGTAGGGTAAGCCTAAATACAGAGGACAAGGGGAAGATGTTTCTTTGGAAAATAAGGGTGCGGACATTAATTGCTCTTCTGAATTCACCCCTGCGCTGTGATTAAACGGTTCATCTGGCTCACTTCTGAGACACACGTGCATCCTCCTCAACAATTATCCCTGGACAGAGTTCAACACCAATTCTACACCATCATCGGGCCTGTTTCCTCTGAAGAATTACCACACACACACACACACACACACACACACACACACACACACACAGATGGCGACACACAAAATCGCTCTCTCTCTCTCCCCTTACAAAAGGCTTGGACCCCCCACAGGCAAACGACCATATTTGAACTGATGAAACGCCTGAGTTAGGTGGGGGAAAAGTTAATTGATCACATGCTGCTGCTTTGTTCCTGGCTGCCAGTTACACAAAAGACGGCCGGGAACAGATATGTTGTTTGTGTGGGAGTGCCTGTGACTGCCAGCATGCCTATACAGTATGTTTTGTGTTTATTCTGTGTGTTTTTGTGGTGGTGATGTTGCAGCAGCAGCGGACGTGCTTAGCATTTCTTCCACTATTCAATATTCATACATTCATTGCCCTTGTAACATGAGTCTCACCATATATTTTCCATGGGATGTGAGCATGCCTGTGCTGTTTCCATGCGTCTGCCTGCCCTCATATTATACTAGAGTTTCCCTCAGGTCATGAGGATTGGCTGTTCCTTTTTTTCATTAATTGCTGATGATCTTACGTTTAAATCCTATGCACAATTGGATGTTATCTGTCTCCTAATCTACAGCAAGAGCAGCCTCCACTTACAGATTAGCTCGCTGTTCGTATTATGAAGTGGCTCTGGGGTAATCAGCGACAACTACAGCTATTTGTACCGCCACAGAACCCTACCTTCTAGACAAGCTGAGGAAAATGGCTCAGCATGTCTTGATAGTATGAGCATTAGCCAAAGCTTTAGATCGGACTGATTGCTGCAGTCCGATAGACACTGTAAAGGGACAACAAGGACGGTGGTGCTGAAAACCACTAAGACGGGCGACTGCAACCATGTTGGTTAGGTAATAACACACACTAATCCACAGACACACAAGGACATGAACGTCCTTAAACTCTTGGACGGTCTCCCTCACTCTTCTCAATCTCCTCCTCCGTCTTTATCTTGTCCTGTCTTTCACAGATGTGGGTACAGATGTGCTCTATCCATCTTTCCCTCCTTCATTCTTCCTCCATTTAGGCTGTGATTTCATGAGCAAAGAGGCAGCTTCTCCTCCCCATGTAGCACTGCCTGCATTGGATAGATGGTGATGCACCTGCCGCTGCACTCCCTGCAAACCGACACTCTATGTCACTCTGCCTCTCCCTCTCTCTCCATCTCTCTATCTCAGTCACTCAGAGCACTCATCCTCTTACTTACTGCCCAGCCCTCCCTCACTGATCGTATTCATTGATATAGATGTGCGTGCCCTTTGCCTCCATCAGTCTCTTCTTTTTCCCTCTACTCCTCTTCCTTCCTCTTCGTTCCTTGTTAAAGCTGGCCGACTGGCTTCCACTTTCCATCCCTTCATCGATGTAACTCTCTTACTTTCAAGCTTATAGCCAAGTTCATTCTTTCACTGCACTATAGCACTGACAGGACAGCCACTGGCAAGCACTATGTACAGATGGCAAGGGAAAATATATAAGTCACATTTCATTAAAAGTATACTCAATAGCTGTATTCTGAAGACCAAATGCGTCACAACGATGCAACAAATGTTCCATTTCGAAGTCTACTTCAAATGCGGACCAAAAATATATCTTCCTTTTGCGGGGCCATGAAGAATGTATGCTACTAATGATCATTTATGCTCAACGTTAAAACCTATAAAGTTATATACGGAGCCTGTACGTCCGTACTCTGCATTCATTTCACCCGTATTTGTGCTTTTTTTTTTTGAGAGAGATTAGGGATGCATACAAAATGGACGAGACAGAGTACCACCAGAAATCATTGAGGGCAGTGTTACCAAGCAAGACATGACAAATGTGTACAGAACCAATGAAGAAGAAAAAGTGACGTGTAAAAGTGAAAAAAACTGTCCGTCTATATGTTGCAGTGTATTTAATGACCTCACAGACCTCCGCCTTGTACATAGTTGCCTCCGCTTTTTATTTATGAGGTACATTATCACATCAGAGAAACTCTAATAGTAGAGATATGCCACTCTCAGAACTACCGGGTATGTGGGGGGGGGTGCTTGCGAGGTAGTCCAAAATGAATGAGGCTCTATAGAGCAGAACCCCAAAAATAAACGTAATGGGGAAAAAATATTTTTCTGCCAACTTTCATCATGTTTTCGATATAATAGGTAGATACAATAAATATCAGTCCATTAGATATTTTTTGGCTACTTCAATTGGTGTGAAATACCATTATTTAAGTAGTAGCTTTTGGTAGCACTCTCTGGTAGCACAACAAGCCACTTTATGGCATTAATAGTCTGTGGAACATCTCGGCTATTACATTAACAAGGTCTACATTTGGCTGTCAGAAACGAAGGTTCTCCTGGTCCTCCTTTAGATAATAATTCGATTTCATTTTTAAAAAACGTCTGTAGACTCCGGGAGACTTCGAGGAAGGATGTCTGGTCGCAATCAGTCGTAAATCCTTAAGTGACCAATCAGCATTTATTAGCAGAATGCTAGCGGTTTGTGGGCAAAATTGCCTTCCTTTTTTTTTTTTAAAATGAAAGAACATTAGTGTATTTTCATTTCACTTCTGATATATAATCGATTCTATATTTGCACAAACTAAAATTTTTCTGGGCTTTTATCTAGAAGTAGGTGAAAATAATGATTTTAGCCGTTTAGCTCCATTAACTCCCATTCATTTCGGACTCCTTCGTGAGCACCCTCTAGGTGAATTGCAGCCGATTTTGAGTTAATAGGGAGAACAGGCTGCATGTAGAATGGCTGTGACCACACCTCCCTCATTATTGTAGAAGCTTTGGACTCTGCACTGCCCTCTTGATGATGTATCAATGTTAACGTAAAGGACGCATGGAAGTATATGGACACTGGATACATAGTTTGAAAGGGATGCATCTGTTTTAGAAGAGGAAGTAGAGGAAGTATAAAAGAGTCTTTACTATCACTATTACTACTGCTACCACTACTACAAAAGTTTTAATTCCAACAAATTTTACTAGTAGTACTACTATCACTACAGCTTTTACTACAACAGCTTTTCGGCTACTTATCAACTAATCAATTCCAGCTATCAATGTTGCTAGGAGACAGGAGTTGTGCTTTAGTACGCAAAGGGTAAGGATGGGAGGGCGGTGGCATTAACAAGAGATTCTCCTTAGACCGTGGCACAATGTCACAGCACGCTTGAGAGAAACGGAACATTCCAGTCAGAAAGGAGAAATTCATATTTTCTATGTCAGTTCTTAAGGAATGAAATACATGTTTGAATATTTGGTAGGGAAGCAATTCGGAGAACAGGTGCAGGACTTAATGAACTGAAGTACTTCATCCAGATCTACGGAGTTAACAGGTGCAAATATAAACATTGAGCTCATGGTGTTGGGGTACAGCAGCATTTCTGTAAGAAGTTGATATATTATCTCTAAAATAGGACATGCTTACCTTAAAGAAAAGGGTAAAATCATCACATTTGGTGAGAGAGAGAAAGTCAGGGCGATAGATTAGGAGGATTAACGAGTTTGTCAATTGAAGGGAATTGGTATGCAGCACTATTTTTATTATTGTTGATCAAATGAGAAATATATGACTGTCTGGGGGATTTTTTTATATCTTTGTTAAAACAGTACAGAACATTTTATACATCTCAAAATCAACTTTTAATCTGTGTTTTCTCCATTCTCTCCGGCTGATTCCTTTCGCCATCCTCACACTTTCACTGTCTCTCCATGGTGCTTTAGGTGGTCCACATAATTTTATATTTTTGACATTGGCAACATGGTCAATGATCTGAATAACATGAGAGATTTTTTTTTCCCCATGGCAGGATATGGTGTCCTTTGAAAATTCATGAATAAATTTATTAGCTTAGTATTATGCGACATTTGTTAATGAATCTAATAATATTCTTCAGGTTGAAGGAGAACATTAAATAAATAAACATCTTGGTACATCTAGGACGGCTGTTATTGCAATGTCAAAACCTGCGGCGAAGACGAGGTCAAGGGTGTGACTCTTTATATGGGTGAATCCATGACGTCATCACCAATGAAGCCAGAAAACTAGCATTAAGCAGTGCAAGTTTCAGAGTGCAGGGTGAAGAATCAACAGGATCTGATGGAGGACGCTTGATTTGCACAAAACATGAAGTAGATCTCTGATATTTTCTTAATTTGGACTTTGTTGTATTAGTAAGTATTACTTTATTAGGAGCAGTACCTAATTTAGAGGCAAGGTGTCAAAAGAGAGAACTCATACTTCGTAGGTGCATCCGCTGCTTGGGGGCCACTTTTTTATTTCTAAGCTACTGTTGCTTTTTTTTTGCTCTAACCCCAAGAGGAAATCCAGCTTTGTTCTTGAACCAGGCGTCAGAAGACACAGAGTCGTAAGGCTAATTGAGAGGCAGTTGTGATGCAATGATGCAGGACTGAATGGGAGACTGTATCTCTATGCTCATAGTGCATAGTTTCATAACTTCAGATAGTCTCACTCTTTGTAGATGTTCATATGAGCAGGAAAATGTTCCTCTGTTTCTGATTTGGCCTGACTCTTCACACGGTACTGCAGTAGTCTACTCCAGAGGGTAAATTTTATGGAATTATTTTGTGCTGTTCCTCCGAATTCTCTTCCTATTCAACCCACACTTAAAATCAAAATGCCGTATTCTCCGCCTTCTGTGTAGCGCCCTGTTATCATCCTTCCTCAGATGTGTAATGAAAAAGATGGGGTTGTCTTGTCAACTGTAATAGCAGCGTTTGGCCTTCAGTTTTGACAGTGCACACATCTGTGTGTGCATTTGTGTGTTGACGAAGGGAGTCCGGAAGATAAACACCTCACATTGCAATCCCTATTTCCCAATCTTTGTCAGTCCATTTCCTTGAGACACTCACTATAAAAACAGACTGCAGCTGAATTTTTCTTAAGCTCTATAAAAATCTCTATCGCTTTTTCTCCATCTTTGCTGTCCGTGAGGGAGAAAAGTTTCCTCCTCACCCTCTCCTTATTTCCCTTTATCTCTCTCTACAGCTCCAACTCACTTCCAGAGACATTTTTCTGTCTCCCTCCCTCCCTCACAACTTTCCTCCCTGTCTGAATGGTGACAAGTCTTCTGCTGTTGACTCAGTCCTCATCCTCTACGCTCATCTGTCCATCACCTCTGCAGGCAGCTTCTTCTGAACATCATTTGATCTGGCCCAGAGCCCCTCAACCAACATCCACCTCTCTGCGTATATACTTTCATTCAAATCAGAATTTCATCCACCCAGTCTCACCCTCACCATCTCAATTTCTCCACCTTTCCCCATCTCTCCCTCCCTCCCTCTGATCCTTCTCTATCGTATTTATGCCACTCCATTGTCTCAGCCCATTAGGCAGACATAAATCCGTTTGGAGACTGAGCCTTAGCGCAGCCCCATCCTCACACTCTTGGGCCCTGGTGCAGCCAGCAGGAAGCTCTCAGGAGAGGACAGACTGGCTGGGGGAAATCTATCTAAACCTCTGCCACAAAGCGCTACTCTCTCCTGTTGCCTGGTGCACTTAGGGCACATGAGCTTAATCAGTGATACGGTCCCTGAAGGCAAACACACAAAGGCACTTACACAGTTCCACGCTTTACCTCACTGTCACCAAATTGCTTCCCACTTCCCACAAAACCTGCATCAGAAATAAAACAAACATTTTCACATGTAATGTAGCCATCCATGCACCCGAAGGGAGGTCAGAGTGATGTAAAAGAATAATATGTGTTTGGGGAATAGGGTCAGTGGGGTTGGGCCACAGATGAGGGGCATGAAATTTAGGTATTTAAGAGAGAGGAGTAGATGTGTGCATGAGCTGTGAGAGCTGTTTTTGCATGTGCGCTTGGAGGAGCACAGTTGAAAATGGGACTGGACGGTTCCCTGCCATCTCTCTCCTTATTGCTTTAATGAGAAGGAACAGAGAGAAGAGTTTTAGTGGTGGCCGCTGGCCTCGCCACGTCACCGCGGCTCATATCTCTGCTGGTACAAAGACCTGTTGACACCAGAGGGTCAGCAGAAAAACAGGAGGACAACAACGTGAAGACAAGGATGGTAGATGGATAAATAAGTCTGAGACTCAATAGGGCCCCCGATTCAAACAGCACCAAGAAACAGAGTTTTAATAAAGGTTTTACTTTCTCTAGTCACATTCAGTTCTGTTTTTCCTTCACTGTTTACTATTTAGTACAGCTGGATTTATGCATAAAATACAAAATGAATGAGCTGCTTTGTGGGATGGGGTCCAAAACCAGGTCCTAGGCGGACACAGATCAAGCAGCAGCAAATTGTTTTATCCCATTAGGCAAGGCCTAGTAAATAGGCAGAGATCTAGCTCTGCTCTGGTGCAATCTCCAGCTGATCCTGTCACTGGCATCAGTACTGTGGGCAGTGTGTCTTTCACGTCAGACACTCCAGCTTACACTGTCTGTCTGTCTGTCTGTCTGTCTGTCTGGACCCAGAGTTAATACTGATGCAGTACGGCGGTAGGAGATAGAGAGAGAGAAATCCGAAGAAGTCTGAATGGCATTGCTGTTTTGGGCAAACTGAGATAACAATAGGTTCAAGTTATGTAGGACACGTCTAAAGCATATTTTCTGCACTAGTACTGCTCAATCCAACGAGAGTCTATAACACAAATACACCCTTTTGGCAGATATGCCAAAATTCTGATGTAGAAAAATGCACAGCAAATCTTCTACAGTCATTTAAGCCTTGGAGCCATGGCTGGAGTCTTTTATCTATCTTTTGTTGACGCAAAATGACAATGTAATACATCCATATCAAGATTTCCCAGGAGTATAAACACACATAAAGCCATGAGATTTGATTTCCCAGGCTGGCCTTGAAGAACTAGACAACATCACACGTTACAGTTGTGGAGTTATCTTGGTATAATTAGTAATGTTGTTGAATAACAATGTTAAATATTTTATACAGAAGCAGCAGCCATAGATAGACACAGGAAGCTAGATTTAGCATTGCTGACCAGCATTGCTTAGCCGCTCTTTATATTTTAACCAAACCATCCACACATTAAACATTTTGCTTTAACTTAAGTACTGTTGAAAATGAGTGCAAGTAAACAGCAGAAAGTCCTACCTTGGCAGCCATGATCATGGAGGAGCCACCACGGACTCCGAGGATGGGGATGTGTGTCTGGGCAGAAATGAAGTCAAGGATTTGGGCGATGGCCTCCTGGTCGGTGTCGTCCCCAAACACCACACCTTGCAGCCAGTGCTCCGTCATTAGGTCACAGATGCTCTTGATGATGCTTTTAGGGTCTGTCTCATTCATGGTCAGCACCTCCACATTGGGCGCCATGTGAAGAAAGTCCTCCTTCTCCCGAGCACCAGCCAGCGCCACCTCGCTGGAGTTGCCCACCAGGACGACGGCAATGCTGAGGCCACGCAGGATGTTGGGCAGAGCCATGTGGTGCGGAGGGGGCTGGGGGATAGGGATGTATTGACCGCCACCGCCTCCCCTGCCCTTCTCTTTCCGTGAGTGGCAGGCCGGGGGCAGGTGGAGCAGGCAGAGCAGCAGGAAAAAGAGGGAGAGGCTCAGAGAGGCGCTGGTGTAGCGGTGGAGTGATGGAGGCGGGGGCGGATGTAGGGGTCGGACTCGCCTCTCTTGCTCCTGGGCGACCAAGGGGGCGGAAGAGGAGGCTCCGACTTGGCCACGAGATGGGAAGGGTCTGCGGGAGCCACAGACAGGCATGGTGGAGGAGTGGGAGAGAAATAGCTGAAGAGATAGAGGAAGAGAAGGAGCACAAGAAAATGGAGAGAATAGAAAAAAAAGGAGAGGGAGGCAGAGATTTGATAAAGCGAGATACAAGAGAGGAAACAGAGAGGAAAAGAAGGAGGTGGGGGATGGAGAGAAAGAGATAAAGGTTAACACAGCACCATGAAACATTGATTGAAAAAAGTGAATTGCCAAGATGCTACATGGTTCATATGAATCAGTACATATCAATGTCAGTCCACAGAAATGGGGCACTGAGGGGGGAGAATGAAGGAGGAGAGGAAACAACAATCCTAGTGGGAAACACGGCTTCAAAAACTCAAGGAGGGATGAGAGGGGTCACACTTGACACACATAAATAGTGCATAAACACACACAGATACATGGTATGATAGCATATAGTTTATGTGTAATCTCACACAGATCAATAATTCATGGTGGCTGTTCTGAAGAAGCATTATGGCATATCTAATGGAGGACATAAACTGTCCCCCCCCCCAAATGAGATGCTGGCTTCTAGACAAGGGAGGAGGGCAGGAGAGGAGAGAGGGGGGAAAGCAAGCAAGTCATACAGGGAATGCAAACAGGAGAAAGGGCAGAAGGAGGAGAAGGCGGCTTCAAGCCGAACCTCAACTGACTGACGAGCTGTGTGGAGCAGGATGAGTGACAAGACCAGAGACACGGAAAAACTGACTGATTGAGGGATTGACGGGAGAAGGCCCTCGGAGCAACTTGCAAGACTTTGACATGATACCCGCCCACCTCCTCCCTCAACCCCTATTGGCCTAGTTTACCACTCATACATAGCTGCTCACTGCCCATCCCTCCATCCTTCCACCGCCCTCCCACGTTCCACTTGACCATATCTCTTCGTGTGCCTCCCTCTTCTCAGTGCTTATTTATAGAGATTTTCATTAATGGGAATGCAGATGAGAGGAAGGGCCACGCGGGCATTAGAAAAAAAAGCCCAAAAAGAAAGAGGAAGGGGGCAAACGAGCAAAATCCAGAGAAGAAAAGAGGGGAAGAGGAAAGAGATGAGAGGAGAGAGGTACGACAGCAGGAACACAGCTGGAGACAACGGATGAAATGAAAAGATGCTTTCGTAAGTGTGCACTCTGTGTGTTTATATCAGAGTGTGTAGGAGGGCATGTGTCCTCTTGAGTATGTCAGCATATAGTTGGTGTAGGTGTACAGTCAATGGGAATAGATGTTCACTTCAGTTTAGTGGGCAGAAATACCCACCCAGGACAGTGGGGGTGCAGCTGCTCATTAACTTGTTCTGAGTAGTTTATTGTGTGTATATCCCATGCATGACTGTCTTTAACAAGGCGGTTAGAAGGTACAAAGAAAAACAAAAAACCCTAAAACAATAACCACCCTGTGCAGCTGACAGCTAATGAGACAGCAAATGACAGAGGAGAAGAAAAAGCAGGACGGAGATTGAGAGAAGGATAAAGGGATGTATGCTGAGATGACAGAACAATCTCTTTAGGGAAAAAATAATTACTGGAGGCTCGTCAAATTACAGGTCCCTGTGTTAATCGTCAATTGTGCACCACGCTCCGGGAAAAATGGAGAGGTGGGAGGGAAGGAATGAGGGAGGGATGATAAGAGGCACAAGGAGACAGAGAAAGGAGGAGGACGTAGGGAGTGGGAGGAAATGAGAGAGGGGCAGAAGCCCCTTTCACACCTGCAGTTCAGGGACATTTCCTGCATGAGGTCCTGTTTGAATGGGGAGCAGGGATCCATATTCAGGGGAATCTGTACCGCTGACTTCCCTCAAGGCTAAGTAGCATTTTAGGGAAAACAGTCAGTGTTGTAAATGAAAGCAGACAAGCACATAAAGAGTCATGTCTGTTTGATGAAAGAAGTCTGTTCAACATTGTTACACCTTTTACTTGGAATCTATCAATCTGTCATCCCGTCCTTATAATATAATGTTTAATTATCAAGACAGAAAAAGAAAAGTCTCACATGAAGCGAGCAAATCAATCGAAAAACTCCTTTGATGGCTTATTTAGAATTCATGACGTCTTTACAGTTTAGAGTAAAAAAAAAAAAAAAAGCATAACTCATGTCGCGAACTTGTTGATATTAAATACAGAGCAAAGACGGAAGAGCTCCTCCTCTGTCATGTTCCTAAAAATAATAAGAGAAGTCCTCCACTACTTATACACATCTCTGACCTCACCTAATCTAATCTGAATGTTAATAGAGAAAATCGCGCTCTGTGCCTCAAAGGTCATCCCAGTAATTTACTGGGAGCTATGTGTGAAAGAGGCTGGAGAGTGTAAACCAAGGAGGACCTTGGTGAGACACAAGATAGATGAAAGAAAGCGGAGAGGAGAGGAAGAAAGGAGCGACAGGAGACAGAAACAGAGAGCGAAAGAAAGAGAGAGATGCCCTCTTTGAATCTGGACTGCTCTGGCAGCACTCTGTTTCCATGGCAACAATTAAAATAAGCCTACATGTGCACACATACAGATGCAGTTGATGGACACGGAGATATATCCACACACACACACACACACACACACACACACCAGCATACACACGTTTTGCGATAAGGATTGATCATGTAAATGCAGTGCAGCACTCCCTCCGCTGTTCACCCTTTAAATGGCTTCATTTTCCACACCAATTCCTCTCACGCACAGATTAGCATAGAGACCTCTGACACATTTTACACATGAACACACGCACACAAACAGAAAACACACTCTTCTCATGCACAGACTCACCAAACTCACCATCTCCCTCCCTGTCACACACAGAACCCTGCAGCCCCACTCACACACAAGCCCTTAGGGTGCAGATTATATTAGCTGACGCACAGCGTAGCCACAATGATCGTTCTTGAAAGGTGAGGCCATTGAAAGGTCCCACAGTGAGTCAAAGCATGTCTCGTAAAGAAACACAAAAGGCATGTGTTTAGCAGTAGATTACACAAGGGAGGTTATGGCGCTAAATGATCCCATTTCCCCGTCAGCCAGCCCTCGCATCTCACAAACCATTTGCTCTATTAGCCACACCAGCGCACACAGCGTCCATATCAGTTACACACGGGTGGACTGCATACCGCCTCTACTAGGCCGGGACCTCTCAGGTCTAGACCTCAGCCCAAACATGCTGCTTTTTCTGAACCTTTTGTTATGGGGAGAGTTTAGCATTTCCTGAATACATTTAACAGTGGGAAAATGTATATTTGCACACATTTCTTCTATTCTTGTGTGTATCTCACACTAAACTGTGTCGGATCTTCAAACAAAATTTAACATAGCACAAAGGCAACCTCAGCAAACACGAAATGAGAGCATGATACTTTTTAAGGCTGTCCAATACTTTAATCACCAGTGTGAAAAAGTGTTTGTCCCCATAGAAACTAAATCCATCTCCAGCAGAATGAATAACTGGTTGCAGTTGGACCAGACACTCCCAGGCCTGATTACTACCAGCCCTGTTCAATCAAAGCATCACTTCAATAGACCATTTTCAGAAGCATAAATTTGCCTAGTAGGTCTCAGTTGCAGACTATGCCAAGAATCAAATTATTGTGAACATCTTTCATTTGCAGGATTTTTTTTTTATTCTGCAAAGTATTTGAATGAGTTTGTGGTTTCTTCTTATTGATCCTGAGCCTCACAAACCCCTCTAATTATGCTTTATTTTACAATATAGGAGGCGTGTACTGACACACCTCCACTATCTAATTAAGGTCATGTTTATATTTAATCTTTTTTTCCTTGTATTTCCGTTGCCTGTTTGTCTTGTCACTTACATTCCCATTCGTTTCAGACTTGGTCACATTCACATCTCCATGATTGTCTGTCTGCCCTGATCGTTATCACCTGTGCCTTCTTGTCCCACCACCTATTTTATTAAGCTTGTGTTCCCCTCCCCTCTGTGCCTGTTCTTGATGTACCTCCGAGTCTTCCATGCCAGCCCTTCTCTGGTGTGACTTTGTGATTTATTACCAGTTCCGCCTGTTTTTGCTTCCTGAATATTGGACTTTTTTGCATGTTTTTTTTGATTGCCTGTGTACCGAACCTGTTCTGAGTAAAGACTACGATTCTTACCCACACCCGTTGTTTGCTGAGTTGTGCTTTTGGGTCTTACTGCCTGTTGGTTGTTATAAGATATATGCATTATCTATATCATAAAGAATACAATTAAGTCCTGTGCAGATAAGAGATGAGACGAGTAATCAAATAACCAAATCATTTTGAAAATCAATTCATCATTGATATATTTATTTTTGGCAAAACTGGCAAAAATTCACTTCAAAACTTGGTATTTATCTTCAATTTATGACTAAATAATAAAGAAAAAAAATATTTTTCAAGAGTTTCACATGCAAATACTAATCTGCCTCATCAGGTCCTTGTGTGTGTGATTTGATCCACATAATGGCCTGACAACTTCAGCAAACATTCCACCAACCCGAAGGGTGCTCTCACAAATATAGATTGCTTGTTGTGGTGTATTTCCCAATTTCTGAAATCGCGTCACACCCTCTGATGACGAAATTTAACTCATGCAGACCCTAGCATACCCGTGTGCACTTGCAGATGCAGGACGTATCATGTCAAAAGATCTTGATGACTGAATGTTGGTTTTCATGTAGTGGCAATCTTATCTGTCAAGACCGACCGGGTGAAACGTACTCTTAAAGGATATGAAGCCATGTTTTCCTCTTGTTTTAAAGCAGAAATAATCTCACTAGAACGGCAGGATAAGGAGAGTACATTACTGTACTCCAGTTCCTATTGCCTGGTTATGACTGCTTCAGCCTGTATCATTGTACAGAATCAACAAGGTATCGGCCAATTAGGTAAGAACACAGTGTTTCAGGTAGTTACCCACCCCAACCACACAAAACCAGGTACTAAGAAGGAAAAAAGGACAATGGTCGTTAATGAATGTCAAGGCTCAGGATATGAGGCATGACGCAGTTATTCTGTAAGTGGCTACCCTCCCTCTGTTTGTTTTTTCAGCTACTGTATAAATCACACAATCAGGACACACAGGAGTCCACGGCGGATCTCTACATGTGGCAAACGCAGAACAACTATTAGAAGGAGTTTTTCAAACATACACAAAACAATACAGTGAAATTTGTTCTTGCTTTTGACTCTAATCTTGCTCAAGGACACATTGACAAGTGGACTGCAGGGTTTGGAGATCGAACCACTGACCTTCCAATAAGTGGATGAAAAATGTCTTTCCGTAAAATCTAAATCCCTTGGCCGGCCTGACAGGTGAACAAACAGGCACCATAATGTTCACGTTTTGTATTCAATACATGTGACTGATCAGCAGTCCATCCCAATCGCAGCATATTCTGCTCTGGCAGTAATAAGTCCGCCCAGCACATGAAGCAGTACTGCAGAGAATGGTGTGGGTACTTGTGGGCAGTATAGAGATGTGAGTGTAGCTGATGAATTTGATTTTAAAGGTTGTGACCAGCGCTAGCGGTACTGTAGCTTCCTCCCCCCCGATGCATTTTTAGAACTTACATTTATGTTTTTTTAATTAAGATAAAAGCAAAAAAAATATACAACCCTATAGCTCTAATCTTCAGCCATGAGCTGTCTTTGATTTGATATTGATTCATCGGTGGACAGCGAATGGCAATATTAAAATGATTTCTCAGTCCATGGTCGCATTTGAAGAAGGCGAGCCCCTGCTGCCCTGGGGACGTGACCAGGCCACAGCTTGCTGCTCCACATACTGATGAACGGTGAAATCAGCTGGGCCCTGGAGTCACTGCCAAACCTGTGATATATGAGAATATGAAAAAAGCTGGTCTAATGTGTGTACTCATTATGAACTGCTCTGATAAATATTAATGCCGTGTGTCTGTGCAGCCTGCTGTGGAGGTGGAAGGTGTGTGTGTGTGTGTGTGTGTGTGTGTGTGTGTGTGTGTGTGTGTGTGTGTGTGTGTGTGTTTAGACCTGTGTCTGTACATGATGTTCTGAAGCAGCCACTCAACAGCCCCCTCACTGAAGCAGGCTGGCCAGGCTTTGCAATCACATGTTAACTGAGACTCCAGGACCAATCCACTGGCATAACGGTGTTTATTTCAAGAACGGGGCGGATGCTGAAGCGCCCATCGCTCTTATATTTCCCCCCTGATTACTCCTCCCTCGTTCTCTTTCTTTCATTTTAACTCTATTTATCTGTTTCCCTCTCTCTTTCATCTCTCTTTTTTTGTCTCTTTGAACAATGCTCCCTCTGACTTCTCCCCCTTCTCTCTCTTGTGCACTCTCTCACTGCCCTCCTCTCATTATGTGCTAAGTGTCAGGTTTGTCGTTGGTGTTATTTGCATGAAAACTTGGGGACAAAGGCGACTGGCAATTTTTCGAATGTATTGCCTGGTTTGATATTTACGAGGACAGCAGAGGATGACACGGAAAGACAATCGCTCCATATCACTCGGGATGACTTCAAATCATGCACAGCGCAAATACAGTATATTAACCGTTAAGTCAGCCATGCTGTAGTGGCTCCATTCCTCCTTTAAATTGAGATGAAAATGTCATGATGAGAGGGTCACGTATTAGAAGCAGCAGAATAAGCACCAGGAGTGTGAGAGATTACCTGTTACATCGAAAACCTGCGCACACTTGAGGCTTCTTACCAGGATAATTGTCTTTTTTTTTGCGCTAGCGTGTGATTTCAATACAAGAAAAGGAACGGATGAGGAGGAGAAACCTCCTCTGTGCAGGAGAAGGACTGCAAAGACTTGACATAGTGACTACTGTTGACAGCTATGATCTAATGCTGATGAATTGTTTGTGCGTCTCTTTGTGTTGCAAGGCCAAATCCTTGGGTGACACCATGGCGTGAGCCAGAGCGTTACCTGGACAACCTCTTTGACCAAACAGCGGTGAGACGTGGGGTGGCTGATCAGTAACACACAAACACACACACACACACACACAAACACAACCTATGGCACCGTGATGGGTGGGAGGGAGAGGAACGGACTACCAAAAGCGAAACTCTTGCTGCCTTCACATCTCTTTTTAAAGATCGTTTGAAGGGTTATTTCTTTTTATAGCTTTAAAATCGACTGCAGTCACATAAAGCTGTGAGAAACTAAAGCAGAGTGAAGCAAGATGTAAGAAGATTTTGAGAAAGTGTTGACTTTAAGCTATGGATAATAAGACATACAGATGTTTGTTATATATGGAATAATTACAGCAGGAGGAAAGCAGCAGGGAGCACAGCCACTTCTAGTGCATAAGGTCTATGATTACGCCTCTGCACACATTCCCCACTTTATTTCTAAGTTGAGTGTGTTTGTGTGGGTTTTGTGTAACTTGATGTACAGAACTGTACATTCCAGCCCTTTTGCAGCTCCGAGGCTCCCCTTCCTGTTCATGCCTCTGCATCCATGATGTACAGGAGGAGTTGAGATAACACAACTCCCTCTGCACCCACCGAGAGAGTCGGCCCACTTTGTGTATTTTGTCTTGAAAGGACGCCTGTGATATCAAAAGCGAAACCGCATCTGTCTCTCCAGCTGCTGCTGCTCAAACACTCATCAATATTATCCACAGGTATTTACTTTATTTTTCCAAGTCAGTCTGAGAACAAGAACGAAACACGCTTCAGGCATCATCAGGGAAAAAAAATCATTGATTTCATCTTATATTAAATTTTGCTGTTTTTATTTTACATTAAGTAAAGTAGATATATATTTTCTATATTTTTTAATATTTATATTTTAAATGTTTTGTTTCTACAACTTTTACAAGGGCATAAAGATCAGTATACAGGGATTTGTATATCAGGCAGGAACAGGGATGTATATTTAAAAGTATGTACAGATTGAATTGCACTAGTATATAGGCCTACTACAGAAAGCTGCACATGACACATTTCTGACATGTGACAACTCTGATATGTGACGCATGTTACATGTGCGATTTTGACAGTTTTCCTTCCATCTGGTCCACAATCTGAGATCATGTAAATAAACTGAATTAACTATTTTGTACTGCATAAGGTTAAAGGTAGCATTGTGTATTAATCTTGCTATTACAATTTGGTTTTTGCAACTATGCGGTCAATTCATATTGATTTCAATTGTGCACTTCATCAAATTCCTAAATTAGTGAGCTACCATATTTTTAAAGCAGCAAACTAAGACGAATAATGGTAATAAAGGCACACTTGTCCTTTATCTATCTGTTGTAGTGTCACTAGGGAACCAAAGAGTCTGCAGTTACATCACACAGTGTGCTGTGCAGGAGGATGCCAAGAGAACAGGAGGCAAAGGCTGGCAGTGGGCACATTTAAAAGCCATTATTAAATGCATCATGACGCCTAAAAATTTACATGAAATTGGTTAGGAATGGACTTAATATGACAAGCTGGATTTGATCCATGCTTAGTGGCATAAAGCTGAAGACTTAACAGTCTACAGCTCTCGTACCATATGCAATTTTAGGTAAGCCTTTACACAAATCATGTGGCTTTCCCCAATTATAAGACAGTGTGAAGTACCTAATGAATTACTAAAATTACCAGGATCATAAAATTCCAGCTGGTTTCCAGCCAAAGCTTTTTGTGAATATATACAAGAAGGCAGGCGAAAATTAGGTCAACAATAAACTAAAGTAAACAGGTACTGAAACTTCCCATAAGAGTCAATTATTCTCTTACCGGGTCAGGTTTTCGTAAATGTATCATACACTTTCAACCGGTTTCAATCTGCACTCCTGTGGCCTTCTCTAAATAATGCAGCATCTCATTGGCATAAGGTCGACTGCACTTATTCGCCTAATCGTGTTGTACACTATTCTTTATTAGGGCACTCTTCATTGTAATGTATGAGAGGTTCGTTGCAACTCAAAATATGTTTTCTCAAAGATCTCCTTTGTGCTGAATCATTTTTTGCAAGACAACTTATTAACACTCTGTTGCCTAGACCCCTGACTCTCAGGCTGTATTTCATGTATTGAAGGATTGGTGCACGAATACATGCACATCAGTATCTCGGTTATTATCAGGTTTTTTTTAAGTATCCCGTCTTTGTGTTTGCGCGTGTAAACATCATATCCCAGTCTAAGTAACTGGGATATGACCATATGTCCGTGTTTGAGAAACCTGAAAACTCTAGCTGGAGTGCTCCTAAAGAAACCGGGATACTAGTACATGTATACGTCTTATCCTGGTTTCTGCCAAGTGACATAACGAAAATTGAAACACACAAAGGCTCAATAGAACTACCACAATGCAAACCTGCTTCTCAAGCCCACTACCACCAGCTCTTCCTGGCTGTGTACAGGTCATGGAGCTGCCCAGTAAGCCTATAGGATGCTCCCATCTGACACGTTACACTGTAAGGCGGAGAGTAAGGCACCAACATAGCCCTGGAGTCACCTGGTTAATTTACTCTGCACACACATTCAGTGTGCAGAGGTGTGAGGCATCTCGTTGTTTGCTGAGATGTTGCAGCTGTCGAATAGGTAAAACCGACTGCAGCTGTTTGTTGATGAGCTGGTCCTGCAGCTGAGGAAGTCAGACACGGAGACAATGCATGATCGACTCGCTCGTCAACACTTGTATCAAGCCAGGGGTCATCCCACAATGAAAACAGTTTTGTCTCGTCTCAGGTGGGGGGTGTGTGTGTGTGTTTCTCCGTGTTATGTGACTTTGCAGGCATGTTTTTTCCATCTAAAATAAGCTGTTTATTTTTGCATATGGAGTCTTCCACAGACACAAAGACACTTAAACACTTCAGATTGACAAATGTGCTTTGACAACACTCAGGGAGATAAGCACTTGGTTTCTCGGATCTCTCCCAGGGACACGTTTCTATTTACACCTACTCCGCCTTGCAGAGGAGATGCTTAATCTTCTCCGTGATTTATGGCTTCAGCTCCGAAATCCCACTCTCCACTCCACTTTTTCTCTTCCATCCTGACTTTTCTTTCTGCTCAGGTTTTTTTGTTTTGTTTTGTTTTGTTGCATTCCCCTCCCATCTCATTTTGTCGTCACCTTCTCTCACACCTGCCTGCAACCACATTAGTGCTTCCATCCACGTGTATATGCAACCATTTTTTTGGACAGTGTAAGTTAAAATTTGTGTGTGGTAGCATTCCTGTGAGTCGCCCAATCTGGGAGAATTATCACCCTGCAGAGTGTTATGAACGCAGCTGTTCCAGACCCACAGCTTTAGATGTGGGACCTTTTCTCTGAGCAGCACTGGCTGTACCTAAAGAGGTGTCAGCTAATTTTAGTTTTAAAATTAACATTTTGATAACCGTCTGCAGTAGTTATCTTAATGTTATTGACCTAACGTAAGATGTAGGAGCTTTACGCTGTTACACATCACTACGTCACTCATGGAAACACTCCTTGTGAAAATGCTAGCAATTAGCATTTTTGTTCCACTCTAATAAGGCCCATTTATGCTCCCTCTATGTACGTAAATGCATACGTCCGTCTGTAAACTGTCTATCTGTCAGCCCCTACATACTTCCGTACATCCTTTATGTCGATGTCAATGTCAAGATTGGCTTGGCTCACCCTCTCCTCCTCCTCCCCCCCCTCCTCCGTGTGTGTTTGTGTGTGTATGCACGTAATGGGTGTGACCTGTTATGTACAATGCATAGTACGAGCAACTGTGCACATCCATAAATTAAAGGAGTACAATCATCTAACCTTTAGTAGCCTAATGCATGGTGGGTATGCTATGATATTGTGTATACATGTATGTATAATTGAATTGCCCTCAGTAGACCTCAGCTTAAATTAAATCAAGTCTTGTCCAGACTCAAACTCATAGGCCTGTATCCAAATTTCAAAGGTCAGACTACCTCCAATGAAAACATATCAAAATCTTTGTATTTGGATCTCCACCAACATATCACACACTCATAGATACCAACCCCCTAAATATGCAGATCCATGCAATATTCCCTGAGAAATTAAAGAGAATGTCAAAAAACTCCTTGTAATGTTTAAGATAGTGAAAATAAAATCCTGGATCCACCCCTTTATCCAGATCCGCACCCATCTACAGTACTCTGGGACAAGACCAATGCTCCGACAAAGTTTCATGGAAATCCATTCAGCAGTTTTGTGTAATCCTGCTGACAAACAACCAACAGAAAACAAAAACGGGTGACAACATGACCTTAATGGCGGAGGTAAAACTGTTTGGACAGTGCTACCTACTGTAAGTGAATAATGTAATGCCCTGGAAAACAGCTATAAACTGGAGTATACTGGTTAACTTCAGCATGAAGGTCTTCATTCAGTCAATTAAATGTCATAAAACAAAGACGCGGAAAAATCAGAAATGATTTTTCTCATTCTTCTCATCATTTAATTAATGCTAAATTAATTAAAGGTAATAATTAAGGCATGGCTCATGTTTTAGGAGCATCTCAATAAACTGTCAAAATCGGGTGATGTAAAAAAAAAATGGAGATGTAAAAAAAATAATAATGGTGCAACAAAAAGATGTGCAACCAAGAGAAAGTTAGTTGCACCAGTGCTACCAGTGGAAAAAGCCAGGAGGCCTGTTTACATGGGTGTTCATGCATGTAGAGTTGAGCAGCAGACGACATTGTTTGTTGAAAGGTAAAGCTAGGGATAGGAAGCGCATGCATGGTGCAGTGAGTGACCTGCATGCCAATAATGCTGCTGTAATCACTTTAAATGTGATTTACTGTCAGCTTTTCACAGATTAGAGCCACAATAAGCTGTCCTCCTATATCCATCTCATTCCAAGCTGTTATTTTTGGCACCAGGATTCTGCCTTTTTGGATTAGCAGGTGTGCAAGTGTTCGTTTGTTTTGTTTTTTTAATTTGGGAAGCTGAATGTGCTGACGTGTGTGTGTCCTAGTGACAAACAATAAGGTTGTACAGCAAGGTATCTGCACCACATTGTGGGGGGAAATAATCCCGAGTGGATGCTGTGTGCTGGATCGGTGTCACAAAAGAAGATACTGAAATACGGTGTGGCTGCATGCTCGGAATCTGCCTCTTCAAGTGGAAATCAACAATTCATGGCTTGGATACATCAAAAACCCAAGCCCTGAAATATGCTTAAGCAAAAACATGGCCTAATCCGCTACTGTACTCTGCGAGTCAGTACAATACACACATCACTAACCCTGCAAAAGGAAGAGGAGAAGGAGGGCAAAGTATGCCAACAGGAAAATAAATACATCTTAAGGAACTTATACACAAAAGGGACGATTTTTTACACTCTATCCAATTTCTGTGGAGATGGTGCAGATCTTCTAATCATTTGCCACACGTTATAAACGCCTAAACAAAATCATTTCTGCATCATCAGAGAGAACAAAAGTGTACGTAAAATCCCACCCATGATCTTTTACAGCATCTCCAATTCCCTTTAGGCAGGATACTAACTGACGACTTTCATTTTCCACTAGTTCTGTTGCTAATTTTACCCATTTAATTAATTCCAGGTATTCTTGCATGGGACCTGCTGTGATTAAAAGCTGCGGGAGGATAGATTTCACTATCTGACGTTGCGATGCTGCCATTTTTACTAGGAGGTCTTAGAGCGCACACAGAAAGACGCCGCACATGTCTGCAGCCTTTACTGGGTGTTGTTTTTTTCACATGATCATCACGATTTTCTTGCAGACCTAAGGCGGTCACGGCTGTCTGTTTCTCTCTCGCAGCCTACCCAGGCTGGCGTGATGAGTGCCTCGCCGCTGCAGGATCATGATGAGACTCCCCACAGGGATAATGACATCGACGAGCATCTCTCCAACGGATATCCTCCAGATTTAATCCCACCACAACATTCAGCATGGGAGATATGAGCACCCCGGAGACGAATAGCAGTGCTACGTATGGACACAGACAGAGGCGGGTTTGTCAGTTTCGACGGGCAGCAGCCACGGAGACACACAAAGAGACAGTTAGTCAGACTGGCCAGCTCAGCGGCAGATGTCCAGCAGGGATAGAAGCAGACAGGAACAAGCAAACTGCCACAGGTGAACACTTATAGTGGGTGGCACCAAAAAAGTTAAGACAGCTTGTCTAATCCAAGAACAGTATGACAGAAGGTCTACTGCAGACATGCTACACGTAAAAATGTCTTGGTCACATCAGATAGTATGTTGCCTCTTTGAGCTAACAGTACACCATCCCCTGGAGAAAAGTAGCTTTAAAAGCATATGACTGACTGTCCACAGTCAGTTCACGTTGTCAGCGATACAACCTGCAGCTAGTAGAGATTCTATAGCCCCATTCAGACAACGTTTTCATTCCGGGCCTGTTGCGCCTTTATTCCGCCCCGACGGTCTGTTTGAACGAAATGAAGGCATAATGGGGTGTCAGTTTGTTCCACCTCTGTGACGCCTCAGGAGGTAGTAACAGCACCAAAACAGGCGTCTGTATGAATGGAGTGTGCAGGCGTTGCGGAACGGGTGTGACGTTGTAGTAATATGTTCAGGTGTGCGACCTACTGTACCCCGGGGGATTTAACTAAGCCGTAGCAACAGGACGTCCGTTATTTGAAGAACAAGCACAGAAGATGACAGCTAAACTGGGGCGATAGTGAAATATTTCAGCGTTTATGCTCGCTGTCGCGTCGTACCTCACTCCTCTTTACGTTGCGGAACGCCGGCATACGCTGTGAACACACACACCAAGGGCCATTGTGACGCCTCGGGCTGGTCCAGTTTGAAGTCTCTATATGTCAGAAGGGGACTGCTTTAAGGAGACGTGTCATAGTTCCCACTGTGCCAGCTGGCTGCCATGTCACATCCTAATTAGTGGTGAAATTTAGTTTCACAGATCATAGATATATCTATGTATATACTGTATGTATCACTGTGCTTGGAGGATGCACTAGCCTATTGTCTGAAATTAAGTAAGTAAAATTAAAACCTGAAAAAAACTGGCAATCACATGGACAGCAAATAACGTAATTGGAACATCTGCATCTGAAATGTATAAAGTGTATTAAGTAATTCTTCGAACAGTTCAGTGATGCACCAACTGCAAACAGCTTACTTATAAATATTCATGCATGCAAATGTATCCAAATGACGGCGCAGACTATGGGGACCATGTGTAAAAGATGATCTGACTCCAGCTCAGGTCAGGAGACCTCCAGAGCCTCTCTATGCCTGTCACCATGACTACCTGGAGGACTCCATTTGCGGCACCACAGTCAGTGGAGGGAATCGCTCCAGTGCCTTCAATTAGCAAGCCATTATCATTCACGAGTTTGTTTGTGCAAAGCTGTGAGACTAAAATTCCAGTTGGTCCTTCCTCCCTGCTCTGGCTGATATAATGTAAAGGGAAGCAGAGGCTGAAGCCCTTTCCTCCATCCTGGATCCACTGCAGAACTCCAGTGGGCTCATTTCTGCTCCGTTGAGGCCTTCTCATCCTCACATCTCCCTAGGACGGTGTTAGTTGTGCTTGCACAACATGCAAAGGTCATAAATTAGCAATAGGGCCCCTTGAAGCAGACATGCTGTTACGCCTCAACCTAGTGGTACTCTTAAGAGGAGCTTTTGGAACTCACTGTTTTGCATATAAATATATTCATGAATTTGGGTTATATTCATTTCATTTAACGGTATAGCGATGCAGCTGTTGCTGCCCTTTGACAGAACAAAGCAGAGCTCCTCCCTCTCTCGTCTGAGCTGCTCTTCATGCGGTTTCTGTCTTCATAAATGTCATAAAAACAGGAGCCATTTTCATTGTTTATCTCAGACGCATTCACATCTAATAGGACCAGTGGACAAAAGCTTTCTCGTTACCGTAATAATACTGACTGCGCTGTCGTCCCTGCTTTAATAGGATCATCCAAACCAACAGCAGCATATTTCACTCGTTGTGACATAATTAAAGGAGTGCTAGTGTGCGGTAAAGAGGGCCCACTGGTCGAGTAGCTTCAGCTGTGTGTTTCTGTCCTCCTGGCTGTTTTGTCTGATATAATGGTGTTGACCCCAGTGGCGCCAGACCCTCCATATTGAGTTATTAAATTTATGCAACCGCCAAGCTCAACTATTTCAGAATGATGTCAACCCTCCGCAAGTAGTGGCCAAAACCTACTGTGGACATTCTCAAATTCGGGTGGAAAATTGAGTAACAAGAAACAAGAGAGGGACGGAGGGAGGGAGAAGCGGACAGAGACAGAGAGAGGAAGAGTCACACAGGGAGAAGAAGTGAGCCCTGTATATTTTATTCAGTGGCAACAGAGCACAATTCATAATCAGGACCCGCTGATTCACAGTTTTAATTAAAAAGTAGCCTCATAGCGCCGGTGGTAACATCTTGATTTATGAAGACCTGACCGCAGGCTCCCATCCACCAGAGAGAGGGCGTCCACTGTGGAGGAGGAGGAGGAGGAGGAGCAGATGGGGAACTGAAGGAAAAGTGTCCTGTTTCTCACAGCAACGTGGTTTTGATTGTGGGCACACTCACACTGTGAATGTGTTGGAGCGTGAGCGCGTGAAAAGCACATTTGCAGGTTTGTCTACATTCGAGCCCGACTGATATATCGACACATCTGTTATTGTAGGTCGACTTCAGCATCAGCCTCTAGGTACTGAATAAGAGGGACTCGCAGTGACAAAATGCCAAAGATGTGTTTGATGTACTTTAGAACCGCGTCGCCACAGACCCCCCCGGTGCCTGTTGTGATCGTGGGTTGGTCCCCTTTAGCTATCATCTCACAGATTATAGCGAAAGACATGCTTCCTATCAGCTTTGTTGAAGGTTTTCGCCATCGAGAAAAACTATCACCGCACGACTTTATAAACTATATGATGGTAATGCAAGAGAGCTGCACACTCGTTTAGCATGGTTTGAAAAAGCTCCCGTCTCTCACTCTCTCTCTCTCTCTCTCTTTCTCTGTGTGCGTTGGGGGGGGGATTGGGGGTGTATTACTGCTCAAATTTCAAATGTAGTCGAATAGTGACGAGCTATTTACGAATAGTCATTTTGCTTGAAATGCCCGTCCATAAAGGTGATGCAGAGTTTATTTTCGGAACAATAAAAAGTCTCACTATCTTGGTCACAATTCTTTCATAATCAACTTTAAAGCATACAGATAAAAAATGTTTTGTTATGTTACATGTTAATGTTAAACAACAAATATTTGCAGACATATTTTTTTCGATTTTTAACCTCAAACAACAGCATATCACAAAAATTCTTCCTACAAAACCCCTATTTATTACATGCACCGTTGTGGTTATTAGGCTAATGAGAAATAGCGTATTTACAATAGATGTATAAGTCTGAAATCTTCTTTTTAAACATGCAGTAAATACTGTGTGTGTTGTGGAGAGTCAGCATCAGCGTTTTTCCACCCCACGGCCGGAGTGGAATGAACCATGTGCACCTTTCAAAGGGGGCAAGGCCCCTGAGTGACAGATCATTTCATTCACGATAATGCCAGTATAATCTTTAATATCATGAAAACAAATTTAATGTTATGATAACACTAATATTCCAAATTGTTGACGTAATGAGTTTTCCGGCCCACGACAACAAGCGTGGCTGACAGCGAAAGTAGCAACACTGCCAGCTCCACAGTGGACGAGTTCCTAAAATGGGAGCAACTTCAATATTGTGGAGGTGGTTTGCTTACAAAAAGAACAGACACGCAACAAAGCATAGAAATATGTGCAAAGTGCAAGATGCAAGAAAAGAGGCAAAGCAACAAGGAGAAAAATCCAGCAAGGAGAGCTCAGCAGCTATTTTGAGTTGGAACCAGAACTATTTCTTAGTATTGAGTCATATTGTAAAGAATGTAGTTGCAGAAATACACTAAAATGTTGTGATATTATTTCAGGGCCACATCTCCCACCCTGAGATACAAGTCTGTTAAACTGTTTATTCAGTCAATAGTGATAGTTTGCTTATAATGCTTATACAGTCAAATTTCAAAATCGCAGACTCTTAATTCCTCTCTTGCTCACGTGGCTGTACGTGACCTGATACAATGAAAATGATAGCATGAAGGCATATCAGTGGGAAAAAGAAAGATAGATAGGTTGCAGTATAGATATTGGCCCTAGAGTAAAAAAGCCTTTTGGAAAAAGGCCAGCTCGGCAAATTTAACCATGGCTGATGGAATTTGCTTTCGTCTGACGGTAATGTTAAGTTTATGTCAGCCTCTCCATTTAAATCACCGCCATAACACAATCCCTTGATACAGAGAGATTTTAATTAAAAAAAAACTGTGTGAGAGAGGGAGATAAATGCAGAGGGAGCGTGACAGAAAAGAGGGACCATTACTGAATGATGCAGAGAGAAAAAAAGAGAGTGATCACAGGAGATAAGTGCAAAGTAAGAGCTCATTCTACATTTAAGTGAAAAAAAAGAAAAGCAGTGTGTCTCTACTTTCCTCGTGCCTGCATTTATTTTCAATAATTCACTGCAGCTTTTTGGACTTGTGTGCATGTGTGTGTATGTGTTTTTGCTTCCTTCTGCGCTCTCCCATTCTTCGTCACCCTCCATGATTGATTTTTTTAAGGTCTGGCTCTCTCACAATCATGACAGAAACCTCAGCGAAAGCACACACACACACACACACACACACACACACACATGCACACACACACGCACACACACACACACACACACACACACACACGGGTGCCTGCATCGACCTGCACACTTACACGCCTCATACTCTTGCACGCATATGCACAGGCGGACAGGAGAAGGCTGCATCAATTTGAATGATGCATTCACATACTATCAAATAATCCATTTATGTAGAAGGCACACAAGGCCTCAGTGTAAAGTAATGAATATTCACACCCTGTCAACCTCAAACCTGAGCCGTACCCATACAGCCTCTTGTGTGTATGCATGTGCCAACTGCGCCTATATATAATGAGATAGATCCAATTTTTATTCATTTATTTAGAATTTCCCTCTGCTGTTGACAGACTGTTAAGTTAAAAGAATTTAAAAAGTGTTCAGATCTGCACTGCATTGTCAGGAAATGTAATTAACAAATGAAAACACAAATATGGAAGACTTGACAAATGCGTTACGCAAAAGTCATCCGAGAGTTTTCACTTCTGTCTGCACACACATCCACATGCTGCCAATCAAATGCCTCCGCCCCTGTTCTCGCTCTTTTCCATTGCAGTATGTGCACACACATAGATGCACACTGACTGGAGAACACTGCATGTAACGCTATGCAAACGAGGAGACAGTATCTTATGTCAGCCTTAGGGTTTCCATGTTTCATAATAGATATCAGACACTTGAGCAGCAGTTACAGATAATGTCAGGGGGCAATTTTGTCATGACAGATAATATAATTCTAGTGGACTTAAAAAGAAATAGAATATTATCCTGGTGTCAAGCGTGCCCTTTACCAGAAGAAAAGTGGTTCTTTTACGATCAGCACGCAGCAATATCTATTACACACACTTGATGAAGGCTTTGTTTTACTACTGGAAATGTCACATGTTGAAATGCATGTGAAGCAGAACCAAGTTTCAGGTTTTTGTGTTTCTTCCACTAATATTTTTGACAGAATTTTGAATTCTGTCATCATGTAAACATTGGCAGTCAATGGGAAAGACAGCATGTTTAAACATCAGCTTCTCACTTATGGAGCCATCAATCTTTGTAAAAAATAAATTACAGACATTTTTATGTTGTCTAGATGAAATACAGAAATTCTCTACATTTTTGCTTGATAACTGAATTTTTGACAGAATTTTGAAATCTGCCCTTCCATCCATCCCTGGTGACGCCTGAGTCATAATGTGAAGCCGTCTATACTGTAGTTTCTCATATGGCAGGTAGGTCAGGAAGACCATGACTTGTACATATATATACTTACATACTGCACACACATACAAAACACACTGCACAGACATACTGGACATACGGTATGTACAATCATGACACACACAAATATAAACACTTAAATGCAATTGTTCTAGTTATATTTATATGCTTATACATCATTCATCTGCGTTCACACTTTATATCAAAGTGACACAATTCGGATTTTTTTCCTCAAATCCGTTTTTGCCTCGACTCTTCACATTCATCTCTGTATGTGACCCGCATCTGACATCAGTGTGAACAGATCTGCACCATGACCCCGAGTTTAAAACAAGCAAACATGCTGCAGAACGATAAAAAAATATCACTGGTATGTCGGTTCATCATCAAAATTAATAAAACAGTATGCAGGCATTTATTTCTTGCATTGTCTGCTGCGGTGACAGGAGAGTGGTGACTGTCCGTCAGCTTTATAGGCTGAGGGCAAGAAGGCAAAAACAGGATCTGATTGGAGCGTTTCCCATTGGCCCATTAAATTGCAACCTTGTGTCTCCCAGTTATCATCGCTGCGATCCTCCATATTGGACTTTGTCCACCATTGCTGGCAAAACAGTGATGTGAGCTCAGCAAGAGACGGTGAATTCTGATCTGACTGATCACACTGCTGTCACATCAACAGGAATCAGATACACATCTGATTTAGGACCATATATGGAAGTGGCCCATATCAGAATGGAAAAGTGTGTGGAAAAGTCTATGTGTTTTGTGGCGTTCCCCCTGTCCTGAAAAAAAAACACATCTGAGTTACTTATGAGCAGAAGAAATCAGATTTGAGCCACACCATTCGGGCCTGCAGTGTGATCGTAGCCAAATCATCACGTTTTTAAATCAAAGCCGTGTACATATGTTGCCTCAAGTATTTGCTTATGTATGTCCCTCCGTAGACGTGTAAATCATCTCCACACATACAGTATGTTATTGCAGCCGCTATAAACATTATGATCAGGGCTGCACCGTATCATACTGGATGTACAGCCTGGAAAAAGCCTTAGGAGGTTTTATAGCTACAATTACAATGTATGAGAGCCTTACGAGCCAAAGCGGCTTGGATCTTCTGTGGAGTGCTCAGTTCGTGAATTAATATGGACTATATATGTCCAACAGACCTACTAGACTGGCTGTTTTAAGGCCAATTGCCTCTCTACCCTCTACTGACTCTTATTATGCTGCAAACTATATGTTTAATGGAGCATCTACGTGACTCAGTGGGCTGACGTGCATATCATGTATGAGCAAGGTCTCTCTCAGGTCTGCTATGTTTGTTATCTTTCTGTCTAATGAGGATTCTTTTTTCTTTTTTTGTGTGTAGCTTTGGATTTTTTTTTAAAACAAAAAAAACACTAAGGCACTTTGTGGTGTGCTTGAACCAGACCTTTGGCAAGCGTAGTAAGTCCTTTTGGTCATTATTTTCTAAGTATTTAGTTAGAGAATTTAAAAGCACTCACAGCCAATGTCCCTCACACACACACACACACACACACACACACACACACACACACACACACACACATCCTTAATGAGAGTGCTATCAGGGTCTGGATGTGTGAGCGCGTTCTAAATGTCTTATGTTTGGAGGTGGCACAGTCTTGGGCCGAGGTTTAATTTAACACCCAGTTCTCCTTTAGCGCTGGTGTTACTTACATCCTGCCCCATCCCACGCATACATAGACACTTATAATAAAAAAAAAATGTATTTATGTCAGGACACAAATAGTGAGGGGCAGTTTAAGCTCATACACAAAAACATGGACACACAAACGTATTGTTGCAGCCTAATTACTGTATCACCCCTCTCTCACACCAATGGATTGCTTTCTCTGTACCTGGTCGTTCATCCATCATTGCTCCATCACACAAAACCTTCACACCTAACTGCTGTCATGTGATAGAGACTGTATTAGAAACAAGAATAGACTGCACCCCCAGACCGTCTCTGACAGCGCTGCAGAAAAGCCCAAAGTGTTTAACACCGCCACGGATAGAAGGCAAACAAACTGCTGCTTTTGACTGACTGCCTTGCTTTCCTCCGCTGCATCATGATCAGAAAAGTCGGTCGGCTACATTCATTGTTCTGACAGGAGACAAGAGGTGACATTGTTATCGTGTCACAAGTTTGAGATGAATGCTGGTGAATATTAGAAAATCGTCAAAGCGAGGGGAATAATGCATATGTGGTAGCTCGAAATTATACAGGCTCATTTCCATATCTGGATCAAATATGACGCAGTGACCTGCAATTGTTATGCCACTAATTGGGACGGTATTTTGTGAGTGTTTTCTTTTGTTTTCATTTTTAGAAATATGTTGACAGCTGTTTGTAGCATTTGAGCATCACCTTTGCTCCACTGTTCTATCAAAATGCCACCAGCGATAACTGGAATATTGAGAAAAACACCTGACACAGTGGCTCGGGCCACACGACTAATGTATAGCTCCTTCCAGCACTTTCTTCAGTGACACAAGTGACAGCGTGTGGAAATGGATCCATAATTGCTCCATGAATATGAAATCTATTGTGCAAAGAAATGTTTGAGCAGTGAGAGCTCTTACAGTCTTTTCGGTACTTCTCAAACTCTGGTCCTTGCCTTCACGGATCGATGTGAGATGCAAATGGGAGCAATTGACTGGGTTCACAGAAGGGGTTTGCTGCATGAGATCTGCATCGTCTTCAGGTGCATTGAGTTTAATCAGTCAGATTTTGACAAACCTATTATGTTTGTGTCCCGTACGCTTGCTCACATCACAATCTCCTCTCTCTTCCTTTTGTCCCGCTGCTTAGTTGGAAGTATTACAGCATCTCCCTGTTCTATAAGAGATAGATTGGCATATACAACCTATTCTCTTTTTCCTTCCCCCTCCTTCTCCATCTCTCTCTCTCTCTCTGCAGCCTGGTTGCCACATATCACAGATTTTGACAGTATGTGAATGAAGTCCCTCAGAGAGGCATTAACTCCCTATTGGGAGCTCTTCTGCTAAACTCCTGGGGGGCATTTTTCCTTAACGCAACCCAATCAATAACTTTTAATGTCATCAACTGGCAAACAGAGTCACAGCAAAAGGCTGCAGGAGGCTTTGGGACAGGCCGAGGATGGGAGCCTGTAAGGCGGCAGGCGGGGCAGAGCATGGCTGCGGAGTTTGCTTTGCTTTGCTGACGCAAATGAAGCGAGGTGAGCTTTAGCTTTGACATTTCGACAGCAGCGGAGCCGGGAGAACGATGCTGCCTCGTGTCCGGGTCATCTCAGCTGTGCTTGCAGAAGAGAACGCAGTCAGGGATGGTGCAGGGTCACTGCCCATGCTTGACCATTTCATCTTTGCAATTTTTTTCTTTGTGCATGTGTGTTTGTGGCTCAGCTGATAATGCACCGCCATCCAATCTCATAGCAGGGGGGCGTAGCTGGCTCGTGGTAGAATGCTGCATCAGGGAAAGTAATCCTTTTTCTGGTATAGACTGATTTATTGTCCGGCGGGGCTTTCATAACAGGAAAGAAAAACGTAGCTTAGTGGGGCAGAGCTGAAGAAAATTAAGTTTAAATAGCATTACTTAGTTGGAGCTTCTACACAACAAGACATTAATCAAATTCTGTGAGTATAACATTAATCACGTATTATGACACAGGTGTTATTATGTCAAATTAAAGCTGGATTTGAGGAGAAGCCGTTGATGATGACACCAAGTCGCAGTTAGTTGTACTAGGTTATGTGAAACCTATATTCGGCCTGTGCCGCCGCCACAAAAACAAAATATTACAAGTTTTTAGAAAAAAATGGATTTGTGTCTCTCTGCTCCTTCCAGTGAGCTACAGCAGTGAATAAACAATGAATATGTTTGGTTTATGTTTCAGCTGCAATCATCCATTCTCTAAACTACACCACAAAACCCTCTCACACTCCGTCAGACCTCGAGGCATGAGTGCAAGTGTTTCCTGTCGATTGTGGCCACGTAAAATTTGCTGACCTGTGGCGTACACACACACACACACACACACACACACACACACACACACACACACACCGAAACAAATCATTCAGACGCTTCAACAGCACAACCTCTACATGGGGCCCGGAAAACAAGGAGTCAGCTGAAGCTGCTCTGAGGGCTGCTCGTCCACACAGCTGCTCACAAACTTGCAAGAGGTTTGATGAACCAACAGTGAAATGCATACGCACACCTATACACACACCAATTAAACACACTACAATACACACATATTAATATTGAAGGGGGAGGTGAGGAGGGACAGACATGAGGCTAAGATGCTGCATGAGATGAGAGCGAAGGGAGGAAAGATGTTAGTTAATGTAGTTTGGTCCACTGATGTGGCCCCAAATTTGAGAAGAAACTCAGTCAAAACTTAACACACAAACATGATAGATATACATTTAGATGTAGCATAACCTACACTTATAGGCTACATATCAATAACTCTGAGTCATCTCTGCAATAAAACTTCCATAATCTCGCTTCAAAATCCGAGAAAGTTCCAGAACTTGCCTGAGTCACCATGTTTTCAAGTTTTCTTCAGCATCAGAGAATTCAGTGATTACTGCCTGTACGTCTATGGGTAAGTTGCAAACAGACACAGTCAATAGCTACTTCGGCTAACTTGCCATGCAGCCAATTTGCCTAAATGTAAACAGATATAGGCTAAACTTGGGGTTGAAGGTGTTTCTCACAGCCTACTCACCCATTTCATGGCAACATTATTCCTCCTGTTGAGGTTTGTTCTAGAAAAACTTTCGACCGACAGACCAAGTTCATTTTAAAATTTGTGAAAAATAGTGGTATATGGCATCCTGGGTTCAAATCCACCTGAGGACCTGGGACTTTTCTGTGTGGAGTTTGCATGTTCTCCCCCGTGTCTGCGTGGGTTCCCCTCCGGGTTCTCCGGCTTCCTCCCACCACCAAAAACATGCAATATATTTTGAACCGGTGACTCTAAATTGACTGTAGGCGTGAATGTGAGTGAGAATGGTTGTTTGTTTGTCTTTCTATGTGTTCCTGCGATGAACTGGTGACTTGTCCGGGGCGAACCCCGCCTCCCGCCCAAAGTCAGCTGGGATAGGCTCCAGCCCCCTGGCAACCCTATACAGGATTAGTGGTTAGAGAAAATGAATGAATGAATGAAAAAAAGCAGCAAAGCCTCATATATGGCTGTGCATTTTATGTAACATTTTTCATGGCAAACTAATTTTTGAAACTAGAATATTGGTGTCCAAGGACACGGATGCCTCCACCACTGGAAAAATTCAACTTATGCTGATGTGGATAGATTCCCACCATCGAGGTAAAACTGAATTTGTGTTGCCATTGATTTGCAGTCTCTTGAAATGATTGACATTATGCATTTGTCAATGATCCCCACTTGAACCAAGCGTGAATATTGGTCGAACTCTTCTTCTTCTTTTCGGCAGGATAAACGCAGCTGCCTCTTATGTAATGTATGTACACTACTGAGCTCACAAGTGCCACCAGCAATCACCTCAAATGCACCTAAAAATAAATAAATAAATAAGCAAAATGTAGGAACTAATCACACCTTTAGCTTTATGCACACCTTCAAAGCATGTTTGAAATTTCATTGAATTCTGTTCAGCTTTTGAGGAGATGTAGATAGACCATACCCCAATGAAACCTATTACCTATGTCGTCCATACAAGCATAACTGATGGACAAGGGTAACCCTATATGCCCCCTATGGCTGTTCATTCATTATATCCATGTCGATCAACTGATCGTTGGGTCTGTCCAACAACCGATGCACAAATACTGAAGCCTCCTCACAGCCGCATCCGAGGACGTGCCAGAAAATAACAGATGCCACCAAAGCAAATGTTGGAAGTGCGACGCTCCGCTAATGATTGGATCTGCAGGCTGCTTTCCAGGTGACTTATGTTGCTGCTCCGCTGGTGGAGACAAGGATGAGTGAGGCCCTATTGATCTGCTGTTTTGCAAACCCAATCAATGCTTGCCACACAGGTCTTAGCTGTGTTTTCAGGTCAAGCTGAAACACATGATCTTACAGTCCAAATCCAAGTAATATTAAATGATAGCATTACTCTGAGATAAATAACCTCCAGAGACTTACATTCACTCTGCTGCTGTATCCTACAAGTATTCAATTAATAGATAATTGAACATCAGTGAATCCTAAGTTGAACAATGTGATTGGAATGCATTACAAAGAGAAATGTGCCGGGGTGATTTTGCCGTTGCCTGAAAGGTTTCTTTTAATAAGACTGACTTATTGAATTAATGAGATATGCCCACATGCTGCTGCCTTATTTTGCATATGGTGACAAAATGGAATAGACAGCAGCACGGACACATCAGAAGTTATTGCCTCCCTGAGAAAACACACAGCTGCACTCTTTTCTATCCTCTACGTCCCCAGAAACAACTAAAACATTTCCTCTCTTTTCTTCTTCTGCTTGTTTTTTTCCCTCCTGTCTTTTCTTCATCAAAGCTTTCTAACTCCCCGGTTCTCGCATTTGCTCTAATTTAGGAAGGCACAGTCGAAGGGAAAAAAAAGAAGAAGAAAAAAAAAAAGCCTCTTCTATCCACTCCCTTTCCGTAGGAGAAGAAAAAAACATAAAAGAAGAATGATGTCAATAATGAATTTTCTCCCAAAATAAGCACATAAGCATGCTGGCTTATTCAGCAGAAGAACGCAGCATCAGACTTAAGCAGTTAGGACAGACAGATATTCTCATGAGGTGCTCGTTTTTCTCACTGTTACACTTCAATACCTCAATCTGCCGTTAATTACATTCTACATATCAGCAGGCAGGAGGAAGGTGATCCTTAAATATTTCATCCCACTTTTCACACCTCAAAGATTGTGGCGTCGGTGTAGTTCTCTAACAGAGCTTGTCTAGCTGGATATGAATGATGAAGTGGGCTCCGGGAGTCTGAATAAGAGTCTGTTGTTAATTGGATTTGACTGTAACATGAGTGAAAAGCCATGCTGCACTTAATAAACGGCGCTGAGTGATGGTGACATTTAGGTTAGGTTCACAAAGGTTGGAGATAACACTTTTAAAAAACTCAAGAGACCTTATTATTTTAATATGTCCTTATTTTAACCCTTATTCTATCAGCGCATTCTCAAAACAGGTTATGTAAGCCCTACTAGTCAGTAAATGTGGGCATGAATGCTGAATTATTTTCACAGGCTATTGGGGTGGGGTTGCTATTCATCACTGATTATTCATCTGTATGTTAATGTCCTGTGACGTAAGGCGATAGTAAGGCAATCTGCAGCGTCAGCGGCAGCCGAGGCGGTTTCGTGACTTTCGACTGACGACAGAAGGCTGAGGCGCTTCACTGCGCTTCACTGTCACTCTGCTGCTGGCTGAGGCAGAGGCTTTAAGTAAGAGGAGGAACTGTGTAATGGCTGCATTTGTAGTGGGCTCACACAGTGTCCAACAGTCCATCAACCCCCCCGCATCCCACTGCCACAGAACAACCACAGCCTCCCGTTGAAACAAAAAGAAGAAGAACTGTAGCCTATCAGTCCCGCTCCTCTGCACCGAGGGCCGGTCTCTTAAACGTCACGGCTGATTAATGGTACATGGGATGAGAGGAAAAGAGAAGGAGGGAGGAGGTGGAGGGAAGTAGGTGGTCAGGGGAAAAAGTCAAAGGAGTAAAAGGAGATGAATGCATGGGAAAACGATGGATGGAGGCTGATATGATAATGGCCTCTTGCGGGCGCTTGTGGCAAAATACGTTTGCTCTGTGTAATTTGGTCCTGAGATGGAGAGAGAATTACAGCTCCCTTTATCTTATCACATGAAGCATGCCGCCTCGCTCCTTCTTTCACACACACACACACAGCTCAACAGCGCACAAACACGGCAGATGAGCAGCTGACGAACACACACACACACACACACACACACACACACACACACACACACACACACACACACACACACACACACACATCCAAATGGCCGCACACTTCTACCACAAAAATCTCATCCAACAAATCCTTTAATTGCCTGATCAATGCCTGTAGAGCCATGCAAATGAAGCCGATAGTCGATAGGGGCTGGGTCAGGTTGAACATCTGTGCGCACTCCACCAAACAAAGTGCACACTGTGCTAAAAAGCCAGGATTAAACCATTCATCTGTAGGCTCCACCTTGAACTATTATCCTGACCCTCGAGCAAAGCTGGTGCGAGATACAAAGCGAAAAAAAAGCCCCTGGAAGTTTTAGACCATCCATCATTGAGCGTCAGCAAAGGCGCACTTAGGCATGCTGCAGACGCACAAACACACACAGGTGAGATAAGACCGGTATTGTTTCAGCGCTTCTCTGAACGGAAAACGCAAGAAAAGTAACAACAGCTCGGGTTGTGCAGGGAGCCCATGCATCAATATTGTCTTACCTTGTGTTTTTCCAGCCAAAGTCTCATCCCAGCGTCTCAGAAGTGGCATGATGGTGCGACCTGGGACTCCTCTCTCCCTCTCATAGCCTCAGACTGAGGGAGGCTCAACTACAGTCAACACAAGAGAAAAGAAAAGGGACACTGTGATTATTGATCGGTAGCAGCCACCGTTCTAATTTTGACTTTCTGTCTGAGCTATTTTATGTGACGTCTCTGCGATCACGCAGTCGTAATGAAGAGTAGATTTGAATAACTGCAGAAATTATCAAAGGGAGTGAAAAGAGCATCACTTCAATTTGAGACTGTTAAGAGGAGAATTAAAAATAGACTCTGAACACAGTGAAACTGGACAGATTAATGTCAGATTTGATTAACCCAGTAAAGGTAAGCTAAAGTAGCTATGGGAGTAAACTAGCCCTTTACTATTTTCAGGTGTCAGTCCACCAACAGGGGTATTTTTGCTCTGACCAGCTGCACTTTATTTTTTTTTTAAAAGCATGTTTTAAACTTCGTGATTAATTGATTGATTGATTGATTAACTGCGTGGGGGTTTGTTGAGGCAAATAAATTTGTGAATTTGTGAATGAAGAGGTGAGATTCGGAAGTAGACATTTATCTCCTCTGCGCATCACAATCCTTTCAAGGGGTTTGGATGCAGGGACTCACAGCAGTTTTAGGTAAAATCCGCAAAGGGTCAAGGGGGCAAAGCAGCGATTTCGAGGTAATGATACTCCACAGGAGCAGCTTGGCTTCTGTTCTCCTCTTCGCTCCTCCGAAAAGATGTTTGGCGTCGCTTGGTTTTCTGACGTCCGCCAGTCTGTTCTTGCAGAGGGAACAGGGAGGACATGAGGTTAGAGGCAGGTCATAGACTCTAATGAAAGCGTACTGCTCTTAGACCTCTGACCTGCTCCCCTTAAAATTAACAAGTTATGGTTGAATGCAGGGTTTTTTTCTGACGACTCGCTGCTTTACAAGCTTCAGCCTCTATGAACAGCTCTCTGAATTTTTTTACAATCCAAAACGCAATCCAATCTGAAGGCCATTTCTCTTCTATAAAAACAATGCATCTATCTCCTCAATTTGTTTAAATGCATGTCACAACTCACTTTGTGTATGTGTGACTCTTGCAGGGATAAAACAGTCTGATATGAGGAGGATCCATCCCAGTATGATAAATAATACATTTCCTCCAAATGTGCTGTAGTACGAAATTGTCTCTGCCTTCGCCCCCAACAACTCAACTAACTAACTATAAGAAATAGCTTCTATTAATCCAGATTATACATAACTCATATATCAGGACCACTAAACACACACACCACATTAGTGTCCAAACTAAAGAGGAGAGTGTCACACTTTAGGTAAATGAATGATTAATTGAAACATGTCAATGAATAATAAACCAGTCTCTGCGGGGTAACAGATTGCGTTTTCCATATTTAATAGATTGATGGGCCGGACACAAAGTCACACAACATGCACACACACTTGCATCGACATGTAATCACAGACGAGCACACCCCGTCACACGTACGTGGAACTGTTTCGACACATGAAACACACTAGGGGTGAACACAGAGTAGATTAAACCATCAAAGAGGACTGACACTGCTCACTAGAAACATCCAGTCTGCTTGAGCTTGTTTCTCAGCTCACACTAATCCCACAAAGGGGCCTTAATGTTGCCTTTCTGCACACTCTTTGTACCCCCATCCCTTCTCGCGGACAGCGTCTGCTCCGATACAAGTCCTCCTAATCAGCTTGGATGAATTATTGAGCAGCCTTTTTATATCAGATCATGACCCATATTCTGCTCGCTTGAAGTGAATACGCTGCCAATAAAATCGAGATGTACTTCGGCCCACATAAGCTTCCCCGCTCCCTGTCTAATGGCTGGACGGGATTCAGACGCGCAACTGCAGGAAGTTTGTGAGCCTCAGATGGAGACCGATCCACTCACGGACAGCATTGTGAATCTGACGTTTTGAGCTTTAACTGGTGCCACATTTTAGTTCCCATGAGCTAAAATCTTCTGTAAGTGCTTCAGGTTTGACTTGTGGTGCATCGTGTTCTGCCACAGTTATTTGAAGACAAAATATCGAATAGAGGTTTACTGCTGGTTTCATTATGGGCGGATGCAACACTCAGAGCCAGACACAGGAGCCGTATTGTCGTCTCATTAGGTAGCTCATGGGGAGAAAGCGAGACAGAGAGTATCAGTAGGAAGAAGGGCTTGGATTATGAATCTCCTTAGCCCCTGCTGTCTCCTCTCCTGGCCTGTTTATCAATGACGCCTGCAAACATAGAGTGTATGAAATCTCTTAAGCTCCATTTGGAGACTTCTGGCTGACTTTCTCTTTCGCACAAGCTTCTGGCATCAAACGGTTTTCTGACACTAAAATTTGACAGGAGGTTTTAATTATGTGGTAGTTCCCTGATCTCCAAGATTTATCGGTCAGTAGAACGTGGTGTCAATATTACACAAACATTACTCATTCAGAGCGAGGGTGCACTTGAACTTTTTGAATTACAATGAAGATCAAACTGTGGACCGTTAATTCTGCAGACTGCATTCCAGGGCGACTTTGTAACGAAATCATTCGGAAAAAGCTGAAAAATGCATATTCTCGTCTTTCATAATCCTGAACACCATGGAGAACTTGACAAAAAAAGGCTGTGTCCCACCAACAAATGATCTCCATATTTGCATGGGAGCGATGCTCAGCTGCATCCATCCTCCAAATCGTTCATTTGGATGGCGATTGTTCACTCTACCACCCAAATACGCTTTAAAGGATCAGTGAAAGTGTTATCAGGATCCTCTGTGTAATGCCAGTCAAATCAGCTGTATAGTTCTCCAGCTAAGTGGGACACAACATTCAGATCACTGTCCACATACCACCTACTTCCCTCCACCACATTGTCAAGACAACAGCAGTACAACAAGCAGTGTGTTTCACCTGCTCATAAAAACTGACCCGCACTATTTTGGTGATGGTTACAGTAAAAACGAGTCAGAGGCACCCGACAAGTCCATTTTGCAGCGTAGCAGCTGTGACAGCTTTGACACATTACCTGGGCTTTAAGTGCCCATCTGCACAGAGGGCAGGGGTCACATGTGTGCCAAGAGCAGCGAGCACAGTGGGTAATGGTCCTGGGTTATGAGCGCAGGTCCCATGTGGGTTTCAAAGACGCGTAGCCGTAACCTTGACTGTGCACCATGAGCGTGCGCGCGCGCGCACACACACACACACACACACACACACACACACACACAGGCTGTAAATCCAAACCACTGTCATCCAAATGATGGGAAAGTTAATCAGAGAAAAAGGGTCAATCGCAGCTGCGTCTGTGATAGATAGATGAGCAACGTGTCTGCATGTGTGTGTGTGTGTGTGTGTGTGTGTGTGTGTGTGTGTGTGTGTGTGTGTCTGAAAGAGAGAGAGAGAGAGGGAGAGAGAGAGAGAGAGTGGGTGTGAGTGTGCATTTTGCTGCAAACGTAGACGCAAGATTACATTCCAACACACTCCACCAAGAGATATGAGATATACTGCTCTGCTACTGTCAAGCACTTTGTGTTTCATAATGGCAGATAAAAATAATTGCATTTAGAAAAGGGCAATGTAGTCTGTCTCTTTGTGGAGATTACTTTATTGATCTAACAATATATTCCTCTCATGCTACCACACTCTCTGCTCTCTCTCTCTCTCTCTACTGTTTTAAATAAGAGAGTGGAGCAGCACTGGGCTGAAGTGATTTGATGGGCAGAAATGGCTTCACCATCAGGGGGAGAATGGCTCGCAAGTACAAAGTGAGGATGAGGAATGGAGACTCACTTCAACATTTAAAAACAACATCAGATCTGAGCACACACATGTGATTTCATGTCACATGGCTAAATGTATTGAAAGGTAATTAAAGGCTCATGGGGAAAAGCTACAGAGGATAAATGGTGGTGAAGTGTGGGGGAAGTTATTGATCTCTGATAATCCGCAAATACACATTTAAATTCTACCTGACAAATGACTAAAAATACCTAGACATGAAAATCCACATCAATTAATCATCACCCAAAAAAATGTCAAAGTAATTGTATGTATGGACTTAACACACCATACTCACCTATTTAACCCTTAACATTAAAAGTATTGTATTTTATCAATTTTGTAGGCTGAAGAAATTGTACGAATGGTGGCTATTACATCAGCTAATGGACAAAGATGCTGCTTGAGTCTTTAATCCATGCTAATGAAATCCCATTAAGATTCAATAGTCGAAAAAGAAATATTGAAATCAGCTTCAGTCCATTACAAAAAGAGTCAAAAAAGAGTCCCGAATTTAGGATAGTTTTTAATTATTGTTAATTATTTTTTTCATTTAGAATCAAATCCAGGATTTAAAGGGTAATTCCACAGGAGAACAGCCAAATCCAGAGTCTTTATCATGGTGACGCTTGCTCAATAGTCCCTTTATCTTCGTGTACAGAGAAGGAGAGCCATTAAATCTCCTCCAGAAGAAAGGTGGAGGTATAAAAAAAAGGAGATGAACAAAGAAATGAGTTGTGTGGTTTGATTCACTTTGCTATGCATCTGTCTATTGCTGCGCCTCTCACACACCACCAGACAAACACTCATACACCAGATTGTTCTGTTACTTTGCAGTCAGCTTCATTCTTTCGAGCCACCACTTCTTCTATTTTCTTTAAATGCAAAAGAGTACAGATGAATAATCTGCCCCTTTTAGTTTGGAGGCCGTCCAGTTGATGAATTGCAAAATCGCATCACTAAAATGTCAAATTAACAGCAGCTCCACTCTGATGCAAGCAAGTCAATGTTGTGTGAGTGGCAAGATGTGAAATTTTGTAGACGGCAAATGAAAAAAAAAATGGTACGACAAATAAATCCGTGAGTGGATCAATTCAGAGGGGCTGAGAGGGTGGAAGTGATGTAGGAAAAAAATGTGCAAAGAGATGAATAAAAAGAGAAAAGTGAGAGAAAAAAAAGTGAAAATTATGGTGGAGGAAAAAAATGGGAAAAAAATCCTCTGGACGATAAAGCCAGTATTTTTCTAGTCCATTCTCTTTGAGTGCATGTGTGTGTCTGTCTGCGAGAATGAGAGTCAGGTCAGGAAGATGGGAGATGGAAAGAGAGAGAGAAAGAGAGAGAGGAAACGAGGGCAGAGAAAAAAGAAGGAGGCAGCACAGATGACACCCTGACAGAACGGACGAGTGCTGGCTCACTGATACGATTTGAAACAACGGTGCGCTGCCGCTAACAAATTAGGCCTTCGCTCAGTGTGACCTCCACCTGACAAACGTGAAGTGAGGAAATTTAAACGCACCTTGGCGTGATAATAATGCAGATTCTGTCCTACAGGACAAATGTGGAGTTTGGACGTCTCTCAGTGTGCGTAGCGACAAGCAAAAGGACATTTGAGGACATGTGTGTGATGAGGGGGGCATTTCAGACATTTTAATGGAGGAACAGACTTTTGTGCAACAAGATAGAAATGACAAGGTGGTCAGAATGTGGATTCCATGGAGACGACTGTAGGGGGTGCCTGCTTGATGAGTCACTGTGGTCTTGGTTGAGGAGAACAAAAAGAAAGTGAGAAAACATAGATTATAGTATGCAAGGGGAGGGTGACGTGAGGATGACATGGCATGAGGTAGGAATCAGCTGAGAGTCAAATGGGAGGGGAACCATGGTTATACCGAAGCTAGATTGTAGGCCAGTGTGTGTGTGTGTGTGTGTGTGTGTGTGTGGTGTGTGGTGTGTGTGTGTGTGTGTGTTAAGGTGTGCTTAATATACGTGCACCCCACACAAAACACCTTGCATACACAGAAAGAGGAACAAAGACTTTGAGACAGACACTAAACACTAAATAGACCTACCTATGGTTAGAATTAAGAATCGCCCAAAAAAGATGCATAGGATGGTAGGAGGAAAAAAGAGAAGGGGGAAATAGGAAATAGGAAAAGGTACAAAAGTGAAAAAGGCATAAATAGGAAATACAAGCAAGCCAATTAAAATGTCTCTAAGGAAATTAAAACACTGGTGGAGTCAAAAAGTAGCCAAAGTTAAGGGTGGACAGTAAGTGGAGTATTGGGGTGGAGAAGGAGGAGGAGGAAGAGGGAGGCAGTGAGGGGAGGAAGGAGCGTGGGCTGCACGGGGATAGAAAGGGCTGGAAGTGATAGCGATGGAGAGGAAAGGGAGAGTGAATGGAGGGGGGGAAAAAGAGAATAAAGGGGGCAAAAAAAATCCCCCGCCTGTTTCTCTTTCTCTTTTTCTCTGTCTCTCTGCCTCTCTCTCCCTCCTTGTCTGGCTCATAAATAGAAAAAATTGTTGACCAGGTAAATGGCGAAATAGATGAGAAGACAGAGGACCGAGAGAGCAAGCAAATGAAAAGGTAAAGCACCTCCCAGCAGCGCGATGAGGAAAAAAAAGAACAAAAAACGAAAGATAAAAGCAAATACTCCAGTGGCCTCCGTCGTCTCCAGTCTATGTGTGGAAGGGGGGATTGGCTGTTGCCAGTAGTTCCCCTTCCCCGGCTGCCTTCTGCTTTCTTCTGTCTCTCCTCCCAAAAAAGACTTCCCATCCAGATGACAAAAAGCAGGCACAGACGTCCTTTCCTCTCCCTCTCAACTCTGGTCTATCAGGTGCCACTCACACAGGTTAGACATTGTTGCAGCGGCAACGCACAGTATCACCAGTATTGCCTGATGGGAGGAAAAAAAGGCATTGGGGCTGCAGCTAGTCAAGCACTGCCTGCCTCATGAGGAAGGATACTGAGCTGGAATTGCTCCGTCTCCCCTCTCCCGCCCATCGCTGTGAAAAGATGGGAGGAAGGGAGGTGGGCCCACTCGCTGCATTAGTATTCATTGAAAGAGTGTGAGTGAGAGAGCGAGATGAGGAGGAGGGGGAGAAGAGGTGCCATCCAACAAATGTCGAGGAACCAAGCCGGTGTGTGAAACTGATTAGAGACTGGCTCCCCCTAGAGTCAATCATCAATACACAAGCTCAAATAACTGGAAACACCGGGAATACGATTTGGGCCAACCAGACCAGTGACCTGCCTTCAGGAGTGCATCTGATCTTTTAACCTATTGGAATAAATTTACTTCAAATTTTGCTTCAGTCATGATATTAATGTAATTTAATCTTAATCACTGACAAAATCATCAATTGTTCAATTGGTCAAAGAGCCTCTTCTACGTCTTACAGCACTGGTTATCATCTGAGAGTGACCGCATGCTGGTTTTCATGCATACACTCTCCTCCATGCATGAAGATAGACAAATAGACATTTAGGAAATTTTCCTAAATTTTGGTTCATGTGTGGTGTTGTGGAAACAGACCTATCCTTTCCTCTACATTTTGCCCTTAGCCAAACTCACTGTTGCTATGGTGACGGGTGATTGCTCCCAAATGTCCAAATCAAAGCCAGTAGCACACAGAGATAGGTGGACAAAATCACCCTTCAAAGGTAAAGACCGCAAAGTCCCTCCAGATAGTTATGTCTAAATATTCCAGTGATCAAAGGTTTTAGTCTGTTTCTGTAATCAGTAATAACAAGATGTTATCAAAGACAATACACTATATTGTGTACAATAGGCCTCATTCTCCAAAGAGTATGAGGGAAACCATATTCTTTTGTTAAATTCTTTTCAGGGAATAAGTTGTTTTCACTTTATATTCACAGCCTAGACTGCGATGCTTTTATACTTTTCTACCATCTATGTTTAATGTTGTTATTTATAGTAAAGGCAGAAAGATACGGAGGGAAACAGAGAGGTGCTGACAGATTCTGAAAGAAAATATAATAATTTCCCCTGTCTCTTTTCCAATGACCTATTTATCAGACAGTAATCATTTCACAATTAAATTCAAGACCAGTTGTATGCACATATACACACTATATACACATATAGTTTGTGTATGAGGACAACATATTAGGAAAGTTCTGTTCAATATTTGGAGCACGCAGCGGTGTCTGATGACATTACCTTACAATGAAGTTGAAGGTCGAATCCATAATAAACCTTTGTTACACCTTTCCTCTTTCTTGGCCGATCTTGGACGGACTCAGCAAAACAAGCATAGACCCTTGATCCATTCAGGAGTCTCTGTTTGGCATTTCCCCCAGTTTCAGACAACCTGGATGTGAATTTGGATTTGTAAACGCAGATGAATTAAAGACCAATTGTTGGACAATTATGGTAATATATTTGACAGCTTGCATTAGATGTCTACTAGTAACAATGTCAAGCTAGGGCACTGATCTTAGCCTAATTAGCTAAACTAATTTGATCAAACACTGGATTGCAAATGCACACAAAACGCACACAATATACTGTTTGTGTATTGTCTCATTACTATGTATATTTATAAGTTAATTTTCACACTGACTGTGAGTTCTGTTTTCCAGAAATCCACATTACCTTCGAACTGTTGCAGGAAAATAGTAGTTTCCAAGAGGCATCTCACGAGTTAACTTGTTATTAGTGAGACACATCGCCGCCTTGTGGTAAATGCGCAATAATTCCATCGACTGTGCGGTGTTTGATTGAATCTGCCTGGCTTCATGTGCCGCACATTCACAACACTGTTCAGAGATGGCGACGTTGTCATCACCCCTGCGAGTGTGCCGAGGAATACTAAAAGAATTACGTGCCATCCAAGGACCGACATATAAAAAGTCACTAGCCTACGACTATGTCATGGACCAGTTTCGGAAGAATAAGGCGAGTTTCCCAGAAACTGCGTTTCAACTAACATTAGCATAGTTAGCTAACTGTCTTCAAACTGCATTGAGTGCATGGCTAGGTTTAGCTATGGTTTCCTAACAACTCTTGAATACAACTTTAATTTTTTTGCTGGTTTAGTGAAATAGTTTTCAACATTTAACTATTCACCAGTATGGAAATACAGCGAATTCTCAACATAATATTGGACTATTGTCATGCCCAACTTAAATGATAAATATTTACAATTCAACGCAAGGTGACTGTGAAGCAGAAGGGCATGCTAACATTAGCCAGCACCTAATAAGTAATAGCATAGCCCAATGTTGAGACGTAGGGAATAATTAATACTCTCTAAGTTTGATAATGACTCTACATGCCGTATAGGATTGAGTCTGATTTTTGTGGGAAGATAATAGTCTGTAATTTGCAACATTTAACAGCATGAGTTAAATTTTATATTGCTGCTAAGATTGCAATAAATTACTTTACTCTTGACAGTAATGTCAAAGTAATGCTTGCAGGAACTACAAAAACATTTCGTTGTTAATTTGTTAGATCAATTCGGTGCAGCGTTCCCTTAACCGTTAACGTTTGGCTCATAGTTTGTCAACATTTCCTAATATATTATTTTAATTAATACGTGTAAACTACACATCAATTAAAGCGCTGAATACTCTGTTTCTAATCATCATGTCCATCTAAGTGCTGATGATTCTGCTGTTTCTGTTTACCAGTACGCAGTACAGCTACTTGTTCAAATTAAGGTTTATTAAGCGCGTAGGCTTAAAGCTAGTTTTGTTTATGCTTGGGAGAACAGGGCTCAACAGGGTGGTTTATTGCATGTGCGGTCACTGAAGCAAAGTAGCTAGGAGCGACCCTTGCTTGTCAGTGTGTGTTTGTCCCAGCTCTGAAAAGACCCTCAAGCATTATAATGTATGTATGAAACTCAATAGGGATTAGACCAAATGGTTACAGTTCATCTAACTGTGATGGTTGATTTAAAGAAAAAAAACATACTGCTAGGAAAGCCTGTGATATAGGTATATCTGTATATGTTATTGACCATTATTATAGAGCTAGCTCCATGTTGTCCATCAGCCAGATCTGAAGGTTTTTCTTCATTAATGTTAGAATGACTTTATTTTTTAGTAAGGTGACTGATTAAATGAACAAAGCAACCATTTTATAAAGGAAAAAAAAATATTATAACCTGGTGTATCATTTGATCTTCTCTAACCTTTCTTTTTCCATCCTACAGGTAACAGGAGAAAGGTACTGTCGTGCCCAGCAGGAGGCACACCATGACTCACACACATACCTGTGTTTGCTGGCGTCTACCCGGAACCACCTGATCCTGCACAACCTTTACCATAGCAAGGGAGAGTGCAGCCCAGAGCAAGTGGCTGGCCTAGTTGGGCTCAGGTTGCCCACGCAACCAGGAGGTAAAGGTTGGGAGAAATGAGCTTACGGGAAGGTGCGACACTTGAAGGAGGTCTTGAGTCTTTGGAGAAAGGACTTGCCCATGGTCGATTCATCTGGTTTTATAGAACTCACCTCATGTAAACTCCATAAGGACAAATGTTTGACTGGAGTCTGGCTTACTGGAGACCATACCATCATGGACTGCTTTGAGGGAACTTGATGTATTCTTCTTGTGTTCCTCTACCAATGTTCAAGGGGAAGAAATATAATTATCTGAACTGAGAGCATTTTAAGCAACTGTGAAAAGATTTGCAATGATAAAATAATCTGTTTCTTAGTTGTGTTATTCACATCTGTCTTTTGTGTTTTGATAATATTCTTAACTTTTAAAAGGCAAAAAGAAACCATTCAAAAGCATTGTAATTACATATTCATGTTGATTCAGTTGTCCCATTAAAATATTTATAACTGTTGACACTTTCTGAGATTTTTTAAGCACCAGGTGACATGGTCTGGTGGTATTTACAACCACACAAAGTGACATAAAAAAGTAAATAAGCCATAGATTGCTAGTCAGATGCAGACTATCAGAAATCACTGAAAATATTTAACATAATTTTTTTTTCTTTTTTATGTGAAATTATTAAATCACATGGGTTTTGTGAATTCGTGTTTTTAATCTCAGAGCAATTTGCACAGTCGTATGTGGGATTATTTACAGTTTGCCCCATTAGACTCGTCCACTGAGGCATTCTTGCTTTTGTCTTTTCCTCGTGCTTTTTTAAAGAGTGTATATTTGGGATGGACAACAAACAGGAACATACCAGTATGTACAGTCAAATGCAAAACACTACAATAAGTTTACAATATACACCAGCTTGATACAGCTTACATTAGATACCTTTCCAGAGACTTTGATTCAACTCTATGAGTTCTCTTAAAACTCATTTTTAGTGTAGTGTAGCAAATATCCCACCCAGGGTCAATTGGTCTCATGCCCTTGTTCAGGAGATGTTGGGGCATTTGTAAGTATAGTCTTGACTTGTGCAGCTGCCTTAATAACTGTCTTAGCTCACGTTTTTTCATGTTTTCTTTGCATCTTTGTGCACCCAATTTAAGCTTCAAAGCATTGAGTTGATCTGAAATGACCAGTAGGTTATTACCACTTAAATCAGGAGAGACAAGTGAATGAAGAAAAGATTACTGATTATTGCAGCAGATGATATGTGATAAATAGTCTGTCAGAAAGTTTTTGGCACTTCAACTCCTCTGGGATATTATGATCGAAGGGCGTCTGTCCTGAGCAGCAGCAAGATAAGTCCGCCATCGGAGTCCAGACACTGGCCTGATGACTCTGCTGAGACTGATGAAATGATGAAGTTGGTGAATCTTGGAAGACTGGGGGTTGATGAGGAGGTGGACGGCGCAAATTACAGCTGCATGAATGAACTAAAGGTGCAGAGAGAATCATATTTACAGTAAAAAAGACAACAGCAAGGTAATAGGCTAACGATGTAGGTGTGTCACTGTGCAATTGGATAGATGTGAGCAGCTAATATCTCAATTGCGTAAGAGGTGGGAATGACAGGATGCTATGAGAAATGAGCTATGTGTGAACTAAGTGTGCAAAGGAACAGTCGTCCTTGACTGAGCTTTCGCTAGAGCTTCACTTATTGACAGTCACTGTGTTTAAATTAGGTTTCGAAGCAACTTGAGACGACCCACAGAGATACTGAGAGGCTAGAAGGCTGTTGCCTTGTGCATCAGTGTCAGACTCTGCAACATTATGCAACAGGGCAAAAGAGGAAAAGTTCCAAAATTGTACATCACACTATGTCAAACAGGGATGAGGAACAGTGGTTAGCAAGGAAAGCCAAACTCAAAATTTGAATCATAAGCTGTGTGACTCAAAAAATTATGATATACATTTTTAAATGCAATTCAATTGGCTCTGAATTTCATTACGATGAATAAAGTATCTGAGTGCTCCCTGTACAGTATGTGTACAGGATGCCAGCATGGATGAAATCTTCTTTCTTTTTCCTTTTCTCTCCTTCCACAGCTCCGTCATACCTCAGTTTTTCTAACCCTGTTAACTATCCCACTCTTTTTCATTAAATCTACCCTTCCTGTTTCCTTCCTCCTGTCTCAGTGGTGACTAACATTGCCTTCAGTGTGAATTTAAATAGACTAACCCTAAAGCAAACAACTCACAGTGACACAGGGAGTAAGACGCGAACCAACGCACTGCCCCAAACTGGCACAAATGTTCAGCCCTAGAAAGAAAGTCCAATGCATACTGACAAACCACTGGCTTGTGTCAAAATGTATGTTGCACAAAATGCAGGATATAAATGTTCTTCTCCATGCCCTGCTATTTAATGCATCCTGGAACAGACAGTGGTGACAAACAGGATGAGAGAAAACCCTCACCAAACTAGAACCAGGGACTTAGTTATGCAAATATTTAATGTCAGTACATCATGATCTCATTTAAGGGTAATAAGCCATGGAAAATTAGCCCCATGCAGTAAGAATGAAGCCTCAGTATGAGTTAACTTAAACGTAGGAGTGAGAGTTGGTGATAAGTGAGCGAGCACCAAGATAAAAAATGAAGAGCGGATGAGCAGAGGAGGAGGGCGGAGACACTCCATCCGTCACAGTGGAGGATGATGTGTTCATTCTTTGGTTGGACAGCGGGGCGAGGAGTCAGCATCTGCAACTTCTGATTCCGAGAGGAGGAAAGGCATCTGTTGAGGAGAGCTTTGTGCACATTGGAACAAGGCGCGCACTGTTTTCTGGAGGAGGACCATTTACGCATTTGGATAACTGCTAGAAGTTACCTCCGGTCCATCAGGGGTTTTTTTTAGGTAGGAGTTGAGAACGACCTCATAAGGGAGCTGTCGAGAAAGTTGTTTTAAGAAAGGAAGCACAGGGGCGACAGGAAGGACGAACAACAAACCCCAGGAGCGGAGAGAGGAGAGGCGATCTGGCTTAAGCGACATGTTTGGCATGATCAAGAATTCGCTCTTCGGAAACACCGAGGAGACGGAATATAAATTGCTGAGCAATGAGACGAAGGTAAGGCGCTGCGTGGACACCCGTCACACATCTTCATCACTGTTAAATCGCTAAAGCAGATTCTGATTCTGCCCTGTGCGCCTCTTTCCGTGGCTTTTTACAGCTTCTCATTGATTCCGCCAAGTTTTCGCGCTGTCCTTGAAAGGTGCTTGGTTTCCCTTGCATAAATATTTTATCCAGCACTTTACACTAACTAGGTTGTGATATGGTCGTTTAGTTTAAAGTCGTCATGGACCTCCCAGTGTGTTTCCCTCTATTATCATAACCCCTGTAACCTTGACTAACAGCCTGGCTGTTAATTGCTTGGAACCCATATGGATGCCCGCTGAGCCGCAGTGAGGGGCAAAGCAGCCAGAGGTCTTCTGCCAATCAACAAGACAGACATGAATTAAGATGGTGAGGCTGAGTTCTGTGTAACCTTTAAACAATTACGCACAGACTAAAGCCAGAAATGCTTTAAGGTAATCCAATGTTGGGTGCAAAGCTGTGGGTCACCGTTTTTTTTCCGTCAGGACATTGAAGATGCATGTGTGCGAGTAGACAGGCTCAAGAAACCACACTGACCTAACTGACCCTGTCCTGGAAAAGGATGCAGATCAGAAACGTCTGTGGTTGAGCCATGAGCTCAGATGTGGACTGCATGTGGGCACTTGGACCATGGCTGATGACAGAGAGTAGAAAGGGCATGCCCTTACCATGTCACCCCCCTCCTCCTTGTTATGTTTATGGAAGCCTATATTTTTGCCCATATTTAATGCATGTTCACGCTGGAAAGATTCCAGTGAACTCAGTGATGTGTGTTGTTAACTGAAGCAATGCATAACAGCCATTTCGAGGTCCTTCTCTCGTGCCCCGTTGACCCACAGTTCACTACTATATATAAATGTGCATGCAGCCTTGTGATGGCTCGGCTGACATTGGATTTTAAAAGTGCCATTGTTGACTCAGGGACACAAAGGCGGACATACTGAAACAAAGAGGACTGTCCAGACTGACACAATGACCCAAACTGACACGTTTACCCACAGACATAAACAAACCCACAGGGGAATGCAGACCCGTTCATACACAGTATACTAACATCTACTGTCGGGAGCTGAAAAACTGGCATTTTAAACCTGCAGCATGTGTTCAAATAAATTTGATTTGAATGATTTCAGTTTGTAGTGGTCACATTTGAACAAGGGTCTTTAAAAAATGGCTACATTTAACTGTAATCTATCATTTTTATTATTCATCCGAATGCAGCACGGCGTCCAACACTTCCTGTTCATTAGACAGCCCTGAAAGGTCAGCAGAGCCAAAGCTTCATACAAAATCTCTGGGCTTGACTGACTTTTTCAACAGCGGGTATTGAAATCAGAGCTCGTCACCTGATCTGCGGAACACACTGACACCTAACACTCTTAATTAAACCTGACACAGAATACAGAGAAGCAGCCTGGCAGGGCATGGGCACGTAGCCAACGCAGACATTGAACAGAGCCGCAGCAACACACAAGTGGAGCTCAGTTCGAAGTTTGCCAACAGAACACAAAATGACAAGGCAATTTAACAGCCGCAGTGTTGATAACTCTTTTTGTGTAATTATCACTGTATACGCTGGAATGAGACAGCAGCTCAGCACACATGCACATAACCACAGACACATAACAGACCAATTAATTGCACCACTTAACTGAAGTCAGGCCCTGCTTTCACAATGTTAATGGTGGTCCCGCTGACGAGTCATACTGAACAAAACCCTTGTAATTACTATGCAGGAGCCTGGATACCTGCCACAAGTCCGAGCTTCATGATAACATAGTGTCATCTCATATGTGCTGAGGAATGATTGCAGCAGCATCGGCTGATTACAGGACCACTTTACAGGTTTTTTTGCTCCTGTGAATAAGATTAGGTGGATGGGAAATTGTTAGGAACACAAATATAGCAACTGGAAGACATTTCATAAATCCACACACAAGATGAAGACAAAATCCTTTGACCGATGTTTTTAGATTTGAGTCTTCCTCCAGGGAAGAGAACACAAAAAGCCCATTCAAGAATGAGAATATGCAGTGGAAATGGTTCCCCGACCGTTGTTGTCATTTTTGCTGCTGGTATCATCTGGAAAACAATAAACCAGATATTTTACACCAGCTTCTCACAGATCAAGGAATGACAATGACTTTATGAAATTAAATCCCGGTGCCTAACAGCATCATACAAACACACAAAGCCATGCACAGTATAATCACATTAGTGGAATGAGCAGCTGTATTTGTATTTCTTCAGTGACCGGATTCCTTCAAAACTTATTAAAGTGATTTCTCAGCAGTGGAGCCCAGTGACTGTCCTCCACATTAATCATATTTAATGCAAAACTATTGCTTCATATAACGCTGTGTATCTGGGGGAGGGGCGAGGATGTGTGTGTTTGCCTATCGCTGTTATGTAAGACTGTGCATCTCTTGCCCATTATTCTCTGTAGGCTGACTGAACACTGAAGAGCAGAAGAAGAAATTAAATCAAATCATTGTAAATATGTGTCACATGAATCATACATACATGCATGTTTGCATATGAAGAGTAAACCCTATAGTTCAAGGCTTTGGATCTTAAAAACACATCGCCAACATCAGTGTGTGAGCGATGAATCACATCTGAGCTTAGCATCTCCCCTGCACCCATCCCCAGGAAGAAAACAACAGTTTGTTTCTGATTTGTGTGTGTGTGTGGGCGTATGAGCAGAAAAGCACTTTATGTATTTGTGCTTGTCACATGTGTGTAGCTGTGATTGGCCTGCTGATTTTGCCTTGCTTTGCTATAGGATGGAGTAAGCTTTGAGGTGCGGCGGTATGATGGTGCCAAATACGCTGTTGTCTCCTCTGAGGGACGAACCTTTGACCAAGTGACAGGTGAGCTGGTGAGGAAGCTGCTTATGTACATCGGCGGGAGCAATGAACATGGTAAGCCAATCAGTCAATCAATCATTCTGATGGAGCTGCATGCTAAGACGTGTTCACTTACAATTCAAGGAGATAATGTTGCTCATGAACCACCTCTGTTGTCTTTCCTGTTCCTCTCAGATTCCTCTCTGATTTATGCAATACAGTCAAAAGATTTTCATATTCTGAGGCCCCTGAGAGAAGAAAGATGCCATACTACTGATTAAAGGCTTTATATCTTTGGACTCAATTTTTTTTTACATCGCTAATCCCGGCTCTTTATCATCTGAATGGCAAATTGTTTAGTTTATAAAAGCATAAGAAAAAAAATAGGCCCACAGGCTCCTCCCAGCTTTCTAATTTTGTTCATTGAATTACATTATATAATATTTCTATTTCTAGTGAGTTTTTGAATCGACCTCTGTGCTTATTTAAGATGAGTGTACTTTTTTCCCCCTAATTTGCTCCTCACTTAAATTTCAGTTCATTTAAACAGTGGCCAGTCTTAAGATGCCATGAGGCTAAATTAATCACCATTAAAGTGAGGATTAACATGCAGTATATCTTTAATTTTTTAAAATGGCCTTTCTTTAGCGGAGATGCATTTGAATAATGCTCAGACACGACTGTCCTTTCAGGTCATGTTTCCACAATTAAGGTCACCAGACAAGTATAACCTCAGCCAACTAACAGTGCAGTCTGAAAACCAGGCCTCCGTGCACAACTTTCATTTAATTTCTTTGATATAAATAGAGGTGTGATGTACATGGCCTGCTTTGCTGTGCCTGGATGAAAACTATCACTGTTGACATCTGCATAATGATATTAGATGGGTAGTTTGCTTGAAGGAGGAAAGAGGAGTTTCTCCTCTATGTTTCAGCCCATTTTCAATCACATTTTATGTCATGCACTTCATCCCCTAAGGTGAGGCCATGCCCACAGCAGCTCCCGTCATCATCACAGTGTACCCACGGAATGACGGCGTTCTGTCTCGCCGCTTGATGGCCGCCATCCGCATCCCCACCATCTACCATCAGAGCCCCCCGTCTCCCACCGACAGTACCATCAGGATTGAGGAGCGGCCCGGCATGACTGTCTACGCCCTGTAGGTGTCATTTAAGTGTTTTGTTTAAACACGTTGTCACGTTGTGCATCACAGTTACCCCACCTCACCCCAAAGCACGAGAAGCTATTTTATTTTTGAAGGTCTTAATTATGGTAGACAGGCCCTAAGGCAGGCTTACTCTGAATCACTGGTGCATGTTGTTTGAAATATCAGTGTGCATGGGTGTCTTCTGGGTCCTTGTTCCAGTCCAATGTGACAGCACATCCATTAAAAAGTCCACATAATGAAACGCCCCGACTATACTAATTAAAACTTCCCTCACGTCTTCTCCTGATCACAGGCAGTTTGGAGGCTTCGCGGGGGAGAGCGAGTACCGAGCAGAGGCTTTGCGTCTGACACGCACCCTGGGTGAGACGGCCCCCTTTCAACGCAAGCAGTACTTCTGCTGCTGCTACGACCCACCGATTAAGCCTTACGGACGCCGTAACGAGGTGTGGTTTCTACAGGAGGAGCCGTAGGAGCTATCCAACCAGATCTGAGTCAAATCCCATCCGAAATCTTTATTTATTCTGACAATCCTGTAGCTCTAACAGTATGTGGTTGGTAAGAGCAACATGGTGGCTTTGAACCCAAATGGACTGATGTAGATTACCCATGTTGCCTTTACACATTTAATCTTCTGTTTTTCACACATACAGCACCTAGACTGAAGTCAGGTGTTCGGAATTCAACATGAGAGCAGCGGCGTTTTCTCAATTCATTATCACATTTTCTTTATCTTTGTTTCTAATTTAAACTCACCCCGTGTAGCCCTGACTGATTAAAGGCTTCTAGACAAATTAGGTTTTAATCAGCATTAGTTGGACTCCCATGCAGTATGTTTCACAGTTTCCATCTGTAAAATTTGTATCACTGAAAACAGTATGTGACAGGATCCAGTCTGAGAATAGATCTTGAAGAAATTCCCTTCAAATAAAGTAACTAAAAACATAAAGTAACTAAGCGAATAATCCGATCTGCATTTAATAGATTTTTTTCATTTCTTTTAGAACTACATGTTTAACCTACAGGGTCTGTAAAGTCCTTGTGGAGCTCTTATCTCCCTGAATAACATAGTAGAGCTTTGCACATATTTAATCTAGTTTACAATTTAGTGGCGTCTACAGAGAAATGTAGAGACAAAACATTAGATACATGGTAGTAAAAAAGCACATTTCCTTTTCTTGAGTAGGAACTGGAGAGTAATAGGAGTTGAGCCATAAAGTGGAAGTGCAGTAGACTTTGAGTTTGGGAAAAGGAAAGCTGTGAGTAGCTTTTGGTGTTGTTGTAAACTTTGTGGCGAAGTGTCGGTCCGTTTGTGTGTAGTGATTATTTTGTGCTTTAGTGCATGACAATGCCGTCTTTATTTATTCAGACTCTTGTAAACGTGATATGAGATACATCTGTACAGTGTGACTTTCTGTGATGAGACTGAGTCTAATGTTCAGGTTTGATAGTGTTTCATTATATAATAAATATAATATTCTGTAAGTGTGGATAATACAGATTGTCTTATTTCTATCAGAGACAGTGCCAGACACTTGTAATGTACAGTTAAATTATTTCCATCGTTCATTTCTTGCTGTGAAAAAGACATTTCCATAGACTATGGGTAGTCTCACATGGCTTGAAATGGAAAAGTCAGCATGAAGCCTTTAATCTAAACTCTTTAATGGTGCAAAAGAAACAAAGCAATAAGCAGCAAATCTAAGTAACTGAGATTGTTTTTTAAAAATGCATTTAAACTGATCAAATGTTTCAAATGAGCATGACTTCATCAGTGCAAATTGTTATAATTATTACAAAAATAATCAGTGACCTGAATAAAAAACATCAGTCCAACTAACAGGCTTAAAATATGTGGCACAGATATATGTGTTAAAAGTGAAGTCATTCCATATTTCAAACTCATGAAGATCAGACAAAAATACCAAATTCAATAATTGACTCATTTATTAGATCTGATTGACAGTTAAAATTTAGCAAGAGCATTAAGAACTGCAAAAAAAGAGATTAATATACAGACATTTAATTAATTCAAGCAAACTAAAACAACCCAAAAGAAAAAAAAACTCTTTCCAATACAACTGTGTGCAAATAGTCCTTCAAACAGGTGTTAACTTACACAATGAGGGAGGTGTAATTACACGGCCTGTTGGCGCTTCACCCCACTTTAATCAGCAATAAATGGTTTTCATTTAGAAGTTTCAACAGCTGGCAGAAACACTGATGGGCCCTTAATATAACGTCATGGCCCTGTAACCCCACACTGGTGTGATTACACAAAGAGTGGAGTTCTGGTTTCAGCTCGGCTTTGCATACATGAATACGATAGAAGCTAGATGTAGAGCACAGGGTTGATTCAGGTGATCCCAGCCTGTCACCTATGACTTTATAATGGGAGGTTGAAATATTGCACATACATAGATGTGTAATGTGAGGTCCCAGTAATGTAAGGTCTGATCCCCCTTTCTCAAACAATACACGGCTCCTTTTACAACAATACCCTCTATTACATATATTAAATTATTACAGAGACTGTGAGATTTGGGCTGGACAGGCTATACAATGGCATCACATAGACTGCAATGTAAAGTAACTGATGTACTACAAGATCACGTTGGTCAAAACACCAATCAACCCAGTTCTAGTTTTCTCTATGGAAAATTACTCAACACAAAACTACTGTATATGAAACACACAGTACCTTAAATGATACTTCAAAAATACTTAATCTTTCATTATAGGAGTTAACTTTAGGAACTGCAATCAAGAAATTGCTACAAAATGTTTTGGTAACAAAATCTCTCTTAAAAAATACATTCCCCATGGTGCCTCCTCCTTTCAGGTCTTAACACGGACTATTTGGGTCCCTGTATCTATATGCTGGAGTGTTAGACAGAATCCCTTTACTAAGAATGTTAATGTGTCTCAGAAAAGTTAGAGTTACATGTTGTCAATCCTTTTAAATGAACTTAAGCAAAAGGGGAAACAGTATTTGAAAGATGTGAATGCTTTGTATTCCGGTATTAATATTATCAATCCATTGGTGAATTATCAATGACATCTTCCCCTCTACTACTTACATTTTCTTTTCTGTATTCTACAACTGAGCATCCATCAACAATAGTCCTCGCTGCAGAATATTATTTAGGACACAGAGGAACAAATAGAGGAGTGTCACTGAAGTGATGGTGCCTGAGCCTTAGTTGTGTTTCTTGTCAGGAGAGTCTGGAAAAGGTGCATATGGTGGAGGTCGCTCCTGTGTGGGGAATAAACAGAAAACATATTGTACAAGGGCCATTAAAGAAACATACATGTCACTTCCATATGACTTTAGCTGAGGAAAAGACAAGCAAACCAGCGTACCATGGGCATGTAGACGTTGTGTGGATTGCTGGGATTGTAATATGCACTGCTTGCTGCTTCGGCTGCTTTGGAGTCACCTGTGCATAAAATGAGCCATGACAAAGACAGGGAGATAAAAATACACATTAATGACAGCTGGATATAGATAGGAACAGATGCTACAGCTCCTAACACTGCAAGGAGAACTGATGCGAGGAGCCCAGTATTAGTCATGTGAAGCACAATAAATGACAACTCCAGGAATACTCGAGACAAGGCCCAATCCCATTTCTTATTTTCACCCCTACACCTACCCATACCCCTTGCCTCGCCCCTTGAAACAGAGTGACGAGGTGTAGTGGTTGAAATATTCCCCTATGAAATGGGACAACCCTACAAAACCCTGATAGGTCATCAGTAGTCGTAGACGGCGTTATAACAGATGAAACAAGTTTTTTGCCGGGACAATGCCATCTTCATCTTCAGCTGTGGTGATTTCTCTTGCGTGGGCTGTGTCTTACCCTGCCAGTGTGCACTGATATTAGAGGAGCGGTAACGTGCTGCACATAAGTTACCATTTAAACAGAGAGTGAACCATTATCCAGATCACATCAATCATATAAACGGATTACGATTTATCCTGCACACTTTTCTCTCTTCCCTTCCCTCGTCTTCCTGTTCCGACAGAGATCGTGCGCTTTACAAATGCTCTAGAGTATTCTTCTCTGTGGGCTTGGGGTTCTGCTCTGGTGGGCGGCGCGGGTGATCGCCGGTTCGATACAGCAATTTCACCACAACAATTTCAGCGCAGATGCAAGACAGATGTTCTTCCAATCTGTTACGAGGATGATTAAGCTGTAGCGCACACACAACTTGGATACGCTGTTCCAGGTCACACTGATAAAGTTGATATAACATCCAAAAATAGACATATAAAAAACTGTCACTCTTAATCAAATGGGGACGTGCACAGGTCGTTACCGATGTCCGGAAATCACACAGTTTTGACGTGATCTAGACAATGGTTTGCTCTTGGATAAATTTCAGGCGTCATATGCCATCAAAAGGAGGAAATATGTCAAGAGGCGGCACTGAAATGCACAAATCAGCCTTAAAACGTTATAACTTTAGCTATTTGGCCAGAGACAGCAGACACACACACACAACTAGTGATTTTTGTTATAAAGAAAATGTCGATAGTACATATTTGAAATGGCAGTAAACTAATATGACGGTCATCATAATTTTGTTAATCTTTATTTACAAAGAAAATACATTTGTGGGGGTTTTTTTTTTGGTTGCCTCTGAACCATTCACCACGATCTTGCCGATGATTCATAAGGCATTCTGGCTGATATCTCCTACCCCTCCGTTTGGAGTGTGCCTCTGAAAACCCTCCGTTTGGAGGGCCATATAGCCCCAGCACTTCGCCCTACCCCTCTGTCTCAACAAGAATCGGGACACCCTACCACTACGCGTGAACGCGCAAATGGAGGGTTAGGGCTAAATGGTACTGCAGGGGTAAGGGGTGAATTGGGATTGGGCCACTATCCACTGGCACACCCTGAGGATGCACAGATGTAAACACCCTACTCAAGCTCTTCCTAAAATAGAGATATGCCAAACCGACATTTCAGCACAGAGGACCAAGCTCACCCCATGTTAGGGGGAGACTTTTTTCAGTGAAATCCACAAGGTGCTAGAGAAGAGAATGGGGATGGTGAGGGAGAGGGAGAGGAGAGATTGTTTATACTTTGTAATTTTGATGTGCAGCAGATGAGACATCAGCACCCCCCTTTTTTGGTGGCGTGATTCGAAGTGATTCATTTTGAGGCAGACAGATCGGATCTGACGGGTGCAGTGACACAGACATAGAGAGGAAAAATAAAGAGAGACAGAAAGAGAGAGAGAGAGCGAGAAATAAGACCTGGAGGTGATGGTGCTGTTGCTGTCCAGTTCTGGGGGGGTGCAGCCCAATTTGGTGGTGGCCCAGGATAGGGAGGAGGCGGCGCCATGTAGTCAAAGCCAGATGGGTACATTCCTGGAACACGAAAAATGGACACAAAAAAAGAGTTTCAAGGTCAAATAGGCTATAATCTGTATGCAAGTCATTTATTTATACAGCAAAAAAAGATTAAAACAAAAGAAAATATTAAAGAATAAAGCAAAACGCTGACAGGAAGAGAGAAACAGCAGCATTATTTGGGCCTTGAGGGTTATTACTAATGTGCAATGATGAGATTTGAAGAACAACACATATCTGTGCAGTACATGGCATGGGCATGCAGGGAAACATGACCTAAAGGCTGAAAACTATTAAAATCTGGATTTTTCTATATTACATTTCTGGACCATGAAAGGAAAAGAACAAAAAAAATAATGTGACAGAAGTAAGTGAATGTTGAGGATAGATTTAAGAAAATTACATTGAATGTTTGACCAACCTATTCCACTTCAATTGTCATGGGGGAATCTAGGATCTTCAGGGGAATCTCACATACAAATGACAAATTACAAATGGCTGAATTCTGTACCTGCAGTGGCTGCTGGATAGGGGTAGCCAGTGTTGCCAGCAGCAGGGGGAGGGCCCTGATAGAATCCATTCTGCTGAGGAGGGGTTTGGTAAGCGTAGCCAGGAGGAGCAGGTGGAGGTGGGCCGTAGCCATTCATCATTCTAGGTGAGGGGTAGCCGAAAGAGGCAGCCCCATTTTGGGCAGAAGCACCACGAGATGCTGAAATATGCAAAGGAAAATTTTGCAACAAGTGAAGAGGACTTTCCAAAGTTTGTGTAAATGTTTTCACTCAGTCAGTTTTTTTGGCAACTGCCAATCTTATACATATCTATAGTTATGGGGTAACTCTTTAAAGGGTGCTTTTTTAGGCAAATGTAAATACTTAATACTATCACACAAACCGTTTGTGGCCAGTTTGAAGAGATGCTGTCCCAGCTCTATGGCTCCTCCACTGGGGAATGACATTTTGAAATTGGCCTGGCCCTCCCAACCACCTGATGAGAGAGTGAACTATATTTAGAATAATACAAATAGTTTACACTTACACTTTTATTGTGAATGACCACATTTTTAATAAACAAAATATAATACACACAAAATTCAATCACATCATTAGTGGTTAAGAGTAGAAACAAAAAGCAACCCACCACCAGGCTCAGCTGACACCGTCCCTTTTATGTAGTTGGCTGCAAAGACTGGTTGCTCAATGCTGCAGCCCTTCATCAGATAATAGGGGAACATGGCTGAGCCTAGGCAATCCCTGGTATTACTGGACACAAACAGCAACTGAGGCAGCATATGAAGGAAGAGAGAAGTATTTGGGGAGAGTTAAAGGATGTATGACAATATGAAAACTGAAAACTTCTAGCAGCAGCAATGTTGAGTGTTTTAAATATATTTAACGTATTTCTGGCTGTACCCTGTATGGTGTGAGGTAAACGGTTCCCTTCTTGGTGCCCTTCAGCAGGTCTGACTTGCAGGCGACATCGCTGAATGACAGCTCCACATTCTTACATTCCCTTAAAACACTGAGAAAAGAAGCAACAAATGAAACGAAGTAACCCATTACAGCTAATAAACAATTGATCTATTTATCTGCTTACTAATATAATTTTTAAAAAGTTGTAAGAATTATCTTATGGAAATTGTTTCACAACATGAAGCTAACCCACTTTAAGCATTACTAAATATGAGGAAATTCTACACTGATTTATCTGTTTTTGGTTTTGACCCTTTTTAGAGGGGTATGTACTGTGTTTAGCTGGCACAAGCATTCTTTTGTTTAATTGTTCTTTATAAAAGAAAACTTAATAAAGAAAAGTAATTGACAAAAATTCATTTTAAATTGAATAAAATGTCAGCATCTAAAGATGAACGACAGCTTATCAGCAACTTCCTGTTTTGATAGTTGAGTAACAAGTTAGCCATCTTGATTAAATTATCGGTCACGATGAGGGGAGATTATGAAATCGGCCGCTTTAGTATTAACACAGGCTAAACAGCGAATAAAAATTTGTTATTTCCCCGAGGTGATCTAAACAGCAAACGCTAACGTCAACAACTGAACAGATGTGTTGGCTATGCTAACGCTAGGTAGGCCAGCTAGCGACAGGCTAGCGGTTGGGTAGCATTATTTTGACTACGCACTGGAAAGTGAAAGGTAAACAAGCCAAGAGAAGAGGCGGTAGCTAGCTAGTTAATGAAAAAAAACACATAGACACAGCATAAAGAACACACCTTTCTCCGTTGTTTATCAAAACACCACCGTTTTGCGAATGGTTCCGATTCAAAGCCATGTTTAGGAGACGTCTTCTGATCGCAGATGCCTGTGCTAAAGTATGTCAGTCCGACCGTAACTAGCGTGACGTCATGAAACCATCTGACAACTCGTGATTCGCCATTGGGTGTCCAGCTCATACTGCCATATATAAGGCATTCACTATATCTGTGCCAATTGCTGTGTGCTGGTACCTAGCCATTGAACATATTGTCTGAAATCTGTTCAAGTATGAAAACCTATAGGTTAGGTCCAATGAAAGTTTTGCCAAATATCATGGAGTCTGGTCAAAGACTACTAATCCTCTGTTTGACATGGATCCAAATGAAAATCCAGATACACCAGATTTAAATATATTTTCATTGGGGGAAGTCTGCCCTGTAAATTATGGTTACAGGGAGTCTGATTTCGATTAAGGCTCGATTGAATTAAAGAGGACTGTTGGGTTTTGCCGAACTATGCTCCCTGACTGCCACTCTAGTTTGCTAGTTTGTTTTAATTTCTCAAAAAGTTAGGAACAGATTTTGATGATTTTTTTGGAGACGTAGGGTAGGCCTATGTCCAAAGGAACAATCCATTGTGAAAGAGGCGCAAATGAAAAACTTTTGCTCCTAACTTCATGGATAATGCCTACAATGTTTGGACAAAATTTAAATGATGACATCCCCATAAGATCTACCACATATCAACATCTGATCTGGATCCAATTAATATTCCAGATCAGATAATCCAGAATATTTAAAATTATGGGGCTCACAGAAGATTCAGTACTTTCAGATGACAAATAGTTGCTATAGACTTACAACTGAGATCAAAATGTTGCTGAAACTATGCTGATTCACTTAGGTGTCAAATTTGAACAATGATTTTAAGAAACCATAAGTGAAATTTTGTTTTTCTTGAATAACTATAAAACCAATAATAATTCCAATATGATTTCCAAATTCTAAGGGTAGGTTCTCATGTTCATCCAGTCACATTATGTGGGTCAAACTATCATGTGATATTTCACAAAGCTTAACATTTTTCCTTTTTTTATACTTTCAGAAGTGTTTATTATTGAGGTCGTTACAGGTGGTGCTGTTCTACTGGAGTGCATTATATTGAAGGATGTTCCTAATATTCTGCCCCTCTCATGTGTGTAAATGGTTATGGACAAAATATTAGAAACACCGGTTCAACACCACTGCAAGCTACACCCTCAATAATAAACTACATGTACTTAAATTAATACCTCTCTGACACTTAATCAAAATGTACAATTATGATCTTTGTAAAGGCAGAATTTATGGCAGTGCTGATTGGTTTACATCTTACAGCTCTAATGGACATTGAGTGCAGCCTGTATGATTTGTACAGTCAATGAAAGGCTTTGGACCCTGTGTTCTGATGAGCTGATAAGCAGCTCAGCAGCTGTAAACCCAATACCTGAAGAATTAGACTTTTAATAGTGATCACAGCTGTTTCAAGACAGCATAAATGGACACTCATTTGAAACTCTGACAGGATGCATCAGTGAAAAGGTTTAACATTACTTATGTAATTGTTAGATGGGTACAAGCAGTGCCAAAGGGAGAAGGAAAGAGGGAGAGGTTGGCAAGGCCTTTGAGTTACGCAATATTTCATTTAATGACTCCCTGAGGAAACGTTATGCCATGCGATGCATGATACATATTATTTAAACACTGACCTTTTTATTAATTAGAAGCTTATCTGTCCTACATTTCAAATGAGCTTTAACCTGGCAGCTCCCTGTGAGCACAGGTGGACAACGCTGAAGAAAATGTGACATAATTTTCTCAACTTTGTTATTACATGAACCACAACACGCACGCATGTGCATGTGAAGCCCTCCTCCTCTCGTGGAGATCACAGCAAGCTTCACGCTAATTAACACTAATTAACAGACGTCACGTGACCGTTTCTCCGCCTCAAAGATGGGACCTGATATTTATGAGGCCTAAACCGTATTAGCCAAAGCATAATGAAGTATAAGATGAGTTGTTATTGTGCCAAACTTTTTTCGATTTCTATCATTTTTGCCGTCATGGCTCCTCGCTGTTCCTCAGCGGTCAAGATGAAGAAAACACCTGAGCAGCTCGCCCTGCCGAGAGTCTCCTGCTCTGCCAGAGGGATAAGAGCGGTTTTTGGTCCGCTGGTTAAAAATAATATACACGTCAAAGGTAGATCGCGTCTATGTTGCAATACTGTTTGTCCATGAAAAATGGTCAGAAATCGTTTCACTCAATAGTTTTTGTTTGCACTGTATCCATCAGTATTGTTTGTGCTTGGTTTTATCAGACACGTCAGGGGCCAGAATCCCAGTGCGTCAGTCCGAGAGGTCCTGTGGAGTGAGACTGGGCAGAGAGAACAACCAGTCTCTCTCGTTCTTCAGCAGATATGACAGCTGCTATGCACAAATTGAGGTAAACTTTCTAACAGTTATTGGGCTGTACATTATGGTTCTCCTATTTTAAAGCAACCCCCCAGCGTTACATTTTTGTTGAACCTTTTGTTGGGAAAAAAAGTGGAATTAGCAATTCCCAAATTATTGTAAATGTAATAAGACGACTGTTTGCCGAATATTCCAGCCATTCCCTATATTTTAACCAAGGACTCTCAATGTCACTTCATATGACACATAAGCAGTGTTTTACTGCTTCTCTTAAGATGTAGAATGGAGATTGTAAGATTGTGACGAATGTCTGGAAGAGACAGCTTTCAATCCCATAAGACTCTGCCTCACTATCCCAATGATGATAGGCTACAATCTCCTCAGTAAAATGAAAAATTACACAAACTTCCACCTTTTCAGACCCACCAACACCCTAATATTTTTTGCACTGTCCCTAAGGTGAATCTCTTTAATGTGTTTTTAAATAAAGATCTCTGTGGCGGAATTATCAGGATAAAGAAAACACACAATTAAGATGTAAAACAAGCAGGTATAGGCAGGTAAAATGTAAAAAAACTTTGAATAGTGATCACCAACTAATCTATATAAGACTTGGATGGCAGTATGTTGATTTGAGTGATTAAATCCAACAGTTTTTGATTCTCTTAATGTATTAACCACACTGTTTAAAATAGTTAAACCTTCACGGAATTGCAAATACAAATGTCTTGTTTTGTGTCCATGTGAATGTAAATTAGTGTGCACCACTTCTTAGGATCTACTTTGTGATGATCTTCCATTCTCAGGGCAGCAAAGTTGTCATCCCTCTGCAGCTACAGCTGACAGGAGACGGTCGGTGGTTCAGGGTAAACATCAGCTGTCCTCTGATAAAGAGATACAGCGAGACGACTCGACTCATCCCAACACGTGAGTGGAGACTACTGATGAATGTAAACCAGCTCACCAACACAGCTATGTCTTCTTTAGCTGAAGTCGTTGCAGTTTTTCAGCAATTTAATTACTCTAAACTGCAACTGGCACATTTACTATGAAAGTTGGCTGAGAGTTTTGAATTAATTTCTTTAGATAAAAGTGATGCTATGGGGTAATATTACCAATTAATGTACAAAAGAGTAAGAGCTTTGGCACTACACAATCTATTCTGCCACTGGACACTAACAACATGGCTCTTCTCCAGCATTACCTGGAAATTGTCACATAGAAAAAGCTCTACAGGTGGACTGTGGCCCCCAAAGCATTTCCAGTGACGCATGCTACAAACTGGGATGCTGCTATGATGTTCATGATTTCACCTGCTACTACAGGCTCAATGGTAAGACTGGAATTTGTCTCATGAAAGTACGATCAACGTGGGAATGGTTTTGTGTTGAGGAACATAACAGGCCCACATTTTCCTGTGTGTTGACACTCCCCCCAGCCTGCTCTCTGGATGGACACTGTAGGGTGAGGGTAGGTCAGTCGACCCCCACCTCACCATGCCCTGCGACTTCAGCCCTGGTTTCGCCTTGCTTGAATGATCAAACATGGTCATTCCCTTGGAACAACAATCTGCTCGCCATTGTGGAGTTACAACCCCACAATTCACCTAAAGATAACACCCGTAATCACACCTTAGGGTCTGTACCCACACAACATTTGCCTTCCCTTAACATATCAAAGAGGACCTGGTTTCACCCCTCCTGACCCCTTGCTGAGTACCAGAGACACACCAGGGTATCAGCCTGCAACTCAGGAGACCATGAGACTGCTTTCTGTTCCAAACCACAGGATCCAAAACCCTGCATGGGTTCAGAAACTGGGAATCAATGAATCAATAAAAATCTGACAATCCAACCAACCTTCTATGCCAAAAGGTTCACCATACCTCCTGCCTCTTCTCCTCTTCCTCTCATCACGGAAGCAAGAGAAGAAATGTGTTCATGACTGTGTAAGCATGATTTCTGGGAAGCTGAACTCTGCAACATGTTCTAATGGATCATTTCTGATGTCCGCTTTATTGTTGTGTGTTTTACTCCTTTTGTAATATGTTTTGTGTTTTGAATTTAATAAGCACATAGTGATGATTTTCTTCCTGTGTCCCTCTGAGTTCATGTTTATTGCATGTGTGCTTTGATGCCTCCTTCTAGTGGAGAGACTCAGATGTCTCGCCTATTGTTTCTATGCCAGCTGGTGATGTGAAGGCATATCTTAAAGTAAAATAGAACACGCCCTTACTTCCGGCAGCTGTGAGGATTTAAAAGCCACGGCGCGAAGCAACTCGCTCTCTTGCTCCGCTTGCTCCTACCTCCACCTGACATGAACTCTGACTCCTGAACGCGGAGATCCCCGTGACTCCGTGGATAAGCCCGTGCCCTCCTGCCGCAGCAGAAGAGACTTCTTTTCCCTTTTCTTTAAGACTTAGCTCATACAGTTAGATAGCATTCCTTTCCTCTCTGCTATTAGTTGAATTTCTCCACTTCAACTAATTTATTTGAAGCTCACCTGTGGATCACTCACGCCTGAGTAATTCACTAAGCCCTTCTTTGAGCTGCATTACCACTTAACTCGCTCCAACGCCGTCAAAGCACGGCCAAGCTGAACACGACCGTCAGGTCCGAAGTTCACAAAGCCGCCAGCCAGCGACGACGCGACCCTCCAACATCTGAGATTCGGGACCAGGATCCGGTGGACTTCGAACAGCATCCTCCGCGAGTATCCGGTCGGTGACCCCTCCTGATAACTCGCCAAAGCGTGCTTTCGTCCCTACCCCGGAGACCGGCTGAGAAGTAAGCTAACCCGAACATCTCTGTGTCTTGGAAAGCGTCATAGCTGATCTGGCATTATTATACACAATTTACCTAATTTAGTTTCCCTTCAAGCTTCCCTTAGACCCCCTTTAGTTTGGTTCACATCACCACGCTATCATCCACCCTGTTATAGTTATGTCTTATTTTCTCTCTTTCACTCGATCTCATTTTGACTATCTTTCTGTTATCATCCTATGTTGAATTTAGTTTTAGTTTGTTCTGTGTGCTGTGTTAGATTATCTTTGATAATAAAGTAGATTCTCTTAGACCAAGTTTCTGTGTTGATGACTGGAATCATTAGTTCTTGCGATAGAGGACTCGACTTCCTTCATTTGAGACTGATTGAACGCTATTATTTAGTAATTAATTAATCTGGGTTATATTTACAGCTTTCTTAAGGAATCCTTCCGACCTTAGGAATATAGCTTTAGGAAGGTGGTGCTCCTCGAGGTATTCTTTCATAACCCTACCTGATTAATTAATAGCTTTATAATACGATAATTAATATATGATCATTTTGATCATAATTATTATCGTTAACCCCTTTTAACCCTACAGCTTATTTTGGTGCCCGACGCGTGAGGCCTAGGTTCACACTAAGGTTCCTAGTCAAAAACACAGCGAAATTTAGTCTTTTGTTTGAACAAACTCTGATTAACACGAGCAGAACTTGTCACGGAGTAGCATTAGGACTTGAGCAACTTTCCCCCTTTCTTTCTTTGAGCAACTTTCTTCCTTTCTTTCCTTGTTCGCCGCTGCGCGAAACTCTGGCCACCGCCGAGTGGAAAACAGATGTGTGTGCATACCCAACTATACCGATGAGTATACTTGTGAGGAAACTGTGAGAATCAGCGCTACGTAAAATTCGGTACATGTATTAGTTTAAATAATTTGTAAGGCCCGGGCTCCCCAGATACGGCGAAGAAATCCCGTATCTATATTGAGCCGGATACAAAGACTCTCTGGCTGCGAGTTTCCAGCAGAGACACACTGGTATCCCCCCTTTTGTTCTAAGTTAGATGAGCTTCCTAACCGCTAGGACAGGCTGAGTAAATCAGTGTAAGGGTTTATTATAACGCTTAAAGATAAAGCGTGTTTTGGTTGCAAGATTGCAACCCAAGTAGTACCGTCACCGAGCGAAGATTTTGTTCAGTTTGCTTAAAAGTCAGAAAGTTGCGTAGCAAAGTGCTTAGGGTAGCCACGTGTCGATCGTGGAACCAAAAATTGTGTGCTGATAAACTTTGTTGAGAAACTGTTGATGTGCTCCCTCTGCTCTCCCAGCAGCTGTCTGAGGAGAAAACACAGAGTCAGCGCGAGCCATACAGTAGGTGGAGCCTAGTGACGTCCGCACGTGTCGTCATTGCGTAATCATACCCCCCTTTTCCAAAATGGCGGTTTGAGTAATAGCTCCCCCTGGTGAAGCTATTTGAGTTCTGACCGTGTTGAATATATTGGCTTAAGCTTTTAGCCTTTAGCTTAAGCTGCGCGAGCCTAACAGAAATAGGCTGATGCTTTGAACCTTTGCTGTAATACAGCAACGGTGTTGATGTTCCTTTCGAAATAGTCTGATGCTAAAAAGAGTTAGCATAGCATACAAATAGCTGAAAAGCTTAGCGACGCTTCTGTTGTTTTCCTGTGGTACTCAAGAAATAATCCAGGATACTTGACCGTTGTGCCGTTGCTAAGATAAATAGAAGCTAGTTAGCCTTTAGCCTTGCTAGCCATTAGCCATAGCTCATAGAAGCTGTTTTGCCTAAGGCATTGGGACACTACGGTGCTTCAACTACCATTCACAGTGAGAAACATTGTGATGATTTCCTTTAAGGCTAAAATTATTGTAACTAGCCAGTGAGAGTTAATGATACATTGACTTGTTGTAAGACTTTAAAGTCTTATGCCTCTTGTCATTGCTTAATGATAAAGTTGTGCTTCCTGGATTCCTTTTTACACGCAAGTGTTAACTTTAGCTGTTGTTAAACAGTGGTTTCTATCCAGGAAGTGTAGGTCACTGTGAACTCTCAGTTCCGTGAATGTGCAGTGTTGGTGATTGCTGGGCTTTAGCATTGCATACCCTCCAACAGCAACACAAAGGATAGTATAGCCACGCTATAGAGAGAATAGCAGTGCTTGAGAGCCAGGCGATAGCGGCAGTTAGCGGGAACGAAGACGATAGAACTTTTGAGAGTGCCAGACTCAATAGTGCACCCAGTGCGAACTCAAACGCTGCCACAATGTCCGACGCTAACAGCAACGCCGCCGGCTACGTTGACAACCCTCTCGAACACATTGATGAAGCGATAAATGAACTAACGGGCATTGCTGCCTCCGAGCACATTGAGCGACTTAAAGGCCTACAAATCATGCCCATAGAGCAAGAAATAGCGGATGTAGTATGTAAAGCCCTCACCGCTGCATTCCCATCTAAAGAAAAATGGCCCACTCTAACACGATTAACCATCCTTCTGTCTGCCCAGGCTCGACACCTAAACCACTTTTTAGGAGAGAACTTGGTAGAATTAAGACAACAGCAGGGGGAAATCAACTCCTTAAGAGAACAGTTAGAGACCAGTAACCAATCCCTACAGTCAGCCGAGAGAAAAATTAGGGATTTAGAAGATGCCATCGCCGACACTGAGTCGGGATCCGCCGACACAGGGAGAAATAGCACAGAAGAGGAGGTTACAGTAAGACTACCAGACCCCCAGCTTAGCGAAACCCTCGAGCGCGTTAGCACCGAGCTAACTGCCTCGGAGTCTCAACTCAGAGACACAAAAGCAAAACTCGTTGAGTCTGAACGAAAGGTAGAACACCTCACCCAACAACTCAGGGAAACGCAAACCCTGGCCGCCGAGCACGAGGGAAACCAAAGAGCGCTTCAAGACCGAGTCGGTTTCTTCCACCAAAAGTACATTGACTCCGACCGAGAACTGCAAGCTACATACCGTGCGCGACAGGAAGACGCCATGGCTTTAGCAGCCGCTAAAGCCGAACTGAGGGTCCTACAAGCCCAATTCGCCGCACTACAGCCACCCGAAGCCAGGAGACCAGAACACAATACAGGCCAGCCTGTTAGTACGCTCGGCACAACAGCCGCAGCACCTCCCAACACTGACGCACGGTACGAGACCCCTCCTGCACGAGGCCCGTCTGAGAGAGACCTAGACAAAATCGCGCGAAACATAACTCGTTTCACCCCTAAACCAGGCAACTCGTATCACATCCAACACTATCTCAGTGATATCGACTTCTACCTAAGAAACGTACAAAACGTCACCGTAGAAGATAGGATCTATGTGATCAGAGGAACATCTAGCATTGAAGTGAGCTTGTTCATAGAACGACAACTCCCTGAGACGCGCAACGATTATGAACGCCTTTCACGCGCATTGAGGGAAGAGTTCTCCTACACTCTTAGAAACACCGGTCTCTCCGCCGCTTTGAAAATTCATCAACAACGTCAAGAAAGTCCCGAAGAATATTATCAGCGCTTGCGAAACGCATTCTTCGGCTTGAGGAACGAACCTGGTATGGAAGAAGACGTCAACTTCCGAGCGCTTTTCCTTGAGAACCTTCACCCTACTCTCAAACACCAGCTTCGCCTCATCGCATGCCCACGCACCCACACTACACGGGCACTCCGAGATCTTGCCTTAAAGGCTTTCGACAGCCAACACCAGGCTTTAAGTAATCCAGGACCCAATGTCTTGAGCCTAAACGCTCAACCTTCATCTTTGGATCTTGAAGGGGCCGCCACTGGCGACCCACTTGTCTTGGCCCACAAGTCGGGCCCTCCACGGGACTCATTCTATGAGAGAAGAGACCAGCGTGCGACACCGCCACCTTGGGCTAACAGGAATCAGACGCAGTCTAGATTTGACACACGCCCGCGCTTCTCCGACCAGCGTTCAAATAGGTCGCATTCCAACCAGTGGGAACACCGCTCAAACCCCAGTTATGGAGACAGTCACCGCCGAGACGCGAGACCCTCGTTTGACCATGATAGGCCTAACCGAAACGCCCTGTATCCAAACACCTCTGACGAGGAACATGACGGCCCTGACGGTAAACCTACAAAACTAAGCAGCAAAACTAAAACCAACTCAAGCGAGCTCAGTCAGGAAGAAATGAACGCCATTAAAAGCATTATCGCCACTTTTAAAAGAGAGCAAACGTCAAAAACTAAGAAAGCTGATCTGTTCGCTTTAACTTCCACCCAAAAAGAGTATGAACCGAACGGTGAGACAGACCCACAAACTAGGATCCAGGAACAACCACCCTGCGAACCGAACCACATTGTCTCGTCCGCCGCGATAGACCATAATGTAACAGCAACCCCAGACTCGGAGCCTACTAGCGAAAGCAAACCCGAAGATCCGGCTGCGACCGCAATCATGGGAGTACCGTTAGAGTCTGACAAAATGACCCAACGCCGCGATAACGGAAGCTTTCAGGGGGACCCACCTGTACGACAATTCTTAGCCCATCTAAAAGCCAAGGGAGTCGCTCGCAAGTTGTACTTGTCAGCCACCCTGGAAGACAGTGTAGCTCACGAAGCTCTCCTAGACACTGCAGCAGACATCACCTTAATGTCCCAATCCCTCTTCGACAGGCTGAGGACGGTCGTACAACGGTCCAAACGAACCCTGGAACTTCGACCCTGCTCGCTAGACCTTCAACCATACTCGCCCAAAGGCGTCACTCTGACTTCCATGGCCCTGATCCACTTCACAGTGGGACCTATGAGCCTTGTTCACCCTGTGTACGTGTCGGCACTTGAAGATATCCCGTTGCTGATAGGCAAAGATTTTCTGGATCGTTTCGAACCGCTCATCGACTTCAAGCAATTGAAGATTTGGGCACAAGTTCAACGACCCTTACCGGTTCCGTCCGCCACCCACACCGAGGCTCATAGCTACACTGTGCAGGTTCAGTCGACCATGACAGCCACAAGTGAACCCATAGCTGAAATGCTTGATGCTCCCGTGCAAACAACCGAACCGACTAAAAGTAGCTTTGCTCGAAAAGAGTCCTTCCTCTGCGCGCTTACCAAACCTCCCAAAGGATTCAAACACTGTCAAACAATCGTTAATGGTATCCACCTTAACGAGACACTGGCACGATCTGACCCCAGTCTGCAACTTGTAAAGGAAACCTTCCGATTTCCCTCAGACCCAGTACTAACACTGGGCACGAACCCCACTGACGTTCCGACACCACTAACCCATGACATGGGGGGGGTGACTGAAGCTGACACTAAACACAAATCAGACTTCGCGGCACAAGTGCTAGCAGATGCTGATGCCCTCCAAGACAAAGATAAACGGGCAGTGGCATACAACAACAAAACACCACTCAGCACCGGTTTAGCAGCATGCAAAAGGTGCATCGAAGATGTCCAAACAGACGAGATGCCAAGAAATGACCCTCCACAACCAAAACCCCCATGGGAATTGACGGGGACACTGCGGTCCCAAATACAGTACCTTAGCTCCAGCACACAAAAGCACGAGCTACAAAACTTGACGGCTAAACAAATTAGTCAATAATCATTTTGACATAGGGGGGGGGGTTGTGATTTCTTTGCCTCAGCAATTACATTGATTGTTGTTCCTTTCTTCAGAATGACGTGGATCTACACTCTTCTGACACTCGTAGCGATAGCCATCACGGCCCAAGCCGACATTGTTTCACCAGGTCCTGACTCAGGCATCATTTTAAAATACCGACCTGGGCTACTGATAACTAACTGCAGACTGTAAAACCAGATCTCAAAGGTTCTCAGTAGTAGGTTCTGTCTTCAGCCTGGGACTTTCGCCTTATAATTCCATCAGCATGACCGCCGTGAAGCGTCATGTTGGGGAAATGCAAGTAGAAATACCCGAGCTTAGGACGCAGATTTTTAAATCAACAACGCAAGCTCCAAACCATAGGCCAAACTGGTAAAGGAACAGTGGTAATCCTTAACACCCATAGTCAAGCTCTGAACAAAACCATCCGGGCTGTAGATACTCTTTCAGTTGTTGCGGTTGACTATGCACACACACAGCTAGTAAACTTGCTCATGTCCGACATGCTCCTTGAAATAAGTTCTTCTGTAGATAGCCTAGCTACGGGACGGATACCTCCCTACCTAGTGCTCCTTAACTTAGATCACTGTATTTTGCATCCGGTGCCTCCGCCTCCTTCAGAGCAAGGTGGACAAGTGCACCAGTAGCGTGGCTAAGATAGTAAGACAGAGAATCCCAGATAAGAGTAGCCCAGCCAGATAGATGAAGTTGAGGAGACTACAGGTGATAGGGGTATCAACCTGTTCCCTGCTCCTACCTTGAGTTAACTAACTCTTGAAGAGTAAGACAAATGATTGCCTTTCCTTTTTCTTCTTTCCATCTTTCCTTCACAAATAACGGATAATGATAACCTCTCCTCTAAGGCCCTAGATTAAGATAACCCCGATTCAGTATAGATGCATGCCTATAGCTGCCCCTAAACTGTTTAACTGCCAGATGCTATGACGCTGACCATCCACAGCCGGCGAACCTCAACGCTTCGACGAAGGACATCACCTGCTACGGCTTGGGATTCCGCCATCCGCCTGCATCCAGCCGTGGGGGGGGGACTGTAGGGTGAGGGTAGGTCAGTCGACCCCCACCTCACCATGCCCTGCGACTTCAGCCCTGGTTTCGCCTTGCTTGAATGATCAAACATGGTCATTCCCTTGGAACAACAATCTGCTCGCCATTGTGGAGTTACAACCCCACAATTCACCTAAAGATAACACCCGTAATCACACCTTAGGGTCTGTACCCACACAACATTTGCCTTCCCTTAACATATCAAAGAGGACCTGGTTTCACCCCTCCTGACCCCTTGCTGAGTACCAGAGACACACCAGGGTATCAGCCTGCAACTCAGGAGACCATGAGACTGCTTTCTGTTCCAAACCACAGGATCCAAAACCCTGCATGGGTTCAGAAACTGGGAATCAATGAATCAATAAAAATCTGACAATCCAACCAACCTTCTATGCCAAAAGGTTCACCATACCTCCTGCCTCTTCTCCTCTTCCTCTCATCACGGAAGCAAGAGAAGAAATGTGTTCATGACTGTGTAAGCATGATTTCTGGGAAGCTGAACTCTGCAACATGTTCTAATGGATCATTTCTGATGTCCGCTTTATTGTTGTGTGTTTTACTCCTTTTGTAATATGTTTTGTGTTTTGAATTTAATAAGCACATAGTGATGATTTTCTTCCTGTGTCCCTCTGAGTTCATGTTTATTGCATGTGTGCTTTGATGCCTCCTTCTAGTGGAGAGACTCAGATGTCTCGCCTATTGTTTCTATGCCAGCTGGTGATGTGAAGGCATATCTTAAAGTAAAATAGAACACGCCCTTACTTCCGGCAGCTGTGAGGATTTAAAAGCCACGGCGCGAAGCAACTCGCTCTCTTGCTCCGCTTGCTCCTACCTCCACCTGACATGAACTCTGACTCCTGAACGCGGAGATCCCCGTGACTCCGTGGATAAGCCCGTGCCCTCCTGCCGCAGCAGAAGAGACTTCTTTTCCCTTTTCTTTAAGACTTAGCTCATACAGTTAGATAGCATTCCTTTCCTCTCTGCTATTAGTTGAATTTCTCCACTTCAACTAATTTATTTGAAGCTCACCTGTGGATCACTCACGCCTGAGTAATTCACTAAGCCCTTCTTTGAGCTGCATTACCACTTAACTCGCTCCAACGCCGTCAAAGCACGGCCAAGCTGAACACGACCGTCAGGTCCGAAGTTCACAAAGCCGCCAGCCAGCGACGACGCGACCCTCCAACATCTGAGATTCGGGACCAGGATCCGGTGGACTTCGAACAGCATCCTCCGCGAGTATCCGGTCGGTGACCCCTCCTGATAACTCGCCAAAGCGTGCTTTCGTCCCTACCCCGGAGACCGGCTGAGAAGTAAGCTAACCCGAACATCTCTGTGTCTTGGAAAGCGTCATAGCTGATCTGGCATTATTATACACAATTTACCTAATTTAGTTTCCCTTCAAGCTTCCCTTAGACCCCCTTTAGTTTGGTTCACATCACCACGCTATCATCCACCCTGTTATAGTTATGTCTTATTTTCTCTCTTTCACTCGATCTCATTTTGACTATCTTTCTGTTATCATCCTATGTTGAATTTAGTTTTAGTTTGTTCTGTGTGCTGTGTTAGATTATCTTTGATAATAAAGTAGATTCTCTTAGACCAAGTTTCTGTGTTGATGACTGGAATCATTAGTTCTTGCGATAGAGGACTCGACTTCCTTCATTTGAGACTGATTGAACGCTATTATTTAGTAATTAATTAATCTGGGTTATATTTACAGCTTTCTTAAGGAATCCTTCCGACCTTAGGAATATAGCTTTAGGAAGGTGGTGCTCCTCGAGGTATTCTTTCATAACCCTACCTGATTAATTAATAGCTTTATAATACGATAATTAATATATGATCATTTTGATCATAATTATTATCGTTAACCCCTTTTAACCCTACAACACTTTGTGTTCTCAGTGAAGACCACAGACACAGACCTGCCCTTCGATCCCAGTAGCCTCATAGTGAAAGATCAGCCACAGTGTCTCCCAGTGGTCACCACCTCAGAGACGGCCATCTTCAAGATTGGAGTCATGGACTGTGGTGCAAAGATGCAGGTACAAATATCAGCTAGAATTTGGATTAAAGAATCACCTTCTTTAACAACCTTTATTCTTGCATGAAAATCAGTCACATGAGGAGTTATTATTAAGGTTCTGCAGAGTAACAGCATTTATTTTTTTGCATATTGAGTTTTACTTGGCTTTTACATAGTTTCAGAATCAGTTCTTCTCTTCTTCTTGTTTAGGTACATGGAGATATGATGATCTATGAGGTGGAAGTGGAGGAGCTGCAAACTAAAAGTATAAGCAAAAATTCACCATTTAGGTGAGTTGTTTTTTTTTTTTTTTTTTACACCCTCTGTACTCTAGTAAACTGGTGGTGACAAATATACTGATAAGGACAAGGTGTCAGTCTCCAGGTCCAGTGTGAATATGATGCGTCAGATTTAAAGCGAGCAGCAGACCTGCGCTCCCTCTATGCAATGACCAACCCACCGCCTGTGGTTGCACTGGGAACCATCAAAGTACAGATGAGACTAGCCAAAGGTAATAAAATAAGCCACAGTATGGAATCCCTCAAGTTCAGGTTTTGTAATGTGTCATGTCTTGTATTTATTTTTTATAAGTCTTTCTATTACTTTTACCTCTAGATGCGTCTTTCACATCCTTCTTTCCTGAGGACCAGCTTCCTCTAACCTTGCCCCTGCGTGAAGCTGCATACGTGGAGATCTCCATCGCCCAGCCGTCCCCAGACCCTACACTTTCCCTGCGTGTGCGGGATTGCTTTGCCTATCCTGTGTCTAGACACTCTGTGTGGACGCTTCTCTATGATGGGTAAGCTGGAGCCAATTAAACTGGGAACCTAAGATGAGGAATCAAAACTGTTTGCATACGTTACTGAGCAGCTGGCATTTTTTTCCCCCTATGGATAGATGTCCCAACCCTCTGGATAACATGAGAAGCTCTGTCCCTGTGGATAAACAGGGGGAGACCACCTCACACTCCCAAGTCAGAAGGTTTGACGTCAAGACCTTCGCCTTCGTGGACCCTGATACAGGCCATCCAAGTGTGGAGAAAGTAAAGTTATCACATCCATATATAAAAGTAATATAAAGTGTGCATCTGTGCTGACATGACTGTGTACTCTCTCTCTTAGATGTACTTTTACTGTTGGGTGGAAATCTGCACATATGATATTGACTGTGCACAGCATTGCACCATCATATGTGAGTATTACAGTATTACCTTGTACACTGCATGTGTTAAGGTATATGTAGTGTTAAACTGCACCTCTCCCCACACAGCATCTGAGGGTGAGAGACAGAGAAGAGAGGCAACATCTGAGTCTGACCAAGTCCAGCTGGTCTTTTTAGGTCCACTGCTGCTGGGACAGAACAACACTGAACTGGAGGATAATCCATGCATCAAACACAGAACAAGTCGGTCATGTAGGACTAAACTATAAGTCCCATGTGATAGACCAATAGGAAAACTTTAATTATTTTTCTCTGTTCCTTAGTGTTTCAGGTGACGGTGTATGTGCTCTGTGGTGTTGGTGCTGCCCTGCTATTGATCCTGATATCCATCGCGTGGTCAAGCATCAGGAAGTGTCAGAAGCCAGAAGCTTATGATGAACATGTTGACAGTGAACAACCTCAATAAACATTTCACCCTCAGCACCTTCAAACTTGTTTTTACATCTGCGAAGAAGGTTGTTTGTTTCGTCAGCAGGATTATGTAAAAACCACCAGACGGATTTCTACGAAACTTGGTAGAATGATTGGGCATGGTCTAGGAAAGAACCCATTCAATTCTGGCGCAGATCCTGATAAAGGGACAGATCCAGGAATGTTTTTCTCCTTTCTATCATGGCAATGCTATTTTTCAACATTTTCCCTAATTAGGCAAAAACTACTGAACCCATTTCCACCACATTTTGTGGAGAGGTGGGGCATGGGTGAGGCAAGCTAAACAGATGTGTAAGATTGTTCAGCCTTTGTGGAGGTATGTGATCTACAGAGTGCCATCCTAGTTTGTGATTTACACCAGGATTTGTTACCAAGTCTTTGGAGTGATCACTTAAACATAAAGTTGGTGTTGATCATAAAATCATGATCGTAAAACACAAAACTGAAAGCCAAAAAATTTATCTAAAATGAGAATTTGTCATTTCATGAAACATTTGGTAGTAGATTTTGTACTTTCTCACCTTTTAATCAAATATTCTCACTGATTTCCCAAATGTCATTCATCTCTTGTGAGGTGCTGGTAATTCAATAATTACGAGAACAAGTCCATCAGAAAAGGTTATTAGTTTATTAACACAAATGTTCTGGGTTATAATGTAGCAAAAGCACACAAAACCATTGAAATGAATAAAGCACAATCAGGGTACTTCACTCAGTAGGGTCTGAACTTTCTCTGTGCCCTCAGCAGAGCTATTCTCTGTTTATCCTCCTCAAACTTTTTCCTTAGTTCAGCAATATCTGGAAAAAAGGAACAAAATATATTAACCATAACTTTGTGTAACAAATGCTTCTCAATCTCCTTCACCGAACATTAAAAACTTCCAGCCCAACTTACGTTCTTTCTGTGTGTTTCTGTGCTGCCAGGTGTAGAAGTTCATGAGCTCCTTCCTCTTCTTCTTCCTCATCTCTCTCTGTAGAGTCCTCTGGTTGGCTGCCTCACTGTGGGGGCGGGCCTTGGCACCCTTTGGTCCTCTTGTGACTTTTACCCAGCCCTCTTCATCCTCTTGTTGCTGCTCAGCCTCCTTCTTCTGCCTCTCTGCATCCTATGACAAAACAAAGCCAAGTTGAATCTGCATGGATTAGATGGGTGGCTGATGATGAGGGAAGAGCTGCCGAATTCTCACCTCTTCTTTCTGCTTGTCATAATCTTCAATAAAGGAGTTGACTATTTCTTGGAGTTTGTCCGGCTGGATAAAAGACTCTGTGTACTTCTGAATCCATTCTGGCATAAGACAGTACATCATACGACATAAATGTGTTAAGACTGAGTTGAATGCATCTGATCAATAAGAACCTGGCTTACAGTGAAACTGCATTGTAGATTTGAATTGAAAAGAGGAAATGCAAAGCAACACAAAATTAAATAAGATATTAAACCTTACATTACTAAAATAGATTGATCACTGTAACTTCACTCACTCTGTACTCCTGTCCTCACTGGACGCTGCGCTGTACAGACAACCAAAGCCTCATGATGTGGGTGTGTTTTAGCTGCTGTCAAACTGGAGGCGTTTTGGAACACAACGTAGCCTACTTTGAAACCCTAAAGGGGACAATCACAGACACAAGAAGTAAAATAACCAAAAGTATATTGTGAATAATAAGTACAGCTGGTGTTTGGTCGCAGTGTTACAGTAGAAAGAACTCACTTGTTTTGCAACTGGTTTGAAGAACTTGGACAACTTGGGTCCAGATTCCTGAGAGGAGCCCGGGTGGTCTCTCAGCTCCACGGACTGAACACAGCCAAACTTTGAGAACAATTCTTTGACAACACCCTGAAACACATAAATCAGGAATGACAGTCTGCTACAGTTATAGCCTGTATACGACACTAGTTTCGCATTAACAAATCATCTATACGGGCAGAAAACCATCCATGGAGTATTTGCTGCATAAAGTGTACCTCTGAACAGTACGGAGGGATGTTGAGGACAAACAAAGTTCGATCCAGAGGTCTGTGTGAGCTCCGCTCTGCTCGTACTCTGTGCTCTTTCACAAACAGCTTGTGCTGTGCAACGCTGTCCGATTTAAACTGTAAAGAGAGGGCTGAGAGAGACAGGAGTGGAAATCAAACACACCTAAAGCCCAGCATCGGTACAGCATCAGTAATCATCAAACGAGCCCAGGAGGCAGAAGAGGGCTAAACACCAACACTAACAACCCAAACAGAGTAAAATGACAGGAAAAGTTATGTCCATCAATTAATTAGTATGTTAGCAAAAAAATCTGAAATTATTTATGGTAATTTTTCTTGTAATACCTGTAAATCCTCCAGGAATTATACAAGACTGGTTACTAGCATGTTTCTTCTTCTTGGACGGCGCCATTTTGGTATGACTTTTCACCCCTAGTTTAGCCAGATCTCGCGAGAGAAACAAGCAAACGGGTCACAGACAAGGCGAAGCGAGGTCGCTTTATCGATTTATGTATGTGTTAATTTAATTTACATGTCATAAGCAGCCATTATAAAAACACTGTAACTTGTAATTTTACGTTTTATATAATTCTCTGGAACGCAACAGGCGTGCGTGGTTTTTAAATTTGACTTTCAAATTTTCATTGTAAAGATAAATTATTATTTACCACGACAATTTGCATTTATTACAAGGGGCACACAAGAAATATGGAACACGGACATTTGAGCCCCTGTGCCTTGCATCAGGGGATATTGTGTCATCAAAGCGTCAGACACCTATTTCATACACTTCTCATTATGCAACTTATTAAGAGTTCTCTTCTTGCAAACTCTGTGAGCCTAGTTTTAACACAGTGTGTGTAACCTGTGTGCCCAAACAGAGAATTCTAAAGTAATGACATTTTAGTCAACTTTCACAGACTTTACTGTTTTCGAGGGCTGTGTACTTCCTGTGAAGTAAACTGGCATTAAAATCAATGGAGTTTCCTTTTTTACAGCACTTTAAATCTATTAATTTTGCTATGGTCAGGGTTACATAGAATTCCACTTGCCATGTTTGTTTTGGTTAGATCTCCACACACTTGAACTTTGATCATTACCCATGTAAAATTGCGAGACCTGGACTGTTTTGCCAGAGGGCCAGGGATAAATATGGGGCCCTCTAAATCCTTCTGTTCCTTCAGTTATCTTTACCGAACAGTTTGGTGATATTATCCTACCCATTTTGCTGTGTCCATGAGTTTGTGTTATCTTGATAAAAGCATACATTTATTGCAGCATATGCATTAAAGCATAATAAAATATTCATAAAAATATAGTGATATATATTCCTTTAAGGTGAGGTAAAATGTTGCATCCAGGCTCCTATCATTTCATTTTATATTATTCTTTAATTATGCATATTTTAAAAGTTATGTTCAACTGCACAAATAATCGAAGACTCATTTCCAGATAGCGACTCTTCGAGACCAGTTGTGGGGCCCAGTGTACTTTCCTGCTTTACTTCCTTACTAAACAGGCTTTAAGAAACGTCGACATCCTTTTTACCACTTGATGTCATTAGAAATTCTATCAAATCAAGTTGTGTCATTCGACCAATGCTTTCATCATGTTGTTTGTTTGACATGAAGCAATATAAAAATGCTGCATTATCATCAGCCTCCTATGGCACACAGGAAAGACTCAGTCTCAGACAAATGTACAAATCAAAATTTAATGGTGACATTTCACACAGGTCTAATCCTCTAGTCTCTTCTTGACTGGCAAACCAAAAAATGAACAGAAAGTGATGTACAGTCATTGTGTAGTGCGTAGAAGAATTTGACGTATACTGCTTCAAAACTGGACAACCAAGTAAAACCAGCCACAAACAGCACACAGGAATCCGGATGGTAAAAATAATATCAATATAATATTACAACTGTTTGAAAACTGGTTTGATGAAATTATGATGTTTGAGCATTTTCACTTATTTCAGCAAGGAGGAGCTAAAGCTAGTCAAGTTGAAGCAGGATTTGCTGAGGAGAACCTCATTGTAGGACCTAATCAGACAATGTTGCTGACAACATTATCATGTTTCTTCTACTTTTGTTTGGTTTATTTCCCCTTCTATTTCTATGGCCTGCAAACACCCAGAGAATCCAAAAAGAAATACAGACAATAGAATTAAATACACCAGTGTGGATCCCACAGAACTTTAAGCAAAATGTATCTATCAATAGTAACAATGGTGCTTAGGGTCTGTCACTTTTTAGGTCTCCCAGCCACCCCATCTCCATTTTTTAAACATTGGGACTAGGTGGAGTTAAACTTGGCTTAAAAAGAAAATCAACATATTCAAATAGACTGGTAATGAATTGACAAAAAAATAAAATGGAAATTAAAAAAAACATATCAATATTTAAACAACAAATCCCACCACACCTCTTGCCAGTGGTCCATTCTCTGGAACAAACCGGTGACATTTGGATGGTAAAAAAAACAAAAAGAAAAAGAAAAGGAGCTGTTGCACATCCATGAATTTAACGATAAGAGAAGTCATGTATATCAAATGTGTAAAAATCAGCTTTATATGAGAGAACAGGGGCTGCCTGCTGTCAAGGTGAAAAACCCAGTTTGTACATAAACGCTGATTATGCAGGTATATGGTTATGAACGTTTCCTACGAGACATGAACTAAATCTTGATGCGAAAAGCAGTGGCCTGTGAGTTAGGAGGCTCAGTGGTGGTGGTGGACTGTGTGGTGGACTTGAACAGAGCCTTGAGGATGGTCTGGGGGTCCACCTCCGGAGTGGGCTGAGAGGAGGCTCGCTGACTGACAGGGCGAGACAAGGAGGAGGGCAGACCATCTTTTTTTGTGCCGCCACCTGTGCCTGGAGTGTCACTGAGCCTCCTGGAGGAGTCAAGGGGAAAGAGGTCATAAAAATATAAAAAGGCATTCCTTACATTTAAGCTAACCATTAACTTTAAGTTATACTGTGGAGGACGTTCCTAAAAAACAAAGCATGAGCTCATATGAAAATAATGCCTCTAAGTCATGAATAAATAAGTGTGGCAGTGTCAGTATGTGCAGAGACCCTTCGTCTTGCCTGTATTTTCTTATTCCAGAAAAAGAAAGATTATTGTTGAGGTTGTTAAATACTGGTGCCGTTTTAGGTTGGTGTCCAGAAACGCTTCCTGTCGTGTTTACAAACATAAACGGACAAATTCTGCATCGTATGGCTTTAAGCTAAACTTAATTACAGCATTTATTTAAAATCAGCACTTACTGTGAGCGGTCAGTTGGACACATTATACTCACAGCTTGAACTAAATATTCCAATCACCAAATGTGTTGTATGAGTAACAAGTACATCACAATGTGTGACTTACTCATATTCCAAACATTAAATGCTTCAATTCAAATGAGACGTTGAACAGATCCTGTCTGGATGGTCACTGCTTCAGTATTTTCAGGTAATTACTTGCATTTTTAATAGAAGCAATGACTCCATTTTTTTTTTTATACTTACAAGAAATAAATTAATTAACATGAATTTACCTCATTCGGGTTAGAGGCAAATTATAACTGTTTGGAAAAATGCAAAATAATGTGTGTTCATCTGAACGCATTAGTTTGCAAAAAAGAGTGAACAAAGTCTTTTAGGCTTACTTACAATAGAATGGGCTGATCAGAAGTGATGACATTTCCTTGAATATGAAGGTTACACTTCATGGGTTGGCCTGGAGGTGGACAGAAGAAAGTATTAAAAATGTGCTAAAAAAAATTATTTTAAAAAACACATCGACGACACACAGAAACACCAAAACTATCGGTCTGGTTAATGGCAGTTTCGGTGATGTTGAAGTACATCTAACTTGGTCAATCTTCAACTAAAGCACTTTGTTTGAAAAACATGGACAGCGATATGCCTCACCAGCAAACTTCTCACAAGTCATTGACCTGCAAGTAAAACAGAAGCAAGAGCCCAAAACCCAGAGATCCATTTGATGTTTGCGTCCTTGGCTCACTGGCACTCACCATCCAGGCAGCGATTGTTGTACTTCCTGTATGCACTCACGGCGTCCTCTTTACGTACAAACACCACTTCAGCGACACCCACTTTCACCAGTCGTGCTCGCTTCAAGGCTCCGCACACACAGAACAGTTCCTGTGGACATATAGAGGGAGAGCACAAACACACACTGAATGAGTCATCACAGCAGCACAGCACTAAGCACACAATTGAACACCTAATCCTATAAAAGGTTATTGACAATCAGGATGATTTACTCACAACTATGTCTTCCTCAGTGACCCGGTGATGCAGGTTGTTCACTGTTATTTTTGTCCCCTCCAATGGACTGAAAGCAGGCTAGAAATACATAAGACATATCATATATACTAGATATAATCAAGCATAAGCAAAATGACTGAAATAAAAGAATGTGTGCAAGTATGGTGAGAGGTTTATCATCAAGTGAGGGGCACACGCTGCAACCACTGTGCTATCTGCGCCCCACTTTGTGTAATTTGTTAGCTTGCTAACACCATGCAAATTCTGTTAAAAAGCTGTAACATTAAGAGTCTGCTGAGAAGTGAGGTTGAGGGCAAAGCAGATCACATTCCTTGTCTAACAGGTGTGGTGGTGGATAAGTTTTTGTTTTAGAAGTGGTTCTTGTGTTGATATGTATGATGATGCAAGCTAAAAAATATTGTCAGAGATGACCAGAAACAAGCAATGCTGGCTCAGGCTTTTGTGGAAGCAGACAGAGCTTTTTGTGGGGGGTAGCCTTAAGGAGGACGGGGCTAAATTGAACCATTTGAGAGGGTCACTACAGTGCTGCAGCAACTTTTTTTTTTTTAACATAAAACATGTAAGCCTATTCCAGTAGACACCTTAAATTACAAGCATGGAATAGTCAGAATCCCCCGCCAAGGGAGCATTTCACTGAAGAAAGACAGAAGCAAGTTATTTCAGCTGTCCTTGTCAATTGAAATTCTTGTTAATTGCATATCTGAGGAAGGTTCCAATTTTCAACATGTACACAAACAATAAAAAAATATCAAAAGGCCCCTGTCCAGTACATTGGAGATATGTACATAAAGTTACATGAAAAAATATTAACAGTTTTTGAGTTATGGCCCAGAAAGCCTCATCTGAGACAAATCACAGAATGAGCCTAAACTCAACTAGCAATCATGGAAAAGAAAAAATTTAAACAATGAAAGTTCCAAAATTGCAAAAGGCACCATTTCAGTACTTGGTTGTTATGTGTAGAAAGCTTTGTGACAAAACAATCAGTTTTTGAGTTATGCGCTGGAAACAAAACGTGACAGACAGATGAAATCCAGTCCTATATTCTCTACTTCACTTCGATAAAAATATGAAGCTGAAAATGAGCATAAATGAATCCGTATTAACTTGGTTGGCTTCTGCCAAAAGGTTCAATTTGTGAAAATTACACTGAATACTAATATTACAGTAGGTGGAGATAAGCTTCAAATGCACAATGAGCTACAGAAAGAAGCTGAAATGTTTACCTGAGGGGGAGTAGGTGCTGTTGTGCTGGTTCCTGCTGTGCTTTGCTGGAGAGTCCTGGAGACTGGCTGTAAAGCCGAGGACCTGGTAGCAGCCATGCTGGTGCTAGGCCGGGTGGGAGCTACAGGGACAGGAGGACGTGGGGCTGTGTATGCATCATTTTTAACAACCTTGGTTATTGGGGCTGACATGGAGAAGGTGGAGCCCACTGAGCCGGACTGTGCAAAATAAAGGAAAGTTTGATTACATTATGGGAAACAGACGAGAAGTGCAATTCGTGCAGGTGTTGAGAGTGTCATTTTGCCCTGTGTAGATATTTCAGTTAAAAAATTGTTTTGTCTGCTTAAAAGAAATACAAGCACTCTTAAGGAAGTTAGTTCTGGATGTTTCTCCTATTCTCCTTCCTCCAGAAGCACAGATACCTAATTTGTGTGTTTGAGAGTGAGAAGGGCTTCGCAAAGGAAGGCAGATTCTTTGATTTAATAATCTCTGCACACCTAAGGTCAATCTGAGTGGCACACTAACAGGAGATGAAACACAGATCACACTTCAACATACACTATATCCTTATTGATAGGGGTGGGGATTAAACTCTTAGATGCATCTTAGTGTGGACATGGACAACTATGAATCAATTCACACATTTCAAAAATCGCTTGTTGGTTAATAAAGTAATGTTGACGGAAAGAAAACGGCAGAACTCAACTGTGAGGGCAGTGCTGCCCAGACGGTCTGCTGGCGCGCACAAAACGAAAACATGCTCCTAAGATGACGGAGTGTGAGATCCAACCACCACCTCCTGCCTTAAAAGCTCGAGTGTGGCTTTAATGAAGTTGAAGGTAAAAGGTGCCTGACCAGAGCAACACAATAAGTAAGGTGTCTAACTAAACTGAAATATTTTGAGATCACGACAAACATGAGAAACCACATCTCATGTTTCCACCCAGAGTTGGAGGAAAAATAACAGGTTGATCTTTCTGCCAACCGAAGAACAGTTGAGCAAGTGATAACAGCAAGTTTCCACCTAACTTAAAAAGAGCAAAACGAATCACAGACTCCCTCGCAACTTTTATTGCCAGCGATTTACGTTGGTACTCAGTCGTTGACAACGAGGGATTTCACTCTATGTTGCACATTTTGGAGCCAAGATACATTGTCCCATCCCTACGGTTTTCCACAGACACAACAATCCCCACACTTTACGATGAAGTTAAGAAGTTAAGCCTTGGTATCACTGAAGAAAGTGGGTAGGATAGCTGTAACATGTGACACATGGACATCTATTGCAAAGAAATCCTACATCACTGTACCCATGCACTTTATCACCGATGATTAGCAGCTGGTATCTTCCTGTGCTCCAAACAAGAGCGACAAGCGAGAGCCACACAGGTGCAAATGTGGCTGAGCTGTTGCAGAATGTAGCAGAAGAATGGCGGATCACAAAGACTTTGTTTTAGTTACTGATGTGCTGAAGTCTGCTTATTTATTACAGGGTGCTGCTACAGGCACACTTGTCTCTTTTATTGCTGTATTAACAGAAGATAGTGGAAATAAATTCATTGGTTTATTTTAATAATTGATCTTTAGAAATACACTTTGTTCTGAAAGAAGACAGTCACACAGTGACAAAAATAAGTCATGTATAGAAAAGAATTTGATGCATGAAGATGCACTGATACTGAATTGTAGCCATCTGACTAGGAATTGAATCATGAGATGCCAAGAGATTCCCATCCTAAGTGATTATTATGTGTAAACCTGAGAATAATTTAAGCAGTAAATATGGAATTTCCTGCACATGTGAACTCAGGTTAGCAGCTCTTACCCGTGATTGTAGCATATTATTAGCTGCAGTGATCTTTATTTGTTTGCTGGAAATGCCGTCACGCTCCTTTGAGATGGGCTGCAGGAAACAAAACACCATTCTAGTACCATTTTACAATCTACAAACACAAGAATTACTCTCAATTTCTTATGTGTAGAAATGGGAAGAAAGAAAGAAGAAAGATAGGAAGAACAGCTCTACCTGCGAAGCTGGACGTATCCCACCTGACAACCCGACTGGACGTTGCTGTGAAGACAGACCCCAAACATTAATTACAGTAAGCATGTCAAAGACCCTTTCCATTTCAACAACTATACAGGCTGTGTCAGTTATGTTCTATGAACCACAATACTTATTTCAACCTCACCTGGATGGTCTTGATTATTTTTAGGGGAGGTGCAGCAGCTGTCTGTGTTTGTGTCCCTCCAATGCTCCTCTTGAGGCTCAGCCTATCACGAGCATCCATCATTCTTTTATTATTGTTCAGCTGTGGCGTTGCACCACCCCTGACACTCAGTCCTTGTACATTAGAGGCAAACTGCCTTGTGTTTACACTAACAAGATTGCTGCTGCTGTTGTTATGTATCTGTATCTGTGGCACAAGTGCCTGGCTCTGCAGTTGATGTGTTATTGCTGTTATTTGAGTGGCCTGCGCAGGGACACTGAACTGATTTTGGCCCTGTTTGCGTGAGTTGATCATTTGGCGAGCATCCTGCACTCCTGCTCCTCCCCTGCCACGAATTTTGAAACGAGCATCTTTCTGACCCAGCTTGTCTCTGGCATCTTTCACTTGAAACCCTAAGGAGAGACGGGAAGAAGATTGAGGGCAAGTTTAGTATTATTTACTAATACATAATCTATGATCAGTTCTTTGTCTCTGACTATAAGACTACATATGATCTAGTACTTTACTTTGTCGAGCCAACAATGGTAGCCCTTACCAGCACCTCCTCCAAGCCGCTGTCTGGCGTCACTGACCCCAATCTTCTGCCGTGCATCAAAACTCTTGCCAACCCCTCCTGCACCCCGTCCAAACATGGGTCTGAGAGAAAGAAAAACTGAATTTCACACTAGTACTACAATAATAATTGGGATTCTGTAGACAGCACTCGATTCCACATATTAGACTTCTAACACTAATTCAAATACAGTATATTGTTGGTAACGTTTACATTAACAAAGATCATTTCATAAGCAGCAAATACCCGTTAGCTTGCTAACGAGTTGACCCTTGCGAGTGAAGCTACAAACATGGAAACTTGCCATAAATTTTCAATGTTTCAGTTATAACGACAACAAAATATTAGTTCAGTTACAGGACGAGTTTCATTGAGTAAATGACCCATACTTTCCAAATGTATGAGAAGGATTAAGGCATAGAGATAATGCATGCTACATAGCCTGTAGCATTAAGCTAATGTTACTCAATGATGAGTGTAACGGGCATTTTATACGGTAGCTAAATAGCTACCATTAGCCATTAATAGTCATTACACTTTCAGGAATATTAATGAAAGTAGCTACGTTACTGAAGTGTTACCGTTTAGCTGGTGCCTTGAGGTTAATACCGCGCTGCCGTATAACTTCATCCAAAGAGATGTCTGCCATTTTCTTCCTACACTGCCTCACGGCGCCTGCGTGCTTGAGGAGTTTCACGGACTACGGAAGCTGATTTTGGGCGAAACATTTGGGCGACTAATCCTGTTAACTCTGGACCTGACTGAAAACATGGGTTTTATATTTTTGTTAAATATGTGCTTCAAATATAGAATAGAATATATTGTATTAAAAGGAGATGTTCGAACACAGAGATTATATTGATCATCAGCTAACCACAGTCCCCATTACAAATGAAAAATCTGCGATCGATTACTCCTCACAAAATGCAAAAGACATTTATTCCTCGGTACCCATGAGCCTTTTCGCCAGATTTTCACAACAAGCACGGTGGTTTTCAGCAGCACATTTAGTTTGCCGTCATCAAAACACAGTTTCGCGTTGCAATTTTATAGTTTTCCAGTGTTAGACTTACACAGGTATTGCTAAAAACTGAAATAATATTCTGCCAAGTTTATATATTCGGCACCCTAACAGAGAGCACATAGACACTGTGCCTAGTTTGGTCATCGGCGGTTGATTTGTTATGCCTTAAACTGATGAGTAAGGAAAATAACGACGCGGGGTGACGCCTGTGTCCTCGTCAAACTTACGAGATCAATTTTTGAAAGGGTAAAGGTCTGCCCACTCTGGTGACTCGCCTACTTTGCGAGATGCCTAGCGGGACCAGGACCTTCCCCGACCCCTTTACCATGTGTATAATAAGAAAAGGTTAATATCACAGAAGGGTCCGGTATAACTACGATTGTACAGAATCACACATTTGGGATAATAGCGTTTAAACACAATGTTCTCTTACTACAGCGCAACATCGTGATCAGCCTAAAAACACGAATTGGAAAACATCAATAACACACTATTGTAGTGCACATACCAATTTAAATGTAGTATACAGAACTGCTTTTTGTTCTGAAATGTCTTTTAAGAATTAGAAAAACGCTTAATGACATAATTTCTGTTGTTCGGTTTTGTTTATTGGTTTTCCTGAATTAAATCTAATGATGTGGTATGCATTGGAATCTAACTACAAAAACTCGCGGAACTAAATACTCAAAGTCCCAGGATGCAGTTGGGCAGGCGCAGATCTAAAACCTGCTGGGTCCGTGGCCGCGAGTTGTTCATCACCGCTACCTCACGTCGCTGTCTCGCGGATCCGTTAGAGGAGAAATGGCCGCAGCTCTGTCCCGTGCCCTCAAACTGCCCGGTAAGATGCACTTCACGTATTTCAACCCCAAGGACAAACGTATGATGCAGTTTAGCAGATAACAGAATGAAACCACCACCAGTCAGAAGTAGGTTGTGTGTGAGGGTCTCATCCACACTGTATCACTTACGTTATATGGATGATTCATTTGATGCGCTGAATTCTTACGCATTGTCAGTATCTCATCCTGATGATCCCAGATTTATTCATGTGTTTTCTAAATGATGTAATTAAAGATAAATGTGTTTCTAAGTGGAGTAGCATGCTGTCATCTTTCTGCCCCAGCACCGCCGCTGTCCTCTGCCGTACAGCTAGGTGCTAGCTAATGTTAACCCAATACAATCTGATCTGAGAAAACAAGCAAAGCATAATGATAAATGTTCAATTTGACGTCAGCAAAAACATTATACTGCATTTGTAGTAACGTTACTCATGAAACAGCCATGAGCATTAACACTTGTATTATAGCAGCAGTATTTAATTTCTTAATATTTATGTTGCTATATTCTGAGAGGTGTTTAATCCTGAGCTGGTTGCAGTATTTATCTTTTTCATTTTTAAACACAAAAATAGCCTTTGTATAATTATTATTATATAAAGACTTTATGATTAGAATATGTAGTTGTAGTAATAGATGTATAAAACACTGATAATAAACACGACCAGTATTATTACTGCTTGTAAGGTAAACTACAGTATATACAACATATTGTGCAGTTTTATTTCCCAAAATTGCGTTTTTGACACTTTATTTGTTCGTTATAATAAATACTGCATGACTGGGCATAAAGACTGGCCAGCATAGGTAATGCAACAGTACTGCAAGACAATATATTAGTATTTCTGTGTTTAATATTATATCAGTACAGTATTGCAATACATTGATGATTTATCCAGTCCATACTTGGACTTAGTTACTGCGCAGGACTTTTGATCCTCACCAGCAGCCTCTGTGTCTCTGCAGGGAAGAAGGGCTCAGACCTCGGGGAGTATGACCCTCTCACCCAAGCAGACAGTGAGGATGACAGCGAAGAGGATGACCTTGTCCTCAACTACCCCCGAAACGGCCTTGGCAGGGACAGCTGCCTTGGCACGGCCTCCTCGAAGCTGCGGGGGGGCAGATCTGGAAGACTGGTGGGGGCCGAAGACGACGCGCAGGAGGACGAGGAGGACGAGGAGGATGAATGGAGGGAACGACTCCCCAGCAAATCCAGACAGGACAGGGATGACATGAAAAGCATGCAGTACTGGAGCCACAGGGACTCGGGCAGAGATAGGGCAGGGGAGGAAAGAGGGGGCCCTGGGCCACACGGGGGTTCTGGGCTGGGGGTTCACAGCATCGATACTGAAGAAAAGAGGATGAGGATGAAGCATGTTATCCGAAGTGCGTTTTTCCTAGTGCCTCTGGTCTGTACCACTTTGACTGTGCTGCTGTGTGCATTTCTGATTCCGTGCCAGAAGGGAGAACTGGAAAAGAGGCTACAATGGGAGAAAGCGCTGGGACACGCCGGAGGTAAAGAGAATAATATCATGCACAATATGGACACCAGCGATAATGCTCACAAACGCAGGAGTCTCTGTGGACAGACATCACTGGCTCATCCATTAATTAGTAATTATGCAGGATTGTTAGCCTCACTCCACCTACAACCTTTTTTGTCTCAACATGCACAATGAAAGCATTGTTGTGTGTTAATGAATACAAATTCTACTGAGTCATATTCTAATGGCCGCATAGATTTTTTTTCAGTATTACAGAAAACAATTATGTAGCTCAGCCAAGCGATTAAATCATTAATGTTTTGAGACTTGATTACTCTTGTGCTTTGTGTGATTTACACCCCCCCCCACCCCCCCCACATTCCTCCTGCTGTTCCAAAATGTAGAAAACTTTAATTCTTCACTCATTTAAAACAACAACCTCACCACTGGTGTGTGGTTTTGATTTTGTTTTTTTATGGTTTCTTTGTTGAGGCGTCACTCCACCTGCTCTGGCTTTGTGGGATGTTGATGGTGATTCCATGGAGGATGTGTTTCTGGGTGTTACTGAATGGACCAACGACACACATCCCACACAAGGAAACAAAAGTATGTGGGGAATTCTTTGAAAACTGACTGACAAATCATTAAATGCCTGAAATGATTTTAATATCTCACTGTCTCTCTCTTTTTTAACCTTTTGTTTTGTTTTTGTTTTTTCCAAATGCTGGTTTGCATTGAATTATTGTGTCCATTGTTCAAACCAGTTTACAGTGCAGTGGCCCTGTCTGCAGTCAGCGGTCAGGTGCTGTGGAGGAAAGTGATGCGGGAGTCAGTGATGTACATACAGTGTGGTCTACAGTATAGCACCCAGACATCACCTGTAGTCCTCCTGATCAGCAAATCCACCATTACGGCAGTCAATGGCACTACAGGTGAGAAGACAAGCCAAGCAACACGTTTCTATAAGTCTATCCTTTTAATTAGAAATTAGTTAGTAAGCAGTAACCACACCTACAACCCTTTGGTATGTGGGACAGTGGCCACTCATGCAAGGTGAATTATCTCAAATGATAGACTGCTTTGCATGCGAGAGGTTGCGAGTTTACTCTCCTCTTCTGAGTGAAAAGCAGTGAGATTTCCACTCTCACACCCAGTTTCATGGTAATCTGTCAAATATTTAAAGTGTAAATGGCAAAAACGCTTAAGAAATAGCGTTTTTGTCATTTAATGTTTCTTCCCTGCCACATGCCCACCCCTCCCACCAAGCTTCATGAAAATCCCTGCAGTGGTTTTTTTTTTTTTGTCATTCTTCCAACAGACAATGCAAATGACTATACTTTGCAAAGCAGGTCCAGAAAGACAATCCACTCACACTATTCAAACCATTTCAAACTGGGTCAAGGAGTTTTTCTTTCATTCCCCAGGGAAGAACTTGTGGTCGGTCCTGCTTAAGAACATTGAATCCCAGGCGGTGTTGCTTCCAGGCCTCCAGGGCGACTCAGTCCCAGATCTGTTGATAGCCACCCTGCCTGCAGATGAGGTATAATTATGACAGCCACTTCCCGTTTTCCACCTATATACACTTCTGGAGTTACACTAAGACATTTCACATATAATTAACACTGTGACTCGACTGTGACAAGACTATAAAATGAATGGTCTTGTTTCATAATTTCTTCTTGTTGTATGTAAATAAAGTCACTTCTTACTGTTCTTACTTATTTAAACACTGATTGCGAAGCTGCTGTGTTGAACATATTTCAGACTTTATAATCCAAGAGTTAAAAGAGAAGCGTTGGGGAAAAACAAGGACAGCGATAGATTGAAATGGATTAATTTCACTCATTTCGTTGTTTATTGAGGGATACAGTAAGAAAGAAATGTTGATTCTGAGTTTCTGTTTTAAAATTCCACAGCTGCTCTGATATTTCCTCCAGCTACGTGAAGCTGTGCAGATGTGTCTCCAGTGACAGTCCCATTAGTGCCTGTTTTTCAGACCACGGCCCTTTTCTTTGGAATAACAGTGATGTGATCATGAGCTGAAAGTTTACAGATCATGTTCCCAGGCCTTCAGGGACTACAC